>OZ010591.1:54071662-54586662 GCA_963932145.1 Acanthosepion lycidas | reverse complement strand
AAGTGTGAGGAAAGAAACGGTTGGAGTAGAAGTGGCAGTTATATTTAAATATTTCAACAGTAACAGGATGGGACCTAGACAACAATCTAGTAGCATGCTTAAATTCATGTGGTCAGAGCACCAGGGAAAAAAGATCGTCACAGCAGTTACCATGAAAATATTTGTAAAAAAGGCAGAAGGAAGTTACGTCACATTAATGAGAAAGTAACTGAAGTCAAGATGCTAAGTCAGGATTACAAATCTTTCTTTGGATTTTGTCAAGAATCTCGAGATAAATAGCAGGTGCACCAGACCAGATATGACATGGTAGTTCTGTAAATATGTAAGATGGACTTTGTTTGATAAGAAAAACTTTCTGGCACAATACAGTGACCCAACTTTCCTTGCAGTAAATGCAGCTATTGATTTGATGCAGTTGTTCCACCTCAAGTCAGTTGAAAAAGTGAGGCCAACAAGGCACAGTATGTTGCTCTCCTGGAGACTAGCATCAGTCATGCTGATGGTGGGCAGGGGAGTTTCTCTATAGTGGTTAAATGAGAGCATTTTAGTTTTGGAGGCATTATAATTTACAAGCCATTTCCTAACCCAGTTAACCACTGATTGGAGGTCCTTTTCAAGAGCAGCAGCCAGGTTAACTTTGTCAACTCTAATGGATTTTCTACTGAGACAGGATTAAATGGTAGTGCCATATGCATAAATGCCTACTTGGGAACTGATGGCATCAGGAAGAGCATTGATAAAGATCAGAAACAGCATAGGACCCAGGATAGAGCCTTTGGGGGATACCCACTTTCGTGTAAACGGATTTCATAGCAAGCCCATTCAAAATAACCTACATTTCACAATTTGATAGGAATGATTGTATTAAATCAAACAATGATCCTGTAATGCCATAGCCCTGGAGCTTACTTAGAAGACCAGTGTGCCAAACCCTGTCAAACACCTTCAAGATATCTAAAGCCACAGCTCAAGTTTCACCATTATTATCAAGAGCTTGATATACATATTTAGTGATGACCATTAGGATATCAGCAATAGACCTGGCAAAATGGAAACCATATTGTTTGTCAGAGAGTAGGTCAGGAGAGGTCAGATGCTTAACCACTTCAGCATTAATTAATACTCGAATACTTTGCTGAAAAGCAGTAGGAGACTAATAGGGCAGTAGAGGTATCAGAAGTTTTCTCCATAGTTCTTAAAAACAGGAACTACAAAGGAGGACTTCTAATAAGCTGGGAAACAGGAAGTAGCAAGGCAATAGTTGTAGAGTTTAGAGAGAACTGGCACCAGCTCAGTAGCATATTTCTTTAGGATGACAGCTGGGATCCTATCACCTTTACTTGCCTTATGGGAATCTAATGTACAAATGATGTCTGAGACCAGTGGCAGAGTTATGCACATATCACTCACGAGAGTCTCCGTTCTAGGGGAGAAATCAGATGTGGGTACTCCAAATGAGTTGTGTTGAGTTGGAAGAGAATTTCCAAGCAAAGCATTCAACCTTATTTGTTGTTGATGTCAGGATTTTGAATTGATTCAATAGAAGAGGGATTGAGGGTTTACTGTTGTTGTTATTTCCTTGCTGGAATGAAAGCATTGATACTTGCTTTCATCCAGGAGGTTGGAACAAAGTTTGTAGCAATTTTCAATAGGTAACCTATTGCACATGAGATTGCATCACATACAACTTAAATTTATATGATCAATATGTCTTCATATATGATTCATGTGTGGATTGATTGTGAATTTTAGATGTTTTTACATTAAAAGTAAAAATGGAGAAAAAGAAATGTATTTTCATTATTTCATGTTTTTTTAATGTTCAGAAAGGGAAAAACACTGTATAAACAGCAAAAACAATATACACCATTTATGGAGAGTGTGCCATTTACTTCTCTTTTTCTATTTTCCTACATTTGATGAGCTTTCCTGTTTGCATTATATATGAAATAATTAGGATATTGGAAGAGAAATAAAAAAGATTTATTAGTTAGTAGTGTGGAATCTTTCACAACACAACCAGCCTTACCTCTTTTTAGGAAATGCACTCTTCCTATCTGATAAGCAAAATTCTAATTTCATACAATATAACAAGTATTCATTGGTCATTCACCTCCAATCTGGCTTGCTGATTGGTCAGTCCCGACCAATCAAACCGCCTGCATGCGACCAATCTGTTTTCCCGCTCATGTGCTGGGAGCCACTTGACCAGTATAAAAGCAAAAACACGTGTGAACTTTTTAGAGAAAGGAGTAGTAATTTTCATTCATCTCTCTCACACGTCTTAAGATGTAACCTTCGCCAACCTCCGTCTTAGTCATTGCTGACAAGACGTTTTTAAGACAATTACCAACATTCATGAACTCTGAAATCACTCCTGAACTTTTACCAACTTTAGAACTCACAATTCCAAACTTTATTCTTCTGAATTACAAGTTCAGTATAACAGTAAAAGAACTTCTTAAGAACTTTCTGTTTAAAAGACACTTAATATTAACACCTTTAATGTCAACATTAACAAACGATTACAAGAAAGACATTCTGAAACCTAAAACATCATACATATTTGCCAACATAACATATACCAAATATTCTGCTTGTACATTGTTTTGAATGTTTTATTAGTATCTAATTAAATATGTCTTGTTCGTAATATGAACTCTGGTACAAATATTTCCAAATCAAAGGGACACGACTCTGTCCTACCTTTTCTTGGCATGTTGTACACCAACCTAAATAAATCTAATTGTTACGTTTTAAAACAATTCAGTTGAATTTTGTATTTTATTTTGATGTTAGTGGAAATAGTTAATTGACACGCAACTTATTCTCAACAAATATTACCACATAATTAACCCATCCACTACAGTAGCATAAAATAATTAAAAATAAATTTAATTAAAAAATCTGAGTAAATAAGTGTTAAATAGCCTGAATTTGTCTTATACACTTACTTTTGGAATTAAGTGTATTAAAAGAAAGCCAGATGGAATAGTAAACATTTTCATTTTGTGTGTAAAAGTTTTTTTTATTTAGAATTGACTCTAAAAAGAACTGCCAGAAACAACTGTTATTGTGGACTAATGGGGATCCATTTTCCAAATTCAGAAAAATATATTATTGTCAGTATTTATTGTCTAATAATAAATATTGTCCAATCATAAATTTAAAGTCAAAATCCACTGAGCCCCTCCAAAGGGTATTTAAAAACATGGTCAGCTGATAGTGTCAAAAGGTGAATAGAAGCTGGTTAGAGAAGTCTAACTAGCTGGAAAGCAAGTGTATTGTGGGAGGTGGAGAGAACGTTGTCACATCAGAAGGGAAGAAGCCTGCTGGCTGCAGTATTAAGAAGTGATATGTAACACAGAAGGGATTAGACTGTATCAAGCAAACAAGGTCGGCTGTGAATGAAACAAAGTTAGTCACCAGTAGAGCAAAGGGCAGAAAGGTCTATGCTTTCTTAAAAACTCTGTCCATGAAAAAGAAGGACAACAGCCTTAGGCCAACCATGAAAGGGAAACTTCAAAAACAAAGAAATTTCAAAAGATCATTAAACATCCCTCGGATTCACAAAGAAAAAGTACCTAGGTTTTTTCACTTGTCTATTAGGCGGGTGCATACTTTTTTCCAACAGTTTTCATATCCCCTTCTCAATATCTTTTTTCTTTCTTGATTTGAAAAAATTTGTATTGTGAATTTTTTTTTTGAGCTAATTGTTTCTATAATTTTGTAATGTTATCTTGCCTTGTTCTTAATAAGATGTTTGAACAGAAATTTTTGTGCAGTCTTTTTTGTATATTCTTTGTATCAGTTTTTTGTTATATTCTTTTGTATCAGTTTAATAAATATTTGTAACTTTCAAATTTCATGAGGAAGTTACAAGTCTTTCTAGCTGTTTGCACCTTTTTAAATAATTGGGATAAGAAAGTGGATGCTCTATCATCTTCCATTTCCTCCCAAAAAAAAAATTTCTTTAATTTTGCACAAAAATCATTAGTCATTGTAAAATTAAATTTTTATAGTATAAAAGTGTTTTTAATGTATTTCCCTTCATTAGGCAAATACTGAATTCCACAAATACTCAAGAAATTAGACATATAATACACCCTAATACTCAATCATTGAAATGAATTTATCTAAACTTAATATAATGTTTGTCACAACTACTTCTAAAGCAATAAGATATTTAATTAATAGAAAACAAAAGAATAGCAATCCCAAACCTGAAACACAAATTTGCATTATAGCCTGTCATAAATGTAGGCAAGACTTCTAGGAATTTAAATAATATATGAACAGAAAAGGGATGTTTTACAAAACAACATACAGTGCATTAGTTGTTCATTGTAATGATTATAACCATAATTTTGACTTAAAAAAATGCAGTTTTAATTAAAAGAGAAAGTAATTTATTAAGCCAAAAATGTATAAAAAGTGCACTAATCTCTGAGTCTTCTAGAATAAATTTTACATTCAGGTTCATACCACATCTCACCTTTCTCAACAAACTTACTTCTATACAATGTGGACTATTTAAAAACAAAAGTATTGTGAAGCAAAATGAAGTTGGCTAAACTGTACGTCTAGGATCATCAGACAGCAGAAATGTAAACATAAAGCTTAGAATTTTCAGCATTCGTTTCAATGTAGAATTATAATGTTTTTGTTTATATTTTCACACCCTTCCCTTATATATAATTCCACCAGTAACACACACACACACACATATATATATATATATATATTTCTAAAGAATTAATGGATTTATTTTAAATCAAACATTTTTATTACTTCAAATGTTATTATAGTGGATACTTTGTATTTGAAATAGATGCCCAATTTTTATTTATTAAACAGTGTGGATTATGTCTATCAGCCTGCACATTCAAGAAATCTTAGTAAAGAAAAATGTGTTGCCCATCAGGGATCAAACCTGTGTCACCCTTTGTAGAGGGAAATCACTTTTTTTTATCCGGTGTGCTTTACTGCTCAGTCATGGAGAATGACACAACAAGCAAGGTTCTATTTTCCCTTTTTAAGGAAGCACATTCTCTTTACCCGGATTATTTTCTGAAAGGTTCATATCTGCTCATTTTCATATCTCAAATGTAAACAAAGCAATTTCTAAAGAATTAATAGATTTATTTTTAATCCAACATTTTTATTACTTCAAATGTTATTATAATAGACAACCCATTTTTTGATCCCTACCAGAAGGAACATTTTCTTTATTTAGATTTCTTGAATGTGCAGACCAATAGACATAATACACCCTGTTTAAAACAAATATAAAAATGGGGTGTCTATTTCAAATACGAAGTATCCACTATATTATTAACTGGAGTAATAAAAATGTTGGATTAAAAATTAATCCATTAATTCTTTAAAAATTACTTTGTTTATGTTTCAGATATGAAACTGACAGATATGGAATTTTCAGAAAAATAATCAGAATGAGGAAATGTGCTTTCTTTAAAAAGGGAAGTACAGCCTTGATGGACTGTGATGTTCTCTGAGATCAAGCGATATAGATATTTATGTCCGTCTATTTTAATATAATTTTTTTAATAAATACTATTTGCCATGACAGCACACAATGATACATACCCCCAGGGAATTCCAAGAAGGGGTGGAGAATGAGATTCCCGTTAGGACGGATATTTCGATACTGGCCCTTATGTTCGATCAAAGGACTTCGATTGTGATTTGCAACTGCAGGAAAGAATGTAAGAATCAGCACAGCCTTAAAATACTCCAGGCTAGGATGAAATGCATGGATAAGGGAGGTCCAAAGTAACACACCAGTCTAGCCCCTGGTGAGATGAAGGAGGTGCAGGGCTGGGACTCACATCACAGCGCCCAGTCCCTCCAAGCAACTGACCAAAGAACCCCAAGCATTGTAATCTGTAAGCAGATCAAGTGGCCTCCAGCAACTTGTCACAGCGAATGGCAACATGAGGAGGTAAGCAGAATCATTCTTACTACATCTAAAGGCAACACTGACAGGCAGTTACATGTCTTATTGACGATGAAATTAACAACTATCTCCAGAACACATTGAGTGACTCTGTAAAAGACAAGGATCTCGGCCATAGAGAAGCCATGATTAATCCAACCCATTCGACAACTGATTTTGAATTAGATGAACCAAGCTGGAAGGAGATTAGGGAGGTAGTGATGGCAGCTAGATAATCCTCAGTGGAGTTCCATACAGTGTCTATAAATGCTGTCCGAGTCTTCTCCAGCTTTTTTGGAAGATACTAAAGGTAATATGACGTAGAGTGTACAGTTGTAGATCAATGGCGATTTGCATAGGGTGTGTGGATCCCCAAGGAAGAAAACTCCAGAGATTTAGACCAATTCAGGAGTATCTCTTTATTGTGCACTGAAAGTAAGATCTTTTTCAGTATTTTATCGTGGTGCCTGATGAGATTTCTTTTGGTTAATAATTATATCGACACTTCAGTACAAAAGGGGGGAATTCCAGGTTTTCCGGGATGCCTCGGACATACTGGAGTAGTCACGCAGATATTAAGAGAAGCTAAAGAAAATAAGGGCGACCTCGCCGCATTGTGGCTGGACCTTGCCAATGCATACGGGCCCATTCCACATAAATTATTAGAAGTAGCCCTAAGGAGATATATACCCGAGAAGATCAGCCTATTAATCCTGGACTATTATACAATTTTAAAATGAGAACCTCATCCATGTTCATAGTTTCTGATTGGCACAGACTCAAAAGGGGTATTATTACTGGCTGTATGATCTCAGCTACCCTATTTATCCTCACTATAAATGTAGTGGTCAAATCAGCTGAAGTTAAGTGTTGAGGCCCTATGATTGAAGACAGGAGTGCATCAGCCACCGATCAGAGCGTACATGGATGATCTGACCATTACAACATCTTTGGTCACGGGGAGTATGTGGATGCTTCGTAGACTTGAAAAGCTTATTGCAAGGGTGAGAATGAGTTTCAAGCCTGCTAAGTCGAGATTGTTAGTTATAAAGAAGACAAAAGTAGCAGATAATTTCAGGTTTTCGATATCGGGAACTACTATCCCGACGTTGACAGAGAGACCTGTGAAGAGCCTAGGTAAAACTTTCAACAGCTCCTTAACAGACACTTTAGTCATCCAAATGACGATCTCCAAACTGGAATTATGGCTAGCCAAGGTAGACAAGTCTGGACTTCCATGCCGTTTCAAGGCCTGGATTTACCAGCACGTGGTGCTCCCAAGAATTCTCTGGCTTTTGTTTATCTATGATTTCCCAATGACATCAGTGGAGGCCATGGAAAGGAGAATTAACAGCAACTTTTGCAGATGGCTGGGGCTGCCGAGAAGTCTGAGTATTGCCGCACTATATAGCAAATCAAATGCACTTCAACTCCCCTTTAAAGGGTTGGTGGAGGAATTTGTAGTCTCTCGGACAAGAGAATTCCTACAGTATAGGGACTCTAAGGACCTGGTAGTGGTGGCAGCAGGCATAGAAGTCCACAACAAAAGGAAATGAAGTGTAGGGGGTGAACTGGGTATTGCAGAGGAGTGTTTAAGGCAGAAGACTCTCATGGGGACAGTGGCATCAGGTCATGCGGGCTTGGGCTTCTTTCCTGGTACCCAAATCAAGAAAGCTAGAGGTAAACAGAGACAACAACTAATTCAAGAGGAAGTATGAGCCAACATTGAGGAAAAAAAGAATATGCAAGATGGTGGGGTAAGCCAGCAGGATGCATGGACATGATGGGAGAATTTTTTACAGCGGAAGATAAGTTGGTCGGAGATCTGGCGCTCTGACGCCAGTCGCATTAAATTTCTTGTGTAATCCGTGTACGATGTACTACAGAGTCCTGCAAACTTGCATACTTGGGGGATGAGTGAGTCACCATCATGCCTAGTCTGTGCCAGAAAAATAATGATGCTGAAACACATTCTAAGTGCCTGCCCAAAGGCACTTGGTGAAGGGAGGTACTGGTGGAGACATGATCAGGTACTTAAGAAATTAGCCAAAGTAGTGGCTGCAGCAATTAGCGGTTGCAGTTGTAAGCCTGAAACACAGGTGATCTGTTTCATCAAGGCCAATGGAAACTCCTCCACTGTGCATAAATCGTCAACCTGCATGCTCTCCTCTGCCTGAGATTGGTAGCTAAGAGTAGACCTGGGGAACCAGTTGCATATCCAGGAGCAGATAATGACATCATCCCTTCACCCGGACTTATTAATCTGGTCAACTGTCTCCAGGCAGGTCATAATGCTTGAACTTACAGTACCCTGGGAGGAGAATTTGGAAGAAGCCTTTGAAAGGAAGCTGGAAAAATACCAGGTGCTAAGTGAGAGATGCAGATCTAACAAATGGTGTACTACCTGTCTCCCGGTTGAAGTTGGATGCTGTGGCTTTGTAGGAAGATCTGTATGCAGAGCTCTAAATCAGCTTGGAGTCGGAGGAGTAAAAAAGAGAAAGGCCATTAAAACTGTCTCAGAAGCTGCAGAAAAAGCCTCAAAATGGCTATGGATTAAAAGATCTGTTCCATGGAGCTCTACAATGGAGATTGGTGGGCATTGAGGTGCAGTTGAGAAAGAAGGAAGGAAAGAAAAAGGGAAATGTAGAGAGATGACCAAAGTTGCTGTTTGAGGGGAGGGTCTTTTTTTTTTAATGACCTTTTCAATGACACCGTCTCCTAGTTTGTTTTTTTTTCTTCTCCTATTCAAGAGGGGAATGAGGAGGAGTGTAAAAGGAAAAGGAAAGAAATGGAAAGAAGAAATGGTAGTGGTGGGAAAAGAAAGCAAGAAACGTTTCTGATCATAATTCCTATAACCAATGAATGTGTTCAATTTTTAATTTTATTTTCCTTTTTTTTTAAGCAATGCTTCATAGGGAAGGAAACTTTTCTGGTCATTACTTACCTGTGATGTCAAACTGTTCATTTAGAATGTGGGTCTTTCCACATGGTGGAACTAATATGGAAAAAAAAGACGAGCATGCTGTCTATTTGCTTTTTGTATTGTCTTGGCTGAGGAGGAAATGACATAGGTCATTAATGATTGGTCACTTGTAATTTCAAGATCAGCAGTGGCAGTTACTTAATGTGTCCATTTGTTGCATGCTTGGCAGATTTTTTGCTTCAGGATCGCCTGCCAGAATAGTACTGTTTCAGTAGGGTCTTTTGGGCGAACAAGTATGATGTTGCAAGACCTGAAACTTGTCATGATCCCAAGTCATAACATCACTGATGAGGTGATCCTGCACACTTGTTGGAGTGTTTTCATATCAAATTAATCCCTGTTTATTTTAAATATAAAATAAAATATTTATCACAGTTTACTTTATATATATAAAATAAAAATCCCGTCAATTTTAAATGCAACATATACTTTTAAAATAAAAAACTGTAAGCCCTGTATAATATATGGACTGCACTAGTATTGTGTCAACCAGATATTTTTATTAAAATTTAAATTATATAACAGTCAGTCTCTACCCAGCACCTGAAGATTTCGCTGTGCATAAAACTCCAAGTTGTGTTAAGGATGAGGGATAATGTATATATTTATTACATTGAGTACTATTTCATTAACACCAGCACTCTATGTATGATATCTTATATATATATATATTTTTTTTTAACAATAAAAATATTAAAAAATTTAAATCTTCAGACACACTGGGTTGTATATTAATATTCTTTCATTTTTATTATTTCAGTTAGATTCCTCGACTAGTTTCAGCCAACATAGACATTATCAAGAGAAAAAAAATTTCTGCTTGTTAGTAGCAGTGAAGCTCTGTACAGTGAAGCCCTTCACACCAATATATATATATATATATATATATATATATATATATAAACATATACATAGATAGAGAGAGAGAGGGAGGGAGAAAGAGAGTTTCGAAATGTTCTGTAATTCTGAGCACTTTTGGCTATTCTTTTAGACATTATCAAGGATAATTTTATTTTTACTTTTTAAGTGGATGTATGGGTTGTGTGTATGTATCTACATAGGGATGTTTTATTTTCCAAACACAGTCAGCACATTGTGGGCATTTTTGTAGTTAATATTATTGAGTATTGGCTTTTTCTTTTTTATTATTAAGGCTTCCATTATTTTTAATCTTTATTACATTTGGATGAGGTTATCATGCTTGTATTTTCTACTGGTATGTTTTGGGTGGAGTCCGGTAAATTTGTGTGTGTGTGTGTGTGTGTGTGTGTGTGTTTAAATGAGTTCTAATGGAGCTGTGGTCAGATAGATATAATGTAAGTCATCTGGATAGGCATGTAGTAGTGTGACGGATATAATTATTTATGAGTTTGGTTTGATTTGGAACACAGTTCCTTAAGGAGTACTTGAACTCATAAATAATGTTCATCCTTTGCAGTTTGGAGTTTGCAGTGTGCTATTTTTGAGGATAAGGTTAGCTGTTTTAAATTTTTTGTAATAGAGAATTAATTTAATTTTTTGTTCAGGTCAACTGGGGTAGTGTATTTCTTTATGATATTTGTAAGTATATATATATATATATATATATATATATATATATATATATATATATATAGATAGATAGATAGATAGATAGATAGATAAATAGATTATTATAAAAAAGAGAAGTCAATAAAATCAAAATTTCTTTTAAGAAGGTTAATAAAACTATTATTTGTACCTTCACAACAGAAGTTTCTAAAAGTCATCACTAGCAATTCAATGACAAAAAATTTCCTCAAATCTTCCTCTCCAGTATTCTTGCCAATTTAAGGCAATGTTGTAGTTTGAATAGTTTCTATTCTTCCTTGAATCTCCTGTTCTAACCTTTTTGCAAAAATTTCTACCTTTCATATTCTTTGTTTTATAGTTCCAGTGCAAAACTTTAATATTTAACTTTATTTGCAACAAGGAAAAAATTTGAAGTACTAAGAATTGATTTATAATTATTATCTGATCAACTTCAATTTATGTGACTCATCCCTAAAAAGTCTTATATTTATGTTATAATTTATAGGATTCGCTTAGTTAGTCTCTATATTATTAACATATGTATCTTTTATTTATATTTGGCTGTTACAGCATGAAATTCATGGTGAATATTTGAGATTTTTTAAGGTGCTGGTTTGATGAATTTCCATACTTCTATTTTAAAAGTAAGAAAATATGTGCTTCTCTCAATTATTTTTGTACAAATAAAATCCAATTTAATATTTATGCAATAAATAACATAAATATTTGTGACACTAGCTATGGTAATTGATTAACTAATTAGCCATAGAAATTAAACAAGAAAAATCTGAGAACGGAAAAGAAGATATCCTGAGATTTTGCTTTTACTTTAAAAAAAAAGTTACTTTTCTCAAGAAACCAGGGATTTGCATCAACAATAAATTCACAGATGGGCATTGAAAATTGATTGATGATGATTGTAAAAGTACTGGTTAAAAAAGCATGAGAAACAGAAAGCGTCTAAGATAACATTCAAGATCACAAAAATTTTAGGAGTCAACCAAGTGACAAAGCCATGTGTTAATTGTAAGAATTTTTGGCATAGGAAGATGTTCCAAGAGATATGTGTTCAATATGGAAAGATTTTATTTTTACTTTCCTCAAGAAACTGAGAATTTGTGTAAACGGTAAATTCATAAAAAGGCCATGTAGTGAGTTTTGACAATTGATTAATGATGATTGTAAAAGTACTGGTTAAGAAAATACAAATATTGTTCAAAATCACAAAGATTTTTGAAGTTGGCCAAGCGACAAGGCCATGTGTTATTTGTAAGACGGAAAAGGTGATTTCATAAACAAAGTTGATAATTCTGAACTCAGAAATCCTGAATAAACAGGGATGTCAAAGAGTTAATTAATGAAGCAAGCTTAGCCACACCCGCATGACTGAGACGCCATTGGTTAGGTGGTAGCAATGGTGATAGTAAATTGGTAAGAAAGACAGAGAAATTACTAATGCCCACTGAAAGGATTTGGTATGAGGTACCAATGTGAGAAGGAGGGAGTTTAGGAGGATGGCTATCCTGCAACCTCTCCTCATGGCCGAAGGGATCCCTCCAAAAATGTAAAGTAATTAATTTTCCAAAATGGGAAGTAATCAATTTTCCTAGCCAGACAACAAAGAGGTCCCTTGTCAGAAATCAGGAATTACCAAGAACCCCAGGCTGCATCTAGCCCCACACCAGTTTTTGGTCAATGTCCATTCAAGCAAGCGCCCTTGGGCAGTTTGCTAGTTGGAGTTCAAGTCAGTTCCAGTGCAGTTCAGTTTGCTAGCAGGAACCAGAGAATTCACTTGCAGAAGCTGACCGACAGATTCCACGGCTTTCGCCTTTAACCTCGCCTTTCTATGAAACAGCAAGTTATACTAACAAATGAAGCTATGCCAACACCTAAAAACTAAACCAGTAGACTTAGAAGACCAGAACTTGCCTAGAAGTATAATAGTGTCACTCTCAGAAGAAATGGGTTGGGAAAAACACATACTCCTGTATAGAACAGACTGATAAAAGTTGATTTATTTCTTTCAACATACCTGAACCTTTTTCTGGTTTTTATTTATTTCTTTTTTTTTATGCTTGTGTGACATCACCTCCAGTTTAGACTCATTTGCACTATGGCCCTATGCCTGATTGATCTCATCTACCTAAGATCAAATCACAACATGGATAGATTAGACTTGAGATCAAAGTAGTTACTTCGGTAACCATTGGAAGTGAGCTGAGACTGACAGAACTGGTGTCAAACCAGTTGCAACTGGTGTGAAGCTGTTAAAATCGACTGACCATCTCATTTGGTACCCTGACCAAAGGATCCTGCCAGGTAGCAATGACTGCCAATCGTCCAGGTCACATTGTTGGTGGCAGCAACTAAGAGTCAACCCCAAAACACTGGTAGGATAAGTATCACAGCTTCACGCTATGACTGGGAGTTGACCCCAGGCCAACAATACTGTTTCACATATTGAAGTTTATTTTATATATTTACTCAAACAGCTATAACTATTTTATTTTTTATTCACTTTAGAGAATATTTTATTCAAATGAAGTAGATATTCATAACATATTGGTATCAAAGGATTCAAAAGTAAACAGAGAAGAAAAAAACTTTATTCTAATTTGTAATCAGCATTTTTTTCACTCTACTATCTGATATTTAAATCAAGTGGTAAAATCTCCTCAGTAAAATTTTGTATTGACTACTTTTATTAATCATTTGAATGCTTTCTTTCCAAAATTGATATTAAAATAAGAAATACATTATAACAAAAATCAACACATATGAACAGGTTCTTCTTCTTGGAAAGATTACTAAATACAGCTGTATTTTAAATATTACATTTCTTAATCATGATCCATTTTTATAAACTGACATATGTATTGCCTATCTAGCAAGTATGTTATAATTTAAAAATGCCCATCATCCAAAACATTTATTCATTATTAGATGTGGTTTTATAGTGGCATGAGGCTTAGAGGTTAAAATGAACAGTTGATTTACTCATGCCAAGAAGGTTAATGAAGGGTGATAAAGATGAGGAAACACATGGGGAATTTTAACAAAGCAAGATAAGGAATTTATTTTCAAATTAACACATTTGAAGTAGTGTCAGTAGCTTGTTTCAGGAAAATGAATAAGAATTCTTAAAGTTCATAGTTTTAGCATATTGTCATGAAGAGGAAATGTTCATACAACAGATTAAATGGTCTGGCAGAAAATAATATTCAAAAATGTTCAAGACAAAGTTAAGAGAGTTTGTTGCTCACCAAAGAGATATATGGTTTGCATATGTTCAAAAGTAGACAGAGAGAAATAGTTTGAAATACATAGATTTTTTCCCATCTTTGTTGTTTTTAAACTAGACTATTCATATTGAAAAAAGAAAAAGAAGGTTTTAAAAGATACATTTCCTTGCCTCCATATATTTAACTCAAATGATTAATTCCAAAAATGAGTTATCTACTCCTGGACTTAAATTTTTGTCAGTATTTAAAAGTTGTACATATGATTTGATCTGTTGATATTAATCATGGAGACACATTTTCTGATTTTAAAATATATAAGTAATCATCAATAATATAATATTATGATCACAATACTGAATAATAAAATGATTACCTTTTTCTAACAATCTGATATCATTTGAAAAATTCATTTTTGATGCAAAGATTAAATGATACAGAATTTGATTTCAGGTTCTGCACATCAATCCTTATGGATTTAAAAAATTTTAATATTGAAGTTAAACCTTTCAGTTTGCAGCAGAACTAAAATTTACTAAAAAAAAATATCCTTGGGATGTATATTTGTAGATTTTAAAAAGCATGTTAACTTGTTATTCAAACTATTGCAGATTATTGGACAACAAAGAAAGGCTGAACTTAAATGAAGAAAACATGAAATAAAATCTCAAAGAATACTACATTTTTTTATGAAAGTAAAAAACATAGGTCTATAGATTAAAACTTATTAATAGTGGTTTGCAAAATGAAAATTCAGCAACAATATCACTGCTGTAAATTGCTTTAAGAATAGTTAATTAAGTTACTAAAAAGAAAAGAGACTGAGAGGGTGAGGAGTTGGATTATTTTAAAGGAGAGTGGGTTTCAAAGGAGCAAGAGGAGGATTTTAACATTTTTATCCTTCTTTTTACAAATACTTTTAGAGGTGCTAACAAAAAAGACAAGAAGACTCTTCTTTCCAAGTGAAATTTGTAAAGAAACAAAGATTTATTAAAATGACAAAATATTATTTACAATATACAAATTGTACAAAATACAATGTAGGCCTTGCACAAAATGTGTACCTCAAACTATTTAGGTAGGTTAACTGTTATTTTCAAAATACAAATCAGTTTTCTCTTAGAAAACAACAGTTCATGTAAAAAAAATGTTTCCTTTTTAATAACTTTCTTAAAGAGTTCATATAAATCAATTTCTTCTCAACAAAAGAAATTTATTAACTATAAAAAGTTCACAATTCAAAATGTCAAAGCTTTCAAGCTTTGACATTTGAAGGGAGTGATAAAGTTTAACCTACCTCAGGTGAAGCTGCTTTTTGGGGTCTTTTTGACAAATATTTAGAGTTTTAGAACAGGTGTTCTCAAATTTGAGATAAACTTCCACAGGTTTATAAAAGATATTTAAATGCAATAAATTCATAAAAGTCTGCGAGAGTGACCTATTCTTTTTTGCCCAGATCACAGCCTCTACATGCCCGGGTGAAGTCAAATCCCTTCTGATTTTGCAGTCAAAATTTCCTCTCTTATATAGCAAACAAATTGATCAAAACCAGCTCAAAAAACATAAAGGGTGTATTCTTTTTATTCTCATTGGTTAAAAGTTCAAGATTCACTAGCCAGCCAAATAGCGCCTGTTTTCACTTAAAATATGGCTGTTTTTGACAACAAAGTCAAACCCATCCTATCTTAAATCTGGCTTCATTTTTGGCAGTTTTATAAAAAAAAAAAAAAAAAAAAAAAAAAAACGTCACCAGAAATAAAGCCAGATTTAAGATTTGGAACCTCTTTTTATTTTATTTTCAAATCTTTATACATTAGATAATAATATTTATGTTTTTTATGTGTGTGTGTGTGTGTGTGTAAAACCATCTGGCTTCATTTTGTCAATTTCTCTTTTAAAGAAACCATGTTAGTAACCCTCTCTAATTTTCTAAGTTTTTCATAAAATTCAATATTATCTTTTTTTTTTTATTATTAAAATAGTTTCTATATTAATTTTTACACAATTCTAACATTTTAATTATTTTTTCTCATTTAATTTTAATATTATCGTTTTTATTAAAAATGATTTTTACATTTCAAGCTGTGTGGTTTGCTTCAGATCACAAACTCAACTGAGTTTGAAAAATTTATAACAGCTTCAGTCCGATGAGAATTGTGAAGATAAACAAATGTTTATATTTTTTTTATTCCTACCCTAATAATTTAAATTATTTTGCCTTTTTTAGCATCTAACAAATTTTGGGTATAATTTTTTTTTTTTTTGAAGATTTCAAAAATTCAAAGTATGTTAAAAATTCGTTGTTAACTTTGGGTAGGTATGTATTCGTGTTGTAACATTTCTTATTGATATTTTTATTCATTAATTTAAAAAACATAAAATTTAAAGTGTCATCTTGTTTAATTTTTTCAGTAGACTTTTGTTTTGAAAGTTCGATTTTTCATTCTAAAAAAATAAATGATTTATTTTTTTTTTTGTTCAGTAAAAATAAATAAAATATAGAAAATCCATTTCTAAAAACTGAAACAGAACAACAAACAAAATATTTGCAAGATTATATTTTTCGCCAAGCTAATTTAAATAATTGACTGACTGGGTGAACTGAAGTAATATTCACTTTTCCCTCTTGATTCTGGCGCAAAAATAGAATTGAATTTAAAAAATGCCAACTTTTTATCGATTAGATATTTAAAAAAAAAAAAACGCATCAAGAAGGACGATTTTTTAATCATTTATATTGTTTGTACGTATGGCACGATCTCTTCTTAATTGTACTGGGGAGGGGGGGTCGCACGAGTCAGATAATTTATCAAGCGGCAAGCCACTGTTTGTTTGTTTTTTTAGCTAACCGAGTTTTGTAGTAAAATCAAATCACTTCACCTGAGCGATGCAATTGTTAGTTGCTGTTAGCAACGACCCATGTGATTAATGAACAGTGTAAACAAAAAGGAAAAAAAATGAATTCATTTGCTAAGAAATTAAAAACATGTTCTGTTGCAAAATGAAATTAATTAACATCACAAAGCGAATGTTTCTGTTGACGGAACGTGTTAAAAAACAATGGCTGGTAATATAATGCACGTTATTTAATATTTCCTTGATTAATAATTGTTTACTTATAAAAATTGTTTTTTTTTAAATAATACGAATTTTAATTTCAATCATTCTGTAAACTGGTATATAATTCAATAATAATTTAACGTCTCTCGCTTATTTTGACTTACTACCTTTCCAAGCTTTCATTTTCATTTTTAAAGGAAAACAAAAACATAAGTGGGTATGCAGTGGTCGTAATATTTTTTGTTTGCTTGCTTTCGAAATGGTCAAAGGGGTAAAAAATATTATCCTATTCTCGGTCTTTAAACTAATGTTGAGTTTTTTTTTTTATCATGAAATATAAAAAAAATCATCTTTTTTGCATTTTCGAAAATTATTGTCGTGATGAGACGTGAAGTGATAATAATTCCTAGAAAATATTTAGCTGCGTAGTAAAAGCCTAAGCCTTAAGGTAATTCGTGCATTTAAAATTGATAATTTAAATTATTTTGTAATAAATTTACAAACAACTACAAAATTTAACTCCCCCCCCAAAAAAAAAAATCAACAATACTCTGATCACAGCTTTTGCAAGGAGTGTCAGTGACACGATTAATTAGCCTACCCCTAACGAAAAAACAAAAACAAACTTAATACGTTTTTTTGAATGAAACCGCCATTCCATTCATTTTGTTTTCCTAGAGTCAATTGCGCACTTTCCGTTTTTTTTTAATCTATAAAAAAAACTTTTAAAGCAGAACACCAGCATTTATTTTTTTAAAGCAATTGTTTCAGACTTTCAGTCATATGAATTTGCCCTTAACTTTAGTTTTTTTTGACGTTACACTTCTTTTATTTTTTTTAAATGATTTTTAACTTTAAATTATATGCTATCAAATATTTTACATTACAATATTAAAATATGTCTCATTAAAAATGTTTTATAGCGAGTATCACATGTTGATGCAAGCGGAAGCCTGAGTGAAATTAATTGGCCTTGAAATAACCGTGGCCGGAAAAATTCACAAGAAAAAAACAATTTTGTCTTTTTTGTGTAGGGGGAAAAAGTCACAATTTGGTTTCGCGAGTGATGTAGATGTTTTAAAATTTAATCATGCTTACTGTCCATGGCAGGAGGAGTTAAAATTATTTTTCACTAAATCCAAGTATTGTTGATCCACAACAACAGCACCGAGATTTGAGATTTTTATTCATTCTCGCTGTCTTCAGAGTTAAAAAAAACCTAAACAAACAAATGCAGAAACATTACTAACATTGTCCTGTTTCTTTTTTACTTGGATTCGAAATAACTACAAAAAATTTGAAGAATAAGAGTAAGACTGACTTCTGGTCTGGCATATTTATTGATCAATTCTTTTGCTATGTTCTATGACTTTTCGTTTTTTTTTTGTTTTTTTTTATCAGTCACACCACAATTAATAATCTCATTGATTCCAGGATCGAAAATGTTTGAAATGAATAATTTTATTTATTCACAAGAGTATTTATGGATATTTTGGTCACATGAATGAACCCCTTGTTTGTCATTTATGGACAAGTACAAAACAAAGAAAACAATCAGTTGGAAAATCGGAAAAAAGTACTGAAACGTTCCCTTCGAAAATGAACTTGTCATGCAATCATGAGCTTTGTAGGGCAGTGAGAAAAGTTACGTCTGACTCTGAACTTTTACCTTCTTGGTTGATGTCCTCATTATACTGGTAATACTACTGTAAGAAAAATAAAAAAAAACAAACAAACAAATACCTGTCTTTTTTCACTTTTCTTTCTAATTATTGATTAGAGATCCAACTTTAACGAGTAGTAAAGTTACATTTTTTTTTCATATTTTAAATAAATTTCCATCTTCTGCTATACAACGAGTTTCACATCTACCCCCGGTACTTCAGGGATTCACCACCTTACTTACTTCATCATTGATCTGCCAAAAAAAAAAAAAAATACAATTACTGAAACTGAATTTATTAAGTCAAAAATGACAATAAAAAAAGAAACGCTTCTTATTTTCTCCCAGGAGGAGTATTTTGATTTCTTTGCAATTTTTGAGAAATAATGTCCAACAGCAAATAATGAATACAGTTAAAAAGTGTAAAAAAATATGTACTATCGAGTATCGACTAACATTGGGATTAAAAAAAAACTTTAACCTTAACCACTGAGTTATGCCTGCAAGTCTTTTTGTGTAAAAAAAAAAAAATTTAGAAAAGAAAAATAATGCATTTTATTATTTGATGTTTCCGATGATTTCGTTTATTTTTATAATCATAACTACTGTCTTATACTGATTTAGAAATGTCCTCGTTTACTAATTGAAGTTGATCTGTGCCTCCACCCCAAAACAAAGTAAAATAACGCAAGGTCGTTTATGTGTTTTTTTTTTAAATACCCGGAATCCACATGGCCTTTTAGGCTTTTTTTCTGACCCATTCAAGTGCAACGAGGAGGTGCTGACTTGGTGACGAATCCTCAGTTCCCAAGATAATTATTCTTGATAACCAAAAACAAAACCCGAAAATAACCTTTGATAGAGTAAAGTGTATTAATGACTATTAAGTAGCTAGCTTAGTATGTTTAATTATAGCTCCAAAGCTGATACGAAACTAAAACTACGAGGAACAAAACCGGAAGTGTACACACTAACTGGTGTCCCTGAGGCGAGTCAAACAACGACTTCTGAATAATAACAACCTTCACCTTTTTTTTTTATGTTGTCTGTCACTGATTCAAACTTGCTCTCTCGGCAACCTCTTTCCTAAATGTGTAACCGTCGTCTGTATGCTTTCAGACACTATTGTAATTAACTAAAACTGTCATTTGCAATAATCTATAACCCATGGTTTTGCTGGAGATCTAGCCTTTTTTTTTGAAGAAAAGAGAGAAACCAATGGTTCTCAAAGTGTGACAGTAGAAAACCCACAAAAAACAAACAAAAATCCTTTTCTTACTTGGTGATTTGTTTCATTTTATTTTTTTAAAATACTTTACTTTTTTAAAATTTAGCTTAAGAGAAAAATACAAAACATCTGTCGTCACTTCAAAAGGCTTTTGCAAATAAC
Organism: Acanthosepion lycidas; assembly: GCA_963932145.1. Lineage (NCBI taxonomy): Eukaryota > Metazoa > Mollusca > Cephalopoda > Sepiida > Sepiidae > Acanthosepion > Acanthosepion lycidas. The sequence continues at coordinate 54,566,820 of OZ010591.1, read as the reverse complement.
AGTATATTAGGCTGATAAAACTTAAAAAGAAATGAAGATGCGACACTGGAACAACAACAACAACAACAACAACAACAATCGAGTTGACTTGTAAATCAGCATTTCATGACTGTAAATCGTGTCTGTTGTTTCGCAAAGAGAAACAACCAAACAAAATAATCAGGAAAAGCTAAGAATTTCAGCTTTGTTGCAGGTATTTTTATTAATTTCTTTTTTCTTCAGGGGTTGGGCATTTTTGGGTGTGGTTCTTTTTTTATTTTTTTCTACTGAAATTTTTAAACACTAAAAATATCGTCTACAACAAAAAAGAAGTTGTACATTATTTTTTGTGACTTAGTACTGCAACTGACACTTTTCTCAAGTAATTTTATGCTACACACAGATACAAAGTAAAGTAAGAAATCTTCAGTCTTCTTACTCTTTCACGGATGGATGATCACGACCTATTCTAAGGATTAAAAAAAAAAAAAAAACTTTTTAAAAATATTGTAAAAATTAATCCTCTTTTTTGTGTTTTTTTTTCTCCACAAACTCCCTTTTGTTGTTTTTTTGCCGTTAATTTAAAATAATGCTTTTAGTTTCTGTTTTTTGTTTAAAATCTAGCAGTAATAAAGAAAAAGGAAGGGCAAGTTAAAGTAAATAAAAAAAAAAAAAAATTGTTTAATTATGCTAAATTTCAAGTAAAAAAAATATTAATAAATAAATAAAACCCTAAACTAAAGTAAAAGTTAATGAATCGTTTCAAAAGAAGGTTCTTTTTGGTTAAAAATGTGACGTGTGTAGGTGTGTGGCTAGTAGTATTCTATAATTGACATTTGACAATATTCCTATTCCAATCGTATATACTATATACGCTGTCTTATTTTGTTCATACTCCTCGCGGATACGCACAAAACAACGGCAAAATAATGACAATGCTGGAAATTAAAGAAAAAAAGGTGTGTACTCTTGTCAAATTTCTTTCGTCTTTCTTTTTAGGTTTACAGTTGGGTTCAATCATTTCTTCTTTAATAGTTACTTTAAAAAAAATTCTTTTTAAAGTAACTTTTTTTTTTTTTTTTTTTTTTTTTTTTTTAATGAACTCTTATTGTTTTGTTAATGATTGTTAAACTGACATCGAGATCACTTAACTTAACAATATTGTTAAGTGATCCACTGATCTGTAATCACGATGTCAGACTCTTTCCGTGTTTTTTAAATGTTTATTTTTTTGTTGTATTTTTAAAAAAAAGTCTGAAGAAAGAGGAAATTTGAATAACCGACATGATACATCTGTGGAATACAGGAACAAAAAAGTTTGAGAGTCGATATTTTTTTCATTGCGCGAATTTACAATATCGCAATGCCATTCTGGTTAATTTAATCAATCAAGTGTTAGCTACACAAAAACTGACAAGTGTGTAGTGTACTGTAGCATATGCTAGTTACTTTTTGTTAGGGTTAGAAAATGAATAATTCAATTTGTTTTGCTTTTTGCAGCAGTATGTTTTTTAGGTTTTTTGTTTTGTTTTTTAAAATATTAATATAGATCTAATTAGTTAGCAACAAATTAAATAACTACTTCTTACCAGTCGTACTACAAGGTTAATGAGTCCAACGTGAAAGACATTACTTAATATTAATAATCACTTTCCTTCTTAATTTTTTTAAAATTTATTTGTTTTGGGGGGTGGGGTAATCATCCAAAATTTAGTTAGTGTCTCGTTTGTATGTAACAGTAAAAGACAAAACAAACTTGTATTTTGTATTGTTTAGAAATGATATAGTTCCCATATATTTTTTTTTGTCCCTTCAGTACGTAGGCGATCATGACTCCTGATTTTTCTTTATCTGTTATTAATTAATTCAAATTGTCACAGGGCATGGGTTCACAGAAAAGATAGTGGAGTAGTTTTCTCCACTGTTTGGAATTCAGAATTTTCATTTTTTAGCCTAGTTACCTTACCATCCAAAGCTAGAGAGCCCAGTCTACCCTGTTAATTTAACCCATAGCTGGTGGGAGAAGTGACAGATTCATGCCTTTTCCAAAAGCATTTGTGTGAAAGTGAATGCAACACTAAATCATAAATGAGTTTTCCTTTATTAGTAATAATTAGTGATAATTTTTAGTGTGCATACATGAATTGCTCTATAGACATACATGTAATAATAAGCAATCTAATGCTTTGGTTGTACAATGTACAACCAAAGCATTATTAGATTGCTTATTATTACAGTTACACATTATTCTTTAATTAAACTTATAAGTTCAAATCCAACAAGTGACTTATTTGCAATTTAAATACAAAGGATATATCTGTATAAAGTTTCAGATAATAAGAATAAAAACCTAATGATTCAAAAAAATGTGACAAGAAAATTTGCAATTTTTACATTTCAAAAATCATATCTATAGTGTAGTCAAACCACAATTTTTGTGGGGAAATGATAGCGTGTTTAAACCCTAGTAACAGGGTTTAGGAAATATAAGAAAAAGACAAGATTTATTAAGAGCTACAAAGACAGGAAATTGTGGAGAGCTATGATCGCCAGTGTCTTGCAGGGACACTGGACTTAGAAGAAGAATATCCATTATTAGATAATAATTACAGTATATTGTTTATAACATAAATTCTTGTCAATGTACTCAATTTTTTCCAGCACAGATTTTTATAGTAGATATTTTTACTGATTCACTTGGGTTAAATTTATATAAATATCCAACAAATTTCACCTACTCATCTTGGTGATTCATCAGCTAGTACATTAGTGAATTTTAATGTGTTTAAATGTGAGCAGAATATTAAAAAATAGTGCAATAATGGTTAAAATAAAAGTTCAAAGGACTTGTAACTTCAAGTTTCACAGATGCACTGTTCCATTCATCAGGATAAGATTAATCTAATAAATTTATTAACTGATGTCATATTTATATTAAATTTAAATATGCTACATAAGAAATCCTAATTAACTCCAAATAAATATCAAATTGTTCTATACTAAAAACCTACTATAAGAATAATTTCAGATTAAATGTCATCACGTTATAACATGACAACATATAATGTGAAATTATTCTATTATATGTTTTTTATAATTTCTTTGTCTTTTAAGAGAAAAAGATATGTTAATAATGCAACTCTTTCTAAATACCTATAGCTACAAAAAGAAAAAAACAAACATTTCCATTAATGAGAAATTAAAAAAACTGTACATCCTTACAAAATTAATAGTAACAATTGTAGACTGTTTAGAAGAAAAATGACAAATAATAATAAATTGCCAAATAAAAAAGAAATTCTAAGAAAATAAAGCATTAATAAATATCTTTTTGTTATTAAAACCAGATTAAAAAATTATAATAAAAATACTTGATAATTAAAATATAAAAAAATAGATAGAACCTTTCATAAATTACAATTTATTTACAAATATTCTTGCATAACATTAAATAATGATAATAATCTTAAAAAATTATTAAAAATAATTAAATTTTATATATATATATATATATATGTGTGTGTGTGTGTGAGAAAAATTAATAGAAAAATGAAATAAACTAAATATGGAAAATGTTGGATAAATAAAGAAAATAATAATAAGCATTACTATATGAAATATATTATAAAATCAATAAGAAAAAAAAATCAAATAAAAGAAAATAGCAAAAAATAAATATATTTGCCCAAGAAAATAATCAGTAATTTTAAATGTTTCAATAATTTAAATGATAAACTATTTGACCATTGCCAACATTAGGTTTATTTTCCTAAAGGTTTTACAAAAATATCTTTTTATAGCAGTGAAATTATACAAATATATAATCAAATAATTTCAGATCAAATATTGTCACATAAAATTTTTAGTATAGAACAGGTTTTAAATGTATTTGCTGTCAATGCTTAGTGTTTTTTTTTATGTAGTGTATTTAAATTATAAAAATGATATCTGTTAATGAATTCAATAGATTTATCTTAGCTAAATGAGTGGAATGGTGTATCTGTGAAACATAAATTTGGAAGATGAGTCCTTTTGAACTTTTACCTTTTCATTTATCTATTAACTGTGTGTGTGTGTGTGTGTGTGTGTGTATATATATATATATATATATATATATATATATATATATATATATATATATATCTCCTTGTGCAGGTATGCAGAAAATAGAAAAGAACACGTTGGGTGCATAATCCGGGGTTCCTTAGTATTTTTGTTTTTATTTTTAAGAAGACAGTGCTCCATACAGAAGTAGAGCTTATATTATAATAATATTTTTTGTTTAAAAATATGATTCCTTCGCTACATAAGAGTTCTCATGTTTCAAAAACGAGAGCTGAAATCATCCAAATAATTAATAAAATTAAGTTGGATTGTGGTGTTTAGTCCCGTTTCATCTTCAAGCGAAATTTTAGGAATAAGCTATCTCTCGGTTTACGTGTATTTTTAGGCACGGTCCGTTACAGAATTTGTTATATATTATTTTATTTATTATATATATATATATATATATATATATATATATATATATATATATATTATTTTAATATCTATACTCTGGCGGTGTGAAAATAACCCAGATAATACAGTTTGTAAATAAATATATATTTAAACAAACCGATATCAAGGAAAAAAAAAAATCAGTAAGAAAAGACTAAAGACATCTGTGTTGGTTGGACATAATCAATCAGTACCACAATGCCTAGTCAAAAGAAAAAACACTGAAAAAAATTGGCAAATACAGTATTTTACACAATGTATATCTATTTTTCAACATAATCTTTGTTGATGCACTCAATGCTTTCCTATTTATCACTTTGGGGCAAACATTATACAGTGAAAATTTCAGATCAAAATTCAGCTAATTGTATCAGGTTATGGACTTGATCATATAATTGCTTAATGACTGTTCTTTTAGTTCCAATTTCACACAAAAACTTCCTTACATAAGAGCATTTTCTTTATTATTATTATAAATTTCTATTATGAAAAATCCCTAAAAAATATTTCTTGACACTCTATTTCAGTATAAGTGCAGTCATAAAAGTATTAAATAGATAATCAGATATGAATTAAGCAACCAATAATGAGTTTCTTTGGTAATCATTTTTTTTTTATGCAAACAATGGGTTTATTTATTTACATAAATTCAGTTGTTAATTGGGAGTAAACAATATACTGTGACACGCATAAGTATTGGATACATGTTATTTTCTGTTATAACTCTAGTTTATGTTCGCCATTTTGCCTGATATTTGGTAAGTAATATCTCATAAAGTTGTTTTAGTTGTATGTGTAAGGAAAATTAAAAACTCATGATGGATATCATTTTTTTTTTTTTTTATCAAACTTCAAAATTACCCTATGCAAAAGTATTGGATACATGACACTTTGTATTTTAAAAGACTTTAAATGTTCAAATTTTCGATAGTATTGGAATGTTATCTCTGACCAATTGGCAAAGAACACAATTGTTTACAAGATAGTGCTACTAATCATCTGACTCTTTGATGTGCATTCTGCAATTCAAGGATTAAAAATGGCAAAATCTAAATAATTATCCAGTGATATGCGAGATAGAATCATTGAACATCACAAAGGAGGACAAGGTTACCGAAAAATTATCAAAGAAATGAATCTAGCACTAAGTACAGTAGGAAATATCGTCAGAAAGTATAAGAAGTATGGCGACAGTACAGCAAACCTTCCAAGAAATGGAAGATCGAGAAAAATAAATGAGATTACTTTTAGGTGGATCAGCAGAAATGTGCAAAAAAAAAACCCCTTCATTACTCGTTCTGAAATTAAAACTGATCTTGAGGATGCTGGAATTAATGTAAGTAAGGATACCATTAGCAGAGCTCTATATCGTACAGGCTTTCATTCAAGATCACCAAGAAAAGTGCCTTTACTGAAAGCCAAACATGTCAAAGACTGATTAAAGTTTGTTGAAACTTATGAAAAGAAAGGTATGCAGTTTTGGGAAAAGGTAATCTGGTCGGATGAAACGAAAGCTGAACTATTCGGAAGGAACATGGCAACAAGTGTTTGGCGAATAAATGGCACTGCCTTCAACAAGCACAATACCATCCCCACAGTTAAGTTTGGGGGTGCTTCCATTATGATATGGGGATGCTTTTCATCCAAGGGTACTGGTGAGTTACAAGTTATCCATGGTAGAATGAATGGTAGCATGTACAGAGAGATTCTAGAGAAGAACCTTCAGAAATCTGCAACTTCTTTAGGACATGGTCAGAATTTCGTGCTTCAACACGACAATGATTCCATACATACCGCAAAACTTACAAAGGAATGGTTTGAAAATAATGGTATTAATACTCTCAATTGGCCAAGTCAGTCTCCTGACTTGAATCCAATTGAGAATTTGTGGAATACTTTGAAGGTTAAAGTTCATAAGTGGAATCCACAAAATATCAAGCAATTAGAGGAATTATGCAAGGAAGAATGGGGTAAAGTAATGGTGGATCAGTGTGGAAAACTTGTGACCAATTATAGAAAAGCGACTGGAAGCAGTGAAACAAAACAGAGGCTATGCAACAAAATATTAAATTGATGTATCCAATACTTTTGCATAGGGTAATTTTGAACTTTGATAAAAAAAAAATGGATTCAACCATGAGTTTTTAATTTTTCTTCCACATACAACTAAAACAACTTTACAAGATATTACTTACCAAATATCAGGCAAAATGGCGAACTAGAGTTATAACAGAAAATAACATGTATCCAATACTTATGCATGTCAGTGTATCTGAGTTTAACTAAAGAACTGAAGTTTCTTTCAGGTGCCATGTTGGTATACGCATTTATTTCATAAAGAATTTCAAACCAGAACAATTCCTTTTCTCTAGCTAGTGATCTCTTACTTTTGAATTCTTTTATCTTTCAGATCTAAATAAATGTGATAAAAATTAGTAAAAACAAAGTATTAATTATAACTACATGTCAAGTCATTTTTTTAATTGTTTTGCTGACCATTATAACAGTATATAGAAAAGCTTCCAAAATAATAAATCAGGAGTTATCTTACCTCAATAATTTGACTTCTGCTTCAAAGATTGAATCAGCCTATGAAGAGATTTGAGTTAACTTGGACATAGCCCATCCTGTTAACACCAATTCATCTTTGTTACCCCCCCACCCCATTTTATATTTCTGGTATATCACCACTGCACTATGATTCAGCTGATCTCTTGTCAGATAAAATGATACATATTTCAGCACCTGGCCAATTTATAATCCCATTGTTGATGAACTAAGATCTTTGCATTAAACTGAACAAAAAGGCTTTATTTAACATAATTGTATCATAATCTTCATTTTGTTTTACATTTAATCAACATATAAATGATATGAAGAGAGATGTAGTAGCTGTATATTTCTTTTAGTAGCAGTATTATCTTGATTTTATTTTTTATTAGATGAATATTGTCAGCCATTATTAATTCTGATTAATATTCATCTTAACTTTTTAGTAACTTTTTACTAAAACTTTTAGTAAGACTTGAACTCTTTTCCGTTTTTTTCTTCAAGAAAATCTGGTTAAATATATCAACTGCTTTTACCAAATGATCTATGAAAATAATGGTTTTGCAGAGGATCAATTTTAAACTTTAAGTCTATTTTTCATTCCACAATCTCTTTCAGTATCAAAATTGTTTTTATACAGATATTATCAGTTGCTGTACCATCATGTTTTTGTTTTTTTTAATCTTCTGTTAGATGAAGTACTGTCAACAATTGCTAAAGATTGGTCTGGGCAAAAAGCAATTAAAAATAATAATGAAAGTAATTATTAATCAAAATTAATAACCAGTCTTTTAATCATCTACTTTCGGTTTGATCACGTGAATGATCATATTTAGCTTCTGTGAAAGTTTTTCATATTACCCACCTTCCAACTGTTAGAATACTGGTATGTGTAAAATTTCTTTAGGACTGTATGAAGAAGCAAATTTCTTTAAATATTAGGTTTTGTTTATTTAATACAGGAAAAATTATAAGCCTAGCTAAAAATGTCTAAATGAAAAAATAACATATTTTTAATTAAATACACAAGTTTACAAAAGGTCTATCATAAAAATGTCAATATATTTGAATGATTAAAAATGTTATTAACCAAAAGCTTTAAGTTTAAAATCACTTTTATTAATATTTTCCCAAATTTTTGTCACATGAACATGCTAGTACTTATTTTTATTGATTTTTACAATGCTATTAAATAAAGCTGTCACATCTGGTCTGGTGCTTCTGCTTTATATTTAGAGATTCTTGATAAAATCAAAAGAAGAATCTGAAATATTATTGGTCTGAATATCTCAGCTTCAGTTACTTTCTCACCACTGCAATGTAGCTTCCATGTGCCTTTTCTATAAATATTTTCATTCTAATTGTTCTGATGAGCTTTCGTCTTTGGTACCTCAACTTTACTTGTGCAGTATTAAATTGGCCGAGTAGGTCTCCTCATTTTACAGTTGAAATGGCTAAATTTTGCAGTAAGTTCTATGCTAAGTTTCTTTTCTCACACTTCTTGTTTGTGGAACTCCCTTGTGGCATCTTGTTTTCCAGTCAACTTTGATTTTCAAAAATGTAAATGCAATGTCAAACATTATCTTTTGCCTTAATTCTTGTTCTTTTAATGTTTTCTCTCCTTAAATGTTTTTTTTTCTCATTTTTTGATATTCAGTAAGCCCTGGCGTCTTAGTGGCTTTATTGCCTTGTATGGGGTGAAATGAATTAGAAGAACATAATTGTCATAATTTTCAGTTGTCCTTCTCTTACAATTATCAAATCAGCACAAAAAATAAAATCTTTAACACTAATTAGCATATTAAAAGCTATTGGATTTCATATGGAAAGAGAAGTTTAGAATAAGGTGTAATAACAAATCATAGTAGCCATGTGCAAATGATGGATAAAATAGGGACACTTAATTTACAGTCATATATCTACTAGCATAGAAGCCGCTCTTTAGGCTAGCTTCTGTGGAGGGCTTTTGACATGCTTTCAGCCTTTTACCTTCAGCATCCAATATATGTAAAAGTTATAAAAATTTAGAAATAATAAAATTATTTTATCTTTATTTGACACCTTAATTCAGCATACTCAATCTAATCTCTGTAGTTTATTTACATTTATTTTGTGTGCAATTTTTATTTTCATTTAAAATCACAATTTTTTTGATAATCTCTTCATATAAAATCACTCTTAAACGACATTAATTAGGGAACCTGAATTATGTAATATTTTGAATACGTCACAATATGCGTGCTAGAAAAAAAAAACATACGAGCAATGTACCATGCCCCACTTATGTTTTAATTAGACAATTAATTGCAAGATTGAAATTAAAGTTTGTTTTTTAAACCCTTCACTTTGTTTGATATTTAAATTTAACTTTAAATGAGTTATTCATTTAATTTTTAATCGCGTGTAACTACAGTAATTCAGTAGTTACTACCTTTACTTCAGGTTGTTTATGATTGAAAAACAGGCAGTCAGACACACATACACTGCACTTTATTGTTATAGATACATTAATCTAAAGAAAGTCTTCAGGCAAACTTTAGGCTAGTAAAAAAGATTAAAATTCTGTGAATAATTGAATATTAATACGTCTACTGTTTTATTTATTTGATGTGTATGTGTAAATCTCGAGATTGAAAAATGGACAGATGTACACATTTATACTGTGCTTATATATATATATATATATATATATGTGTGTGTGTGTGACAGATTGCTATATGTTCTTACTAGAAAACTTAAAATGATTTAATTCAGCAAAAGTCTGTAAGACTAGATAGTTTTGTTTTGTCTGTTTTATTTTTAGTATTTATTTATTATTTTGCTAGTAATGATTGAATTTTCATATCAAAATCCCCTTTATAAATACTCTTTTTTTATGATCAAAGTGTATTGTTTGGGATACTTTAATTAAAAGAAGTAAATGAATTTTATTTTTTCTTGAAAGTATAAATATCAGTATGCAAATGTTTTGAAAATATATGTAAATCATTTTATTTATCCACTTAATCAAAAAGACTTGGAATGATTTAAATGGTAGTAACTAAAATTCAACATAGAAGAATTCATATGCTATATGAACTCATCTGAGGAATCTTTATTAATTCAAAGAACTAAAGAAGGAATTCATTGGAACTTAGTTGATCTTGGGATTTGTATATTTCTGATGTTACTAAAAATACATAATAAATTCTGCTTGTACCTCCTTAGCACAAACGTTACACCCTGCCAATACCTTTATAAATAAGGAACTGTTTTATTTTGATTGTGTGGAAAGACATATAAGAGATGCTACTTGGTTTCAGTGAGAAAATGAAAGATAGAAGGGTTTAATGTTGTTTTAGCGACATGGAAAAAGTTGTCCATTTCAAATTTTTTCATTTTTACTCTCTTCTTAAAATAATGACCAGCATTCACATTTATGATTGTTATTGCAATATTAAAGTTAAGCTTAAATATTTAACAATGTGATAGGGGAATTTCTACAGATATTTTACTGTTCTAGGACTTATGCGATTATTCAATCATTAAATTAAGAATTAAGATTAATCAGAAAATTCAAACATTCCTATTTGAATGTTTTGATTAATCTTAATTTTGATTAATTTGAAATTTTCACTAGTATTTCTAATACATAATATTTGATATCCTTAATTGGATCAACTCTTCCTTGTCTTACCTATAAACATTGCTAAACTAACATAATTTCTAACCCTTTATTTAGTCATAATCTGTACTTTCTTCTCAGTGTGAAGAAAGGAAAAAGAATCCTTCACCTACTCATTCTTTTATATACCATGTCCCTTCAAGACATGAATGCTCATGGCTTTCCACAGCTTCTGGCCTTCAGCAGTACTTGCTCCATTATGATCCTTCTTTCTCTTTATTGTACTTATTCCTTCAGCCATTTGATTTGAGATTATTGTTAAGTAGGTCCCTCACTGATTTTTCTCTGCTTTTTTCTTGCCTTCAGTATGCCTAGTGAGTGTGTTAAATTCTCTAAATCTTTGTTTATGTCCCCAAAATTTCAGCTGTATTTTTGATTTTTAGTAGCTATTTCTTTATTCACCTTAGAACTTCTTCATTTGTTGCATACCCTTTTCATCATATTCTCAATATTTGTTGGTAGAACTACATTTGGTTGTCTCAAGTTGGTTTTTTTTTTTTTTTAATTTAAAATTGTCTACCTTTCAGGAAGGTAGCAATCTAGCTCTTTTTTTTTTTATATTATTTCTCAATCTTTCTGTACCTTACTCAGTTCTAAAAGGTATCTTTTACTTTTCCTGTGCACCTTCAAAGTTGTGTGTTGCACTTTCCATTGTCTGCTATTATACTGTTCAGAGAGTTGAATTTCCACACTTGTCTGATTTTTTTTTTTATGTTCATGATGTTTAACTCACATCTTTGACTGTACCTTTTGCTCACAACCATGCATTCCACTTTCTTATTCATTCCTTTGCTCTTGCTCTTCATCAACTACTTTGTCTAATAATAGTTTTTTTCTATTTTCATCAACAAAATGTCATCTGAATAACATAAGTTAAAGTTATGTTCACTGACCATAAATCCTCATAGGTCCTTTAATTCTCTTAAAATCATTCTACGGCACAGGTTAAATAAATATGGTGAGAAAACACATCTTTGTTGTAATCTTCTTATTTTAGTGTACTTACATAATTCATTGTCTATTTGCATATGTCATACTACAAATCGTAGGATTATTTGTATATCCTTTTTGTGTAGATCAAACTTTTCCAACATTTTAAGTTCTTTAGGTTGTACTTCATTGAATACATTTTTGTAGTCTATGAGACACAGGTAGGACATTTTGTAAGTTCTGACAGCATTCCGACTATGAATATAACATTTCTTGTTCAAGCAACTTGTATAAAACTACATTGTTCTTTCTTATTTCTGGTTTGATTCTGCTCCAAGCTCTATCAGTATCATGATTATTAGTTTTAATATATGGCTCATCATCAAGCTGATTGATTGATGAAACTTTGTTTGCACCTGCCTTCTTTGGTAATATTATGAAAATTTATCACTTTAAATCTTTCAGTACTTCACCATTATTGTATTCATTATTCATTTACCACTTCAGTAACTTTATCAAGGGGAATTGCAGGTAGCATAATTTTTATCAGTAGAGAAAAAGAATTAGGAAACAAAATGAAACTTCTAGTCTTTTGTATTTGCTTCACACCATTGCCTTTGGGGAAAGTATGAATTCATTTTTTTTCTTTTTTTTCCCCAGCTATAGCTTAAATAACAGAATAGATTGGGTTTTCTAGCCTGGGTGGTAGCCAGTCTAGGAGAAGGATAACTCTGAATTCAAAACCATGGAAATGGCAGTGGAAAACTACTTTCCTCTCTTTCCTAAGAACTTTTGACAATTCACGGATAATAAAGGAAAGGTATCTGTGGAAAGCCATGATTGCCCATGTCATAAAAAGACATGACATTAAAAAAAAATATCAGTCACAAAGTCATCTAAAGCTATCAGTATCTCTATGATAATGTCATCTAGTCCTGTTGTTTTGTTACTCTAAATCATGTTTGCTTTTTTTATTTTTCTTTATCATCACAAATCCTTCCATCCTTTTGTCTATTGTAGGTTTCTCTCTTCTGTTGTCATGGATGAGCCCTCTTTTCTTTTTCCATGATGATCCTTCTTTGCATTTTCTACATCATCTTGAAGGGCATATTCTGCTATTTTCTTGATTTTTTTTTTTTTTTTTTTTTTTTATTTTTATTTATTTATTTATTTTATTTCTGTTTCTGTTAATTAACCATTCCTCTTTTCGCCACTTTCACTTATTGGTTTTGTTTTAACTTTATATACACTGCCATTTCTTGGCATTATCAGCTACCTCTCCTTCATTAGATCAAGAATTTCACTTGTCATCTGCTTTTTCTTTTGATGACTTGCTGTTGTCACTAGTGCTTTCTTTAAGGTATTTCACTTTGAATTCATAGCATAATCTAAAGCTTCATACTTTTTCTTAACTGCCCCCCCCCCTCATTCCACTAAGCCTAAATCCTGGGATAACATTATAATCTGCAAATTTTTGTTGACATCCTACAAAGAAAGGACTGACTAAGTTTAAATTGACCTGGTCCAAAATGACATTATTATTATTAAATGATGGCAGTGATTTTTGAGCAGAGATTAGATTTCTCTTAAATAATTTTGTTGTAATTGTCAATACTTTATTGTTGATAACATTAGTGATATTTATATTGTTTATAGGTTCTACAGTCACCAAAATAACAGCATGTGTAGGGACCTCCGATTTTCTGTTTCAAATTTTCCTTGATTCTGTTTCCACTTTTGGAATTCTGTTTTTTTTTTGTTTTTTTTTTCCGTTTTTACTTTTGGGGAATTCCATTTTTTCCATTCTATAGTTTGTTTTTTTTTATGAGAAAATTGCAATACAATATGCTGTAATTATTATTAAAACTGAAAACAAAAATATAATTCAAAGTTTTATTGCATATAAAGAAATAGCAAATATTTACAAATCTTTAAATTTTAAAATCAAAGTCCAAAATAAATTATATGTGAAAATAAAAAAAATGTAACATGACTTAACAATAAAATAATGGAATGTTACAGTGCATATCTTTGAGGTAGAACTTTTAATTGGAACTTCCTTCTTTAAGGACACATTCAAAACACTTTTTTTTTTTTTTTTAAGTAAATGGATTTAGATTGATTTATAATTATTGATTCATAATATAAAGTATCAACAGCAAATAACTTGAATCTCAATAATAAATATCTGAATAAAGTCAAACATTTTGACTAAAATTTTACAAATCAGTAATTAAACCATAATAACTGGATCTTTGTAACAATATATCAAAAAATGAATTAGACATGTTAATTCAAAATTTAAATAAAACAACTTATCCCAAATTGACATACTGCTCAGATTTAAAATTGCTAACTTAATTTGAAAAATATCTAATCTTCAAATCTCTTCTCTAAATCTCCATTGTATTACATTGTGAGTTGCTTGGTGTTCTCAGGGGTAAGACTTTTATGTTGTTTATTGAGTAAATGTCTATACTGAGAAAATGAACATTCAGCATCTACGCTGGTAACAGGCATGCATATGACCTTATTGGCAATCTGTTCCAGAAGAGGAAATCTGCTCTTATTTGCATTCCAAAATGAAGGGATATTAAAAGGATTTGATAAATCATCTTAGTAATTCACATACATTTGAAATTATTCAAGATCAGTAGAAGGGCATTGCAAGTCCTTGATGGCTGCAAAACTGTCTAAATCATGGCCTATACAGGGTAACTGTATAGGATCAAACAGGTGAGTTGCCTTGTAAAAGTTATACTCAGGGTGGGTATCCAGGTATTTATTCAGTTTCAAAAAAGATGTGCTGAAAAAAATCTTTGAAATTTGAGATAACTCTCTCTCTCTCTCTCTCTCTCAGTATTTGTCTATATTTCTTAGATGAGGTATTATGTACACTATTCAGACTATTGTCCTCATCTTTGTCGCTATATTTATCACATTTCAGATGTTGTATGCTCCAGCCTTCTTCAGGTGGTTGGAATATCGAACTGAACCCTTTATTTTGCTCACTGTTCTAATTCTCAAAGTTCTCCATCGCCTTAACGAGGTATTGAACTCACATTCTTTGGGTTCTGTCACTGGATCTAACGCCTTTATCCACTAGGACATCTGTGTATGAATTTCTGGGTATTATAAACCTAATGTCTTCAGCAAGCATTTTTTTTTACCAGTGCTCATATTGCAATTTCTGTTGTTATTATTGCTTTTCTCTGGCACTTCTTATTACTGGTTCCCATATTGTATTCATTTCTATGCTTGGTCGGCTCAGGAGATTTTTGTGGTCTAGCACATATGCTGATTCCTTAAGTTTACAAATTTTCCATTGATGTTCTTTGTCTATGAACTCAACTTGATCCCACAGAAGGCGGTGATCTGCCTTTTCTCTCCATATGTGGTCAGCCACACCTGATTTTTCTACTTCCTCTCATGTTACAGCTTTCTGGTGTTTTTGGAGCTTCCCCTTTATATTTCTTTCCACAGCTGCATGGGATATCATACACACAGTCTTTAGTCATGTTCTTCTCTATGGGTAGTCTTACTTGGGAGAGATATCTGCAAAGTGTTGTCCAGCTTTTGAAGTTCTGATGTTATATGGACTGCAGATCCTTTGTATTTTCTTGGATAACCCCTTCACATAAGGCAGGCAGACTGGTTTCTGAGTGTTGTTGTTCTCCTCTTGTACCTGCTTATCACAGTTTTGGGGGGCTGCTGCCATGTACCCAGGGTAGTTGTTACATTGTAAGGTACTACTTATACTGAACATCTCTAGGTCGCCACTTATGATTTTTGCTTGGTGTTGTAAGCAGTGGACGATCCCTTTCTTTACGCTATATGGATGGTGGGAGTTGAAATTGAGGTACTGTCTGGTGAATGTCTGTTTATAATATACAGATGTCTTGAAAATGGTTGCTGAAGACATTAGGTTTATAATACTCAGAAATTCATACACAGAAATCCTCAAGGACACAGTGGATAAAGTTGTTAGTTAGATCCAGTGACAGGACCCAAAGAGTGTGAGTTCAATACCTGGTTAAGGGGGTGGAGAACTTTGAGAGGAGAATTAACAGGTGATAACTGACAACTGACATCCATTAGATATGGCACATGGAACTAGAACAGTCTACCCTATTCCAACCACCTGAAGACAGCCAGAGCGTACAATGGCTGAAACATTGTGATAATATAAGATGAGGACAATAGTTCAAATAATGTAAATAGTGAACTCTCTCTCTCTCTGTTTTCTAGTTCAGACAGAAGATGATCAGTTTCTAGGCTAAATGTTGATTTTGATGTACCAGTATGCAAATACTATTTTACATCCTCCATCATGTTATAAAAAACACATACAAGCAAATACTATTTCACAAGCAAATACAAGCAAATACTATTTTACATCCTTTATCATGTTATATACAACACATGCAAGTGGTTTCTTCTAAGTTTGTCAAAGCTGTTATTAAACAAGTGCAGTTCTCATTCATAAAATGCTGATTTAGGTATAAATTATGGTAAGAGGCATGATGTAGTTGACCATCATCTACTAATTCTAGTATCCTATCTATGGCAAGGCCATGTTTCTTTACTTGCTTAAAGAATCCTTCATAAAACTGTACAAAGGATGAGTGATATTTGCATTAAATCAGGAATTCTATCTGGTTGGCACTGGTACAGGGGGTAGTTTCACTTGTTCTTTAGGCAAGGAACCTTCAAGCCATTTTAAGTATCGCTTTTTATTTTTTACTAGGCTTTTTTAAAAAGCCTAGTGAAAAAAATTAAGAGTGAGGTGGGTAACATTATAAAATGCTGACCAGTGTGGAAATACTTCACCAACAAGATTTATATGTGCTAAGCACAACACATGGCAACTGTTAACAAAGACACTTCCTGTGAGCTTTTTTGCAATAGGCTGCAAAATTTGTTACAAAGGCAATAATATCCTCAAATGCTATATACACATGAGTTACAGCTTGGATGCATACCTGACTTACAGTTTGATGATTGCATTCTCACATGAATGAAAAATGACTCTCCAGAATGTTTGCAATTACATTCAAAATGCTGTGGTCATGACTTGTTTTGTATATTATGATGCTGACTGATTGATTAGCAAGCTTGGCTATCAGGGTAGCAAAGGGACAAGCAAACAATTTTGATAGATGAAGTTGCCTAACACAATTGACACTTGGAATATCACCACCTTTTTTACAATGTTTTAATATAAATGGCCTCATTTTGTCAATTTTGAGTAGGGGATTGTCAGACAAAGTGCAGATTTTCAAAAAATCAAGGACAAAATCATCTCATACCTCTTTATTCTTCAACAAAGTTGTGATTGTCTTCTGTTTCAGTTGAGTAGACTTTTTTGTCAAATGTGTTTTTGACTTGATGTGATCTTGATTGTGGTAACTCTAAAAATGTCAACACTATTGAAACAGAATTTGAAAAATAACATTTTCTTCTGCATAAAAGTTATCAGGAAATTGCTCTACTCTGGCTTTAGCACAAATTTTAGATACTGGGGTCATTTTCCTTTTTTTTTTTTTTTCTTTTTTTTTTCTTTCTTTTTTTTTTTAAGAGGAGCAGGCCCAAATTTTGAGGTTGATTCACTATATTGACTTGATTTTGTCATCTTGGCAATTTGTTGTTTATTCATACAACTGGTTTAGATTACAAAATAGAAATAAAATATTAAAAAATAATAATTGACAGTTAATGTTATTAAAGGATTTTTTGTTCAATTTAAATTTGTTTACAATAGTGAAGCACTGAAGATGAGGCAGTTATTAATTCAGGAGAATCGCTGTGTGATGGTAAGCTTAGGCAAGCCAGTTGTTTCATAGAATTGTGTTTTTGGAGACTTGTTTTTCTTTATTTCTAAATTGTATGGTAGGCATGTGATAGCATTTACTTTTTCATATTCATAAAGCAAGCTTACAAGTTGTTTAGACTCTTTTACATGTAAATTGTGTGAGGCCTAAAGGAAATGAATTTCTTAAACTTATTGGTTTGATCTTCATCTCTCTCTCTCCTCTCCAATTTTGACGTCAACTAGTGTCTGTCTTTCATTTCCACTTTAGCAATGGATTTTGGTGATCATGACCGAGCCGTGACCTTCCGACTTTCATCTCGTTTGCAACATACAGCTTCTCAGAAAAACTTTAAAATATTTAAAAATAGATTAACCAACATATTCTCAGAAAATCAACAACTTTTTTTATGTAAACATTTTTGTTCCTAAATCTTTTTTGGGTTTTATAAGGTAAATAATTACAAAGATTTGTAAAAACTAATTTTAAGTAAATAACTATATCATGTTATTGTTATATTACAATGTTTACCAAAATCGGACAGACAGTTATTAAGTTTTGAAAGAATAAAAAAAAAAAAAAAATCTGGAAAAAATATCTGAAAAAAATTCAATAATCTATTTATTATTGAAAATTGCATTAAAAACCTAGATTTTGTTTAAGATTAGTGATTCTGCGATTCTGTCCGTGACTGTGATCACGGAAAATTTATTCCCCAACATGTGCAATTCTCTTATTACTTATTTCATGTTAATTAGATAGTTCGAACTTTTTAAATGCTCAAACTGTAAGTATAAGGAAAATATGAAATATTTTAATGGATAATGTGGGAAATGGTACATATTTTGCAATTTGAATTATGTCACTAGCTAATATTTTCACTATTATCGAGGATAGCACTTTTTTTTTTTTTTTGCTTGTTGAATTTCTGTTAAGCAATGAAACCATAATGACTAGGCTAGTAAGTGCTTGTCAAATCCATTTATTTGTTTTTGTTTTACATCTTCACTATTATTGGCCACTTTTCTGCTTACTCTCTCTTTTTTTTTTTTTTTTAACATTCCTTTTGTATATACTTTTATTATGGTGTAATCATCAAAATCAAATATCAATCAATGCTTTCATAGCAACTATTATTCTGAGATAGTTGTATAAATATGATATTGGCTCTAATCTGACAACAACAGAATAAAATCTTGGTCAGTTCCTTGAATTAAAATTTAATGTTTATTATAATTCAAAAATTTTTTTTTATTCAAGTTGACCCAAAATGAAGTTATTTTTCTTGATTTAAAACAAAAAGAAAAGGTCAACTTAAAAATGTTCAGCATTTGGAGCAAAAGTAATACAAACATATTTATTACTAGAAGCTCATTAACACATTGTATGGCAGGTTATCCATCAACTTTCATAAAAGCCTCAAACATCTCAGAACTCACAATTAGAAGTGACTATTCCTGTAATAAAAATGGCATCGATAATACCATTTAATGTTATCATGAAATTTATATCTTAAGTTTTGTATAATTCCAGATTTATCTATTTCACATTTTTTTTTTTTTTTTAACTTGTTTTAATTTTTGTTTTGTTTATTGTTTTAATAAATACTAGCATCACATGTTATTCAAGAAAGTGTTAAAATATGAAGTTATATGAATTCATTTAAAGAGGTGCATTTTGTGCACCTGTGTTGATAAGTGCAGTTCTATTACTTTTTATGAGATAGATTCATAATTTTGGATTTTAAAAAGGATGATTATAAAAAGTTTGCATTATATTTGTATCTCTTCCATATATATATATATATATATATATAATTCTTAAAACTGGGAACATTTTTATTAATCAAAAAGTCGCATAGAAAAATATCATCTCAATTAAAAATAGAAATTTTAAGGTTCCTTTTGTCCGAAGCTTCATCAGAAGAAAAATCATTGGAATTAAGAGAAACAATTGAAAGGAAACAGACCTCCTTGCAATAGAATACAATGAAGAGAAACAAGAGAGAATGCGATTTTGGCTGCCGAGGGAGTTATTTTTCTGACTGGTTGCGTGCATTGTGATTTGTGAAATAGTAGTTGTGAATCTAGTTTTCAGCATTTTCTTTTTGTCCCCAACGTTTGAGTCTGAACTTAGTGATTTATTCTCGGCAAAGTGGAAATCTGCAACAAACATTTCCTTCGCAATCCCAGATCACTTACAAGCTATTTCGGCACTATGATGAACAAGACATTTGACGTCAAGTTGATACCAGAGTTTAATGGTTCAGTGACTGGACAAGCAGTTACTGAATGAATTGAGAAGGCTGAACTTGTTTGTGACCTGCGTGGAATTAAAAAGGTTGAACGTGTTCTTCCTTTGAGGTTGATGGGTAGAGCATTTGCTGTTTACCAGCAGTTAAACTCGGAACAAAAATCAGATGTCGCGCAGATAAAACGAGCCCTGAAGATTGCCTTTGCACCAGATTGTTTCTTGGCTTACGAACAATTCGCAGAACACCAACTGCACCTGGACAAGTCCGTCGACCTGTTTCTAGCCGACTTGAAGAAGCTAGCTGGTCTATTTGGTGGGATATCAGAGCAAGGATTAGCATGTGGGTTCATAGCAGGGTTACCAGCGCACATCAAGCAACTACTGTGTGTCTTCCAGGATAGAAGACATGAATACAAACCAACTGTTGGACCGAGCTCG
The DNA here is from genome assembly GCA_963932145.1 of Acanthosepion lycidas. Taxonomy (NCBI): domain Eukaryota; kingdom Metazoa; phylum Mollusca; class Cephalopoda; order Sepiida; family Sepiidae; genus Acanthosepion; species Acanthosepion lycidas. Next base: position 54,546,696 of record OZ010591.1, on the reverse strand, counting down.
GGCCATAATGAAAGATCAAATTGCAACTGAGGAAATGGTTGCGGCTACCATTTCACCAGGCAGAGCTGATAAACATCCAAATGTTAGACATCGGGAGAGTATGCGATGTTATCGATGCTCTGGGTGGAGTCATCTTGCCAGGGACTGCCCGGTTTGAAGAAAAGATGGCTGTCAGCCATGCGGGTCACGCACAACAATACGGTCTCTCCCATAAGCAAGTTATGAATGAAGTGTTACCCATCTTTGGTATTTGCGTGAACAGAATTAATAGAGTGGCACTGGTGGACACTGGCTGCTCACAGACACTCGTGAGTAAGTCAGCCTGTCAATCCTGGTGGGTAACTGAGGTGAATGTACTCACCGTAAACAGAAATACACTCAAATGTTGTGGAGTTGGTGGTATTAAGCTTGATGTGGACAACGCAAACCACCTCAAAATCGATGTCTTGGTAGTGGATGGAGAGATACTGGGTTTTGACTTGTTGCTTGGATTTGACGCCATTAAAAAGTTGGGCGGACTCCAAATAACACATTGTGGTGATGTACGGTTTCCCAAGCATGGGATAGTTTGTTACACCGCTATTAAAATAGAAGAACCTGATTTCTGCGCCGAATTTGACCCAAACCGGAAGATATGGGTTGCATTATGGAAGTGGTCTGATGGTCAATCACTGGAGAGCTTGAGAAATCGGATGCCTGAGTACCCAATGCCAACGGGAGTCAAGGAGGAATATGACCATGAGCTGCAGACCTGGCTTGATAACGGTTGGTTGTAGCATTATCCTGAAAAGGAATTTGGTCCTCCAAAAGGTTTAATTCTGTTGATCACGGTGGTGCAGAAAAACAAAAATAAAGTGCGGCCAGTATTAGACTATCGAGAGCTGAATGAGTGTCTCGACGCACACACAGTCAATGCTGACGTGTACACACAAACTGAGGGAGTGGCATAAAAAAGGACCGGATGCCGCTATCCTTGACCTACAGCAGGCCTATTTATAAGTACATATCCAAAAGTCACTTTGGCCCTTTCAAAATGTAATTTTCAAGGGGCGAAGATATTGCTTGACTCGAATGTGTTTTGGGTTGAATGTTGCACCAGCCATAATGAAAGCCATTGTGGACGCCATGTTAGCGAAAGACGAGTCCGTTCGACAGGCAACCTCATCATATATTGATGACATTTATGTTGACGAGAGCATGATTTCAGCAGCTCGCGTGAAAGCGCACTTGGCTGTGTTTGGTTTGACCTGCAAGGATCCGGAGTGGTTATGGGATGGCAAACATGTGCTGGGATTGCATGTTGCGGAAGATAACAACACGCTTAAGTGGACACGTGAAAATGGCATTCCATCAGTTCCTGAGGTCCTGAACATCTTCTCATGGTTGGAAAACTGGTGGGCCATGTTCCTGTGTGTAGGTGGCTTCGTGTTGCTGCATCATTTGTAAAATGCAGGACAGTATCGATCATGTCTGGTTGGGACGACGAAGTGACAGATGCTCCTCTTAAGAACATGATTGAGGACATAGCGGAAAGAATATGCCAGAATGACTCTGCACACGGTAAGTGGTGCACAAGCAGACACGCTTATGAGGTATGGGTCGATGCAAGTTCTCTCGCCACAGGGATTTCGTTGGAGGTTGACGGAAGCGTTGTAGAAGATGCATGTTGTGAAAGACTCGACATATCAATTTATCAGAATTGGATGCTATTCTGAAGGGTGTCAATTTAGCATTACAGTGGGGCGCAACAGAGCTACACCTCTTCATGGACTCTGCGTGTGTGCACCAGTGGGTATCAAACATGCTCACTGGCAAAGCCAGAATACAAACTAAGGCGGCAAGTGAGATGCTGATCTGGAGGCAATTGAGTACTCTTGAAAAGCTGATTCAAGAGTATAACTTATTGATCAAGATAAGTTTGGTAACGTTGAGTGAGAATCGAGCGGATAAGCTCACCAGAGTACCACAACGATGGTATGAGATGATAAAAAAGGAAACCAAACCAACACGCCCGATAAGCGCTTCCATGGTGAATGAAACCTCTCCTGATCAGATACGTGCCATACATTGCCAGAGCGGACATCCTGGCGTCAGGCGGACGCTATATTTTGTGAGACGAGTCTACCCAACGATATCCAAGGCGGCCGTCGAGGCAGTGGTCAGAAAATGTAAATGTCAATTGACCCAGCCTCAAGTCGTTGGCCTCATGGCAACTTAAGTGTGACTAAAATCTGGACCCGCTTAGGAATGGACATTACACATTACGGTGGGCAACACTACCTTACGTTAATTGATTGTGGCCCTAGTAGATTTGCAATATGGCGACGCCTGCTTCAACAAAACTCAAGAAGTGTCATTTGGCAGTTAGAAAGTATTTCTTTTGAACGAGACCCACCATCAGAAATCCTGACCGACAATGACACTGCATTTTGCAGTAAGTCCTTTAAAGATTTCTTGCATGACTGGGGAGTCCAACTTCGTTTTCGCTGCGCCTATGTTCCTGCAGGAAACGGTATAGTGGAAAGATCTCATCGGAGTATAAAGAAAATTGCAGCAAGAAAGCAGTGTTCAATAATGGAGGCAGTATATTGGCATATCATGCCGAAGGATGATATATCGTTGACTAATGCGCCCGACAATATCATTCACCGTTACCAACTGAAAGTAAAGGGAATTACTACAATATTACCACCTGATCGTTGTAAGTATCACAATATATACAAAGTTGGGAACAGAGTATGGGTGAAAGCTACCCATGGCTGGTATCAAGTGGGTCGCGTGACGGACATTGTAAGTCCACAAACAATACTAGTTGACGGGATGCCACGGCATGTAAAAGATCTCCACCTTTTTGTTGATTCTGATACATCGCCAAGTGAATCCGATGAGGATTCATCGTCTGACAGTGAGCAGAAAATGGAGATCTGCGAATCTAATGCTTCCACGGACACAGGACTTCCAGAAACTTGAGATATGTCTGATGACTCCTCTGGAGACGATTCTCCGATATGCGTAAGGGAAATAGTGTCATTATGACAAAGCACCAGGATAAAGAGAGCTGCTCCAGGCTGTTCGATTTGTGGTAGTGAGATCAGGGGGGAGTATAGCAAAGAAAACGGCGACTTACCTCATCAAACCAAGCGACTGCGCGTTACGTGTATTCTACGACAGAAAATGTGGCGAAAAAGAAAATTACTTACCAAACAAAAGGGCATGTATTCAGCATGACATGCTGAAAATGGAATATTTGAATTAAAAAAACAAGTCCGTCACAGGAGTCACTATAAAATTATGTTGATATGCAAGTTACTGAACATTCTCTCCCAGCTGTCGACAAATGGAAAAGAAAATGTTCGGCCGATAAAAGCAGTTGGTGTTCTCGAATCGGGGGGGGAAAAAAGTCGGCAATTTTGGCTGCCGAGGGAGTTATTTTTCTGACTGGTTGCGTGCATTGTGATTTGTGAAATAGTACTTGTGAATCGAGTTTTCAGCATTTTCTTTCTGTCCCCAACGTTTGAGTCTGAACTTAGTGATTTATTCTTGGCGAAGTGGAAATCTGCAACAAACATTTCCTTCGCAATCCCAGATCACTTAATCTACTACACATCTTTTTTGACATATTATTTCATTCTTTGAAAATAAACTGCTCTAACCCTACTAAATTTGATGAATATCTTAAATGAACGCTATGTTCTCAATTCCTATTTTCTATTGGATTCAGGTCCAGACATTGCAGGCCAAGGTAAGGCATCGATCTTGTCATTGAACCAATTTTTAACTAGTTAACTTGTCTTTACGATGATTATCATGTTAGAAAATGAAATGTTATCTTTCAAAAAGTTATCTGGAATAATCTTTCAGATTGTTCTTTTAAAATATCACAGTACTATTCTTTTTTTGTGCTTCTGACAGTTTTAAGCAAACAACCCATTTCATTTCCACTAAAACAACTCCAAACTATAAGATTGTCATTGCTATATTTCACACTAGAGTTCATAGATGGTAATTAATGAGAACGTGTTTAATGTGCACCTTGTTTACTGTATGACGTGATGCATTTGCTCCATTGACAAATCGGAAACAATCTCTCCTTGCAACTCTACGGTTCTGTTTTGAATTTATGAACACTCTTTCTTTACAATCTTGGAGAGTTTAGGCTTATGTCTCCTTCCCAGAAGAGTTGCAATGGTTTTTGTCTCCTGATATTCCTTGATATACTGTACTGTTGACTTGGATACAGAAAACTGCTTAGCTGCTGTTTTAAAACTCATTTTTAGCAAGCATTCATAATTTGTTGTTTTAAATTGACACACAATTCTTTCACCTTTGGCATGTTGCTGTTATTGATACCTGGTTTTAAATAAACTATGTATGTTCATTATATTCTTTGAAACATCACAACTTGTAGATAGAGCCTGATAGATTACCTCATCATAATATGATTTAAATATACATATTTTAAGAGTTTAATAAGTAAAATAATTTTCTTGGGTAGGATAATTTTGTCATTGTCAGGTTTTTATGTTATGATTATAAAACATTGTATTGAATAAAGTTTTTGAAATGGATTATGAATATTTATTCAATATACAAAAAAAAAAATCTGTTTTCTTTTCAATATTTGAAAAATGAATTGTATTATTTTAAATGAAATTGTTTGTATCTTACAATCATCCTCACTTTGTGTGTAATCAATTCCAATGGTAAGAAATAAGTTTATTTCTCTGTTCAAAATGAACTGCAAGATAACTTTAGCAATTAAAAACTCTTCTTTTACGAAAGCTAAATTTATCTCCAAAAGCTCCGATTTTGTCAGTATTTGTTTAAATATAGCTTAATTATATCATTTTTAAGGCAATTTTTATATCTAGCTATCTATGGTTTGTTGCTGTTTTATAAAACAAATATATTTTGTTAGTTAAATATAAATAAGATGATTAATTTCTTTAATAGAAATTTTTTAACTTTTTAAACTAAAGACAAAATTTGGGTAGCCCTCATCTGGCTCAAATATTGTTAATTAATATACACAAGAATTATTTTGAACAGAATTAATGAAGTCACTCATCCAAAATATAGATTTGTATAATTACAATCTTTCATTGAAGATCAATTAAGTCTTTTCATAGTAAGAGCAATTAAATATTGAAAATGTTAATTATTTCTATATATAAATATTTGATTACTGATGAAGTCATGATCATTTTATTTTTAGCTATTTAAAATCTAATACTGTTTTGCTAGACAACTATTCAAACATTTTGTAAGATTTGGTGATTAGCTGTCATGATTGAAATATTTTATTTTTATTTTTACAAAGAAATTTTGTTTTGTTACGTATTTATTTTATGATCTTTTAAATTAACTCATATTCCTGCAAAGATAAGCCATTGTTTAGTTTAGACACTTTTTTTTTTTTTTTTTTTTTGTACCATGTTTTATCTGAAATCCAATATCATATAATACTGAAATGACAGTTTCTTCTCAATTTATTCCATAAATTAAATATTACAATCAATAAAAAAATATTAATTTAAAAAATATTCAATCTTTTTCTTTTATTATAAAAATGTTAATAGTGACTAAACTCTGCTACAGCAATGTTCGTTTTAAAACTTTGTTTTACTTTGCAGTTGCCTTATATGGCTTGTTTGGTGTGGTAAACTTTTTCATAGGATCAGAATTTTTTTTTTAAATCCTGTTTTTTTTATAACAATTTTAAATAATTAAATAATTGTTCCAATTTGGTGTATCTGAATCCTCAATCACAGGTCTGTCATGCATCATCTTTGAGAAATAAATAAAGCTAGCCTGGTCTTGGGAATTCCATCCCCTTACAGCAGTACACTCAAGGGACAATTGTGGATTGCTTTGATGATACCTTTTTTGGCAATGGCTGCAAGGACTAGTAGATCATTTTTGTCTTTGTCCACATATATGGGGCTCCACATTAATCTGAACTTTTGAGAAAGCAAATAAATATACGTGTGGGGTCACACATTAATGATTAATAAACTACAAACATGTACTTTTCAGAATCTCTTCGCATTTGCCTCGTGGAAAAGCAAGTAAAGTTTCTTAATTCGCTGTATTAGGGACAACATGGTACTTTAACTTTTTAGCGTTTACTTAGGCAACGGTTGACGTAACAGACCAATTTGGCATCCTTCAAATGTTGTCTGCTTGTCATCGACACGAGAACTACACGCACCACTTTTCCTATTGGTAGATAACTATCTTCACTCGATAAAGTCATAAAAAATAATTATTACAAAAAGAGTCAATGAATTTTAGTCTAATTACCTCCCTTAGATCCCATCATTTTTTTTTTTAACTATATCTTCGTTTTACACCTTTTTAGTTTTTATATTGAATAACATTTAGTAAATCTTGTTCATTCAGGGATTATGTCGCTTGTAGTTAACCTATGATATGAACAACGACGTCGTTGCTGTTTATAAAATCATAACACATCTTTAATTTTGATTTTTTTTTTTTTTTTTTTTTTTTTTTTTTTTACCTCGATGTAACAATTTACAAATGGAAGAAGCTAGCATTGACAACTGCTACTAAAAAAACATCAACAAACAATTACTCCTTTCTTTCTTTTAAATGCATATATATTATTGTGTTTTTTTTGTTTTTTTTTAGTCATTTTGAGCCAGTCGTTGTCAGTTGCTAAACCGATTCCTTGGCATTTAAGATAATACTGACCAGATTTGGTTTTAAGCAGAAATTTTTCTCCGCTATTTAACTCTTCCTTAGAGATGCATTATAAGAAGACTTTTTTTGGAGGGGGGGTCGTGTTATTTCCAGAGAATTCTTTAAAAATGACTCCGATATTTTTTCAAATTGAGATTTTTTCAGATCAAGCAGACACACTCGGAATTCATTGAAGTATTTCTGAAAGCATCTTTTATTCTTTTAATATTTTTAAGATAAATTAAAATCTTATTCATGGCATATTTTGATTTATTGAATTGAAAAGTTGAAAAAAACCCATCTCGTTTTCTCTTTTCAGAAGTTCTAAAATTGGAATAGTGTTGCTTAGGTTGCATTTATTTCTTTAATTTATATTTTTTAGGGCTTCGATTTTTTACGTAGGGTTAAATTAATCCCCAACAAATACAATTCAAAATTTTAACTTAAAATTTTGAATTGTATTTGTTGGGGATTAATTTTTATTGTGGAATGTATCCAAGATGGTGGAACTATACTAGCAATTAAATTAAGGCATTTTGCAAAAATTACCCGTCTCAATTATTAAAAATATTTTTCTGGGGGAATTTCTTGAACCATTAAAAAGGGTCAATTCTTTTTTCTTTGGAATGTTTCATGGTAGTTATTGGGAAGTAACTTCTGCAAATTTAAGTGACATCGTTACTTGCATAACACCTTAGTAAACAAAAACAAAAAACAACCAGAAAACCTCCCAAAAAGTCAAAAAATGCTCCTTTTTTTTTTTTTTTTTTTTTTTTAAAAAAACTCACCGTGTAATTTTTAACCGCAAAAAAGTTTTCTTTGGATATCTTGTTTTATTTTAAAATAAATTATTATTCAATTACAATTCTTTTCAGTTTTCATTTTTCATCCACTTTTTTTTTCTAAAAAAAGTGCAACTTAAAATTTGTTGCTCATTGCATGTTTAAAGCAGTTGGTTGAATGACATTTTGAAAACCTTGTATTGTAATTAGTGCAAAACTGCAATGTTGTTCCGAGAAAAGTTTAAGTAAGATTTTATTTTTAATTATTCGATAAGTTAGCACTAAGTATTTAAAACACTGATTTGAATTTAATCAATCATTCTCCAATTATTTTTATTTGTGGAGTGTTGTTTTCAGGTTAGAGAACACATTTTTTTAATACTTTTTTTTCCAATTTTATCATTTGAGGAAAATTGAAAAGTAAAATTCACTTGTTCAGAGAATAATTCTCTAAAAAAAATAAACATTAAGGCTAAGTTTTTATAAGAATGTGTTTTTATCCAAAGGTTTAGTAAACGATTTTTTTTTCCGAGAAATAAACTTGATGGATAACTCAACTGTAAGAATTAAAAAAAAAAAAAATTTATTATTTGGTAAAACAAGAATCTACATAACAAGAATAATTAGATACTTAAAAACTGTTTAAAAAAAAAAAAAAGTAACCAAAAAAGCATTTTATGACAAAAAAAAAAAGTCACTATTTCACTTCTCCGCTTTTCTGTTTCCACTTTGACCTAAACTCTTTTACTTCAAATTTTGCTTTTAAAAAATTACCGATTCTTTTTTATTTATTTTATATACACTTGGTTTGTTCCAGACCTTATAAATTTGGTGTATGGTTTCATTTATTTTTAAATATTTTACTACTCCCATCCTCCATAAAATTATATCCCAGTCATTAATTCAAGACAGCATGTTTCTTTTTTCACTTAGGAATATCCAATGAAAATTTATTAAAATAACAAATAAGGTGATGGAGACTACATTTTTTTTTATTTTTTTTACTTCTTATTCTTACCCGTGGCGTAGTAGCTTTTCGGTTTACCTTTAGTAGCGATATAGACTTAAAAAAAAATAAGACAAAGAGAAAAAAAATGTTTTCCAAGAAATTGTGATAATGACCCATACATGTCGCAAATCAATGTCAATATTCAAATTTATTGCCGATAACAGTAGAAATATGGAAAAAAAAAGGCACCCTAAGCGGCTGTCAGCTCAACAGTAATTTGCTTTTTCAAATAGCAGTTCTAATATTACCACATAATTAATAATAAATCAAGTGGTGATAGAAAGCTGTTGTAATAAATAGCAGTAGCTTTTTTTTTTTTTCTTAATTTTTTTTTTCAGTTCAAATATCTCATTTACAATAATATAGTGCTTATTTTTAGTTGGGTTAGGTTGGTTATTTATGTTGATTGATAATATCTGTAACTTTCGTTTCCAGAGACTGAAACGTAGTAGTAGCAGTAATGTTTTTTAATCAGATCATGTGCCATGGCTTTCAAGCCTTTCATTCATGGAACTCTCAGCTGATTTCTCATTGGTGCTTTCGTAAGCACATAAAATACAAATTTATTTCATCAAATATAATGGTATGCCGGAATCAAGCACATAAATCATTCATTAAAGATTAAAAGAAGCATAATATAACTACTATTCTTAAAATGTAAAGTTTGCTTTATTCTACAAAAATCTACATGTTCAATTTAACAGGAGATAACTTAAATCCCTCTACAAAACATACTGCAACTTATTTTTTTTTTATTTTACGAGATGAAGAAAGGTGTACACATTGTACAGTACACCTCTTTTTTTTAATAATATTTTCACCCTAAGCAAGGTAATGCAACTAAAAGACATAAGAGGTTACTAAGAGTGAAAGAAAATAAGATGTTAGTGAGGAGAAAGAATAAAAGAACAGAATTTGAGAAAGACAAAATGTTGATGTTGCATTTAAATTTTTGAAGATCACATGGTGGCAGGGTCACAAAAAAACAAAAGAATTCCACAGTGTGAGGAAAACTATTAGAATAGAATTTATGGTTACATCTAGTTATTTCAACAGTAAACCTTGTTGCCAATCTAGCGCCATGCTAACATGCAATTGAGGTACCAGGGAAGGAAGCTCATTAGAACAATTGCCATGAAAATATTTATAGAAAGGACAGAAGGAAGCCATATTACAGCAGTGGAAAACTAACTGAAGTTGAAATGCCAAGTCATGACCAATAACATTACAGACATTTCTTTGAATTTTGTCAAGAATATTGAAATATATAGTAGGTTCACAGGATCAGATGTGGCAGCAATATTCAATGCACAGATGATTTTGTAAATGTATAAAATGGATTCTGGATTTTTAGTACAACACTGTGAACCAACATTCCTAACAGCAGACCTAGCAGTTGATTCAATATAATAATTCCATTTCATGTGAGTAGCAATTGAGAGATCAAGAAGGCACAATAAGTTGCTCTCCTGAAGGTTAGCATAAGTCATTCTGATAGAAGGCAAAAATAGTTCTCTATGATTGCTAAAAGATAGCAGTTACATTTTGGAAGCATTAAAATTTACAAGCCATTAATTGTCCCAGTTAACAATTGATTTAAGGTCATTTTTTAAATCGGTTGCCAGTTCTACTTTATTAGACATACTATTAAAACAGGAGTAAATAGTTGTTACCAGCATAAATACCAAGTTGGAAACTGATGTCATCAGTAAGGTAACTGAAGATAAGAAACAAAGTAGGTTCATGGATAGACTGTGTGTGCTCTATTAAAGTGAAAGGATCTAGAATAGTAGCTGTTCAACACTCATTACACAATTTGTAAAGATTCAATCAAATCAAAAATTCAGCTGGAGATACTATAGTTCTTCAGCTTGTGGAGAGGGCCAGCATGCCAAACCCTGTCAAATGCTTTCAAGATATCTAAAGCCATAGCTTGAGCCTCACAGTTCTTACCTAAAGATTGACAAACTCTTTCAGTAATAACCATTAACACATTGGTGGCTGACCTAGAGATATAAAAGCTATATTTATCTGAAAGAAGGCTTTGTAAAGCGAGATACTTAACCAATTCAGAGTTGATTAGAGCCTCTAGTACTTTTCTAAAAAGAGGTAAAAGACTAATAGGACAGTAATTTGAGGGATCAGAAGGTTCACCACAGTTTATAAAGGCAGGAACTACAGAAAAGGGTTTCCAACAAGTTGGAAATCAAGAAGCAGCAAAGTATTTGTTGTAGAGTTTAGAGAGAACAGGAGTCAGTTCAGGGCCACATTTTCTCTGGACAATTCGTCTACTAACCAGTCATTTACTAATGCCGGATGAGATGTGATGGTACTCATTGAAACATGATTAAACATGTAGTGTTTATTCTTATATTGTAATATCCTAAAATAAAGTGTGTATGTATATGTGTGATATATATATATATATATATATATATATAATATATATATATATAGGTATTATTACTTTAAACACTGGTAGAATTGCTGTTATCAAAAGTCAGGATCAAAGTGTGGTACATATAGTACATTTGCTGATATAATGATGGAGTCTTCATTATATAATGTTGGTAAAAGCCTATGCAACAAAGACAGTAGTTTTAATGTGGGGGAAATTATATTAAGAAGCTTTTAATTTTAATCTGATGAAAAATTTGGAATTAACTTTTGAATGCACATTAAGGCTGCAGAAATGGAAATTAGATTTGAAGATATACACATCTGTTAATTTTCAAAAGGTGGTTTATTTATTTATTTATTTTTATTGACATTTTTGTATTTTGTTTTCTTATTCATTTAATAAAAATGTGTAAACTTTTTAGAGAAGTTTCTAGGATACTGAAGGCATACCAGTTGGTAACTGGCACACTTCTAATCCTTTATTTTCTTTTTTGAAACTGATGTAAATCAGGCAAGACATTCTAGCAGCATTTTTTTTTTTTTAATTTCTGTTATCTCATGCCAATGTGGAGTTCAGAAGTCTGTATGTATGTATACATTAGTATTTTGGTGCAAGTACAGTGTAACCCGTATATAAGAGACCCATATATAAGAGAAACTCGGATATAAGAGAGATTTTCTCTGGTCTCAAAGACTTATTCTCCGGCCCCGACAACTCTCTTATATCCGGGTTACACTGTATATAAGTAAAAACCTATTTGTTACATTTTGATGTAAAAGTTTGTGTGTGTAAAATACATTTTAGTTATGCATTCATAAGGATGTATGTATGCACCTATCTAAAGGAATTTCTATGTATATGTTAACTTGAAAAGTATGTTGTATTATTTAGTTCATGGAATTCTAAAAGTCCTTTATCAATTATTAATTTTTTTTGAGCTTGTGAATTGATGAAAAAAAATAATTTCACTTTCTTCTGCAAATTAGTTATTTTATGACAATTTATTCTATAAAATTAATTCCGTTAATTGAAACATCAAGTTTGTATAAAGCTATTACGCCAAAGGGCCTAAAACACAACATGTTTGTTTGGTAATCAGACAAAAATTTTTACAGCTTGGCTGAGAAGTTATCACTCATGCACTGTATTCATCAAATATTACACTTTTGGATTATCATATTTATTTTGGCCTATACAAAATTGTCATGATGTAATAAAAAAAAAATCATTTTCCTTTTCAATGCAAAAGGCATTTAGAGAAGTCTTTTTCTAAGAAAGATAAAAAGATATAGGAGGATGGAATTACAAAGTTGCCTGAAAGATTAGAACAAAATGGTAAATATACCCACTGGCCACTTAAGTACATGTGAACAAATGCTCTTTTATGCACATTTCTAATCAGCAATTTGACAGATATAAGCATTTATACATAGTCATGGCAACCTACTGAATTTCATTTCGTGTATTATTATGGGAAAGAAAAGTCACTTTTAATGCAGTATGTTCATTGATGCCTGAAGGGCAGGTTTGAGCATTTCAAAAACTGTTGATCTACTAGGATTTTCATGTACAACCATCTTCAGTATTTACAGAGAATGGTGTGTAAAAGAAAAAAAATCCAGTGAACAACAATTCAGTGGGTAGATATCCTTTGTTGATAAAAGAGGTCAGATTGAAATACCAGATTGCTTCAAATTGATAGAAAGGTAACAGTAGTTCAAATTGCAATTTTTTTTACAATGGAGATATACAAAAGAGTGTCTATGAATGCTTAGCACATCAAGCTTTGATGCAGATGGGTTACAGCAGCAGCAGCAGCAGTAGAAGAAGACCACACCAGATGCCACTCCATCTCCATTTTTTAAGAAAAATTCTTGAAGGACTATAAAAATTGAACAATAGATTGGAAAAACTGTTCTGATGAGTCTCAATTTCTGCTGTGACATTCGGATAGCAAGGTGGGATATGACATAAGCAATATGAAATAGATCTATCCTGCTTTATATCAATGGTGATGGTGTAATAACATGCAGAATATTCTCTTGGCATACATTGGGACTCTTAGTACCAATAAAAGATCATTTAAATATTGTAGACTACTTGGTTATTCTAGGTGACAAAGTACCTGTGGGTAATTCAGTTCGCCCGTCGTTTACGATGACTGAAATGGATTAAAGTGCTTGCTTTCGTCCAGTCCTCTGGTCTACCAACTGAGTTGTCGCTAGTGACCTCTTATTCTCTCAGTCTCGTTAGTACGCCATCACGCCAATAATGCACTCTGTAGTCTTCCGCCCAGACTTGCTATTTATGCCTGCGTCTGGGGCAACTACAATTTGCATACAAGACTTACTTCTTGTTCGCCCAAGACTTCCAGTTTTATAAATTCAAGCTAGTTTGAATTCTTAGTCATTTTTCTATTATTAATTTTTTCCCCCTGCACATGTCCACCCACGATCTTTCAACAGGACCTGACATGCCAAGCAAATTCACTTTGCAGGAGGTAAGTCTTCTTGTTCCTCACACTGCCCCCCGATCTCATTATCACATAGATATCAGAGTCGGGGAGAACACCTTCGAAGAACACTCCTTTGTAGAGGTGGAGGGGATGCTTCCGGTGGCAGTACTGCCACGTCTGTTATGCAGGTCCTTGGCATTTTTGGTGTCATCACGATCTTCCTCGTCGTCTGAATCTGTACTCTCTGACATAGAGGGCAGACCATCTGACTGTATTGTGCAAAACATTGCTGTTTCTGAATCGCTACAGATGCCGTATCTTTGCTGTGACGCTCTTCTGAGGCGCTTAACTTGTGTCGTGGGCAAAGGTTTTTCACATGGTGTGGCACACCATTGACCCGGACTGTTTGGGAGCTAATAACTCCATCAACTTGTCCTCTACTAAATCTACTGGGACAACGTCCATTTGGGGGCTTGACCCATACAAGATCACCAATTTTATATGGTTCTTTGGTATTCTTCGGGATGTTTGGCATTACTTGATCTATCTCCTTTATCCGCTGTCTGTATGTATATATTCTGTTGGCCGGCGCAGTTGATGGTGTTACATCATCTTTGGGTGTGATTTTGTACCAATACACAGCTTCTTGAATGGAGCACTGTGTTCTCGATGCTAACCTTTTAATGGTGTGATGACACTGCTCCACTATCCCGTTACCCTCTGGAGTGTATGCACTTCTGTACCTTACTTGTACTCCCCATTTGACCGCAAAGTCCTGAAAATCTTGGCTACAAAAAGTTGGGGCATTGTCTGTCTATATTTCAATGAGGGGGACCACGTTCATAGAAGATAGCTCATAATTGTTGTATAATCGATAATGCATCTTGTCACACTAGTGGGCGCCATACAGTAAAACACATCGGACCGCAATCTGTCAAAATTAGATAATGATTGCCATTGTGACATGTCATGTCCATGCCCAGTCGCCACCAGTTTTTGTCTACACCAAGCTTGCCCTTGTTCCACTGGACTGGGGCAGGGTCCACCGCACAGCATTCCTTGCAACCTTGTATGGCCAACCTAACTATTGCTTTTGTCACTGTAGTACGTACTTTTTGGACAAAGTAAGTCGAACGTTGAACGCCAGGATGACCGCTCTTGCTATGTATGGCACGGATTTGTTCGGTGGTCAGCTGGCTTGTAACAGCCACACATGTCGGTGGCTCTAATCCCTGTTTCAACATGTCAAGCCATTTTTTTGGTACTCTAGTCAACTTATCGGCACGGTTCCTCCATGATGTAGTCAGTGTGACATCAACTACCAAACTGTATTCTTCGATTAGCTGCTGTAGGTTAGCCAGTCTCCTGTGCACTAGCATCTCGCTCTCAGCTTTCGTCCTCACTTGGCTCTTGCCTGTCAGAATATTCTGCAGCCATTGGTACATGCATACAGAGTCCGTGTATAGGTGTACCCACCTTGGCCCGCCACTGTAATGTCAAATTTATACCTTTCAATGCGGCATCCAATTCGGCCAGGTTTATATGTTGCACGTCATTTCTTGGTCGAAGCCAGCACGCATCTTCTAGTATAACTCCTGGTTTTTCAGCACCACACCTATTGCCAGGGAGCTTGCATCAGCCCATGTGTTGACATCTTCTCCAGTCATGCACCGATCTCCCTGAATGATGTCGTCCTGGTGCACTCTATTCAGCGTCTCAATGATCATCTGTGGGGTGTCTTTTATAGTGTCACACCACCCATTTGTTATCATGCTTGCTCATCTTTTTATCATTCCTGTGGCTGCACGGAGCCACCCGCATACAGGAAAGTGCCCCACTAATTTCTCACATATAGAAAATACTGAGCTTTGCGTTAGCGTAGTGGGGAGTTCCAGAACTGAGCTCCCTCATTTCCACCGCTTCCACTGCAATGTGTTGTTCTCCCCCAGACTTTAAGCCCAAGCACATCGGCCTCATCCTTTAATTGAATAGGGTCTTTGCTTGACAAGCTGAAAGATTCTAATCTGTGCCTGACTTCATTCGCCGAAAGTATGAGGATAGCAGTCCAAATAATGTAAATAATGTAAAAGTAACATGCTTAAGTTTTAACAAATTGGTAGAGCTGCAAGTAACACAAAGACTAAGGGAAGGAAAAGAGTTGGTTTTAAGTTTGACGCTGCCGTCCCAAGTATAAGTCGGAAGATAGATTCCTATAGTCTTTCTTAGTCTCAGACGATACGCACACCCGAACCATACGACCAACTCAAGAACAAAAGAAAAAGAAAAGACTCCCCACCTGCGAGATTGCTCATTTTATATCAGTTCTAACTGGCTGAAATTTGCATACGTTACACTTCCATGACTCATAAATACCCCCCCACACCCCAAAAAAAACGTTCATACTTTTATTGTTAACTTCCGGCACTCTGCAGGCAAAATGCGTTCGCGTTCATTTCGGATTCTAAGGTAGGCCATTTTTTTTCTCCTTGTTCATCCAGCATTTCATTTAGCCAGGGACTGTTGCTACATTTGCGTAAGTGTCCACTATTCTGCTTACATATCACACATGCCACTCATTGCCTCTTAGAATGGTGAACTGTAGTCAGTTCAGCAGAACCCACAGACTGTTGCCTTTCAGTTTCACTACACTAAGATGTCTTGTAAAAGAGCCAGTATTTCTGAATAGATAAAAAATTTACTATTTATTTAGAAAATAATGTCCAATTTTTGAATCAATTTTTATTTCTGAATTTAATCAGTCAAAATAAGAATCCTGGACATTTATACATTCAAAGTATGTTTGATGCTGCATTTGTAAAATTCAAATGATCCATTTCTTGATCAAAATGAGACTTGCAATAAGAAATGGATCCTTTATGACAATGGCTTGATCATGATGAAGGGCCTAAACACTTTCCAAAACCAAAATTGCACCATCAGAAGATTATGGTGACTGGTGGTTCGCCATTGGTATTATCCATTACAACTTTCAGGAATCTAACTAGAACATCACTGCCAGAGCTTACTGCCAGCAACTGGATGAAATGACCATTCAGTTAAGCAAACTGTGACTGACACTGGTTAATCAATGTGTTCCAATTATGTTTCATTACAATGCTTAGCCACATGTGACACTGCTGAAGCTCACCCACTTTGCATACAAGAATTTGTAACATCTGCCATATCACCTGATCTCTCGGCCATTGACTACCACGTTTTCAAGTATCTTGACAATGTTTAAGCCAAAAGACATTCTGTTGCAAAGAAGATGCAGAAACTGTATTCAAATATTGCTTGCTGTCTAACTCTTTAGAGTTTTATCATAAAGGCATAAAGTCATAATTTGTATGTTCACTTTTAAACACAAAAAATTCTCACCTTTTTCAAATTATATTGTAACTAAAGCACTTGCTGATTAGATATTCTAGAAAGGTGACAAAATTCAAATACCTCTGCATAGATTGATTGATCTCAATGTGGATTGATTATGCTTAACAAGTGACTTCTAGGTAAAAGGAAATTTTTGCTTGTTGATTAGCTACTTTTTTTAATCACCCCAATCAAGGTGATAATACCACTAAGGGGCTACTGAGAATGAAAAGACTTTAGAAGGAACTGGAAGCACAATCCTAAACAGGGAACAAGAAATAATCTTTTACTCCTGTTCAAAAGACCAGGTAGGAATGTGAACCAAAAATTTGCAGATAATTTGTGCTTATCACAAATTGCTTACTACCTTAAATTAAGGTAGTACGCATCTTTATGACATTAACTAATAAAGGTTGAAGATCTTTAGCTATTTTAATCTGAGAACTACTAAATAAATTTATTTATAAGAAAGATAATTTTTATCCTACTGTTTTTACAGTCACAATTATGTCAAACTTGTCACATATGGAAAACATTGAAAGTTTCCAGTAATCAATGAAAATAGCCTTCTTAGAGATGATGTTCTTTTAATTAATAATTAATATTTGTTTTTATTTAAACATGAATCTCTAGCTATTTTTTAATGATTAATTCTTTAGCCTACTGCTATAAAATAGGTCATGCAGTGCAAAATGATTAAAATAAGATAGAAACAGATTTATAAAAAAGATCAAGAAAAATATTTCCCTTTTAATTTTGTTCTATAAAGCTTTTTTTATTTTTTTACAAAGGAATCTTTACCCGTATGCTTTAAAAACATTGATCTTTTAAAAAATAACCTCTTCAAATACATAATTCTAAGGTATTTATTTTTGTGTGTTTTGGTTTTGTTTTTCAAATTTTAATCATTACCTTTGTCATTATTATCTCTTAGTTGTTTAATAGTTTTTGTCACATTGCTATTTTCATTTGCTTTTATTTTTAACATTATTATTTTTCTTATCATTATTCACCCTTTTTATTAGTTGTTATTAATCCTAACAGATGAAAGATAAATAGACAAATTGTTTAACTGTAAAGACATTATCTTCACTGGCCCACCCATATTAAGAATGTTTCTCTATTCCTCATGTTCAAACAGTGCTAGTTTTTTTTTCTTTTTTTTAAGTTACATACTATAAAGTATTAGTCATGCTTCTCTTAGTTATAATATTTGGAATTCCTTCTAGTCAACTGGAGTGACTTGTTGTCTCTAGTTGATGTGATCCTTCTGTGGTCCCAGTATCACCCATTTACCACTAATGTCTCATGTCACCATCACTTTCATTTGAAAAAGATTATTTGATGCAGTGAGGATTGAGGGTGGGGGTAGCATTTCATGGTATGTCTGGATTGTTACAATGTTTTGCACAATAGTTTGGTGGGAAATAATAGGTTAGGTTTACAGATTTTTTTTGTCTCTTTGATTTTTCTGAAAGTTGCCAAATGATTATTATGTCATCTATTGTACATGAATTGCTATTTTTATAATTTAATATAAAAAAAATTTCTAGTATTAAAGATAAAAAATATGAAAAAATAAGTCCTGATTATCCATTTTATCTATAAAATTAGATTTGTAAAATCACAATAACAAAATGAAATGAATTTGAAGTTAAAAACAAATTATTATAATCTTATGACTTTATCTTAAGATATTTTATATAAAAAAACAACAAAAAAATAAGTTCAGTCATTTAAAGAATAAATAAATTTGCCTGAATACTAAAACGTAGTTTCACTCAAAGTAGATAATCAAAAATTAATTTTTGTATTTAAGCAATATTTTAGTAAGGAAAGTAATAGTACAGTCATGGCCAAAAATTTAAGACCACCCAATATTTTTAACAAAAATCTTTAGCATAAAAACAAAAGGCCTTACTCATATCAATGCATCAAATTTATTACATAAATAGTTCATTAACTTCAACATAAACTAGAGTTTTATATGATCACCTCTTGTCTTGATAACTGCTTCAATAAGACAAGACAATACATGCTGGCTATAAGATAGACAGTATTCTGCTGAAATCCCAGTGGTCCAGACATCCTTCATAGCATCCACATGAGTATTGGTTGGCTGTTTGTCTGCAACCTTAAACTTCATGCAATCCAACAAATTTTTTATTTGATTGAGGTTAGGACTGTTGTCAAGCCATTCCAGCATAGTGAATTTCATGATCTTAAGATATTCTTGCACTCTCTTGATTTTTGGTATGGGACATCATGCGTAAATGAGCTGCAACTATGTATGTGCATGGGAATCTCTAGTTTACCTTACAACAGTTCTAGATACATTTAATCATTCATAGTTGTTGCATGGTCCAGAAAATATACAACAGCTGTTCCAAGCTCATCTTGCTGAGAGTGTTTCTTAGTTTGTATGATATATGTTTCATCATATCTCTTTCCTGTCGGCTTTCTGACATCTGAGTGATGTACAACTGTTTCAATGTGGATACATCAGAGGGCATAGCATTCCTCCATTTTATCTTTATCCAGTGTTCATGCAAATGCTGGGTGCTTCTTTTTCATTTCCACAGTCATTGGATTTCAGGTTTATTTGCAGGATCTTAGTTGAAATTCAATCTGTGAGAAACAGTCCTACAATTCACATCTGTGTCCCTGAGAAGTAGCTCAAATTCTTTTGCATGAAGTTGTTAGAGTTTGTGAAATGATTGATTTGATGATATCATCTTTTGGGTTTGTTTTTCTGGGATGTTCACTTTTCTTTCAATCAGAATAAGTCATCAGCTTCAAACTTGGTATTGTGAACTGCAGTCTTGCTGTAATTCTTTTGTACTAAGATCTCATGCTCTGTGTCCCCTATCTGTGTAATTTGGGCTCTTTGAATATCAGAAAGTAATGATTTTTTTGCCCATTTTAAACATACAAAGATTTACTGAAAACTATGCTTTCAAACTAGTGTGTTCCAGTGTTTCAAACTTGTGGATGAGGTTATATTACTTATAATTGCAGTTTGTTCATATTAACTAAAGGTGGATGATTCAAAATCCTGCAATAATAGAGAAATATTAATTTTGTAAGATGGTCTTAAACATTTAGTCAAGACTGTATCTAGCTTTAGTTTATTGAAAGGATAACTTGATGGTTGTTGTGCTTGTAATTTTGTTACATATGCTTGATCAAAAAAAAACAATTTATCAGCTACAACCAAGAAGGAGAAATTAAGTTGAAAAAACAGTAAAAACATCCAGTCAATGGAGAGAGAAATCAAAATCTACAAAGGCAAGGCCTGGAGTGTCCTTGATGGTCTGAGCACCATCTGGAAGTCTTCCCTCTCTGACTTCTTTAAGGCCACAGTATAATGTCTTGTTCTACAACTCAACAACATAGACACTGACAAAATACCATCACTTGATGGAACATACACAAGGATGTTACTAGTTGCATTGGACATCAGCTGGAAGAAACACCCAACAAAGATATGCTTATATGCACACCTTCCTCCTATCTGTTTTGTTGAGAGAGAGAGAGAAAGCTTTGAAAAGCTGATCACTCCTGGAGAATTCAGAACTTGTGAGTGACATCCTCCTATGGAGCCCATTGCGTGGCAAAAGATTGGTTGGAAGAGCTCATCACATCTACATTGACCAATTTGTAGATGTCTCTAGATGCCATCTAGAAGACCTACTGACAATGATGTCTGACAGATGATTAGAAGGAACCGATAAGGAGAATTTGAGAAGAATTCTCAACCTGATAATGATGATACTTGATCATTCTGTATTCATTCTTGTATATATGTGCCATAGATTGGTATAAAAGAGATCTCGGTGTAAATTGAAGTAAGTTGTTGAAATTGAATAAAAATTAATAATGCTAAACAATGAAAAACAGGTCATTTATTAAAGTAGTACCCAATATTTAAATAAAATTATGCAATCAGATATTTAGTTTTTAGTATTGGGTTGTCATAGAAAATATTTTGCTTCATAAAAATATTTTTGTTTTGCTACACTATTGTAATTATAATATTAGTTGTCTTATTATTATTGTGGGATTTTGCTGAAAAGATATTTTTATGCTCACCTATTTAAAACCTGTTTAGGTAAGGACTATCCTTTAAAATCATTTACACTTGGTTAAATGTTAGATTTCATCTTTTTATTATGCTTACATATACCTTGTTATACCTTATCACACTAATTAATATTTTATCCATACTCACAAGTTAGCATGTACTACAACAGTATTAAAATACATTTTGGTAGCATTATTAGAATTCCATGTAGTACAGAAAGCAAGTATAGGAATAAAAACTTGATTTTTGCCATCCAAAGCAATGAAACTTCAAGTCACAGGTTCTTTGTGTGTAAATACACACACACGCATTATTCTGAAGCAGTGCTGATGCAAATGTGATTGTATTTTAAATAGTCTCCAGCCAAACAAGCTTACACAAAACATAAGGTTCACATGTTTGTCATTAGACTATGGTGACTTAGTGCATTACACCATTAATGGAAATTCTACTGTTTAATTTCTGACCTTAACTGCCTTCAAATCCAATCTATAATTTTGTTTCCAATTGGAAAGCTGAGAAAAACAAGTTTTGATATTTGTTTCCTCTAAATTCAACTTTGCAAATTAAGTTTTAATTCCCTGTTACCAGAGACAATTATTTAACAAGCTGAGTAATTTATATACCAAAATAATAATCTAATAATTGTAATTTTTTTATAAAAATAAAAGCTTTAAAACCATTGGGGTACTTTTTTAATTACAAAATTTGATATGTAAACTTTCAAAATATTAGTAAAAAAAAACTTTGAGATTGTTAAATTGGTCAATATAAAGTTTTAAAAGTGAGACTGAAATTTATTTTGTGTATATTTTATTGTATTGGTTTTGTAATTATAATTTAAGTGACAATATTTATTATGGTCAATGCATTTAAATACTTGTAATTCATATAGTTTATTTTTTTACATAAAAAATGGATCATCAGCCATTTTTTAATATAATTGATTCTTTAACCTAATTCTTAAATATCAGGCATCATCTCATCATGTCCCATAAATGTTCAATGGCGGATAGATCTGGTGATTGTGCCAGTCAGGGAAGTTCTCAAACACCTTGCAGAGCATGTTAAGTATCATGGGTATCATGTGGGCAGGCATTATCCTGCTGAAATAACATCACCATACATCAAAAGCAATAGAAATTAACTTATTCCCACAATAATACCAGGAGTTGGGCCTGTGCAATCTCTGTGAATACACTTTGGAAGCTGTTATTCCCAAAACCTGCTCTCACCACTGAACATTACAGTGCTCTATTTGATACCCCAGATGATCTGCTTATGATACTACACATTGTATACATGCCTGATGTTGTGGTGTAAGTTTGGCTAGAGACATGTATGTTATTAGTTCTGAAACCGTCCATGATGACACTCCTGAGGCCAATTTGAGAGGCTCACAATCCAACCTCTCAAACAGCCCCAGTTAAACAAAATGAGCATGTGTGCATTTGTGTGATATGACATGTGCTTACACTGTACTCTTCCTCAACACTGAGCCTTATCACAGCATGTGTTGCTGCCTAAAACTCGGACATAAAAAGGACACTGGTACAAATAGTACTATATCACAAGATGGTCAAAGACTTAGAAAAAATTTTCCAGAACATCTGTCCGCAGGTCAAAATCAATATTAATTTTGTTGCAATTTTATTTTATTTTCTGAGTAACTTTTGTCTTCTATCTAACAAGATTAATATACTTCTGTATTGATAACTTACTAAATATGCAGCTTTGTCTTTTCCTCTAATATCTATCATTAATGAATTTTAAGACTACATTCTGTATACTGGTTAGATTTGTATTTTTTTTGTCTACTTTACAGGAAAAAATAGCAATGGTAGCAAATGATACCAATCTTCTTGCATGAAATTTCCTTTGTGTATTCATTATTCTTTGCTATTAGCAGATTATCAGCTGACCATTCAAATCCTATAGTATAAAATGCCTGACCCATAAAAAGTGTTTATGCAAATCATGAATGTCTTTTTTTGACTTCTCTGCTAAAATTGGTCTTTGAAAATTACCCAGAAATATTCTTTTCATCTAAACATGAAATCTCAATTTACTAGTATTATCTATGATAATTTTTCTTTTTATATATTATATTTTTGTAGAAAAGTGAATTTCTGTTTGTCAGTCTGGCTTAACAAGATGCCATTGTTGTACATCTGTTAATGGACATTTTATTTAATGCTCTTGTTTTTGTATTGCCCATCCATTTACATTTAATGCTACTTTTACACTAACTACTTCAAAATCTGCATTAGTATGCATCTAGACTGTTACTTATTGGACATGATATTTATACATCTTCATTGTTGCTTATAGGGTGAACACCACCCATAACATAATAGTTACATTACTTAGCTAGGATTGTTAGCTTATTTTGTAGATTATTATTCAGACATTTTATAGCCTTTGCTAGACTTTTTGTGAAAGTAAGAATAAGCTTTCTTTGATCATTACACATTTTACAAGTATGAAATGGGAATTATAAAAACAAGGAAATTATTTTTTGTTTTAAGTCTTATCAATTTGGCTCCGAAGAATATTAAATCTTTTATTTGCTGTTTTATTACTAACTTATAACAGCAAATGTTGCAGAAATCTTTTTTTTTTCATTTTCTTTTGCACATTTTTTTTTTCTTTTTTAAGCATCTTGTATTACAATGAGACTTAATTTAATATACAAAATACATGGATTAATTATTCTGATTTAACAAGCAAAGAAAATGTGTTGTTGGTAGAACAGTATAGTATATATATGAGAGAGAAAGAGAGAGACCTTTTTGTCATATGGATCATATTTTAACCATGATCTGAAAAGGTTAAGATTCACCAGAAAATATCTATAAACCAAAATCAGTATTTGTAAAATTTAAAACAATTTTAGATTTATGTCTCTGAAACTCCAAGATAATTTTTGATTTTACTGTGGTATTTATAACATCATTAATTTGTTTAATATATATATGTATGTATTTTTTTTTTTTTTTCTTTAGAAAATGTGACGAGAAATCTTGTAAATTATTTGTATACTTTGGAATTTTCAAGTTCCATGTAAATATGAATGAAGAGCTTGATTATTTTTTTCAACAGTTTAGCAGCAAAAAAAATAAGAAATGGGTTAGAAGAAATGATCATTGTGACTATTTCTTTTTAAATTGCATGAAAATCTTGTCATTTGATTCTGTGAACTTGCCAGAGAATTTTAGACAAATATATTCTGTGATATGGCAAGAATACATTTTGAAAATGCTAGAAATTAAAAAAAGAATAATACATTGCAATAACTGAAAGGCTTTTCTTTAACCTTACTACATTCTATCAATTTGGTATCTTTTAAAATTTTTTTTGTACAGTGGTCAATAGTCAGCTTTGTAGAATGAAATAATTTCTTGGTTGTTACCTCAACCACTCAAAAATTGTCTTGTCCAAGATTTAGAATAATTCTATGCATTTCTTTTGGCATCATAATCAACTTTAAAGGGATCTCTTATTTTACTGTCTATAATACTAACTCTAAACATTCCTTCACCTTCCCCATATTTTCTTCTAAGTCATGTTAGTTGATTATTTTCATGAAAAACACTTTTGTCATTAAAATTCATTGTTAACAAATCAGATTTAATGTACTATTTCAAACAACTTAGACATTTCAATTCATGGTGTTTACTTAAAGGTGGTAGTTTAGTTTGACTGCTTTCACAGCTTTAATATTCTCAATTTTTTCTTTGTTTATATTTGCAACACTAATGGCTTAAAACATTTTCTTGTTGGTCAATCTACTTTTCTTTTAAATTTTCTCAAATCTCTTTCTGTGACATTCTTAAAATCAGTTTCTTTTTGTTCTTATCTTACTATCTTTTCAATTTCATTTTTTGATTGTTCTGTAGTCACGGTTTAATATTTTAGCAGTCCCCAAAGTTGTATTACAAAATATCTTTGAGAGTATCTGCACCGCAGCAATATGTACACATTTGGAATTTAAAAAAATAAATATCACTATTATATGTATTTATTTACAATATGATGAACAACCCCTAATTTGTGTAATACAATCTCATGCTACCAAATAAGTTATTCATAATAAAACCAGTTATTAGAAGCTAAAATTCACAAGGCATATTCAAACATATAAATATATCCTGAAAATTTTAGCAACTTTGGTTGGCTAATACAAGTTTTATTGTGAAAACATTGACTTGCATACATATGTTCATTCAGCTAGACAATATTGTTTTATAGCCACATAGCATGTAATAAGTTTATGGGATTTGATGTGTGAAAATTTTTTTTTCTTTTGTTTTTTAAGCTGTTTTGAAGTAATTTTGTTTATATATTGTTCATTAGTATTTGATTGAAAATTATAATAATCTGTGAGTGCAATTTTGCAAATGCTTGCTGCCCTGTAATTAAAGTGAATATCCTCAATATTTAATGTGCATATAATACCAGTCTATTTTACAGAAACGGTATCAAAATTCAATTTAAAAATTAACTTGTTGACAATTACATCTTGGTTAACAAGGATATCTCAGTGGAAGAAATGGACATTAAAAGACAATATGTCATCCTTTTAATGCTGGATGAAATTAATTATCATACATTCACCTCCTAATATATTAATAATACATTAGATACTTACCAATAATGAATTAAGCTTAACCCTTTGAGCCCTGCATTCCTGAACAATTTTAACCCTTATCTCTGAGCTCCTGAGTCAAAATTTGCAAATAATTGGTATATAAGTTTTTATGGTAGATATAAAAATAGTTACAAGT
Organism: Acanthosepion lycidas; assembly: GCA_963932145.1. Classification (NCBI taxonomy): domain Eukaryota; kingdom Metazoa; phylum Mollusca; class Cephalopoda; order Sepiida; family Sepiidae; genus Acanthosepion; species Acanthosepion lycidas. The sequence continues at coordinate 54,521,107 of OZ010591.1, read as the reverse complement.
GTTTACCTACTGTTCAATTGGTAGCTGGGCATTATGTCATTTTTCTATACCACTGGTAAAGTGGTGATCAGGTCTCAAAGGGTTAACATACATAGTAATTATAAAATAAAAAACACATTTTTAATAGCAATGAAGATTTTAGTGTCATATATATATATATATATATATATATATATATATATATATATATATATATATATATATAAAATCCATGTTTATGATTATCTTGTTAGGTGTAAATTTTGAATTTAAAATTGGAGTGCTGTTTGGTATTTATTTCTAATAAAATGCAAAAATGTCCATGTATAAAATTTTTATGAAAAAGTGTTTTCGTTTTATATATTTACAAATATTGCCATTTGAAGATTATATTTAAAAATCTGCAACCTATATTTTCAATTTGTAATGACAGGATTACATGATTAAAAAGGATTATCATCAAGGCTGAAAGATTAAGGTTCTAATTAAAAAATTTCCCCCTCTTCCTATTAGCTTTGCTTCTCTCCCTCTTGTATATACCATTTACCTTGTGACTTAAAACCTGCATGCAATGACATTTGTCCTTTTATCGTACAGGTAACCTGGAGTCAGTGTCTGATTATACAAACCTAGTTGCTGATGTATGCTTTACATTTCGTTCTGGTTGCTGATCTACAAGAAATATTTTTTTTTTGTTGTACGTGAATCAGGCTATGAAAGGTAGGCAAAGCAAGAGTTAGAGGTTTTTCTGCAGGAAATGGATGACTATTCTCTAGGGTTATTTTCTTTAACTGTATTCATTTAATGTATACTATTCAGTAACACATCAAAACCCTGAATTATGTTTTGAGAATAGACACAGGCTCTTTTTCTCTTTCTCTCTCATTGCCACTTCAAGTATTCTTTCTCCTCTATTGCCACTGCTATTAATGATTTGATCACAGAGAAAAATAGACAAAATGCTTTACATGACAAAAGTATTTTTGATGTAGTTTGATTATACTGCTTCAAGTTTGACATACTTTATTATTTTTGTCTTTTCTTACTTTCCATACATTATAATAATTAGCATGATTTCTTAAAAAAAAGATGCATTTATTTTAAGGTTATTCTGTTCATCATTTAGATATTTGTTAAACATTGGTGAGTATTATAGAAATCTGAGTATTCATTTTAAGTTTTAGAACAAAGGTAATTGTGGTGATTCTGTTTTGTCATCATTGCCTTCTTAACCTGATCATTACTCTTAGTTTAGAATAATAAAAAAAAAACGTACGTAAATTGTCACATTAATAAAATGTGAATTCATGTGAATTATTAGGTTGGTGCAAAAATAATAACGTAATAATGTCGTTTTTTGACGTATTTTTTAACATCAAAAAACGACATTATTACGTCATTATTTTTGCACCAACCTAATAGTTATTTTTCTTTCTAAACTTTTTAGAAAAAAGAAAAAAATGAACGGTCACCATATTTTTCTCTTCTGAAAAATTAATAATAAACAGCAGCTTGAATGTTCTAAATTATTAGTCTGACATCTTTTTTGTTATAATTCATCCTAACTTTGTTTAATTTTCAATTTTTACATGGTTTAACAACAATTTAAAAATAATTTTTCTAACCAGATTACTTGACATTACTCAAAATAAAGTCATCATTAATTCTACTGAAGTAATTTTATCTTATTTATGTATAATATCATTAAATACAAAATAAGTAGGCAAATATAGGCATAGAAAACTTGTATAAGTTAATTTCAACATTGTGTAATACTGCATCATATATATATATATATATATATTAGGTTGGTGCAAAAATAATTTCGTTTTCTAACATATGTTACTATGTGAGAAAACGAAATTATTTTTGCACCAACCTAATATATATATATATATATATATATATATATATATCTGCACACACACACACACATACACCTTAGTGTAGCATTTTTTTATTTTATTTTGTTTTGTTTTTCATTTTTCCCCTGAGACTGTAGTAGCAAGAGAAGAGATATTAATTTGAGTCTCTTCCTAGTTTAATCTTCATGACGTGCAGAGGTTTAGTGACACCCGAGGCCAACTCCTTGATTGTATGTCCCTAAGTATTACTTATCAAAACACAAATCCACATTCACACCAGCCTGTGAGGCTGTAGGGCACCTGTACAACAAAATTAAGAGATAATTTAAAATTTTGAAAACTAAAATTTTATTTCCCTCTTTGATTGGATGGCCTCTTGATATGGATGCCTGGGGTTGCCACCCCTCTGCTCCCCAATGCTGTTTGGTCTAGTTCAGCACTGAGCTACTTTCTACCCATCTTTCAAGACTTTATGCTAAAATTTTTAATACAATATTTATGTACTGGCTGATTTGATGAGGGTATTAATTAGAATTCTTTTACTTTTGGTTTTTCATTTGTTTGTTTTCAGCAAATTTTACCCCTCTTTTTTTTCTTTTTCAGTACTGTTACTTGTCCCGGTCACTAAATGAACAGACCACCAGCACCATACTGGGAATCCTCATTCCAGATTCATCAACGCTATGAAGACACAGCTCTGGTGATCTTCCAGCAAATACAAAAAAAGAAGGAATCTAGATTCTCACCATTTTCTAAAATTCCATCAACATCCAACCACATCAATTTTGGTCATTATGGTAACACTGGTGTGGTGGCAAAGAAAGAAGCAGCAAAGCAAGTCAACGTCACAGTGACAGACAAAGAACGGACAACATCCCAGATTTGCTCTATCTCTTGATTTCTTACCTTACACCAAAATCTTCTTTCCTTTTACGTTATATCTGATATGGACAATTCTCTTTGAGATACATCATTTACAATGGAATTTCTACCTTACCTTGATCCTGATACAAAACCTCTTCCATTTGTATGGTATATGCTGGCCACTACAGGAGATACTCCTGAATGCAGAGTAGGCCATAGCTGTTGTCATATTCACAATAAAAAATCAATCTCTAATGAGGAAAAAAACTCTGATAATGGGAGCTTGTATTTGATAGGTGGTGCCAACCCTAGTGCTACTCTTTCTGACTGCCCTATACTCAATCTGAATTCTATGCACTGGAATTATAAAGATCTCACTGGATTCGTTCCCCGATATGAACAATCTCTTTTTTATCCCAAAGCCGACACAAACAAGATATACATTTTTGGTGGTGCTGATCTGACAGAGAATTTCAATGACATCCTAGTCTTAGATAATGATGCAAACAAATGGTCCAAATTGTCAGTGCGAGGAGAGCCACCCTCTTCAAGAACTTATCATACTGTCACATCTGTTGATGATCGCCTAGTTATTTTCAGTGGTGGTTCACAAATTGCAACTCCAATTTCAGGAACTCAAGTGCACTGCTTTAATTTAACTACCTGTACTTGGTCAACACTGGACATCCAAGGAGATTCCCCAAAGCCTCGTTTAGGTCATGTGTCTGTTACCCTTGGTAATAAAGTCTACTTCCATGGTGGATTAGCAGAGGGCATATTTTTTGATGACCTTCATGCCATAGATTTGGATAAGAACTGTTGGCTGTTATTGGAACCAGTATCTGGAGTACGTCCATCTGCTAGAGCAGCACATGGAGCAGTGGCAAGTGGCTTAAAATATATCTACATGTTTGGTGGCATGTCCAAAGATGGTGCTTTGAATGATTTCTATCAGCTTAATATAGGTAAGTAGATATTTTTTAAGCTATGAACATACTTATACATTCTCTGTGATATATGTGAACATACACACGCACACACACGTTATGTTTATGTGGAAATTAAATAATGTAAATATGTTTGTAAAATAGGAATTACTTTTAAATAAGCTATATTAATTATACTAGAAATCATTTTTGAAGAAGTAATGGATTTTTAATTTATTAATCCAACAGATTTTATTAGTTTAAATGTTACTTTTCATGGATATTTGAATAAACACTCTGTTTCTTTATTAAACAGTATATTTTTGTCTACTGGCCTGAATATTCAAGAAATCTTATTAAAGAAAAAGATGTTCCCTCTATCAGGATTCAAACTTGTGTTTCCCTTTACAGAATAAACCATCATTAGACTGATGTGCTTTAGACTGGCACACAGGTTTGTACTCTGCAAAGGTTTCTCCTGCAAAGGGGGAGAGGTGCAGTTTTGAATCCTGCTGGAAAGAGCATGTTTTTCTTTAGTAAGATTTCCCAAATATTCCAGCTATTAGATAAAAATAAATATCCTGTTTAATAAATAAACAAAGCATCTACTCAAATATGGGTATCCATTAAAAATAACATTCAAAGTGAAAAGAAATAGAAATTATATAAGTTTACATTTGAAAATCTTTCATTTTGCCTATTAAATTTTTCATCAAATTTAAACATTTCATGTTTTTTTTTGTTTTTACATATCAATATGAATATTTATTTAAATAATTGAGTGTGTTGAAGATTTGTATAGATTTTTCACTATTTCAGAAAGAGGAAGGGGTGAATACTAATAAATAAAATAAACTATGTACTAGTGAAAAAAAAAATCTCAAAAGCAGAGATGTTGTAGAGTAAATAAGACACTCCTGGTAACACAAATGAACTAGACAAGACACCTTAAATAAAGAACTCAAAATTAGTCTGTAGAAGTCCATTGAAGTCAGGAAGAATTCTAATGGTGTCATAGCAAGTAACCTAAGCAAGATATAATATTATAAACTTGCTAAGAATGAGTTAAAACACTTTCCTATTACATAAAGCCACTTTTCTGATGACCCAAATTAACCTGAACAAGAGACACTGGCTTTATTTCTGTTACTAGTGAATTTTGCAGTTCACAATTAAAAAAATGATCAATTTTGATGCTATTTGATACAGAATCATCCTTCATTATACATGCACCCTTTTGAAATCTGACAACTTCTGTGTACCTGGAGTTTAAAGTATTATGATTGTATGGTTAATTTGATTACTGGGCAGTAATTATATGTAAACTCTGATTAAAATAATGGTGTATATTTACTTGTTTCTCTGTACATTGATTCTTATAAATGGATTGACTTGTTTTTTAACTTGTTCAGTTATATCTTGCAAATTTAAATTTTATAAGATTTGATATACAGTCCTCTTAAAATTTGTAATGAAATCTTTTCCTAATAAACTTTATCAACATGTCACTTAATATGGAGCTTCATGTTTCCTGGTTAAAAGCTTCAGATTTTTCATTTATTTAAATCAATGCAGTGTTAATTTGCTCTTTCTCAATCATAGCTGCAGATTCATTGATTTAGTGATCTATAACTTAAAAAATTCTATTTTTTTAATAGAAACTTCCTTCTCTTAATTAGGTAATTTCCGTTTATTTTTGCTTTTTTTTTTTTTTTTTTTTTTTTGGTACTAGATAATATTTGTAGATTATCCAGTGTGGATTCAACCTAATACTCTTTACTTGCAAGGTGAGCACTGTGTGTACTTGAAAGATTATATTCAAAGAAGAAATATATTACATAATGCACTTATTAGTGCAAAAGTATGTAAAAATGTATACATAAGCACATATAAATAATTCTTAAAAAATATCTATATCAAGTGAGAGAACTATATACTCTGTCAAACTATTCTACAGGCATATAACTCTATTACTAAAGAAAAATGGTCTGTTATTAAATATACATCTGTTAACTTTAACAGTATATACATGACCTCTTAGGCTACTGTAAAGAACATATGACAAACCATTTTGAAATAATGCATAATCTTAAAGCTTAAAGATTTCTATTAAGTACCTTCAAACTCTTCTTTTTTTTTAATGTTGGGCACAATGCCCAGAACTGAGTGAGTAAAGGTTAAACCTTAATTATTGTAGCCTTTGTACTAATACTATAAAATCATAGTTATTATGTAGGAATTTTTTAAAACTATTTGGAAAATAAAATCTGTGTAGCCATTTCTTTTTTTGTATTTGTGCAACAAAAAAGATCAAAGACTTTTGTAAAACGTCAAGAATCAAGAATGAAACCTAAGCTTGAGTAAATCCCTTGAATAATTACTTTAAAATATTTCTATCTTTCTTAACTTACTCAAAATAATCTAATACAATGAATAGAATTTTCAGACATTCTCAGCATTCATGTTACAAAAATAATTGAAATAATGCATTTTTGTTCGTTTTAAATTATTTTTACATTTTTGTGGTTCCAGATTCTTTGACCTTTACCCGGTTGGCCACAAATGGACCAGCTCCTCCCCCTCGTTTGGATTTCGCAATGAACCTTATAGAAATAACTCTTCCCACAATGCAACAGTCCAAAAATTGCTTACCATCAGCCAAAGCATCAGAAGAAAGCAAAGGTGAAACTCAATAGATTCTCAAATTAAAATATTGAAGTACACATTTGTATACATGTCTTTATAGCAGTTGATTTATTTGTGGGAAAATAAATCCTTTGTTTGTTGCTGCTATCAAGGGAGATAATAAAAAAAATAGACTGAAGAATTGAACTTTTATTAAAGTTTGCTTTATTTTTTATGTTGTATTAAAGTATTGGTCATTATATTGTTATAGTAGGAAATGGTAGGAAGTAATGCTTGCTTGTTTATTTTTAAAGAAATGTCAGATGAAAACAGCCATAACAAATGACAATTTTTCAAAAAGCTTTTTTTCATTAATTCATATTTTCTATTCATCTTGTCTATTTTTTATATTTCTACTCTAAGAGTCATTAGAAGATTAAAAATTTTCTTTTGTTCATATAATTGTTAAAAGCAGTATAGAAGCAACTGAGTATTAGTAAAAAAACAGAAAACCTTTATAAATTCATTCATCTGATATGTTTTTCATTGATTATTCTGCAAAAAATAATGTATCATAATTGAAATCATTAAACTTTAATGGGTTCTGCTGAAATACTCTTATAAATTGGCTTCAGTAATAAAAACGGTTTAAGAAAACCAAGAATGGTATTTAAATTTTTATGATCAAGTGTTTTCATCAAATTTTGAACATTTTCTTATTTTTGAAACCAACAAAAATAAGATGAAAAGAAATTAGTCAAATATGGCCAACACATTTTATGGTGACTGTTTTGAGAATCTTTAACTGATTTGTAGTCACCAATTTCAAAAAGAGCATCTGTTTTTGCCATATGTCAAGTTTTTATTCTATGACATGTACCTATTTTATGATGCACAGTGTAAATTGCTTGGTTACGATGCATAATGACAACCAAAAATGACATTCAAATGTATTACATAGTAATTAAGATACATCTTAGTAATTCTCAACCTGTCAAAAAGACCTAGTATCGTAACATTATCTTGTGACAGGAAAATGCATATTAATGAAATGAGTTTTAGGGAACAATGTCTTTGATTACTCCAACTGTAATCTATCATTTTGTGAGTGTCCCATTGGCATTAATAGCTCTCCTTCATTACCTTAATATTTTGATGAAAGCATTTGTTGCACACATCACTCAAGACACCTTGGTTAGCAAGGAATTCATCAAATATCCTGTTGAAGAAATTAATCTTTATGTTCATGCCACATTCCAAAAGATGAAAACTTTCAAGCAATGTTCCAACCTGCTGTTTGGAACTTTCAGACAAAGGATTCACATGCTTTTTTCTGCATATCAGCCATTTAGTTTGTGAAATATGGGTATTTTATTAATTTTTCTGATTTGTGGGGCATCAAATACACCAGCTTTTATTTTGTATAACTTAAGACACGAAATGCCATGCATATGTACTTGAAGTATTTACTCCTGTTAAAAGCATTTGCCAAATTGTTTCATGAGGCCTAGTTTCATATGAAAGGGAAGAAAGATTTTTTTTTTTTTTTTTTTTTTTTTCCACCCTACCAGTAGTTGATTTATGACATTCTTTTCTCTACTAGCTAAACTTTTCCTGACTGGCCTAATTTTCTGCACCCGATATTTGTTTTTGGCTCGGTTATCTTACAAGCACAGAAAATATATAGATTTTTTATATCCTCCTTGTTAATCAAAAGTTAATCATTTTCAAATTCACACAAATGATCTATTTGTGTTTATCATATTTGAGCAAACTTAATACCTTTTTATATGTTTATATTCCTCTTTGATATGTAGTTACACCATATTAATTTCTATTATGGAGTAATATATACTTTAGGCTTTTAGCCACTATTTGGTTGGGTTATATGTTGTCATGCCCATTGCATCCAAGAAACCTAGCACACCATAGCAGTAGAGAAAATCATTGTCAGTTGCAAACTACCGTAAAAGGTCTTTTTTCTCTGTTGCAATAAAATGTTACATTTGTACCATCTTGCAGCAAATGTTTTTTTTCTTTCAGTCTTGAAATTAACAATTCTGATAACTCTTTTGATAAGCTTAAATCTCTTATCAAGACATTAAATTCTGCCCAAGCAGAATTTCTATTCACTGTGATTGAAGAATTTACACAATCTATATTGCTGTAATTTTTAGGAATATCCTCTATCATATTGGTATCATTTTCATCTTCATCTTCTCATGAAGGTAGCTGTATAAAAACTGGCATAGGTATTTCATCTGAATGGAGCACTGAGCAAACTGCAGAATACAGAATCTGCTGAGTTTTCTTAGTATAACTAGAAGTCTTTGTGAGGCAAAAGTAAGTTATTTTGGCTCTTGCCATATCATTGGAATCCCAAATGTTAGTCTTTCTCTTTGTGTCTTGATGAAAATGTTCAACACATCATTAGTATACTTGAAGTACCATGATTTGTTCTAATCACCAAGTCTAATTTTGAAAGTAAGTCAACTATGCTCTTCTTGAAATTACTAATGTTCATTTTGATACTTCCACAATTATAACAAAAATAAAATCTGGACAATTCAAACATTTTCTTTGAGTATGGGCCATTCTGTTGATTTGTTCTTTTTGCTTTTAGGGCATCAATCTGAAAAGTAAAAATGTAATAAGTTTATATCATTGAACTTATATTAACCCAACTCAAAACCTTGGGACAAAATTTTTATGTTGTGTATGCAGCACAATGAACATTTGTAATGGTTATTCTGAAATATATTTATATTTTTTGAGTTTAAACTGATTCAACATTCAAATATTTCACATTAGAAAATTAATGATTAAAATTTTATCAGGGTTCATAATATGATAGACAAAAAAAATATTTACGCCACTTTTTTTTCAGCAACCCCAAATTAGACCCAAATAATTCTTAAACTTGTCACTAGAAAAAAAATAATGAGTAATTCAGCAAGGTGAAGTAATTAAAATTTTGCTGCTTCTGTTTTTAAGCTTTCATATAATGGCAATCATTGAAATGTTTTATAGAATTGAATGAAATTTAATTTTTATTTTTTTTAATGCAAATATGTCTCATTTATTTAAATAACACAGCTCATTCCAATTATGGGAGATAACTTTAAATTTAGCTGTGAAGTTACTTCCCTTAGAACTATTTTTTTTTAAAGAAGTATTATATTTATGACTAGTTTTTGTTCATCAATGATTTTCGTATTGTTCTGATTTACTACGAAATTATATTTTTATAACCTGACTCAGAAAGTATGAATATTGACGGAACTTACCTATCTCTCTTGTGAAATGTAACAGTTATGATGTAAATTTTACAAGTAAATTACTAGGTAGCTTATTCAAAAAATAAGAATTGGTAATTGGGATTTTACTAGTACCAAAAGTACCTTGGGGTCTTTTTTTTCTACTTAAAATAGAATTTGCCACTTTGAGGGGATGGTATCTGCCTAAGGAAAAAATCTTAAAAGTGTAGGTGGCTTCTTTAACAGGCCATGTGATACTAGAAATTGGAGAAATAAAATGAACATGATACAAAATCTTGATGGGGTTGGATAAAGATAAAGCTGAGTAAAGATTCCTTTGAAGAGAAAAAAATGATTGATCACTGTTTGCCAATCATTACCCCCTCTTCTGCTTCTATGAAATGGGAAGGCAATTTATCAGAAAATAGAATTATGCTGAGGTTTGAAATTGTATTGGCAAATTATAAATAATGTTAACTGGTTGAGGATTTTAAACTAATGGGCATATGAGAACTTGAAGTAGGGAAGACTTGAACAAGCTAAATTTGGAAAAACTTAAAAAATGATAATTATTTTATTGTATTAATTTCTTATAATATATAAAATCAACCCTCAGTCCAGTCATTGTGGGATATTTTATTTATTCAGGCTAATTCTGACCATTTGGACAGTTGTGGTCAGGGAAGATGCTGCAAGTTTACATAACTACCCCTCTTTACCTTCGCTTACAAAATACTACATAAGAAGAGTTGGTTAACCAAAGAAATTTTCCCTAGCTGCAGAAGTTTCCATTTGAAAACTGGCAATCTAGCAGAAGAGTTGAAAACCTGGTCTTGGAGACCAGCTTTTTCTGTGGGCCTGATACCAAGGTTCTTTTATTGAATTGTTGAACCAACTATTCCAGTTTCCAGTCTTCAACATTGTTTTTACATGTTGTAAATAATGTTTAACGCTTAATTCATCAAAAGGCTGTAGTTAGGTAGGTCAAAGAACTGGAAAAGGTTAAACTGATGACTGTAACCTTTACCAGATAAACTAGGTATTTGTTTCTACAAGCAAAAGTTGATTGTCTTGAAAGTTACTTAATTTTCTTGTAATTTGCCTCCATTGTTCCTGAGAACTTTTCAATCAACTTCCTCAGATCAAAAATTAAAATACTAATTGGAAGGAGCAAGATAGTGAGACTCTTAGTACCAAGAAATGAGTTGGGTAGTCTTATACTTGTGCTATCAGTCATTTATGGACTATCTGACCTATGTTTGTAGCCTAGAAAATTCTGAAATATGAGCTTACATATTTCAGAATGTTCTATTACTAAAAGAAAGCTTGTCTTTATTTTTTCTAATCCCTTTTTTATCTATTTAGATTATATTTGTTCTATTTTTTTAAATTTCATACTAAAAATCCCAATAATATAGTATTTAAAAAATGTCATGTAATATTAATAAAAGAAAAAGTATTTATAATAACTTGAAACAGCAGTTTATCTGCCTTTCTAAGTTAAAAAATAGTGTGAATCAAAATTTGATTTATTTAAAACTAAAATCTACATATATATATATATATATATATATATATATATATATTGTTACCAATTTGTAACTTCTTTGACATTACATAAACACTCAACTCTTGAATGATTTTAGCATCATGGAAATGACTTTATGTTCTCATATATAAAAACAAGCTGTTTTGGGAGGAACTTTTTTTCCCTATTTAACCACAATTAAAGTTTTGGTGGAAATTGATAATTTTAAAATATTCTTAGAACTTTAGTACTATAATGTGGAATAAAATAGTGATGTTCCTCCAGTTAGTAATCTAAAGAATAAATGAATTCTTACAGATTAACATTTGTTTTGTTTGTTTCTCATTTTAGATTCAAATTGTGGTGAAGTGAACTCCACAGGGAAAGAAAAAAAGAAATTGTGTCTGATTCATGGTGGAATGGATACAGAGGGTGAAGTCTTTGATGACATCCTGGTGATTTGCGTGTCTTGAAAATATTTCCATTTCTCCATTCACTTTCATTTCATTGGAGTTTCATCTCAACAGCAACAAAAACTAAAATCAAAACAAAAATAACACTTGTCTTATTGAAATTTTGGTCAAATTTTATTTTATATAAACTTAAACTGCTATGTATGTTTTTTGCACACATTTTATTCAGAAAGAGGCCTTTGATGTTTAAAAAGAATTCTTGTTATAAAAAAAAAAATTCCTCCTCTTCCCACCTTAATATTTTTGTTGTAAATCATAATCAAGTGCATTTTCATCTAAATTTGTTAAAACCCAGTGAAATATTTGTTAGTAAACTTTTCTTGTGTAAAAAAAAAAAAAAAGAAAATATATAAAATATACATCATTAAGCTTATCATTTTCATACCATTTTGTGTGAGATATATGTTTTGATCATATTTAGATGATATACAACAATTTTAAACAAGTAAATTCCTTTTACTGAATGAAAACATTCTTTTCTTGAAATTATTTTTATATCAGTGATGGAAACAAAATTACTAAAACAACTTACTGATCTACAGGTTAACTTGAGAGAGAACAGATATTTTACTTAATGAATCTTTAGTTCCTTTTAAAAAAAATTAACATTTGACATTTGAGAATTTATGAAAAAAATCAAAGTAACTTAGTCAAATTTATTTTCCAGATGAATCTAAAGTTAACAAATAAGATTTGTACAATTCAAACTTCAAGATCAAAATACATTTTTTTTTTAAATTAATTGTGTATTCTTTTTAATTTGCAATTTAAGTTACTACTTTAGTATATTGGGCTGTTAAAAAGATTTAGAAAATAGTAAAAACAAAAATTAAAAATATGTTCTTTTCTATTTTTTATATCTTTCACCATAAGAGTATATCTTTGAAGAAAAAATGGCAAAATAAAAACATTGATTTATTTCAGAGTTATAAAAGGCAAACACCCACAACTTGAAAAAAGTACTGGCATTTGTAATAGAAGTGCAGTATTGAAACTTTATTGGAGAGAAATAACTGAAAAACTTATTTTTATGTTTTAACTTATGATTATAAGCTTACTACAGTTATTGTCATGAATCATGAGTTTATAGTAGTAGCTGAAAAAGTTCAATTCTCTGGTTTGTGTCATTCTTTACATTCTTATTTTTATCCTCATAAGCCATTGGCATTAATTAGTCTTTTGAAAACTACATTCTGTATCATTAACATGTAATAGGATAATTCTTGTTGAAACCAAATTTTGATATTTTTTTTTTTTTTTTGCTGATTGAATTAAATTTGAGATTGTTTGCAGTTATATGCAGAACAGTTTTCGTACATTTTGTAGCTCATTCATAAACATTTTTCTAACAATTATTGCTCAGCACTTTTAAAAGGATCAATATTCATAATAGTTTTAAAAATTTCAAAATATGAAGCTAAGTTAAAAAAAATTATATACATTTGCTTTTCAAATATGGTTTTGTTTTTTATATATACCTACCATTTTCCCTGTTTCCATCACAGCAAATAATTTCTTGTTAAAGACTTGAGACAATTAAAATGTTCTTAAAAAAGAAATTCAGTGAAACCTTGAATTGCTCAAATATAGTATCCATTTGTAAATTTTTCTCTCCCACATGTCTATCAATATAGAATTTTTGTGTGTTAATTGATGTTACAAATAATCAAAAAAAGTTACTTTGAAAGTCTTTGCATATTAATACATAATTTTGTTAGATCGTTTTTATAAAATCAATTATGGTTCTTCTAGACGTTTTTTCTGGTGTTTTCTGCTTTGTTGCTGATAACTAATTGCAAAGAATTAGAATCACCTTTAAAAATGCTTCTGATGTTGATGTATTAGATGATCTGTTGTAAAAAGACTTTCAGGTTTGTCAGTATATACATATGTTTATAAAATTCTACCTATTTTAAGTCTTACTTTTTACATTTCGAGTGTTTAATTTTATCTACATTGAAACATTTATTTCTAATTGAATATTGAAGTTAATGTTCCATGTGGTCAGCACCAAATGTGTTTTATGGCATGAAAATAACAATAAAAGAGAACATATGGGTTCAAATTAAAATTAATCTTTTATTTTTTTTAAATAATAAGCTTGATACTTTTCAAATCATTATCTGTTGGTATGAATTTAACTTTTAGGTTTCATTTTAGAAATGGTTGAGAAAAAAATTGAATAAAACTACTAATGTGCGTGCATTTATATATATATATATATATATAAGAGAGTATACATAGATTGGCCTGAAAGTTCATAGACATAGATGTAATTTGTAGACACACCATACCAGAATACAAAAGCTGGTCAGCCAGCCAGCTGTTGTATTCCTGTACACATGCATGTCTTTTAGTCTACCAACTTGTGTGTCTGCTTACATTTATATCTTAGCCTATGATCTTTCCAGCCAACCCTCATAATTATGTAGCAATTATTTTCTAATTGTTTTATTAAAAAGGAAAAACATTCTGTCTCTGTTAAAATTATTAATCATCTTTTCCAAACTGCAAATCAGATTAGTTGAAAAAAGTATTCAAAATCAATGATGTGTCCAAGGTTTTTATTTACAGGAACCATCTTCAGGGAGACGGGGATAAAGTGAAAGAAAGAAAATCAAAAATCATTTTTGAAAGTGTCATTATGTTTTTTAATGGAAATTGAATCCAATAAATCAAAACATTGAAAGTGAGAATATCAGCAATGTGGATCTATCACATGCAATGACGTATTTCTTTTTGTTTTTGATACAGGCCTTGATTTTGGATATTTTTCACATCTGTAATAGCCAGGTTTGCAGGTTGGGAAAATATGACGGATAAATTCTGTATGGAATAAATATATATATATATATATATATATATATATATATATATATATATAGCGTTAGCAAGATATCACTTGTTTTTATTTCAGTGCTTTTTAGAATATAATATTTATATCACCAGATAATGAGAGAATGCCAGAAAAGTGTTACTGCAAATATCATTTCATTAGTAATCAGAAATTAAATTTGGAGTATTAGATAGATCCAAATAAATTTTGATGTTTGGTTTCAGTTTTGTAATATGATTGTGATGAGAAACATTGTTTTGGAAGATACCAGATTTTTAAGATGGAGAAGATGATTTTAAATATAAATGAAGAACTACTAACATTAAATTATTGTGGGACTAAAAACAAAAAATTGCAAATGATGTATTCAGTCCATTTAGATTGTTTTGCAATTTGGAATAAGTTTGGTTTGTTGATTTTACAACATATTGACCTTTGCTGAATTGAATGACAAAGCTATGCTTTAATTTTTTTTTCCTATAATCCAGAACTAAATATATTATATATTGCAAAAATCATATTGAATAAGCAATTAGCATCGAGAACATTTTCATAATTTTTATTTTAATGTTATATATTTATATTAGTCCTAATAAATTTCAAACAAGTGTCTAGTCAGATCTTCATATTTTGATTTATAAACCCAATTCCTTTATGAAAGATGGATCATTCATATCAACATTTTTAAACAGATTCTCCATCCAACATAATCAGCAAGCAACATTTCTCTGACTTTGTAAAACTTTATCTTGGCCCTCAATTGTGCTAAATTAAACAATTTTCTGTCACCTCTAGTATATATAAATAAGCATGTGCAGAATGTCTGAATGCAAAGTTCAGCAGCATCAAAAGGAAATGCCTAACAAACTTTGTGCAAGGATGCATCCATGTTTTATGCTAATCTGACTTGTGAAGAACTCTGAGATTTCTCCATCATAGCTGACCATATCTTACATGTCATAATACTGAGAAAGTAAAATGTCATCTGCTGTTTTTGAATTTTTTTTCTGGATCTGATATATGGAAAAAATTCATGTAGATCTTTCAACCCTGAATCTGTACTGGGATTTTGGGTAGATGCTATTGGCAAAGGCTTGGAGTCTAGTTAGAAACACTTAGTCAATGACTTTGCCTGCAAAGGTCAACAAGGACATAGCTCAGTAGCTGTCAAATATCAGTGGATATTGTCTGACAGTTGGAGCTAGTAGTTATTTGCACAGTAATGA
This sequence comes from Acanthosepion lycidas, assembly GCA_963932145.1. Classification (NCBI taxonomy): domain Eukaryota; kingdom Metazoa; phylum Mollusca; class Cephalopoda; order Sepiida; family Sepiidae; genus Acanthosepion; species Acanthosepion lycidas. The sequence goes on along the minus strand of OZ010591.1, from coordinate 54,505,528 downwards.
GCAGTTTGTTGGGTTTTGCTGTAGACAGCTTTCAGTGCTTTGTAGGTTTTGCTAACTTGGGTCACACTCATAGCTAGTCAGAATGCTATATGTAGCATATTAACTTTAAACTAGTTTTGTAATTCTTGTCATAAGTCATAGCTGCAACACTTTTGATGATGTTCTGAAAGGAGAGCTATCTATTACACAGTCTTTATTTATGAGTTAGCAACTCCTCAAGCCATTTTTATGAACTCCCGGTTTTGGGGTAGACAGTTTTGCTGGTATTGATTCTCTGCTTACATTTCTTAGAATGATGGAGATTTTTTGGTTTCAGCTTAACCATTGAAATAATCAAGTAGTGGTCAGTGTTACTGTCAGCACTGTAGTGGTACTGCAGACTGTTTAGGGAGTCATGTCTGGTAATGACCAAATTCAATTGATGCCAATGGTTTAACCTTGGTTACCTCCAGGATGCTTTATGGCATGCCTTGTTCTGGAAAGAGGTGTTTGCTACACACTTATTGTAATAGCATCAGAGTTCTAGGAGCCTCTGACCATTCTTATTCATTTTCTCTACGTTGTGTTGATCTAACACATTTGGTCAGAGTTCTGTCTGAACTCATATTGAAGTCTTCCAGAAGACTTCTGATATCATTCTAGTTATTTCACTTTGGAAATGGCTTCTAGTATTGGTGCATACTGGGTTACAGGGCCTTACAATGTAGAAAGGTGCAGGGTGAGGATTCTCTTTTGCCACAAGTTGCATTTGGTTGTTCAGTCATTTTCCAATATACACCCATACATACATATTTCCTATAAAACTGGAAAACCTTATACGACCCCCATTATCACAAGCAAGGCTTTTTTTTATAAATCCATCATCTATAATAACATTAATGTAGCTGGCTTTAATGCAAACATTCCAAACAAGATTCTATATTGCTTTTTTGTATTTGTACTCTTTACCTAAGAAATGGAGTGGGACTCCAAAATTATACATAGCAATTATATTTGTGGGGTGTGAGGGTAGGAAAATAAGCTTGTATAAAACAGAATTGTTTTAGTTATTTCTGGTTTATATTTTGGTGCACGAACAAATTGTTGGATAAGATATTGTTTTATGATAAAATAATGTATAATTGTTGTAATATAAGCATTATTTTACTTTTTATGACTTTAATGTACTTTAAAAGTATTCTCAAGCATGTAAATATTCAACCACAATGGTTCTCTGTAGTGAAAAATGCATGTGATAAAACTGGTTACAAGCTTGCATAATAATAATGATAATAATACCTCCATAGCAATATAATATTGTGATAGGAAGCACAAGCATCACAAAGGCGACTACATCATGTCATTTTTTTTTTATAATTACAATCATTGATTTCTTCCTAGATTTACTATTCAAATGTTGTGAAAGGAGCATTTTTGCTTTTTAATTTTCTATATCATTCTTTATGCTTTTTGTATGCAACTGCAATGCACTGGCTTTTTCTTGAATTGGATCAATGTAAACATTATACAAAACATTTGTTTTTCAAATTTGCACAAAAATCTTATATAACTTCAGAGTAAAATCTCAAGCAACAAATTTGAAAATATATCTTGGTAAAGCAAAAAAGCGTATAATTTTTTGTTAACATAATTTTTTTAAGAGACGTACATCATTTATTGCACTTTTTAAATCACAATATCCCAGTTGCAATCTCTTGATATTTTTGGTGATGCTTCAATTTGTGTCAAATATTTATTTCATGTTTCTCCTCTTATAATGTTTAAAGAAAAATATCTAATAATCTAATAACAAATTTTGTCTGAAATTTAGAGATGAACTGTTATCATTGTTCATGGAGGTTCTAGTCCAAATAATTCATAGAATAATGACCTGATGATGATAAAAAATATCTTTTCACAATATGGTAAAATTTGCCCTTTAGCAAGAAAAAAAATGCATTTTTTATTTGTTTATACAAGTTTTATATTTTCCATATATGAAAATTTAAAAAAAAATGAAATTAACCACAGAAATCTCTATTAATTTTTAAGTAAAAGTTTTTATTTATTTATTCCTTCCAAACATGACTTTTTAAAATGTGGTTAACAACTAATTTTAATCAATTTTTATTCATCTGTCTCCTTTCACTTTTATGAAAGAACAAATTATTCACTTTTTTATTTTTAGCTAAATTGCTTTTGATTCATAATGATTAATATCATGCAGATGTAAGCAGAAACACCAGACTTATTTTTTTTTTTTAATTCTTTTTTTAATGTTGCATTCATCTGATCACTGATTAACAAATCATTTATATTGACTGTTAAAAAAGTCACTAATTATGAGAAAATTTGCTTCTGTATTCATTTTGTAAACTATACTGTAGGCAACTTTGTTCACAAATATATTTTTAATTTCTCATTGAAATATGAGGCTTTTAATGACATTGATCTGTAAGTTTTTTGGATTTGCTCATTTTTGCAGAATGAATTTTAAAAATGTTTCAGCATTTCATTTTTATTTAATCTAACAAATACCAGGATCAGTTCATTTCTTAGTGCTTTTTCAATAAGACAAAAAACATTGACTTTTCACCAAGGATCTTTAATTTCAGCAATGAAATGTTTTAATATTCATTGTATCTACAAAAATATAGTGTTAATTCTGTATAGAAATATTTAATGTTAGTTTGTTTATTTTTTTGGTGGGAAGGGGAAAATAATGGAAATCTATAATCTTAATTTTGATATGATTTTGTATAAAATAACATTTTCTCTCAGTATGCTAAATTCTGACTAAATATATTGACAGGGTCAGAAATTGGGGTAGCATATTTTTGCTACTACTGCTCAAGCAGCTAAAGTAGATATGAATTGATTGGCTTAAGTGCTGACTCACCTACTGTTGTTAGTGGCAAGAGATATCTCATATCAAGAACTGTTACATCTTCAATGACTAAATAACATCAAATGAAATAAACATTTCTGCCTTAACTCTAATGCCTGCTTTAGTACAGGAAAATAAAAGCAGGCATTTTTTTATTGTTGTCAGTTTAGTACAGTATGCATGGGTCTGAGATTTGAATTCCATTATTTAGCTGTTCAGTGACCTCCCCCTGCCACCAATTTTTTATTGCCTGTAATATTTTTCTGTTCACTTGTATACTATTTGGCTTAGATTAATTTGAGTGATTGTGTTATACCTGTAACTTACCATGGAATTTGCTAATATTGCCAATAGTTTTCAGTTATGAAAAGGAGTGAAATTATTCTATAACAAATTGATTTTATATGAAATATGTATAGAATTCATGAACAAGATTAGCAATAAAATACATCTTTTTTTTCTTTATAAACTTAAAATTCTTTTGGAATTAAATGTATGATGTTCCTACTAATTCTTTGGAAAAAATTAAAAATAGGTCTGAATGTCATGGAAATCCAGTCTGCAAAGATCAATGAGCTAAATCATAAAACTTACAAATTAATATATTTTTAATTTTGCCATGTTTGTGCCTTTCACTAATTAACAAGTGGTGTATAGCCAAATACAACTGAAGTTAGCAACATTTTTGTAATTGAAGATAATAAAAGCTGTTTGTGAAAATGACATGAATTAACTCCAAATAAATTTTTGATATTTATTATTTTATCTGGAAGAAATTTTTTTTAAACTTTATTTTATATTGTGAATGTCTATTTTTTTTTAAACTCTAAAAACCTTGTTCTATTAATATTGTTAAAAATAAATACATTATAATCTTCAGATAAAATACCAAGAATAAATGTACTAATGGTTACATAACTAACGTAATGGAGTAGATACCTATGTTATGCATTTTGTCTTTCTAGTCTGAAGAAGTCCTATCAAAGGATGAAATGCATAACCTGAGTTTTTTTCTATTTTGTCATTAACTTGCCCATCACTAATATATGGAGAAATCTTTTTTACATATAGAATAGATATCATTTCTTCTAAGTTGCTCTCTAAAAGGAAGACTGTCTCTTTCAAATAATTTCATATTCATTTTCTGCTTTTTGTTTTAATTTGTAAGTTTTTAATCTTTGCCAATGCTATAGAATACCAAAACAGCCAGGCTTTAAGAGAATTCTATAATCACAAACAAGTTAAACAAAGAATATGCAAGTCATAATATATCACCTGCATAGGATTGAGCATGCATCCACAAAAAAAAAAATTCCACAAAATTTGCAATCACAATTTTCAGTCATATGCCTTTATTTTATATTTTGGCCATTTTCTAAATTTTTAAAATACATATGACTGGGTTTTAAAAAGTTCTCATTAAAGGCTTTTGGTATTTCACTTTGCTACATTTACATCTCATTTATTTATTTATTTTTTCATGAATTTTATCATTTACTAAGTCATGTAAAATGTTCTTCTCTAATACATACAATAAGGTTTTCAAAATTGAATCCTGTCGATATTTCCGAGATGAGACATAATTAGTATATGTTTTTCGGTCTAGACTAGTATTCCTCTCTATAGTTTTGATATCCAATCATAGTAGTCAGATTACCAATTTTTTTACAGTATAAACCTAATATTTTAGAAAGAAGAATTTGAAACCATCAAATCAACTTAAAACCATTGCTTTTTAACTCAATCCTTGGTAACTAATATTTACACTCTAAATAAATAAGTTGATACTTCCTAGATAGTAACAAAAGAAGTTTTAGTTGGAAAGATCACTTCAAAATCCAGACAATGAAATGCTCAGAATTCCACTTAGTCTATTTGACAACCTCTAAGATATCTCCATTTACACTATTATGGAATTCTTTGTCTATTCATGTTGGTATAAAAATATTTTTTCTTTCTATAATCAGTTTAAGAGAAATATTTTAAAAGTTAGCTTTGGCTGATGCACCTCACTACTGTAGTAAAATGGTTTGCAAAACAAGCATGATAAACATTTCACTACTGGAGGCACCTGAATAGGTGATACGCTTTTCTTAGCTATTGACAAAACCTTTGCCTTTGTCATAAAAGCCAGTTATCTTTATTATACACTAATTTACTGAAATTATTGTCCTCATCTTTTATTCTTTGTCACAATGTTTCAGCCATTGGATCCTCTAGCTTTCTCATTTATCTGTTATAGTTGGTAGTCTTCCAGGAAGTTTGAACTGAACCCTTTATTCAATCCACAAATATAGATTGTTTTCATTTTGCCATACACATTAAAGGATACCTCCTATCAGTTAATTCTTCTTAGTTAATTTGTCTTTGTAATGCTTGATTATAATTCTCAGACAGTTACTAGCTATGATGGATATCTGAAGAAGTTCACAAAATACAACTCAAAACATTGTGACTATAACAACCAAGATAATACCAGTTGGTGTAAATCAGTGTATAATAATTCCTCATCTCGAAAATTCAGACATCTTTATCATAAAATTGTTTCTGATACATGTAAAGATGAATGTCAATTTTTATCTTGACTTGGTCATTCGTTTGATAAGCATTAATAATTTATTATCTTGTTTGTATGGTCAAGTATTTGTGTTAATATGCAGCTTTAGCTTTCATGTGTTTATGCAATCAAATAAAAAAAACAAAAAAACAATTGTCCTTTTTGAAAATTGTAAAATAAGAATGTCTATCAATATATCTGGTACTTGCAGAGATATTATAATATTACATTTTATGAGTATTTATGCCATAAATTCAAATATGGATAACCTGTGGCTCCATAATTTTTTTAAAAATATTTTATGGCCCATAAATACATTGCTTCTTTGTTAATGTTGGTATAAACATGTTTTTTTTTCTGCAGTCATTTTAAGAGAAAAATTTTAAAATTTAACTCATAATGCAATACTCTGACATCTAATCATGGTGGTACCAGTAAACTGCTAAAAGCATGTACCTTAGTTTTATTTTTTTAAAATAACTTGGAATATATTAATCCATGTTTTACTGCTCCATATCTTTAGGAATAGGGTAAATTTAATCATAGCACCTTTTGTTTACATATTTCTATAAATAATTTGAAACATTTTTGTGTCTACACATATCAAGGCACTGATCAAGTTTTATGGATATTGCTAATGTTATTTTTTATTTATTTATTTATTTTTGTGAAATGAGATTCTACCTGCTGCCAAGGGTAGGATACTAAAAAGAATTATTAAACAGCTGAACATAGAAGTGGAATAAGGATCTTCATATGAGCAACTTAGTACTAGCCTTTTGCTGCTCTTCACTGTTGACTTCTTTTTTTATCATTTGGAAAATAGTGAAATTTGCACCAAATATTTTGGAGTAGGGTATTGGTAAATGGTTAGGTATTAAGCTTTGATATGTTAAAATCCATGTTTATACCAAAAGAAATATTCAACACTAACATATACACCATATTTGAAGGAAATTATGAACATTATATAATTGTCTTATGTCTGAATTTACACTAATTGCATGATATACATACATACATACATACATACACATATCTGGCAAGGGTGTGTTGAAAAGTTCTTAACCCAACTCGAATGTAATAATACCGCTGTGATATATGTCAAGAATATCAATATGCTTCCACAAAATGATTTTATAAAGAAACCAGCACTACTTTTGATATCCTATATAAAAGAAGGTATACAAGGGTTTTGTTCACAGTATTATGTTCTTTTTTTGTGCTTTAATAAATATTGGTTAGTATGTTCTCTGACCATTATCAGGTAACATTGATTTTCAGTTGATCTTTTATGAAGTGCTACCCCAACATTTAGGGAAATTAAGGCAGAAAATGCTATCTTGAAAGAAAGAAAAAATGGCTGCAAATCAGTCTTTATTTCCTGATGGAATGATTTCAAGAAATATGTCAAAATATTTGACTAAACAACTTGACAGATGAACAAATTGAATGATTTGATCAAATTCCCTGAACCTTTGGGTAGCACTTTGCACAATATTTTTTCATATGGAAAAAGGATACAACAAAGGAAATAAATCTCTTTAAATTTATTTCTCTTACTTTCAGTTTATCAATCTACTAATAAACTTAAGAATTCATAGATCCCCCCCCCTCCCCACTGGATTCAGATGTTAAAATCAAAAGTCCCTACATTGTATTATTTGGAAGTTACTGAAAAATACTCTAATAAAAATTATAACAAGCATAAACAAAAATAAGTGTAATGCAACAAAAATAAGCTCTTGAATAAATTCCATTTTTACTTGTTTCTTAGTTTTTATAATTCTATTTAAAATATAATCATAAAAACTCCTGTGCATTTTGGAATAGCTGAATGCAGAGAAGTGGTGCACAGTATGCTACACGTTCCCCAAACAACCTTCTGCAGGTTTTGAATTGATAGTTGTCCTTCTCTTAGACCATTCACCACTAAAGGCTATAGAACCCAGTCTGTTCTGCTATTTACCAGAGCTGGGGAGCAAACATGGATTTATAACTTTCCCAAGGATATTTGTGTGTAAGTGAATGTAATGAACTTAGTTGGAATTCAAATTCAGTTCTCTGATTCCACAGTTCAACCCACTTATCCATTACTCCACCATGCCTCTCTCTCTCTCAAATATATATATATTAGGAAGTGTGTGTATGTGTACATATGTGTATACTAATTCCTTATAATAAGACAATATGTATGTATGGAGAGTGAATATACGTATGCATACATGTGCTGACAAAAAAAACAAAAAATGGAAATAGATATAAGAACACACGGGTCATTAAAAGATAAGAATATACATATCTTTTTCATCTTTTCTTGGACCAGTCTTAATTGTTTTATTACCCTTCATGCAGAACTTTTTCACTGCCAGTTCAAGGAAGACATTTGGGTCACTAACACACAAAAAAGAGAATGTCTGATATTGAAAATAACATCGAAAACATAAAAAAAATTAATTCCTTTTAATAATATGTGGAAATATCCACTCTTCGCCTGATAAAGATCACAAGACTGGAAACCCGTGTAGCAAAATTATGGAAAATAAAGCATAATATATTTAAAAATAAAAAATGCACATTACAACCAAAAACGTTTGCGATTTCTCTCTTCTTTTTAATATACACACTTTTCTCTTGTTAGAACTAATATAACTTCTTCCCTTATATATATATATATATATATATATATATATATATATATATAACAATAGTAATACTTCATGTCATACTGTCTGAGAGGATTCTGTTGATAGCTGATTAGTGATACTAATCAAGTATGTGAATCATAAAAGTTGGAAATATGACAGTGTTAGAAAATACTTGACCTTTACTTACAGTATTTGGTGGCATTATAAAACCCTCTCCTTTGCAAAGTTGAGGAATCTAGTAGACTAATGTTTACCCAGATGATACCACCAACTGGGAGTGGTAGAAAAATCTATGGGGACATTGAGGAAAAAGGGAACAGTAAGGGTGCAGTTAGAAGAAAGAAGGTAGTAGGGTAACAATAGACCCAAGTAGTTTTTTCAAAAATCTATATGACAAAATCTAAGACACATACACATGCTTCCAAAGAATAAAATAAGTATAACAGGAACATATGGTTTATACATTTATATACATAATATAACATGAATGTATGGTTTTATTTTATTTTACTATCCAAAGTTAAAAGTACAAATGTTTGTTGGCATCTTGCTGACATGCCAGCCAGATCAGAGTGCTGGTGTCTGCAGGAGCCAGTGCTCTATATTTGTAGGCATTGTGATAAAGTTGTAGATGTTTGTCTGGTGACATGGCATCTAAGAAAAGCCAAAATACTTATGTTTACAGCGTTAGATTAGTTATTTTAAATTTGCAGTTTACCAATTACTAAGAAAGAAGTATTTTCATATGGGGGTGAGATGGGAGCACTAGTGATGTTGAGAAAAATATGGGAACCATTAGTATAGACTAATTCTAGAATACAGGGATATTAAATGGAGTTGGAGGTCTTACAGAGTAGGTTTGCTTCAAATTCTTCTTTGTGATTCACATAATGAAGCAAAGAACCAAAGCTTTTGGAAATCCCTTCCCAACAAATTGATTTTTATCATTATCAGGGTGTGCCAGTTGCACAGTTCCTCATGACTTTTTCTCTCCAGTTGTCATGATTATCCATCACATTTGGTGGATCATAAGATTGACATCCTGTGTCTTTACATATTTGCTGGATGTATGTTTTGAATCGGTGACCAATGCTACTATGTCTGTGCTTTAGTGTCTACAACAGAAGGTCACTGATAAGCCTATCCTTACTTCTCCAGAAATGTCCTGCAAATTTTATTCTTCTCTCTTATCCTCATATATCTGTGTTGTAACCTAGAAAGGGTTACTGAATGAGAAGTAACTAAAATGGAGGTTGGAAATGAAATAGTAATCTTTATAACATCAACAAAATACAATACTTGCCAGCAGCATAAAGTAGATAAACCACTGCTAGTGGTGGACTACTTAGCATATTATCCCCACTTACAATAGTGTCCAACATATTCCTGAGGATTGGGACATGCCCATTAGTGTTCATAGGTACAGTATATAACAATCTGCCATCTAGCTTCCTTTTCAAGTGTTTTATCAATGTCCATGAAGTGCTATCATAGAACAAGACAGATATGGCTATGGATTGGAAAAATCTCTTTTCATTTTATTTGTTTATTTTATTTTTCAGTTTATCTGATCTGGCATCTCAGCTTCAGTCTCTTTCCCACTGCTTTAACATAGCTTCTCTGTGCATTTTCTAAAAATACTTTCACGGTAATTGTTCTGATGAGCTTTCCTCTATGGTACATAGACTTCATGAATTTAAGCACAGTACTAGATTGGTGGCAAAGTCTCCTCATTTTACAGTTGAAATGGCTAGATATAACTAAGTTTCAAGCTAACAGTTCATTCTATCACACTTCTTGTTTGTGGAACTCTCTTCTGGCTTCTTGCTTCCCAGTCAAAAATTTAAATGCAATGTCAATCGTTATCCTTTGTTTTCTTTATTCCTGTTCTTTTACTGTCCTCTCTCCTTAATTGTAGTTTTTCTCATATTCTCTAATACTCTGCAACCTCTTGCATCCTAATGGATTTATTACCTTGCTTAGGGTGAAATGATTAAAAAAAAGCAAAACAAAAGTAGATTTCTAAACTATTGATAGCTTGTCCATTGCCGGAAAGCTTTGACAATAATGGTCACATCCCTTTTAGAAGCAGAGATGTTACTTCCAAGACAGGTGAACTGAATAACCACTGATTTTAGAGCATTCAGATGTGAGGAAACATCAGTTTTCAATTAATTAATCATTCCTAGATCACATAAAATTATCCATTCTCTATTCTCTTGCCTTTGTGCTTGTATCTTCTCATCTTCTGTCTTTCAATCTTTGTTGCCTGTCCATATTTTTATTTGAATGTTATACAAACCTGGATTAATTTATTTTATTGAAAAAAATGTACAAGAATTTGCTATTGCATCCTCTATTTTATCTTTCTTTTGACCTACTTTTCCATATAGAATTATGTCTTGCACTTTTTACACCTTTTCGTCACTACATAAGCCATAAGTTCTATTTTAATATGTTATAAAAGTGAGAATACTTTTCTCTTAGCAGTCAGGCTTGTACCACCTGGTAATATAGATATCAGCTTATAGATGATTTGCCAATTTAGCACATTTTGACTAGCATTTAGCTCTTTATCAGTTTGCTCAGCTCCTGTAAATCAATATCTGTTTTTTTTTTTTTATGAAATAATAAATATTAATAAGAAAAATAACTAGATTCTGATTTATAGGAGATAAATACACTGAAAAAGAGCTACGTCATACTCTAAAAGAGCTACTTTGGCAACACTGACTCAAAAGAATATTCATTTGAATTTGTCTGGTAGATCAGATTTTCAAATCACATCCATTTTATTCAATCTGGCCCAGGTTTTAGCTATGCGAATTTTCACATCCTCTTCAGTAGAATTTATTTTGCTTCCTAGGTATGTAAAAGATTCTACAGATGTTTTGATTCTCCTAAGACAGTTTGTATTGAGCCTTGCTGGTTGAAGCTTATGAATTCAGTTTTAGAGGTGTTATATTAAACATTTGGTAGCAAGAGAAAGGAATAATGAGGATTAGAATGAAACAACATTTATTGTTGGTATAGAGTACAGGAGTAGCAATCTGGTGTCAGTATAGTGTTGAGAGGTAGGCCTGTTCTGTGGAATAGAGCTCACTGGTGTCAAATGTGAAGGGAATACCTTGTAAACGAGTAGAGGTAGACCTGTTCTGTCGCTGGTGTCGAATGTGAAAGGAATGCTTTCTAAACGAGTTGAGATAGCCCAAAGTGACAGCAGGGGTTGGTATCGATGAAGCTGGGAGTAATCAAGGTTGAGATGTTTCAAGTTGAAGCTGGATAGCTCTGCTGGGGGGAATCAAGGTTGAGATGTTTCAAGTCAAAGCTAGATGGCCAAGGTGGTTGTTCAAGGCAGAAAGTAGTTATAGTCGTTGAGATGTGCAATCATGTTGAGTGGTGGCAGTAGTAGTGCTTGGCATAACAGCTGGTCCATAACACTGTTGTTATGGGGATGAGATCATAGTGGTGGTAGTAGTGGTGCCTGAGTCACAAGTGAGTTCTGGTCATTCTCAGAGCCTGCTTTTAAGTGGGTCTGGTAGTTCCCAGAGGCATCTCTTTTGTGACATTGGTAATGGTGTCTGCAGTGATAACTAGGTCATCTGCTTAGTCGATATTGGTCAACTTTTTTGCAGGATATTGACTCGAGAGTCTTGGCAATAAAGTAAAACCTAGATGATGATGTCTTGTGCTATACTAATATATGTTGCAAATGTATCTTTTTTTGTAGAGCATAAATTTAAAGTTTAACCTTGTTTCATAAGATTATTGTGTAGTGTGCATTCCAACCTCAGTTTTTGATTGAGATCTACTAAGCCCTGCACTAGAATAAGTTAAGCTAAGTTAGGAATAATATAGGCTATGAAATAGAGAGGACTTGCTTATCTTTCAAATTAGCATTCATACCAGGACACAAAACTCTGTTACCAGTGAGAAGTATACAACTCTTTCAGCTCTGATTATTCAACCCTCTGCCTTTCACCAAACTTGGGAGACAGATGGTTAAAAAGGGAGATGGCTAAATATATATAAAATATTTAAGATAATTGGATTAAATAAAAGGTTAAAGGCGACTAAAAAGATGAGTCTCTTTTCTAAATAGTCATTTCCAAATTTGTTTAAAATCTCAGTAAAATTTATAGTTTTACAAATATAAAAAGAAATTAGAAAATGAAAAACACATGTGACACATTTCATCCATCAAAAGGACTTCTTCAGACTAAATAATTATCTTTTTTTAATCATTTCACCCCAAGCAAGGTAACAAAGCTACTGATACACAAGGGGTTACGAAGCATAAAAGAATATAAAAAAAAAAGGAGAGAGAACAATAAAAAACAGGAATTAAAAAAACAAGATAGCGACTGACATTGCATTTAAATTTTTGAAGATCTAACTTGACTGGAAAGCATGAAGCTAGAAGAGTTTCACAAGTGAGAAGTGTGAGAAAAGAAACTCTCAGCATAGAACCTACGGTTACATCTGTTTCAACTATAAATTGATGAAACCATGATGTCAATCTAGTAGTATGCTTAAATTCATAGAGTTTAAGTACAACAGATGAAAGTTCATCAGAACAATTACCATGAAAATATTTATAGAAAAGGTACTGGGAAGCTACATTACAGTGGGAAAATGACTGAAGCCTAGATGTCAGGTCAAGACCAATAATGTTGCAGATTCTTCTTTGGATTTTATCAAGAATCTCCAAATATATAACAGGAGAACCAGACCGGATGTGGCAGAAATATTCAAATCATGGATGAATGGTACACTTGTAAATATATTCAGACAAGAAAAATTGTCTAACATATCATATAGAATTATCTTAATAGCAAACCTAGCAATTGATTAGATATAATTTTTCGACTTCATGTAAATGGAAAATGTTAGCCCGAGAAGGTGCAATGATTCATGCTCATCGAGGTTAGCATTAGCCATGCTGATGGAAGGGAGAAATGGTTCTCAGATGATTAATAGAGAGAAATCTCATTTTGGAGGTGTTCAAATTAACAACAGAACGTAGGTTATATTTGAGATAGCTGCCAATTTGACCTTATTGAATCAGACTTACTATTAAGACAGGAGTAAATAGTTGTGTCATCAGCATAGGTACTGATTTGAGAGCTGATGCCATCAGGAAGGTCATTGATGAAAATTAGGAACAATGTAGGTCCGAGGATAGAGACCTGAGGGATGCTTGCATTAATGCAAAAAGATCTAGAAGAGTGGAAGTTCAAGACAACTTTCATTTTGTGATTTGATAAGAAAGTCTGAATCAGTCTGAAAATTCATACCATAACCTTTCAACTTGTGAAGACCAGCATGCCAAATTCTATCAAATACCTTTGAGATATCCAAAGCAACAGCCCATTTTTATCTAAAGTGTGATACATCAGCAGTTAACCTAGAGAAGCAAAATCTATTATTGCTTATCTGAGAGAAAACTCTATGAGGTGAGATGCTTAACCAATCCAGAGTTGATTAGAGCCTCTAGTACTTTTCCAGAAAGAGGTAGAAGGGTAAAGACAACTCACTTGAGTTCTTAAAAACTGGAACTACTTAAGGAGATTTCCAACAAACAGAAAAGCAAGAAGCAGTGAGATGCTTATTGTACAGTTTGGAGAAAACAGGAGCATATTTTGTAAGGACTATTGCAGGGATACCATCAAGTCTACATGTTTTATGGGGATCCAGTTTAGAGATGATAACAGAAACCATGGATGGAGTTATATGCACATATCACTCAATAGAGATTTAGTTCTCAGTTGGGAAGTCAGGTAAAGATACTCCAGATGAGTCAAAAGTAGAATTGGAAGAGGATTTATGAGCAAAACATTCTGCTTTATCAGTAGATGTTAACACCTCAAATTGAGTGAAAATAAGAGAGAAAACTTACTGTTATTTAAGTCACTATTACATAGCCACCAGTAGTCATGAGAGTGAAACCTGTTAGAGGCTATCTGCAAAGACTTAACCTCTTTGAGGACATGTTTACAACCATTATGAGCAAACAAAAATAGGCTTCAGTTGTGATTAGAACTATCACACTGCAACACCCAGAAGAAGTGCTTCCTGTGGGCTATAGCAGCTGAACAGGACATTATAAATCAAGGAGAAGGTTGTGGTTTTGGTGGTATTTCCAAGAAGGAACGAAAGCATTGATGCTGGTTTTAATCCAAGAAGAAACCTCTGTAGCACAATTCCCACTAGGAATTCAAACAGGCGTCTTGAAGGAAGTCCTAAAAAAGAATCCCTATCAGTATGCTAGTAACAGAAAAAAGTCTTAGGAATAGGAAGTTTCTTTCTAATAGACAATGCAAAATAAATATCAACAGATACTACTGCGTGATCTGAATTGCCAAGAGGACAGAGTTGTAATGCTTGACAAGAGCTAGGAGATGAGGTAAGGGACAAATCAAATAAGCATGTTGATCAGATTTATTCAGAAAACAAGTAGGGAAATCCTCTATTTGACTAAGGGATTCAGCAATGGAAAAATTGAAAATCTGATTATTGGCAACATTAGTAACATTAGAATGCTTAAAGCCCCTTGACATGATGAGCATTAAAACCACTAAATACAAAGATGTTCATTCATGGATGTAAAGAGAATGAGCCATTTCTGTATTGTCAGAAATTTTGTCTAGTATATTACAGTACTGGGAAGGAGAGCAATAAAAGAAAAAGAGATATATCACAGAGTGTAATAATGAAAGTCAAAAGCACATGAAAGAATCATCTGGGAACTTAAGAGACAATTCCCTTAGCATTAGAATATTTTCCCAGATATAAACACCAAGGCCATGCATGTATATGTTAGAATCTTTTCAACAAAAAGGAAAATAGCCTGGGACAGAGAAGTTATTGATAGTGATAGAAGAATTTAAATTAGCTTTGAACTTTGCAAAGCTATCTGGAAAAAGTTTTAAGAGAAAAGATTCAATGTTGCAGAAATTGGGACATATTCCATAAATATTAGTGAAAGAAAATTTGAGTGGGGTAGGTGATTCTTGTTTCCTGATTTACTCTTATTTCTTTTCATTATATCAGTCATGTAAAGATTTTGTTTTGGGAAGAAAAAGGCCAACATAATTGTCACAATCGTCTAAGGCAGGGTTTCCCAATCTGAGTGATATCAACAGTTGGGTGGGTGATGAGCAACAGAAAATAGTGGGTGATTGGAAATTTTGATGGGCAATATAGGATTTTGAGTATTAAAAAGGTATTTAAACATATGCTACTTGAAAAAATATTCAAAGGAAATATGCAAAAACCTGTATAAAAAAAATAGAAAACTAATAGGGAATAACTAGGTCACATTCCTAAATAAGATATAAATATCCTTGCAAACAATGAGTATTTTGTTATTTTCTATAGTTTTGAGAAGGTCATTAACATTCAAATAGTTCTTCAGATGAAATAATTTTTTTCATATATAAATTGAAGGGGGAAGACCAAAAACAACAAAAGAATATTTGCTGAATTTTTATTAGTTGCTAGTAGTGTATATTCTCTTTAATTTTATAATTATGAACAAAAATCATTTAATTTCTTTGTAAACATTTACTATGCTAACCCTAATCATAAAACTAATGTTTGCTTTTGTTCACTCTATGGTAGTATCAGTAGCAGCATAAGTTAGCATTATTTGTTACCTCTCTTGGTATTTTTTACTAAATCATAATCTCAGTTTATGAACCAGTAATAAACTATTACAAAACAATTTTGGTACACTTTTAAATATTTACTATAAATGTTAGCAGTGGAAAATTTTCCCATGTGAAAGTGGGCAATGATGTTAAAAAGGTTGGGAAACCCTGGTCTATGGCAATACAAACTAACCAGAAGATGGCTAAGAGTAAAGCATAATGTGACCTATATGTAGGGGTGGGATTGAATGAAGTATGATAAATGACAGTTATAAAACTAGACGTGTAATACTGCATACCAACAGTTGAAAAGTATTTATCTAAATTTAATATAAAATTTGTTACAACTACTTCAAAAATAATAATACAAAACAAAAGTGAATTAAAGGAGTATATAGTGTGACCTCTTTAATCTGGCATTCTTGAAACCAGGCAACTATCAGTCCACTCTAAATGCTGGATAACAGAAATAACCACTAAAAAACTTATGTAAACAAAGTCTTGTCAGTTCATTTCACACACACACACACACACACACATATATATAATTGCTGTGTTATCAAAGGAAGACTAAAGCTTAAAACAGGAAATAAAACAATCATTAATGCTTCCAAACAAAGTTTTTTTTTATTGTTTCATGCAACACAAAAGCTAAAGAAAAGTCTAAAACCAAAAAATAATGTATACTTACTATCCTGAATATGCAGTTATTAGGTCGGTGCAAAAATAATGTCGTTTTCTCACATAGTAACATATGTGAGAAAACGACATTATTTTTGCACCGACCTAATATATATAAAGAACGAGCAAGACAGTATCACCAAAATACTAAGCTGCTGTTGGCTGTTACAGAAAGTAAACATTATGTGCTTCTGCGCTTGTAGTGACTGAACAAACTAATGGCAGCTCATTCAAAGAAGCACTAGATGATGGGAGCTGCTGTTGCTGGACCATGGAGTGCCAAATTAAAGAAGACAGACTGTATAGTAATAATAGCAGTGTCAAGATAATAACTGTCCTTTTGATACACTATTTTTTTGTGGGTATGAAGTTTAAACTTTTCAAAAAAAGTAATAACAATCTAAAACCTGAAGCCGGAATTTATAAGATAGAGTGTAAAAAATGTTCCAAGAAATGCATAAGTGAAACGTCTAGAAATCTAAATAAATTAATAGATGAATAGAAAATGAATCTTTTACAAAATAATATGCTCAATGTATTTGTCATTCATTTGTAATAAGTGTGACCATAATTTCAAATTGAACTTTTAAGAATACAGTTTTAATTAAAAGAGAATGTAATTTATTAAAATGAAAATACACAGAAAGTGCACTAATTTCTGAGTTTTCCATGATAAATTTACACTGCATATCATAGAGCATATTGATTTTCTTAGCAAAATCACTGCTATTACAATGTAGGGTATTTAAAAATCAAAAGTAGTAGAAAGCTGAATGCGGTTGACTAGGTTGTGACTTTATGCACATTAGATATCAGAAATTTCAAATCTAAATTTAATGCTAAGTATTCCTGCATTTTCAACATTTCTTTTCTCTTGATGTATAACTCTAATTGCC
Organism: Acanthosepion lycidas; assembly: GCA_963932145.1. Classification (NCBI taxonomy): domain Eukaryota; kingdom Metazoa; phylum Mollusca; class Cephalopoda; order Sepiida; family Sepiidae; genus Acanthosepion; species Acanthosepion lycidas. Next base: position 54,488,228 of record OZ010591.1, on the reverse strand, counting down.
ATTTGTCAAATCCCCCCCCCCAACGTCCACATATATGATTCCATTAATAAAAACATTATTTAGTCTAAAGAAATCTTTTTGAAAGATGAAGCACAACATTTGGGATTTTTTTTGTTCCATTTTGTCATTTAATTGCCTCCAATTCATCTGGTATATATAAAATTTATATATCATTTTCTCCCATAAACAGAAATACAATTTAGAAATTATATTTTCAAACCAACAAGAAGAAACTCAAATAATCTAAGTAAAACCTTTTTGCTCTATTCTAGCAAAATAAAAATGAACATCCTTTAAGTTTTATAAATTCAAAATCCAGAATGAATTTCAATAGAAGGTTCGTCCACTTGTATTGTTCTTATTTCCTCTTTTTTTTATAAAGAGATAATAAAATGTAAATTAATTTAATACTTTCACTTTCAAATAATACATTTCTTTTAAAACAGCAAAAGAGTTTGTCAGTTTTAAGTAGGCTAAGCAAAGTATTAACAAACAAAAAATATAATTAGAAACAAAGAAAAGAGTACTGAACTGTTATGTAATATCAGTGCCGAAGTGATGGAAGTGAATGCTGGATAATCTCTTCAAAGATGAAAAAGAGACTTGGAGCAACAAAAATGTGCTTAGAACACCATGGACCAAACATGTGAACAGTGAGAAAGTTTGAGAGAAAATGAAAACAAAAAAGGCACTTAAACTTAACATCAAGAAGAAAGAGTTGAAATTTCTGGGGCACATAATGAGGAAAGAGGGCTTGGAAAGTTTTATACATCCAGACCAGAATGAAGCTAAGAGGGACAGAGGAAAACAACTCATAACCTACTTAGAACACTTGAGTAAATGGATGCAAGGTTTAGAAGAGATAACAAAAAGACAAAAATTAGTAAAAGCTACAAAGGACAAGAAATTTTGAAAAGCCATGATTGCCTATGTTCCAAAGGGACACAACACATAGAAGAAGAAAAAGGGTATTTGGTATTTTACTAGGTTTTTACAAGAAAATAATTTCTCTGTTTGTTTCTTACTTGTTCCTATCTGAAATAATTCATTTAAATTAGATTTTATTCTTTCATGGAGAACAATTTAAAATTTTCCTCATTAAGCCTCAGATCTTTGAACCCTCATTTGATTGTCCTATCTCAGAGCCAAATTTGTGTTTGTACATATAATTATACATAGAAATGTCATATTTTTGTCTATATGAATTGCTTTACTTTAAAGCTTCTGTTTCTATATCTTGATCTATCCAGATTTGAACTAATGCAATATCTGTCAGTTATGTACCATGCATGGCATACGCTTAGGCGATCATGTATCTTTCAATACATGACTGACGAGGCAGATTTTTTTGTGCAGTAGGTTGCCATTTTTTTCTGCGGTAGACCAATTGCCATCCAAGGCTATAGAACCTGGTCTGTCCTGCTATTTACCTATAGCTGGGGGGAGAAGAAACAGATTAATACCTTTCCCAAGGATATTACCACCTAAGTGAATGTAACAGATTTGACTGGAATTTGAACTTGGCTCTCTAATTCCTCAATCTGAGCCACTATCCATTACTCTAACATGCAATATTCAAAGAAAGGATGAATGGTAGATTTATAAATTTGTAAGATTGATTCTGGTAAGAAAAATTGTCTAGCACAACATAGTGAACCAACTTTCCTATCTGTGGATTTAGCAATTGATTCAATATACTCTTTCTACTTTCTTTGAAAACATATTTTCATAGTCTGTGTCTGTAGAGATATGTAGTTGTTCTTTGGTTTTAAGTAGATGACCTCCACTTTGTCTTATTTGTTTATCATCTTCAGTGATGATTAGATATGAATGAGGTTTATTTAGTTTTTTAATTAATTTTCCTTTTCTTTTCCAGGTTTCTTGGAATTTTATACATATACTCTCATTTGGTTTAAATGTTGGTTGTTCCCAAGAGAAATTATGGCTTTTATCTGTATGGCTGTTGCATGTCCTTTTGTGATGCATAATGTTTGGAAGATTTGTCCATTAGCTGTTTTGCAGGAGAGTGAGATCTGTTTTTTTAAAGGTGATTTACATAAGGCAAGCATAGCTAAGTATGGGTCTTGTTGACTTTCAAATGTTTTTTTTTTTTTTTTATACTTTTTGATGGCTTGTATATTTCTTTCTCCCATACCATCTAATTGCAAGAAATGTAACATGTCTAAAATCCTATTTAAATTCTGCTGATTTATATTCTGGACTATTGTCATTAATAAAGATTTGAGGAATTTATGAAACTGAAAAAGTAATTTTTATCTTTCTGGTTACTGTAACTGACTCACAATTCTTTAGCTGATTAATGTCAAAAAAATCCAGTTGTGTAATCTATAATCAACCAATGGGCTGTGTCCCCCACAGACAATAAAAAACATGTTTTGTGATTCCTTTGAAGAGTATTTAAGTAAAGTCTTGTTATGACAGAACAATTCTCCTTCAGCTTTTTTTTCATACTTCAAGCTTAAATCAAAATACCATGGACATGAAAGAGCTTCTAGTTGTTCTTGGGTAAACACAACTGCAATCCAAACACATACTGTAATCTAATGGGATTGCAGAAAGAATGGTGCAGACAGTAAAAATTGGATTGAAGGCATTTTCCCCAAGTAATGACAGTTACTTACAAAGGTTACTGCATAGCAGATTCCACGTGCAGATAGATTGCAAAGTCCATCTGCATTAATGGGAAGGTGAATAAGATCTCCATTAACAATGTCTTACTAGACAAATGAAAAGAAGTGGTATAAAAAGACAAAGTAACAAGTCCCAAGACGGCTAATTTCATCATGCAAAGGGGATATAACATGGTCATTATATCAAAGAAAGGAAAAAATCTAATGGTTCATTTTGACCAATTAAGACCCAGTATATTGAAGAGGAAGATGTTGTGATGCAAGAAGATCTTCATGAAGAAGAAAAGATCAGGATAATGTAATAGAAGATGAGCCTATGGATTGACTCAGACACAGAAGATGAGATGAGACCAAGATTTCCATTAAAAAGAACAGGACATAAACCTCAAAGAGGAGTTCAAGAACAATGAAAGGCATTAAATCTCTTCAGTTCAGGGAGATTGTCAAGAATGAAGACTAAGACTCAGAAGATAAGTTCATCCAAGCTTTATTCAGCAAAATACAAGTAGGGTTCACATCATATGTGCTCTTGGTATTTCAATGGAATGCAGCCAGAACGATTTACCTATGACTCAGAAAGCAAAACAGCAGATAAATGCTGGACACACTGGCTCGAAACTTTTATGAACTTCATTGAAACTCTACTCCTTGAGAACCAGAATCGGATAATTAACAAGTGTGCTCTTCTGACTATGTGTCTCATTCAATCAACGGTATCACTGTAGACTGTAAATCTTATGAAGAAGCGACAGAAAGATTACACACAATCTACATGAAGCCCCAAAATGAACTAATTACCCAACTTTTTACTAGGCAACAGGAATCTGGCGAAACATTGGATCATTTCCTAAAGACCCTTCGGACATTAAGCAGGGACTGCAATTTTCATCCCATGACCGTTTTGGAGGCACAAGAACAACATATTCTAGACGCCTTTGTAAATGGCCTATGCAATGTTCAAATAAGGCAGAGCCTTCTTGAAAATAAGATTCTTACCTTGAAAGCTGCTTATGAACAAGCTTATATTTGTGAGCTTGCTATACAACAGTCTAGCTTGTGTTTTCAACCCGATATTGTGGGTGCCACTCTAAAACAACCTGTTCCTACTATCCCTCTTCTCTATGATGATTCAATTTACTCTCCTGCCCAGGATGTCACACCTTTAAACACCCCAGGACAACATCAAACAAATGGATATATTACTATTGCGGTCTAAATCTATACTCACGACTTTCATGTCCTGCCAGGGAAGCTCATTGCCACAAGTGTGGAAAAATAGGACATTTCTCCAAGGTATGTCGTTCGTTTAAAAATATCTCTCACAAAGCTAACCATCCTGTCAGTTCATTATCATTTTCTGCAACAATGGCTGTATTCCTTGACTGTCTTTCAAAAACTATTATAAAAATTAAAATTAACAGAGCCCTCACTAACGCATTATTATACACTGGTAGTTTGGAAAACTATATCAGAGACAGTCTAGTAAAAATTCGCAAATGACAAGAGTGTAACAATGGTGAACGCAGCTTTGTCATTACACATAAGTGAATATTGTTTGGCTGACCTACATTATGATGGCATCTTATAGAAAGCTGTTAAGTTATTGATAATGAAAGACCTTTCTTGTGAGGTAATACTGGGTCATGATTTTTTCCATCAACACTCTAGCATGGACATCCCATTTAGCAGAGATAAACCTGTATTAAAGATTTGTGGACTGACTGCAGCCAACCCCCTCACTTTTTGAAAACCTGACAAAGGACTGTAAGCTAATAGCTATTAAGAGCTGATGTTATCCACATGATGACAAACAATTTGTAGGGGTCTGAAATAAAAAGAAAGCTTCAAGAAGGAATAATTGAGCCAAGTACGTCACTATGGATAAGAAACACAGAAACCAAAAAAAAGGATGGTTATAAATTACTCTCAGACAATTAGCCGGTTCACTCTTTTGGATGTTTTTCTATTGCCACGCATAGACAAAATGCTATGTGTAATAGCTAAATATAGTATTTTCAGTACATGAGATTTGAAAAATGCTTATCATCAGGTGGCCATTAAGCCAAAAGACAGAATCTACACTGCATTTGAAGCAGTTGGCCAGCTGTAGCAGTTTCGAGGGATACCTTTTGGAGTAATTAATAGAGTAGCCAGTTTTCAAAGAATAATCGACAAAATCATAATGGACGAAAAACTGGAAAGTACTTTTGCTTATATAGATAATGTAACTATACATGGCCACAATCAAAAGGACCATGACGAAAACCTTTGACGGTCATGGACGCCGTAAGCAAATATAACCTTGCACTAAATAATGACAAATGCTTGTTTGGGCAACATAAAATCAATCTTTTGGGCTATACAATAAGCAACGGGTCAATGGCGCCAGACCCAGAGCAATTAAAACCTTTGCTCAGATTGCCAATCCCAAATAACATACGTGCGCTGCTGCAAACTATGGGCATGTTAGCCCTCTATTCATAATGGATCATCTCCTCCTCAGAGAAGATACGTCCATTAATATTTTTCCCTTATCTAGCCCAGCAATAGAAGCATTCGAAAAACTCAAGCAAAACATTGCAAAATCCATAATCACAACAATAGATCCTTCTGTCCCACTGGTAGTTGAAACTGATGCATCAGACTGCGCAATTGCCACTTCATTAAGTCAAGCTGACCGTGGTAGCTTTCTTTTCAAGGACTCTCAATCTGAACAACAACATACAGTGATTGGAAAAGAAGCTTACACCATAGTTGAGTCGTCAGACTGCGCAAGTGCCACTTCATTAAGTCAAGTTGACCATGGTAGCTTTCTTTCCAAGGATTCTCAATCTGAACCACAACATACAGTGATTGGAAAAGAAGCTTACACCATAGTTGAGTCGTTAAGAAAGTAGAGACACTATTTAATCAGTTGTCACTTCAGATTAGTTACAGACCAAAAATCTGTTTCATTCATGTTCAACTCAGAGGCTACCAGTAAAATAAAAATGAAAAAAATAGCAAGGTGGAGAATTGAACTATTTTATTTCTTGTTTGATATTACTTACCGGCTCGGCAAGGAGAATCTAACAGTAGATGCATTGTCAAAAATATGCAGCATAACTCCAAGTACAAAAGAACTGCAGACACTACACGAGGAACTGTGCCACCCAGGTATAACACGGATGGTTCACATGGTAAGGAGTAGGAATTTGCTTTATTCAATGGAGGACGTTAGGAGGAGTTACAAATTCCTGCCTAATGTGTGCTGAGATAAAACCTAAATTGTACAGACCCACGCCTGGGGTCCTAATAAAAGCAATGCAGCCATTTGAAAGACTCAATCTGGACTTTAAAGGCTCATTATCATCCAAAACATGAAACTGATATATGCTAGCTTTTGTAGATGAATATTCAGTTTCCTTTTGCTTTTCCCTGTTCATATATGACTGCAACAACAATTGTACAATGCCTTTGTTCCCTATTTGCCATTTTTGGAGTACCAGCATACATACATTCAGACCAAGGAGCTTCCTTTATGTCTGAGCAACTTCGGCAATTCTTAAAAGAATGCAGAGTGGCGGTAAGTCGGACAACCTCGTACAACTCCCAGGGTAATGGTCAATGCGAGAGATATAACAATTTAGTTGGCTGCTTCAACACACAAAGGCTCAATAAATAATTGGAAAAATCTCCTTCCAGTAGCCCTGTATGCCATCAGATCACTATTATATATGGCCACAAATGCCACCCAACACAAAAGATTTCTACCCTTCCAACGATGGAGTTTGACTGATTTTGCTTCCCACTTGGCTCTCTCAACCAGGTACAGTTCTTCTGAGATGCCACCCCCACCCCAGCAGATGAGGTGGAACTAATCGAAGCAAACCCATGATACGCACTCGAGCGATACCCGGATGGAAGGCAAACTACCGTCTCTCTTAGAGATTTGGCTCCTGCTGGAGATGTACCAGATCCGAAAACAACTCTAGTGAGGAGATCTGATCTTTGACACTGAAAACCAATTGAGAGATCACTGTGCCAGAATCACTTCTGACACATTACCCCAGGATGATGACACAACTTCCATTGCGCCTCCATCAGATATTTCAGAGGGATTAACATCCGAGAACCTGACAACTCCAGACAACCCTGAGAAGCGATCAATGCTCCAATAGCAGGTACATCCAGAATCAGATCCAGAAGATCCACATTCAAAACTCAGGGTGGCTTCGTCCATCAAGAAGGACGAGATATTTCCATTCCCAAACTAACGAGCGAGCTCAAAATGAGAGATCTTCCAGCCCGAATAGTACAATACAAGAACTACCCACGTGTTCACAGAGAATCTGTAAAGAGCATGGACACTTAAGAGATTTTCTCTCTTATGAATGAAATATGTAGGGGAGAATGTACTGATGAATCACCAATTACTTCCCTTTAAGATCTAGGAGGTATGAAAAACACTCCGTAATAACTGACAGTAGAAGAGTAGTCAGAGTAAAATGCAATAAAGCTTTGGTATAAGTTTATTCACTGGTTTTATTCATACTACAAGGAGAAATAAAGTATAGAGTAAAGAGTCAGAAAAGTTGACTACTGATCACATTTCATTAACCAACATTATAGAGCAACAACAAACTTCTAAAGGTGCACGAGACAATGTGACTTTGTAACACACTTTGCCAATATTGAAACCACTATGCAGACAGGTGACTATTGTAGGATAGAATGAGATGAGAGGAGAAGGAGAAGAATCTTGTAGAGATGAGAATCATATGCAGTACAGAGTTGGTTAAGTAAGAGATATGAATAGGGTGCTTAGTTTGCCACAGGTCTCTTTCCTTCTGTAAAATATTTGCTCCTCTTCCTGCAGAGGAGAAACAGAAGAATCTTGCAGAGATGAAAATCATATTCAGTAGTGAGTTGGTTAAGTAAAAGATATGAATAGGGTCTTTACTTTGTCACAGGTCTCTTTCCTTCTGTGCAATATTTGCTACATTCCACAATTAGAGAAGGAGAAGAATCAAGCAGAGATGAGAATCATATTCAGCAGGAAGTTGGTTAAGTAAGAGATATGAATAGCCTGCTTACTTTGCCATGGGTCTCTTTCCTTCTGTGCAATATTTGCTCCTCTTCCTGCAGAGGAGAAACAGAAGAATCTTGAAGAGATGAGAATCATATTCAGCAGAGTGTTGGTTAAGTAAGAGATATGAATAGCCTGCATACTTTGCCACGGGTCTCTTTCCTTCTGTGCAATATATGCTCCTCTTCCTGCAGAGGAGAAACAGAAGAATCTTGCAGAGATGAAAATCATATTCAGTAGTGAGTTGGTTAAGTAAGAGATATGAATAGGGTGATTACTTTGTCACAGGTCTCTTTCCTTCTGTGCAATATTTGCTCCTCTTCATGCAGAGGAGAAAGAGACGAATCTTCCAGAGATGAGAATCATATTCAGCTGAGAGTTGGTTAAGTAAGAGATATGAATAGTGTACTTACTCTGCCACATGTCTCTTTCCTTCTGTGCAATATATGCTCCTCTTCCCGCAGAGGAGAAACAGAAGAATCTTGCAGAGATGAAAATCATATTCAGTAGTGAGTTGGTTAAGTAAGAGATATGAATAGGGTGATTACTTTGTCACAGGTCTCTTTCCTTCTGTGCAATATTTGCTACATTCCACAATTAGAGAAGGAGAAGAATCAAGCAGAGATGAGAATCATATTCAGCAGGAAGTTGGTTAAGTAAGAGATATGAATAGCCTGCTTACTTTGCCATGGGTCTCTTTCCTTCTGTGCAATATTTGCTCCTCTTCCTGCAGAGGAGAAACAGAAGAAACTTGCAAAGATGAAAATCATATTCAGGAGTGAGTTGGTTATGTACGAGATATGAATAGGGTGATTACTTTGTCAGAGGTCTCTTTCCTTCTGTGCAATATTTGCTCCATTCCTCAATTAGAGAAGGAGAAGAATCTTGCAGAGATGAGAATCATATTCAGCCTGAGAGTTGGTTAAGTAAGAGATATGAATAGCCTGATTACTTTGCCACGGGCCTCTTTCCATCTGTGCAATATTTGTTCCTCTTCCTGCAGTTGAGAAACAGAAGAATCTTGCAGAGATGAGAATCATATTCAGCAGAGAGTTGGTTAAGTAAGAGATATGAAGAGCCTGCTTACTTTGCCATGGATCTCTTTCCTTCTGTGCAGTATTTGCTGCTCTTCCTGCAGAGGAGAAACAGAAGAATCTTGAAGAGATGAGAATCATATTCAGTAGTGAGTTGGTTAAGTAAAAGATATGAATAGGGTCTTTACTTTGTCACAGGTCTCTTTCCTTCTGTGCAATATATGCTCCTCTTCCTGCAGATGAGAAACAGAAGAATCTTGCAGAGATGAAAATCATATTCAGTAGTGAGTTGGTTAAGTAAAAGATATGAATAGGGTGATTACTTTGTCACAGGTCTCTTTCCTTCTGTGCAATATTTGCTACATTCCACAATTGGAGAATGAGAAGAATCAAGCAGAGATGAGAATCATATTCAGCAGAGAGTTGGTTAAGTAAGAGATATGAATAGCGTGCTTACTTTGCCACGGGTCTCTTTTCTTGTGGGCAATATTTGCTCCTCTTCCTGCAGATGAGAAACAGAAGAATCTTGCAGAGATGAGAATCATATTCAGCAGAGAGTTGGTTAAGTAAGAGATATGAATAGCCTGCTTACTTTGCCACGGGTCTCTTTTCTTGTGGGCAATATTTGCTCCTCTTCCTGCAGATGAGAAACAGAAGAATTTGCAGAGATGAGAATCATATTCAGCAGAGAGTTGGTTAAGTAAGAGATATGAATAGCCTGCTTACTTTGCCACAGGTCTCTTTCCTTCTGTGCAATATTTGCTCCTCTTCCTGCAGAGGAGAAACAGAAGAAACTTGCAGAGATGAAAATCATATTCAGTAGTGAGTTTGTTAAGTAAGAGATATGAATATGGTGATTACGTTGGCACAGGTCTCTTTCCTTCTGTGCAATATTTGCTCCATTCCTCAATTAGAGAAGGAGAAGAATCTTGCAGAGATGAGAATCATATTCAGCATACAGTTGGTTAAGTAAGAGATATGAATAGCGTGCTTACTTTGCCACAGGTCTCTTTCCTTCTGTGCAATATTTGCTCCTCTTCCTGCAGAGGAGAAACAGACGAATCTTCCAGAGAGGAGAATCATATTCAGCAGAGTGTTGGTTAAGTAAGAGATATGAATAGCCTGCATACTTTGCCACGGGTCTCTTTCCTTCTGTGCAATATTTGCTCCTCTTCCTGCAGAGGAGAAACAGAAGAATCTTGCAGAGATGAGAATCATATTCAGCATAGAGTTGGTTAAGTAAGAGATATGAATAGCCTGCTGACTTTGCCATGGGTCTGTTTCCTTCTGTGCAATATTTGCTCCTCTTGCAGAGATGAAAATCATATTCAGTAGTGAGTTTGTTAAGTAAGAGATATGAATATGGTGATTACGTTGGCACAGGTCTCTTTCCTTCTGTGCAATATTTGCTCCATTCCTCAATTAGAGAAGGGGAAGAATCTTGGAGAGATGAGAATCATATTCAGCAGAGTGTTGGTTAAGTAAGAGATATGAATAGCATGCTTACTTTGCCACAGGTCTCTTTCCTTCTGTGCAATATTTGCTCCTCTTCCTGCAGAAGAGAAACAGACGAATCTTCCAGAGATGAGAATCATATTCAGTAGTGAGTTGGTTAAGTAAGAGATATGAATATGGTGATTCCTTTGTCACAGGTCTCTTTTCTTCTATGCAATATTTGCTCCTCTTCCTGCAGATGAGAAACAGAAGAATCTTGCAGAGATGAGAATCATATTCAGCATAGAGTTGGTTAAGTAAGAGATATGAATAGCGGCCTTACTTTGCCATGGGTCTGTTTCCTTCTGTGCAATATTTGCTCCTCTTCCTGCCGATGAGAAACAGAAGAATCTTGCAGAGATGAAAATCATATTCAGTAGTGAGTTGGTTAAGTAAGAGATATGAATAGCGTGCTTACTTTGCCACAGGTCTCTTTCCTTCTGTGCAATATTTGCTCCTCTTCCTGCAGAGGAGAAACAGACGAATCTTCCAGAGATGAGAATCATATTCAGCAGAGAGTTGGTTAAGTAAGAGATATGAATAGCGTGCTTACTTTGCCATGGGTCTCTTTCCTTCTGTGCAATATTTGCTCCTCTTCCTGCAGAGGAGAAACAGAAGAATCTTGAAGAGATGAGAATCATATTCACCAGAGTGTTGGTTAAGTAAGAGATATGAATAGCCTGCTTACTTTGCCACGGGTCTCTTTCCTTCTGTGCAATATTTGCTCCTCTTCCTGCAGAGGAGAAACAGAAGAATCTTGAAGAGATGAGAATCATATTCAGCAGAGAGTTGGTTAAGTAAGAGATATGAATAGCGTGCTTACTTTGCCTCGGGTCTCTTTCCTTCTGTGCAATATTTGCTCCCCTTCATGCAGAGGAGAAACAGAAGAATGTTGCCGAGATGAGAATCATATTCAGTAGAGAGTTGGTTAAGTAAGAGATATGAATATGGTGCTTTTTTTGCCATGGGTCTCTTTCCTTCTGTGCGATATTTGCTACATTCCACAATTAGAGAATGAGAAGAATCAAGCAGAGATGAGAATCATATTCAGCAGAGAGTTGGTTAAGTAAGAGATATGAATAGGGTGATTACTTCGTCACAGGTCTCTTTCCTTCTGTGCAATATTTGCTACATTCCTCAATTAGAGAAGGAGAAGAATCTTGCAGAGATGAGAATCATATTCAGCATACAGTTGGTTAAGTAAGAGATATGAATAGCGTGCTTACTTTGCCACAGGTCTCTTTCCTTCTGTGCAATATTTGCTCCTCTTCCTGCAGAGGAGAAACAGAAGAAACGTGCAGAGATGAAAATCATATTCAATAGTGAGTTGGTTATGTACGAGATATGAATAGGGTGATTACTTTGTCACAGGTCTCTTCCCTTCTGTGCAATATTTGCTACATTCCTCAATTAGAGAAGGAGAAGAATCTTGCAGAGATGAGAATCATATTCAGCCTGAGAGTTGGTTAAGTAAGAGATATGAATAGGGTGATTAAATTGCCATGGGCCTCTTTCCATCTGTGCAATATTTGTTCCTCTTCCTGCAGTTGAGAAACAGAAGAATGTTGCAGAGACAAAAATCATATTCAGTAGTGAGTTTGTTAAGTAAGAGATATGAATATGGTGATTACGTTGGCACAGGTCTCTTTCCTTCTGTGCAATATTTGCTCCATTCCTTAATTAGAGAAGGAGAAGAATCTTGCAGAGATGAGAATCATATTCAGCAGAGAGTTGGTTAAGTAAGAGATATGAATAGCGTGCTTACTTTGCCACGGGTCTCTTTTCTTGTGGGCAATATTTGCTCCTCTTCCTGCAGAGGAGAAACAGAAGAATCTTGCAGAGATGATAATCATATTCAGCAGAGAGTTGGTTAAGTAAGAGATATGAATAGCCTGCTTACTTTGCCACAGGTCTCTTTCCTTCTGTGCAATATTTGCTCCTCTTCCTGCAGAGGAGAAACAGAAGAATCTTGCAGAGATGAGAATCATATTCAGCATAGAGTTGGTTAAGTAAGAGATATGAATAGCCTGCTGACTTTGCCATGGGTCTGTTTCCTTCTGTGCAATATTTGCTCCTCTTCCTGCAGAGGGAAACAGAAGAATCTTGCAGAGATGAAAATCATATTCAGTAGTGAGTTGATTAAGTAAGAGATATGAATAGGGTGATTACTTTGTTACAGGTCTCTTTCCTTCTGTGTAATATTTGCTCCATTCCTCAATTACAGAAGAAGAATCTTGCAGAGATAAGAATCATGTTCAGCAGAGAGTTGGTTAAGTAAGAGATATGAATAGCGTGCTTACTTTGCCACGGATGTCTTTACGTCTGTGCAATATTTGCTCCTCTTCCTGCAGTGGAGAAACAGAAGAATCTTGCAGAGATGAGAATCATATTCAGCATAGAGTTGGTTAAGTAAGAGATATGAATAGCCTGCTTACTTTGCCATGGGTCTGTTTCCTTCTGTGCAATATTTGCTCCTCTTACTGCAGATGAGAAACAGAAGAAACTTGCAGAGATGAAAATCATATTCAGTAGTGAGTTGGTTAAGTAAGAGATGTGAATAGGGTGATTACTTTGTCACAGGTCTCTTTCATTCTGTGCAATATTTGCTTCATTCCTCAATTAGAGAAGGGGAAGAATCTTGGAGAGATGAGAATCATATTCAGCCTGAGAGTTGGTTAAGTAAGAGATATGAATAGGGTGATTAAATTGCCATGGGCCTCTTTCCATCTGTGCAATATTTGTTCCTCTTCCTGCAGTTGAGAAACCGAAGAATGTTGCAGAGACAAAAATCATATTCAGTAGTGAGTTTGTTAAGTAAGAGATATGAATATGGTGATTACGTTGGCACAGGTCTCTTTCCTTCTGTGCAATATTTGCTCCATTCCTTAATTAGAGAAGGAGAAGAATCTTGCAGAGATGAGAATCATATTCAGCATAGAGTTGGTTAAGTAAGAGATATGAATAGCCTGCTGACTTTGCCATGGGTCTGTTTCCTTCTGTGCAATATTTGCTCCTCTTCCTGCAGAGGGAAACAGAAGAATCTTGCAGAGATGAAAATCATATTCAGTAGTGAGTTGATTAAGTAAGAGATATGAATAGGGTGATTACTTTGTTACAGGTCTCTTTCCTTCTGTGTAATATTTGCTCCATTCCTCAATTACAGAAGAAGAATCTTGCAGAGATAAGAATCATGTTCAGCAGAGAGTTGGTTAAGTAAGAGATATGAATAGCGTGCTTACTTTGCCACGGATGTCTTTACGTCTGTGCAATATTTGCTCCTCTTCCTGCAGTGGAGAAACAGAAGAATCTTGCAGAGATGAGAATCATATTCAGCATAGAGTTGGTTAAGTAAGAGATATGAATAGCCTGCTTACTTTGCCATGGGTCTGTTTCCTTCTGTGCAATATTTGCTCCTCTTACTGCAGATGAGAAACAGAAGAAACTTGCAGAGATGAAAATCATATTCAGTAGTGAGTTGGTTAAGTAAGAGATGTGAATAGGGTGATTACTTTGTCACAGGTCTCTTTCATTCTGTGCAATATTTGCTTCATTCCTCAATTAGAGAAGGGGAAGAATCTTGGAGAGATGAGAATCATATTCAGCCTGAGAGTTGGTTAAGTAAGAGATATGAATAGGGTGATTAAATTGCCATGGGCCTCTTTCCATCTGTGCAATATTTGTTCCTCTTCCTGCAGTTGAGAAACCGAAGAATGTTGCAGAGACAAAAATCATATTCAGTAGTGAGTTTGTTAAGTAAGAGATATGAATATGGTGATTACGTTGGCACAGGTCTCTTTCCTTCTGTGCAATATTTGCTCCATTCCTTAATTAGAGAAGGAGAAGAATCTTGCAGAGATGAGAATCATATTCAGCAGACAGTTGGTTAAGTAAGAGATATGAATAGCGGCCTTGCTTTGCCACGGGTCTCTTTCCTTCTGTGCAATATTTGCTCCTCTTCCTGCAGAGGAGAAACAGAAGAATCTTGCAGAGATGAGAATCATATTCAGCATAGAGTTGGTTAAGTAAGAGATATGAATAGCCTGCTGACTTTGCCATGGGTCTGTTTCCTTCTGTGCAATATTTGCTCCTCTTCCTGCAGAGGGAAACAGAAGAATCTTGCAGAGATGAAAATCATATTCAGTAGTTAGTTGATTAAGTAAGAGATATGAATAGGGTGATTACTTTGTTACAGGTCTCTTTCCTTCTGTGTAATATTTGCTCCATTCCTCAATTACAGAAGAAGAATCTTGCAGAGATAAGAATCATGTTCAGCAGAGAGTTGGTTAAGTAAGAGATATGAATAGCGTGCTTACTTTGCCACGGATGTCTTTACGTCTGTGCAATATTTGCTCCTCTTCCTGCAGTGGAGAAACAGAAGAATCTTGCAGAGATGAGAATCATATTCAGCATAGAGTTGGTTAAGTAAGAGATATGAATAGCCTGCTTACTTTGCCATGGGTCTGTTTCCTTCTGTGCAATATTTGCTCCTCTTCCTGCAGATGAGAAACAGAAGAAACTTGCAGAGATGAAAATCATATTCAGTAGTGAGTTGGTTAAGTAAGAGATGTGAATAGGGTGATTACTTTGTCACAGGTCTCTTTCATTCTGTGCAATATTTGCTTCATTCCTCAATTAGAGAAGGGGAAGAATCTTGGAGAGATGAGAATCATATTCAGCAGAGTGTTGGTTAAGTAAGAGATATGAATAGCATGCTTACTTTGCCACAGGTCTCTTTCCTTCTGTGCAATATTTGCTCCTCTTCCTGCAGAAGAGAAACAGACGAATCTTCCAGAGATGAGAATCATATTCAGTAGTGAGTTGGTTAAGTAAGAGATATGAATATGGTGATTCCTTTGTCACAGGTCTCTTTTCTTCTATGCAATATTTGCTCCTCTTCCTGCAGATGAGAAACAGAAGAATCTTGCAGAGATGAGAATCATATTCAGCATAGAGTTGGTTAAGTAAGAGATATGAATAGCGGCCTTACTTTGCCATGGGTCTGTTTCCTTCTGTGCAATATTTGCTCCTCTTCCTGCCGATGAGAAACAGAAGAATCTTGCAGAGATGAAAATCATATTCAGTAGTGAGTTGGTTAAGTAAGAGATATGAATATGGTGATTCCTTTGTCACAGGTCTCTTTCCTTCTGTGCAATATTTGCTCCATTCCTCAATTAGAGAAGGAGAAGAATCTTGCAGAGATGATAATCATATTCAGCAGAGAGTTAGTTAAGTAAGAGATATGAATAGCGTGCTTACTTTGCCATGGGTCTCTTTTCTTCTGGGCAATATTTGCTCCTCTTCCTGCAGAGGAGAAACAGAAGAATCTTGCAGAGATGAGAATCATATTCAGCATAGAGTTGGTTAAGTAAGAGATATGAATAGCCTGCTTACTTTGCCATGGGTCTCTTTCCTTCTGTGCAATATATGCTCCTCTTCCTGCAGATGAGAAACAGAAGAATCTTGCAGAGATGAAAATCATATTCAGTAGTGAGTTGGTTAAGTAAGAGATATGAATATGGTGATTTCTTTGTCACAGGTCTCTTTCCTTCTGTGCAATATTTGCTCCATTCCTCAATTAGAGAAGGAGAAGAATCTTGCAGAGATGAGAATCATATTCAGCAGAGAGTTGGTTAACTAAGAGATATGAATAGCGTGCTTACTTTGCCACGGATGTCTTTACTTCTGTGCAATATTTGCTCCTCTTCCTGCAGAGGAGAAACAGAAGAATCTTGCAGAGATGAGAATCATATTCAGCAGAGAGTTGGTTAAGTAAGAGATATGAATAGCGTGCTTACTTTGCCTCGGGTCTCTTTCCTTCTGTGCAATATTTGCTCCTCTTCCTGCAGATGAGAAACAGAAGAAACTTGCAGAGATGAGAATCATATTCAGCAGAGAGTTGCTTAAATAAGAAATATGTATAGCGTGCTTACTTTGCCACGGGTCTCTTTCCTTCTCTGCAATATTTGTTCCTCTTCCTGCAGAGGAGAAACAGAAGAATCTTGCAGAGATGAGAATCATATTCAGTAGTGAGTTGGTTAGGTAAGAGATATGAATAGTGTGCTTACTTTGCCATGGGTCTCTTTCCTTCTGTGCAATATTTGCTCCATTCCTCAATTAGAGAAGGAGAAAAATCTTGCAGAGATGAGAATCATATTCAGCAGAGAGTTGGTTAAGTAAGAGATATGAATAGCCTCCTTACTTTGCCACGGGTCTCTTTTCTTCTATGCAATATTTGCTCCTCTTCCTGCAGATGAGAAACAGAAGAATCTTGCAGAGATGAGAATCATATTCAGCATAGAGTTGGTTAAGTAAGAGATATGAATAGCGGCCTTACTTTGCCACGGGTCTCTTTCCTTCTGTGCAATATTTGCTCCTCTCCCTGCAGATGAGAAACATAAGAATCTTGCAGAGATGAAAATCATATTCAGTAGTGAGTTGGTTAAGTAAGAGATATGAATATGGTGATTTCTTTGTCACAGGTCTCTTTCCTTCTGTGCAATATTTGCTCCTCTTCCTGCAGATGAGAAACAGAAGAATCTTGCAGAGATGAGAATCATATTCAGCAGAGAGTTGCTTAAATAAGAAATATGTATAGCGTGCTTACTTTGCCACGGGTCTCTTTCCTTCTGTGCAATAGTTGTTCCTCTTCCTGCAGAGGAGAAACAGAAGAATCTTGCAGAGATGAGAATCATATTCAGCAGAGAGTTGGTTAAGTAAGAGATATGAATATGGTGATTCCTTTGTCACAGGTCTCTTTCCTTCTGTGCAATATTTGCTCCATTCCTCAATTAGAGAAGGAGAAGAATCTTGCAGAGATGATAATCATATTCAGCAGAGAGTTGGTTAAGTAAGAGATATGAATAGCGTGCTTACTTTGCCAAAGGTCTCTTTCCTTCTGTGCAATATTTGTTCCTCTTCCTGCAGAGGAGAAACAGAAGAATCTTGCAGAGATGAGAATCATATTCAGTAGTGAGTTCGTTAGGTAAGAGATATGAATAGTGTGCTTACTTTGCCATGGGTCTCTTTCCTTCTGTGCAATATTTGCTCCATTCCTCAATTAGAGAAGGAGAAAAATCTTGCAGAGATGAGAATCATATTCAGCAGAGAGTTGGTTAAGTTAGAGATATGAATAGCCTGCTTTTTTTGCCATGGGTCTCTTTCCTTCTGTGCAATATTTGCACCTCTTCCTGAAGAGGAGAAACAGAAGAATCTTGCAGAGATGAAAATCATATTCAGTAGTGAGTTGGTTAAGTAAGAGATATGAATATGGTGATTCCTTTGTCACAGGTCTCTTTCATTCTGTGCAATATTTGCTCCATTCCTCAATTAGAGAAGGAGAAGAATCTTGCAGAGATGATAATCATATTCAGCAGAGAGTTGGTTAAGTAAGAGATATGAATAGCGTGCTTACTTTGCCAAGAGTCTCTCTCCTCCTACGCAATAGTTGCTCCTCTTCCTGCAGAGGAGAAACAGAAGAATCTTGCAGAGATGAGAATCATATTCAGCATAGAGTTGGTTAAGTAAGAGATATGAATAGCCTGCTTACTTTGCCATGGGTCTCTTTCCTTCTGGGCAATATTTGCTCCTCTTCCTGCAGAGGGAAACAGAGCAATCTTGCAGAGATGAAAATCATATTCAGTAGTGAGTTGGTTAAGTAAGAGATATGAATAGGGTGATTACTTTGTCACAGGTCTCTTTCCTTCTGTGCAATATTTGCTCCATTCCTCAATTACAGAAGGAGAAGAATCTTGCAGAGATAAGAATCATATTCAGCAGAGAGTTGGTTAAGTAAGAGATATGAATAGCGTGCTTACTTTGCCACGGATGTCTTTACTTCTGTGCAATATTTGCTCCTCTTCCTGCAGAGGAGAAACAGAAGAATCTTGCAGAGATGAGAATCCTATTCAGCAGAGAGTTGGTTAAGTTAGAGATATGAATAGCGTGCTTACTTTGCCTCGGGTCTCTTTCCTTCTGTGCAATATTTGCTCCTCTTCCTGCAGATGAGAAACAGAAGAATCTTGCAGAGATGAGAATCATATTCAGCAGAGAGTTGCTTAAATAAGAGATATGTATAGCGTGCTTACTTTGCCACGGGTCTCTTTCCATCTGTGCAATATTTGCTCCTTGTCCTGCAGAGTAGAAATAGAAGAATCTTGCAGAGATGAAAATCATATTCAGTAGTGAGTTGGTTAAGTAAGAGATATGAATATGGTGATTCCTTTGTCACAGGTCTCTTTTCTTCTATGCAATATTTGCTCCTCTTCCTGCAGATGAGAAACAGAAGAATCTTGCAGAGATGAAAATCATATTCAGTAGTGAGTTGGTTAAGTAAGAGATATGAATATGGTGATTCCTTTGTCACAGGTCTCTTTCCTTCTGTGCAATATTTGCTCCATTCCTCAATTAGAGAAGGAGAAGAATCTTGCAGAGATGAGAATCATATTCAGCAGAGAGTTGGTTAAGTAAGAGATATGAATAGCGTGCTTACTTTGCCACGGATGTCTTTACTTCTGTGCAATATTTGCTCCTCTTCCCGCAGAGGAGAAACAGAAGAATCTTGCAGAGATGAGAATCATATTCAGCAGAGAGTTGGTTAAGTAAGAGATATGAATAGCGTGCTTACTTTGCCTCGGGTCTCTTTCCTTCTGTGCAATATTTGCTCCTCTTCCTGCAGATGAGAAACAGAAGAATCTTGCAGAGATGAGAATCATATTCAGCAGAGAGTTGCTTAAATAAGAAATATGTATAGCGTGCTTACTTTGCCACGGGTCTCTTTCCTTCTGTGCAATATTTGTTCCTCTTCCTGCAGAGGAGAAACAGAAGAATCTTGCAGAGATGAGAATCATATTCAGTAGTGAGTTGGTTAGGTAAGAGATATGAATAGTGTGCTTACTTTGCCATGGGTCTCTTTCCTTCTGTGCAATATTTGCTCCATTCCTCAATTAGAGAAGGAGAAAAATCTTGCAGAGATGAGAATCATATTCAGCAGAGAGTTGGTTAAGTAAGAGATATGAATAGCCTCCTTACTTTGCCACGGGTCTCTTTTCTTCTATGCAATATTTGCTCCTCTTCCTGCAGATGAGAAACAGAAGAATCTTGCAGAGATGAGAATCATATTCAGTAGTGAGTTGGTTAAGTAAGAGATATGAATATGGTGATTTCTTTGTCACAGGTCTTTTACTTCTGTGCAATATTTGCTCCTCTTCCCGCAGAGGAGAAACAGAAGAAACTTGCAGAGATGAGAATCATATTCAGCAGAGAGTTGGTTAAGTAAGAGATATGAATAGCGTGCTTACTTTGCCTCGGGTCTCTTTCCTTCTGTGCAATATTTGCTCCTCTTCCTGCAGATGAGAAACAGAAGAATCTTGCAGAGATGAGAATCATATTCAGCAGAGAGTTGCTTAAATAAGAAATATGTATAGCGTGCTTACTTTGCCACGGGTCTCTTTCCTTCTGTGCAATAGTTGTTCCTCTTCCTGCAGAGGAGAAACAGAAGAATCTTGCAGAGATGAGAATCATATTCAGCAGAGAGTTGGTTAAGTAAGAGATATGAATATGGTGATTCCTTTGTCACAGGTCTCTTTCCTTCTGTGCAATATTTGCTCCATTCCTCAATTAGAGAAACAGAAGAATCTTGCAGAGATGATAATCATATTCAGCAGAGAGTTGGTTAAGTAAGAGATATGAATAGCGTGCTTACTTTGCCAAAGGTCTCTTTCCTTCTGTGCAATATTTGTTCCTCTTCCTGCAGAGGAGAAACAGAAGAATCTTGCAGAGATGAGAATCATATTCAGTAGTGAGTTCGTTAGGTAAGAGATATGAATAGTGTGCTTACTTTGCCATGGGTCTCTTTCCTTCTGTGCAATATTTGCTCCATTCCTCAATTAGAGAAGGAGAAAAATCTTGCAGAGATGAGAATCATATTCAGCAGAGAGTTGGTTAAGTTAGAGATATGAATAGCCTGCTTTTTTTGCCATGGGTCTCTTTCCTTCTGTGCAATATTTGCACCTCTTCCTGAAGAGGAGAAACAGAAGAATCTTGCAGAGATGAGAATCATATTCAGCATAGAGTTGGTTAAGTAAGAGATATGAATAGCCTCCTTACTTTGCCACGGGTCTCTTTTCTTCTATGCAATATTTGCTCCTCTTCCTGCAGATGAGAAACAGAAGAATCTTGCAGAGATGAGAATGATATTCAGCAGAGAGTTGCTTAAATAAGAAATATGTATAGCGTGCTTACTTTGCCACGGGTCTCTTTCCTTCTGTGCAATATTTGCTCCTCTTCCTGCAGATGAGAAACAGAAGAATCTTGCAGAGATGAGAATCATATTCAGCAGAGAGTTGCTTAAATAAGAGATATGTATAGCGTGCTTACTTTGCCACGGGTCTCTTTCCATCTGTGCAATATTTGCTCCTTGTCCTGCAGAGGAGAAATAGAAGAATCTTGCAGAGATGAAAATCATATTTAGTAGTGAGTTGGTTAAGTAAGAGATATGAATAGGGTGATTACTTTGTCACAGGTCTCTTTCCTTCTGTGCAATATTTGCTCCATTCCTCAATTAGAGAAGGAGAAGAATCTTGCAGAGATGAGAATCATATTCAGCAGAGAGTTGGTTAAGTAAGAGATATGAATAGCGTGCTTACTTTGCCATGGGTCTCTTTCCTTCTGTGCGATATTTGCTCCATTCCTCAATTAGAGAAGGAGAAAAATCTTGCAGAGATGAGAATCATATTCAGCAGAGAGTTGGTTAAGTTAGAGATATGAATAGCCTGCTTTTTTTGCCACGGGTCTCTTTCCTTCTGTGCAATATTTGCACCTCTTCCTGAAGAGGAGAAACAGAAGAATCTTGCAGAGATGAGAATCATATTCAGCAGAGTGTTGGTTAAGTAATAGATATGAATAGCATGCTTACTTTGCCACAGGTCTCTTTCCTTCTGTGCAATATTTGCTCCTCTTCCTGCAGAAGAGAAACAGACGAATCTTCCAGAGATGAAAATCATATTCAGTAGTGAGTTGCTTAAGTAAGAGATATGAATAGGTTCATTACTTTGTCACAGGTTTCTTTCCTTCTGTGCAATATTTGCTCCATTCCTCAATTAGAGAAGGAGAAGAATCTTACAGAGATGAGAATCATATTCAGCAGCGAGTTGGTTAGGTAAGAGATATGAATAGCGTGCTTACTTTGCCACGGGTGTCTTTCCTTCTGTGCAATATTTGCTCCTCTTCCTGCAGCGGAGAAACAGAAGAATCTTGCAGAAATGAGAATCATATTCTGTAGTCAGTTGGTTAAGTAAGAGATATGAATAGCATGCTTACTGTTATAAAATATAATAAGACAATTCTTGGCTGATTTAGAGGCAAATAAACTAACATCCTCAAGAGCGAGAGCTGGATGTGAACGGGACAAAGCCCCATCACAAAATGACCGTTATCTTCTTTTACAAATGTTCCCGACTCTCGAGTTCCGGTTGAAAAATAAAATATTTAAAGTGTTCTATGTTTTGTGCAATAAAAATGCTTCCCTCCTAATTATACTTGCTTCGTTTTTCGAGCTTGTTAGCCCATAAAAAAATGCTATAAAATGGGTCTCACGGAAGTTCAACAGGCAGTCAACAGGTGGCCACGGAAGAGACCTGTTCATGGTCAGGCCGAGCAGTCAGCAGCTGTCAGCAGGGGCGCATCAACCACTATGTGAACTACTATGAGAGATCGACCTAGATTCGGAGCCGGCTTATGAACTATACTACAAGGTAGCTGTCCCAAACCCTCACGTTCCTGTTGAAATAAACCACGTAAACCTATTTCTGCTGTTGTCGTATTTCTTTCTTGCAACCATACACTTGTCTATAACACTGGTGTCCGAAGCGTACAGCAAGAGAAATATGGCTGACTACATGAGCTTCACCCGAGCCGAACTATTCATCAAGGAACAGAAAACACTACTATTCAACTTGAAAACAGGACCAACACAGCCTTCCGAAGCCACGATACAAGAAATTCAAGCCGACATAAACGACATGCTGACTTCCCTAAAATCAACTACCTCAACACCTCCCACCGCTCAAACAAACGGCGATTACAGCTTAATGATGCGCCAACAAACCATACGCGACATATTGAAGCTAGAGAGAACTTTTCACCCTGGACACGACATGAACCGATTCATCACGTCCCTAAACAAAGGATACACAATCCATGTCACGCCAGAACTCAGCACCTATCCCAGCCTGGAATGCGAATTCATCAAGTCTGCTAAAGATTTACTGGACCAAAAGTATCTTTCAGCAGATGGTTGACTCAAAAAAAGACATATCCACCTTTGAACAACTGAAGGAATACTTATTAGGAGCCAACAGAAGCCAGATGACTAACTTCCAACACCTCAGTCGAGCCTGGGATCTGGAACGGCGAGACGGCGAAAAATTAACAGACTTCACGGGTCGACTCGAAAACACCCTTAGAGAGGCAGCCATCTACATAAAAAACAAATACAAAAAAGACAAAAATACAGACTTAACAGTCGATGGACTTATTTCCATCATCGGCGCTATGCTAATGAGCGAAAAGGTGAAAATTTGGAACTCAAATCTTTACCCACCACAGATCGCTGACATATCTGGACTAACAAGAGCTCAATAATGCCAAAATACGACGATGGTAAGATGAAATTTCATGTTATAAATTTGTCTTGGAATATGTTGAAGGCGAATCAAATGTATGGGCTGACTTGCTCAGCAGAGGTTGCGGACATAAGAAAATGAAAGCCCCGAACGACCCTACACCGGCAGGCAGGACATTTTAGGTAAGTGGCTCAGACCTCCGCGTCTACATCCCATCTTGGTGTCTCGGCGAGTTTAACGGTTTACAGCTCATTCCCAAAACTCACACACCACAAAATGCCCGCACCCACAAGCGCATTCTTCGCCTGTCACTCTACCACCACCGTCCCCACTGAGAGAATCTGCAACCACCTCGGCATCGCAAATGAAAAGCAGAAGGACGACGCCCTGGCAAAGATCATCAGTGCCCTCCAGTCACCCACTCCAAGCGAACCTCATATCAATCCTGATGACCACCAAGCTATGCTTTTCAAAAAACATTTGCACCAATTTTTTCTAGAACCAGGCACCTCCGTTTTGATGATAAGAGACAGTAAACACTCTCCGAAATTGGTTGTACCATACAAACTACGACCCAGATACCTCTACCAGTCACACGAGGGCAACAACCACTCAGGTGTTACCCGTATACGAGAACTCCTTTCCAGCTACTGGTGGGAATTCAAAAACCGCGACACCAAGGCCTATGTTGATTCTTGCAACACGTGTGCTAAGTGCAAGGGCAACTACGGTAGACGTACCCACTGGCCCATTGGCCACTGCAATCAAGGAAAGAGACCATTCGATCTCGTCTTTATAGACTTTGTCCCAATGCCCAACACAAAGGGAAAACGCTACATCCTAACCATCTTGGATAGCTTCAGCCGACATTTTACAGCCATACCATGCACGAGAGACCGTGCTATTGACGCCGCCCACGGATTGTACCATTTCTTCCTTCGACACAGAGAGATTCCATGCATAGTATCCTCTGATCGAGGCACACACATCACTGGAGAAGTCTATCGACAATTCTGTAACCAGATGTCAATCACGCAAGAACTTCACTGTCCTTGGTGCCCGCAAAGCTCAGGAAATATCGAGAGACAACATCGCACAATGAAGAACGCACTTTATATGTTATGCGAAGACAGGAACTGTGAATGGACAAGACATTATAGAATCTGTCGTTTCGTCCATGAATGCCACGACCAACAGCGCCACCGGTGTCTGCCTGCACTATGCCATTACTGGCCGTCACCCCAACATTGGCCTACCTACACTACACAGAAAAGAAATCACAAGCAACGATCCTGGAGCATATGGAATGCAAATTCATGCTCTGTTAAAGCAGGTTCACCAGGACGTCACCCTGGCCAACGATGAAGCTGACCACAAACTTGAGACTAACTTAAATCGCCTCACATACAAGGACCCAATACAAGTAGGCAACAAGGTTTTACTTCATCGGCCACACTCAACTGTTGCCCAAACCTCTCATCTGACCTGGATAGGAAATTACACCATTATAAAAACGAACAATATGATATGTCAGGTGCAAAACGATAATGGTGATTCATTGTGGATTCACCGTGCACATATCCAACGACTCGCTCCACATCCAACACATCTATCTAATACAATCCCTCTGACTCCACCATGTAACAGTCACCAGGATCATCCTCCTCCACATCCCTCTGGGACACATAATTCAGCAAATAACTCCATACCAAAACAAATGCCAATAAGAACACAAGAACAACTTCCCACACGCTTCAGAGACTTTATCCTGAATTAATCACCCAAATTTACACGAATAACGCTCACTGTAAATCAGATCGAGATCTGGGGGAGCCTTGTTATAAAATAAGACATATCTCGGCTGATTTACAGGCAAATAAACTAACATCCTCAAGAGCGAGAGACGGATGTGAACGGAACAAAGCCCCGTCACAAAATGACCATTATCTTCATTTACAAATGTTCCTGATGCTCAAGTTCTGACGAAAAATAAAATAATATTTAAAGTGTTCTATTTTTCGTGCAATAAAAACGCTTCCCTCCTAATTATACTCGCTTCGTTTTTCGAGCCTGTTAAGCCATAAAAAAAAACGCTATAAAATGGGTCACATGGAAGTTCAACAGGCAGTCAACAGGTGGCCACGGAAGAGACCTGTTCACGGTCAGGTCGAGCGGTCAGCAGGGGAGCATCAACCCCCGTCAACATGTGTGAACTACTATGAGAGATCGACCTAGATCCAAAGCCAGCTTATGAACTATACCACAAGGTAGCTGTCCCAAACCCTCACGTTCCTGTTGAAATAAACCACGTAAACCTATTTATGCTGTTGTTGTATTTCTTTCTTGCAACCATACGCTTATCTATAACATTACTTTGCCACAGGTCTCTTTCCTTCTGTGCAATATTTCCTCCTCTTCCTCAAGAAAAGAAGCAGAAGAATCTTGCAGAGATGCGAATCATATTCAGTAGAGAGTTGGTTAAGTAAGAGATACAAATAGGGTGATTACTTTGCTACAGGTCTCTTTCCTTTTGGTCAATATTTGCTCCTCTTCTTGCAGAGGAGAAGCAGAAGAATCTTGCAGAGATGAGAATCATATTCAGTAGAGAGTTCGTTAAGTCAGACATATGAATATTGTGCTTGCTTTGCCACAGGTCTCTTTCCTTCTGTGCAATATTAGCTCCTCTTCCTCAAGAAAAAAAGAAGAACCTTGTAGAGATGGGAATCATATTCAGAAGATAGTTGGTTAAGTAAGAGATACGAATAGGCTGCTTTTCTTTGCCACAGGTCTCTTTCATTCTGTGCAATGTTTGCTCCTCTTCCTCAAGAAAAGAAGTAGAAGAATCTTGCAGGGATGAGAATCATATTCAGTAGATAATTGGTTAATTCAGAGATAGGAACAGGGTGATTAATTTGCCACAGGTCTCTTTCCTTCTGTGCAATGTTTGCTCCTCTTCCTCAAGAAAAGAAGTAGAAGAATCTTGCAGAGATGAGAATCATATTCAGTAGAGACTTGGCTAAGTAAGAGATATGAATAAGGTGTTTACTTTGCCACAGGTCTCTTTCCTTCTGTGCTATATTTGCTCCTCCTCCTCAAGAAAAAAAGCAGAAGAATCTTGAATAGAGGAGAATCATATTCAGTAGATAGTTGTGTAGGTGTTAGAGATAAGAATATGGTGTTTTTCTTTGCCACAGGTCACTTTCATTCTGTGCAATGTTTGCTCCTCTTTTTCAAGAAAAGAAGTAGAAGAATCTTGCAGAGATGAGAATCATATTCAGTAGATAATTGGTTAAGTAAGAGATACGAATAGGGTGATTAATTTGCCACAGGTATCTTTCCTTCTGTGCATTATTTCCTCTTCTTCCTCAAGAAAAGAAGCTGAAGAATCTTGCAGAGATGAGAATCATATTCAGTAGACAGTTGGTTAAGTAAGAGATATGAATAGCGTGCTTACTTTGCCATGCGTGTCTTTCCTTCTGTGCAATATTTTCTCCTCTTCCTGCAGAGGAGAAACAGAAGAATCTTGCAGAGATGAAAATCATATTCAGTAGTGAGTTGGTTAAGTCAGAGATATGAATAGGGTGATTACTTTGCTACAGGTCTTTAACCTTCTGTTCAATATTTGCTCCTCCTCAAGAAAAGAAGCAGAAGAATCTTGAAGAGATGTAAATCATATTCAGTAGAGAGTTGTGTAGGTGTAGAGATATGAATACGGTGATTACTTTGCCACAGGTCTCTTTCC
Organism: Acanthosepion lycidas; assembly: GCA_963932145.1. Lineage (NCBI taxonomy): Eukaryota > Metazoa > Mollusca > Cephalopoda > Sepiida > Sepiidae > Acanthosepion > Acanthosepion lycidas. The sequence goes on along the minus strand of OZ010591.1, from coordinate 54,461,619 downwards.
TTCAGTTCAATATTTGCTACTATTCCTGCAGAGGAGAAGCAGAAGAATCTAGCAGAGATGAGAATCATATTCAGTAGTGAGTTGGTTAAGTAAGAGATATGAATAGGGTGATTACTTTGCCACAGGTCACTTTCCTTCTGTGCTCTATTTGCTCCTCCTCCTCAAGAAAAGAAGCAGAAGAATCTTGCAGAGATGAGAATCATATTCAGTAGAGAGTTGGGTAGATGTAGAGATATGAATAGGGTGCTTACTTTTCCACAGGTCTCTTTCCTTCTGTGCAATGTTTGCTTTTCTTGCTGCAGAGGAGAAGTAGAAGAATCTTGCAGAGATGAGAATCATATTCAGTAGAGACTTGGTTAAGTAAGAGATATGAATAGGGTGATTACTTTGCCACAGGTCTCTATCCTTCTGTTCAATATTTGCTCCTCTTCCTCAAGAAAAGAAGCAGAAGAATCTTGAAGACAGGAGAATCATATTCAGTAGAGAGTTGTGTAGGTATAGAGATATGAATAGCGTGCTTACCTTGCCACAGGTCTCTTTCCTTCTGTGCCATATTTGCTGCTCTTCCTGCAGAGGAGAAGCAGAAGAATCTTGCAGAGATGAGAATCATATTCAGTAGAGACTTGGTTAAGTAAGAGATAATAATAGGGTGATTACTTTGTCACAGGTCTCTTTCCTTCTGTGCAATATTTGCTCCTCTTCCTCAAGAAAAGAAGCACAAGAATTTTGCAGAGATGAAAATCATATTCAGTAGAGAGTTGGTTAAGTAAGAAATATGAATAGGGGGCTTATTGCCACACTCTATTTCCTTCTGTGCAAAATTGACTCCCCTTCCTCAACAGGAGAATCAGAGGAATCTTGGAAAGATGAGAATCATATTCACTAGAGAGTTGGTTAAGTAAGAGATATGAATAGGGTGCTTACTTTGCCACATGTCTCTTTCCTTCTGTTCAATATTTACTCCCCTTCCTCAAGAAAAGAGGCAGAAGAATCTTGAAGAGAGGGGAATCATATTCAGTAGAGAGTTGTATAGGTATAGAGATATGAATAGCGTGCTTACTTTGCCACAGGTCTCTTTCCTTCTGTGCAATATTTGCTCCTCTTCCTGCAGAGGAGAAGCAGAAGAATCTTGCAGAGATGAGAATCATATTCAGTAGAGAGTTGGTTAAGTAAGACATATGAATAGGGGGCTTATTGCCACACTCTATTTCCTTCTGTGCAAAATTGCCTCCTCTTCCTCAACAGGAGAATCAGAGGAATCTTTGAAAGATGAGAATCATATTCAGTAGAGAGTTGGTTAAGTAAGAGATATGAATAGGGTGCTTACTTTGCCACATGTCTCTTTCCTTCTGTGCAATATTTGCTCCCCTTCCTCAAGAAAAGAGACAGAAGAATCTTGAAGAGAGAGGAATCATATTCAGTAGAGAGTTGTTTAAGTAAGAGATATGAATAGGGTGCTTACTTTGCCACAGGTCTCTTTCCTTCTGTGCAATGTTTGCTTTTCTTCCTGCAGAGGAGAAGCAGAAGAATCTTGCAGAGATGAGAATCATATTCAGTAGAGACTTGGTTAAGTAAGAGATATGAATAGGGTGATTACTTTGCCACAGGTCTCTATCCTTCTGTTCAATATTTGCTCCTCTTCCTCAAGAAAAGAAGCAGAAGAATCTTGAAGAGAGGGAAATTATATTCAGTAGAGAGTTGGTTACGTAAGAGATATGAATAGGGTGATTATTTTGCCACAGTTCTCTATCCTTTTGTTCAATATTTGCTCCTCTTCCTCGCGAAAAGAAGCAGAAGAATCTTGAAGAGATGAGAATCATATTCAGCAGAGAGTTGGTTAAGTAAGAGATATGAATAGTGTGCTTACTTTGCCATGGGTCTCTTTCCTTCCGTTCAATATTTGCTCCATTCCTCAATTAGAGGAGAAGAATCTTGCAGAGATGAGAATCATATTCAGTAGAGAGTTGGTTAAGTAAGAGATATGAATAGCGATAGATTTCAAAACTTGATCACTTCACTTATATATTAGACTTTTCTTGTTTAGCCCAACCTAGAGTAAGGAAATTGTACATTTGATAGATTTTCAAGCCTAATCATCTATATATATTTTTTTAATCAAGTAAGGCATAAATACCATGGGTACACAGGGGGTTACAGAAAGTCAAGGTGAGAGAAAAGACTGGGTATAGGGAGATAGAGGAAAGAATAAAACCTGAATGGGGTTCAAGAAGATAGAAGATGGCGATTAACATTGCATTTAAATTTTTGAAGATTGTAATTATCAGGGAAACAAGAAAATAGGAGTTCCACAGGTGGGAAGTGTGGAAAAAGAAACTGTTGGAGTAGAAGTGGTAGTTATGTTTAACTAATTCAACATTATAAGGGTAGAACCTAGATGCCAATCTCGTAGTATGCTTAATTCACATAGTCTGGAAACCAGGGTAAAAAGCAGTTTGCATGAAAATATTTGTAGAAAAGACAGAAGGAAGCCAAATCACGTTGGTGAGTAGGTGACTGAAGTCAGGATGCCAAATCAGGATCGATGACATTGCAAATCCTTCTTTGGATTTTGTCAAGAACCTCGAGAAGATTAGGAGAAGCACTAGACCAGATTTGGCAACAGTATTCAATGCATGGACAAATGGTAGATTTGTAAATGTACAAGATGAATGTTAATGAAAAAAACCTTCTTTCCTTGCAGTACATGCAGCTATTGATTTAATGTAGTTGTTCACTTAGTTGAAAACGTGAGGCCAAGAAGGCACAGTGTATTTCTCTCCATGAGTCTAGCATGAGCCATGCTGATGGCGGATAGGAAAAATTTGTTATGATGTTTAAGTGAAAGCAGCTTTGTTTTGAAGGCATTAAAATTTATGAGCCATTTCCTGTCACAGTTAACCACAGATTGGAGGTCCTTTTCAAAAGCAGCAGCCAGGTTAACTCTGTCAGCTCTGACAGATTTGCTATTGAGACAGGAGTAAGTGGTAGTGCCATCAGCATAAATGCCTACTTGAGAATTGATGACATCAGGAAGATTGTTAATGAAGATCAGAAACAGTGTAGGACCCAGAAGATGTAAAAGGATCTTGATGTGAGCCCATTCAAAAAGACCTTCATTTCATGATTTGATAGGACTAACTGGATTAACTCAAAGAAACATCCAGTCATACCATAGCCCAGGAGCTTATATAGAAAACCAGAATACCAAACACTGTCAAATGTCTTCGAGATATCTAGAGCCACAGCTCAAGGTTTGGTGTTATTATCAAGAGCTTGATATACATATTCAGTAATAATCTATTTCTTGTTGAGCCAAACCTAGAGTAAAGAAACAGTACATTTGAGAGATTTTCAAACCTAATCATCTATATAATATCCATTTCTTGTCTAGCCCAACCTAGAGTAATAAAAAGTACCTTCGATAGATTTTCAAACCTAATCATTTATATAATATAAATTTCTTGTCTAGCCCAACCTAGATTAAGGCAACAGTACAGTTGATAGATTTTCAAACCTAATTATCTACATAATATCCATTTCTTTTTTAGCCCAACTTAGAGTCAAGAAACAGTACATTTGATAGATTTTCAAACCTAATCATGTATATTGTGGCTTTCTTCTCATCCGGTTCATCTGATGTCAAATCCCTACAGCTGATCAATGAGTTGACTGCTTTGACTCAAGCCTTTGCCTTATCTCATGTTGGGCTTGGTTTGGGTCATAAGGTTGGCAAAGTTTGAATTATTGACAGGAATTGACATATTGGGTCGGTCCAGGTGTAGTGAAAGCACAAGTGAGAAAAAAAAAAAATTTGAGTAAAAGAAAATGTCTTTATATCTACAAACTTTGTACAGGAGTTGGTGAATTCTTGATATTAAAAATTATTAGTTCTTCATGCAGCAAAATATCAACCCTTCCCACTTTGTAAGTTAAACGCAAATTTAACTTACACTTTGGTTGGTTTAGCTAAGTCTGAACAAGGCTTCTGGCACAGGGCTTATGTCAGAGGTTTCTTTGAGGCAGGAAGTCACGTGATGTCATCCAGTGTCTGGAACAAGTGCCTCTCAGTTGCTTTGATCTCCTGTTTATATGGACCTTTGCCTGAAACTGACATGTGGCATGATGTGGCCTGGGACCCCAGAAACACTCCTAATTGCAATGTTGTTCGGCTCCAGGAAACCAACTACATGCCCAACCTTAGGAAGATCCTCTTCTCCATGAGCAGTGGCCACAAAACATAGATCCACCCCCCAACTCTCTCCTTCCCACCCTGGCACCCCATACCAACACCTCCCAATGAACATGGACAACTCCTCTACCCACCCAGTATTTCACCTGTGTCTGACACCTTGGCAACCCTTCAATGAATCTGGCTCTCAACCACTTGGCATGCCCTAACTTATGGTCATTAACCAAAATTATCATTTGAAATTTTGTGTAAGCAAAATTTTGTCAGCTTGGTTTTGCTTAAAAATCAGAAATTCACCAGGTGGTTCTCTGGTTAGCCATCTCTCTAACACTACCAGGGTGATTGCACTCCAAATACATACACAAAGAAACTCTATTCACAGATGAAATCTTATCCATCCTGCTTATATTGTGTTTTTTGTAGCTGATACTTTGGAGTTGGGTCAGCTTAAAGATTGCCACATGGCTTCTTGTGGTAATATCGCCTTTCCTTAAGTCATTTTTCTGGTTTTAGAGAATTAAGCCTTCCTTTTGGAAAAGGAAAAATCTTCCTTTTTTTCTCTTGGTCTGTCCATCATTCTATTGGTTAACTCTTCTCACCTTGTTCTGAGTTATGTTTTTGATTTAACCCCTTCCTTTCCATTTACCAGTGTCAAATAGTGTCACAATATAATATCAATTTCTTGTTTAGCCAAACCTAGATTAAAGAAACAATACATTTGATATATTTTCAAGTCTAATTACCTCTTGGTTATCTGTTTCTTTTCTGGGCCAAAACCTAAAGGAAGGAAACTGTATATCTGATAGATTTTCAAACCTAATCACCTTTTGATCATCCATTTCTTGCCTAGCCCAACCTAGAATAAGGAAAAATTACATTCAGTAGATTTTCAAACCTAATAATATAATAATATATAATATCCATTTCATGTCTAGCCCAACTTAGAGTAAGGAAACTACATTTAACTGATTTCTAAGCCTAATCATGTATATATTATTCATTTCTTATCTAACCAAACCTAGAGTAAGGAAAAATTACATTCGATAGATTTTATAACCTAATCAATTATATAATATCCTTTTCTTTTAGCCCAACCTAAAGTAAGGAAGCATTACATTCAATAGATTTTTTAACCTAATCATCTTTAGTACATTTGATAGATTTTCAAGCCCAATCATTTATATATCAAACATTTCTTGTCTAATACAAGCTAGAGTAAGGAAACTGTACATTCTAGATAAATAGAAAATATCCAGGATATTTGTAAAGTACTTGATATAAGTAGATGTCTCACTCCCATCATAACTTTTGCTAATTGTTGACACAGATTTTCATTGTCAGTAGAGCAGACAGCAAGTGGACATGGGAGCTTCTAACTTAACTTTATTTAATATCATCTGTGATGGAAAAATCTGGGTGAGTTTGTTATTTTTTAACATTGTCTTTCTGAAAACAGTATTATTGTGGTTAGAATGTTTCTTGATATAATCAATGTTGATATAAAATTCAGCACTGCATGAGAACTGTCAGTTTCACATCATAATCTATCATCAGATTATGGTTGTTCTTACTGTTCATATATATATCTTTATTAGTGATTCACCCTCATATATATATATATATATATATATATATATATATATATATATATATATATATATATATATATATATAAGGGTGAATTACTAAGTCTATAGTTATTAGCTAAAATTTGATGATGTCAAATTTTCATTCAATAATGTTTAATTGAAATTATCAATATCTGCCACTATATATAGACTATGTCTTCTGTTAAAATGTATGGATTCATCATAAGGCTACATATTTATTGATATATTTAAGCAAGAATTTTAACAACATTTGTTAAATTCAACCAAAATTTCCCATCCATTTAATTTTATTTCTATTTTTCTAATTTTTTAATAAAATTTTGCACATCAAATTTATGGATAAATTGTTCAAAGATGATGTTTGTTCTGTTTTGTTCAAATCCTTTTGACCATCTCAGTCATTATCAAGATCTGGATGTGGTCAGTGTGGTACACAAAATTTTGTTGGCTGCATCCTGGCATTTTTTAAACTGTTGGAATTTGAATCAAAGTACAGTTAAATATCTTTCAACCACAAATTTTTCATCACAGTGTCTGCATGATTTCTGAGTTGAAAGCTACTTTTACTTTATAAGCTTGTGTTTTATATTGTTACAAAAAAAATTAAAACATTTTATCTGTTATCTGTTTTTCATTTTTTTTTAATATTTCATTGTATTTTGTTTTAAGAAGCTTTTCACTCTTGACAATATACACTTTGAAATTTTCCCAGTTACTGATTCACACCCTGATGAAGAATCTTAATTCTGATTTTCTGGGCTTGATGAAAGAGAATAGGTTTAAAATCGAAATTATTCCATTTACCAGTATTGAGCGCATTTTGGCCCCAATGATGTGCTTCAGTTTTGAAGTACAAAATTTTTAAAAATGATTAAAAAGTAAAAAATGAAGTAAAATAAAAAATAATCTTTGTCATGTTGGATGCAGGATACATGTTTTGGTTTGCAGATAATACAATAATTGTATAGCATCTTTGACACTGGGAAATACAATAATTTTTCAGGCTATAAAAAGTAATTAAAATTATTATTTTTTTAACTTTATTGTATGTTGATGTATTTCAAGAGTACTACTAGATATAAGTATTTGAACAGAGTTCATTAATTTATTATTATTAGTTTATTGCATTTATCATTATTATTATTATTACTAAAAAATTTGATCTTATGTAATTGACTCAGTTTGTTTTTTTCATATAAAAATATTTTATCACTGGTCAGTAATATAATTCATCTGCTGTGTCCAGGTGCTCTAATGGTTAGAGTCTCAGAGCAAGAAATCAAAGAGATGAGCCTGAATTCCGATCAAGATTATTACATTTACTTTTGTACAAATACCCTTGGGAAAGGTATGAATACATCTATTCTCCCTACAGCTATAGATTAAATAGAAGGGAAGACTGGACTCTCTCATCATACTTGGCAACCAGTCTAGATGGACAATTCTGAATTCAAAACTGTACATGGTCCTGGACTTGAATGTAACTAAGGTTCAGTCAGCATAATTGCAGTATAAACCACAGATTGCCTTTGCAGCTGTTGAAGAAAAATCAATAGATCTGAGCAGATGAGCATTCTTGAAAGTGAGCAGACATGTTGAACAGGGGAAATCAAATTGGTTTACAGTTGAAAACAACTCGAAAAAAAACAAAACAGCTCTGATGATGATGTTTGCAATTACAATCAAATTTAGGACAATTACATTCATTTTCTCTTGCTAATTTTATTCTTATGTTACTATTTGAATTAATCAAATGTAATATTTTATGATAATTTGTTGTAACCCATTAAAGGTTACTGAATGAGGAATAAGCAAAATGGTATTTGAAAATGAAATGGTAATCTTTATAACATCAAAAAAATACTTGCCAGTGGCGTGAAGTAGGTAAACTACTGCCAGTGGTAGATTACTTAGACAGCATATTACCCCCACTTATGATAGTGTCCAATGTATTTATGAGGATTGGGACATAACCATTAGCATTCATAAGTACAGTATATAACAGAATTTATACAGGTAACTGAATTATATCTTCTTGATAATGATTAAATGTTAAAAAATAAATATAAAATAAATAAGATCATTTTACTGGTATGTTGATGAGTAATACTATTCAGACTGTTGTAATCTTATTTAAGAGATTGATATTATTTCTGCATATTTACTAAAAGCATAAAATATAAAACTCTTAAATTCTTGTTTCCTCTGATAAAGCACAGTATATTACTATCCAGGATATGAACATGAAGTTAGTTTAGAAATAAAAAAAGGTGTTACTGAGAAAGCATTTGATTGGTCAATTTTGCTCCAGGCCTTGATCCATATCTTCAACAGGATACCAGCATTATTCATGTATAATACACACTTTCTTTTCCAGATTTTTAAGCATAAAAGTTAGTGGTGTGTATTACACACAAGATTAAATATAAACTTCTTTTCTGGCTACATGCATCATCATAATCAGTATGGCTGAAAGGAAGTTATATCTCTGTTCCAAATAATTGTGTATCAAAGAATTTAAAGAATCACTAGCCAGACACTTCATTTGTTTAAAAAAGGCAAAAATTGATCTCATAGATATTAAGCACATTGTAATTTGCTTCACTGCTGTCCATATGAAAGATAGATGACATGACAGTAGTAGATAGTATCATCTTTAACGTTATCATCATTAGTCATCTTGTCCTTCCAGTGAAAAGATGGCATTGTTATATATATATATTTTTATAGTTGATATAGCCCCCCAAAAAGTCAAACAATTGTTAAAATTAGGTTAAAATTAGCTGTGACAAATTCTGAAAAGATGTGTATTATACACGATAGATAATTTTTCCAAAAGGGAAAAAAATAATTATGGTAATTACTCCCAGTTTTTGAAATTTATTCTGCTGGTCATTACAGATGTTATTGAATGACATGTGAATATTATGAGTATAATGGACATATTATAAAAAGTCACTTTAATAAACATATTAAATATTAAGTGTTAATAAAGTAAATAATTTATTATATAATAATTTATGAATTATGTGATAAACTGGTGGAGATAATTAGACTTCACAAATATATATTATAAATATAATATAGATTATAATAAAACATTTTGGAATTGCAACAAAAAGCTTTCATGTTTCAATACTTTGATTGTACTTCTTCAGGTGATGGTAAGTAATAGGTGATTAAATGATTTTTAAGGAAATTTAAAAACAAAGTGTTACCTCTTTTCTGAAAGTTAAAGTGGGGACATAAGGTCAGAATTAAAAACAGACCTGTGGGTATGTCTTGATTAACCAATTGAATGTCAGATCTATGCTAAATAGAAAAGTAAACTCAGAGGGTGGAGGTGGGTGAGTTATTCTTTCATGTCATAATAAACCAGCACATAGACATGCAATCATTGATGATTGTGGAAAATATGGCAGCGACAAATGTATCGTCTATTTTTAATTCTGACCTTATGTCCCCACCCTTAACTTTCAGAAAAGAGGTAACACTTTGTTTTTAAGGTAATGCTGGGTGTATGTGGTGGAATTGTAAGGACATTGTTAATACAAGTTTCTGCAAATTTAGATATTGAATTCAGATAAGAACTGTACCCATCTGAACCAATTAAAGGCATCAATCAATAAAGAGTATCTGGAATTGGCTAATTAGAAAGGTGTTGTCTTTCATCAGAACAATGCCAGAATTTATATAATTTTGCAGATCACACAGGAATTGGTATAGCTTTGCTGGGATATCCTAATACTCACTTGACTTTTCAGATTATAACTTATTTTGATCTCTACAATATTATCTTAATGGAAAGAACTTCAATTCTCTGGAAATCTGTGAAATCAAACAGTTCAACACATAGAAAGATACCAAATTCTGGGAGGATGGAATGATGAAGTTGCTTCAAAGATAGGGAAAAGTAGTAGAACAAAATGGCAGATATGTCATTGAATAAAATTATTTACAAATATCTAAATACTGTCTTTGAATTTCATTTAAAATTGCAACAAACGTTTGCACCAAACCAATATATATATATGTATATATATATATATATATATATATATATATATATATATATATATATATATATATATTGGTTTGGTGTAAAAGTTTGTTGCAATTTTAAATGAAAAATGCTTTAAAGTGGTCTGTTTTTTTTTTCCTTAAAATTAAAATATATATATATATATATATATATATATATATATATACACACACACACACACGCACACATATATATATATATATGAAAAAATATATACATAGGAGTAACTGAAGGATCCTGAAAACAAAGAAACTATGCACACAAGACATCTTTCACAAATAGTAAATACATGAACAGCACAATGCTTTCTAAATATATCTGGGAAATTAAAAACAAAGTGTAAATCACACCAAAAATATAATGGAAAATAAGGAAAAGAACATCAGCCTACAACAATCAATCTAAAAGCTGCAAAAATTGCTTGGAGTAAAAATTGCTATTATTACTTTCCTAGACCAAAACAAACTACTAAATACACTATCAGAACTCATCTCAAAATGCAGACACAAAAACAAATTTTTACTATGTTACTTAAAAATCATAAATGAAAAAGAATAAATAAAAATAAATAAAATAAAAATGAATAAGAAAAAATAAGTAAAATAAATTAATCCAAGCAAATAATAAATAAATTACCCAACCACTCCCACCATAATAACTGTTAGAATAGACTGAAAATAATAAATAAAAAATAAGCAGAAACAAGTAAAAATAATTAATCCAAATAAATAAATAATAAAAAACAAATTAACATACCACTCCAGCCATAATAACTGTTAGAGTAGACTACAACAATCAATCCAAAAATTAGACCAAAAAATAGCTATAATTACTTCCCAGACCAAAACAAAATACTAAATAAATGATCAGAACTCATCTCAAAACTTTTACTATGTTACTAAAAAATTGAAAACCAAAAAGAATAAATAAAAATATATAAAATAAAAATAAATAAACAAGTAAAATAAATTAATCCAAATACATAAATAAATAAACAGTGTACTTAGACACCAGCTTTTTATTAATGCAGAAAATCAATGAAACTTCATTTAGGATATTTTATTCATTTTTTCATACTTCTGATGAGTTGCCTTATATCAAGTTTAAGGCTGTACATAATTTCTCTAAATTCTGAATGTTTTATTTTCAAAAAAATTATACTTTATTAAAAATGCATATAGTGTTTGGAATTTATTTTAAGGATTATGTTATGTGTTAATTTTGAATATTACATTATAATATATTTGCATATAGTATATCTTGTTTGTTTTCTTTTGTATGTTTGTTTCTCAATTGAATAAAAATTTATTAATTTTAGGTTCTTTTTTCATATGCTTAAACTTTGTAATATTTGCAATCATTTTGTACAGTTTATATGATGTAATATATTTGTATTATCTGTAAGTGTTTTTTTTTATTTCTTGAGAGGCATCAAAATATGTGACTAAACCAGCAATTAGTCTTCATGTATAGTGACTAATTTACGTATACTGTAGTGACTAATTTTACATCTATTAGGCTAGAACAAAAGTTCTATCTGATTTCATCATCATCTATATCACAAATGAAGATACATTAGATTATAGAAATATTTAATCATCAATATAACCTCATTGTTTCCTAGAACCCCAAGTCTATAGACGTTATGCTTGTAAAATTCTTTAGGTTTTGATGCAAAATATGAGACCAACTCATGTTTAACATCTTCCCTTGATGTCAACCTTAACTCATCCAAATGATTCTGTAAAACCCCAAAACATTGATTATCAGAAAGAGCAAAGTCAGAAAAATATGGAAACTGAAAAAAGTTTTTTCAACAGAACTCCTCTAAGAGATCTTCAATCAGTCATGCAGTGTGAGGATGGGTATTATCATGATGGAGTATTACTCAGTCCTGCTGATTAAGAATGGATGTTTTCTCTCCAAAGCTGCTTTCAAAAAACAAAATTGTTGGCAGTAGATTGGTTGATTGCTTGATTATTGTCTAACAGTTCATAATAGATGATTGTTTGAATATTCCACTATACACTCAACATTATCTTCTTTGAATGAAGTTCTCCTCTCAGTTGTCAAGCAGGTCTGTTTCCTTGAATGATCCACTAAAGACAGTACTTAACATTATGGTAAAGGGTCTATTTCTTATCACTAGTAACAATCCAGTCCAAAAAGGGCACTTGAAGTTGTCATGTAAGCAATGACTCACAACAATCAACACTTTGGTGATTCTCTGGAGACTGGTCATGTGGGACCCATTTTCCAACAACCAAAACCTTTCTAATCCTTTTCAATTTGTGTAATACTTCATTGTCATATGACTAACATTAAATTTATCACAGTTCCTTAGTCAGAGTGGCAGGATTTGCTGTAACAGTAGCTCCCAAATCTTTTGAATCAAATCCTTTTGGATGATCTTTATCCTCTAGACTAAAATCCCTAATTTCAAAATGAGAAAACCATCTGCAACTTCTTTTACTCAATGCATTAATTTCATAAGTGTGCTGAATGGATTTTGCTACTGCCCTTGCATTGACACCTTTATGAAACTCATAGAACATAACATTTCTAATGTGTTTATTTAGTTGAGATGAAGAGGGGCAAGTTTCTAACTATATTATGAATAATCTCCTTATAATCTGAAAGAAAAAGACAAATTACTTATAGTAGCATTACTAAACAACATAAAGAGGCAATACTTTAATAAAATTTGTTCAACATTTTAACCTCAAAAATCAAACAGAAATTGGATTCCAGTCTGATAATATTGTTATATTAAGTGTAGTGAGAAAAAGGAATAATGAAGATTAGAGTGAAATAATGTTTATTGTTGGTAGAGAGTACAGGAATCAGGTGTACACATAGTGGGTTGTATGTTGTCTTGTCGGCTGCTGGTCGACCTGTTGTATTGAAATGGGGTGATGTCAGATTGGTGTAGTCTTGGTAGCCCTATTCTGTGGAATGGAAGCTGCAGGTGTTGACTTTCAAGGAAATGCCTTGAAAACGAGTTGTGGTAGACCTATTCTGTGGAGTAGGTGTTGCTAGGGTTGACTGCAAAGGGAATGCCTTGTAAACAAGTCGAGGTATGCTGAGGTGACGGCAAGTGTTGGGAGGCCAGTTCTGTGGAATGGAGGTAGCTGTGTCGTCTGTGAAGGGAATGCCTTGCAAACGAGAAGGTAGAACTGTTCTGTGGAATGGAAATCACTGCTTAGACTGTGAAGGGAATGCCTTGTGAGTTGAGGTAGGCCAAGGTGATGGTGGGTGTTGGGAGGCTGAGGTAGTAGGTCAAGCCAAGAAGTGGTAGTGGTTGTTGAGATGTGCAGTCATGTTGAGTGGTGATGGTGAAGGTGGCGACAGTAGCAGTAGAAGTGCTTTATGTGGTAGCCAGTCCGCAACTATGTTGTCATGGTGATGAGGTCATGGCAGTGGTAGCAGCAGCAGCAGCACCCTGTGTGATAGCCTATGGTGTAATTGTCCTGATTGTTCTCAGAACCTGCTTTTAAGCAGATCTGGTAATCCTAAGGGGTATCTCTTTTACTGACAGGAATGTTCACGATTGGCCACTGCCAGAGTTCACTTTGTAGACCAAACATGGTGCATAGAACCTAATGTGCAGAAGATGACTTTTGTCATTTCGTCTTCTGCCTTCAAGGTGTTCACATCCAGCCAGTGTGCAGAAGGAATCAGAATAAGATCTAATTGTGACAGAGTGTAATAATATCTTACTGGAATTAGGCTGACTTTGTTTCCTTTATATAGCTTGTCTTTCATATCAAACATCAAAGAGAAGTGGACACCCAAATTTCTTCTTTATTTGTGGTGCAAAGAAGCTCTCTTCACCTTTCAAACCATATAGCTTCTTCTCTTGTAGAGACTGCTATTTCTGCTAGACCATAAAATAAATTTAATGAGATTGTTGATTGTTTATATATTATGCTTCAAGTTAAATAAATTTAAGAGTATAGATAATTTAACAGTTTTGAATTAACTCATTTTTGTGTGTTTGTCTTTTGAAACATTTGCAGGATCAGCAATGTAATCTTCTGCTACAATGTAGATAATTTTTTTTCTTAGATTTAAACAAAAATGTTAAGTTTCTGTTTCATCCAGAATTTGACATGCTGACACTTCAACATGATCAAATGATAAAATAACATATTTCTCTAAATAAAAAAAACACTCTCTCTTTCGTTTTTTCTCTCTCTTCTCTTCTTCTTGATCTATCTATCTATCTATATATATATATATATATATATATGTATGTATGTATATATATATATATATATATATATATATATATATATATATATATATATGCACACATATACAATCCCGAGGTTCACAGCCCAACCAAGAACCCCTTCCCCCTACAAATAAATTTAGAAATTTTAAGATAAAAACCCCAAACTTTTAAATAAATTTATAGAATGTTTATATCAGTGAATAAATGACCATACTCTGTCCAAAGTCATTATGCAAATCATATAAACTTTAATAACTCAAATTTGCTTTGACTTAATTTTTTTAGGTAGTTTCTACATGTTTTATTGAAATTATTTGAGTTATTTAATCTTCAAAATTGACCTTAGATTTGTTATTGGATTGGGATTTGATGGTAGCCATTCCAATTTCTTGTCTCCTGTAAACCTTTTATGCCCAATAAACTCATAGGTGGCCTTAGATGCATGAAAAGAAGCATTTTCATGCACAAATTCACACTTTGTTTTGAAAGTGTGGGGATAGAATTTGTATCATTCCAAGAAAGTCTAGGTCATGAAATCACAATTGTTAGCACCGTGCAGTTTCACTTTTTCGCCAAATTTGAATTGGTCAGTAAAGCCACCTTGATGCTACCTTATTTTTTTTAACCATAGATGCCTCTGCACTGGATAAAATCTATCCTTTAGCCTATTTATCAAGCATCCTTTGAGATTTGTATATGAAAATTACTTTAGAAAAGTTAATTTTTATGTATTTCTTGGCCCAATTTTGATGATTTAAAAAATTTGCTTTACTGAGAGGATGTTGCCTCAGAGATTTCTTCCCAGATTCCAGTTTCTGAAATATTTAAAACTTTTTGTTCTTCATGATTTCCTCAATTTCAACCATTTTAAAGATTTCAACACTGTTTTAAAGAGGTTGTTTCACTATAATTCACATTAGTTTGAGAAGACACGTTCTTAAAGTTTTTCACTTTGCTTCTAGTTTTCAATTTATTTATATTTTTAACAGTTTTATTTATCATTTGATGAAAAGCTCCTTTGATATCTCCAAAGTGGACATTCCCTCACTTAATAACTTTGTTATTTCCTGTTTTCCAGTATTTGTTAGATCCTTTTCATTATCTATATTTCAATTTATATATTTTGGAAAAAAATTTAAAAAAATAGTGTTTATTAGTCTTCAGAAGCTTTAAGTTAATTTTATTTTAATCAGCATAATAAGTTTGAATAGTTTATTTTTGTAAATTCCAGATATCTCAAAAAAGTGACTGACAATTTTGTTAGAGACTTTACCAATGAACTAGTTTAAATTTGACAAAGATTGGTTCAGACCTCTGTGATTTATTCAAGGTTATATGGTTCCAAATTACAGATATCTTTAATCATGAAAATTATTATATTTCTCTTTACAGGAACATACACCTTACTGATCATACTATTAAGAAAAGAAATGGCCAAGAAAGAACATTTTTTACAGTATTTTGAATATTTTTGTATAAAAATAACAGGTCTATGACTTACTGTTTATTGTTAACTTCTAAGCTTAATATAGTCTGGCACATGTGTAGAGCACTCGTTGAGGATCAAACTCAATTGTAGTAGTGTGTAGAAATGAATTCTACCAAATGTTTCAAATGTTTTTAGTGAAAATATTTATGTAAACTATAGTGGATCAATAGTGGGTACAAGAACTTGGAAAATTGGGTGATTTGAAACATAGAAAATCTTTTGAACAATATCACTAATAAACTGTAATTATATGTCTATGTATGACTTTGAATGCATGTATGTAATGTATATGTGTATGTTAGTGTTGTGCACAAGTAATGTACATGTACTAATACCATTTAATGTATACACAAGCACACACACACATGCACACAATTTGACTAAGTTTGAAATAAGTCATTGGAATATACATTCTCCTTCCACTCAGTCTGGACATCTGCTGCCTTCTGCTGAGCAATAAAATCATAAAGTTTGTGACAAGAAAGCATATTAAAAGGAGAAAAAAAAAATTTTAAGCACTAAAAATTTTATTAATCTTTTAGGAAATTGTTCAGTAATAATAGAATTATTTTTCAAAGTTTATTTTTTAATTTTCTAGAAATATTTTTAGGTGTTTTATTAAATTAAATTATACATATGCAAATATATATATATGCACAATTTTAATGAAAATGAGATGGACATTTATCTCAAGAGGGTTAATTTCCCTTTGTGTCTGACAACAGGAAAAACCTTTTGGTAACAGGGAAAAATATAAGCCAAAATTTGAAGCTCTATGAAATCATTTTTATAACTTTACTTCCTAGACTTGGGCAGCAACCAATTTAGAACAACAGCTCTGAATTTATAACCATAGAGAAGGCAATGAGAAACCACTTCATTACCCTTCTCAAGAAGTCATGTCAATTCACAGATAATAAAGCAAAAGGAATTGGTGAGATGCCATAATCATTTACATTATAAAGAGACATGGCATAAACAAAAAGGATCAAATAAATATTAGTTTGGTGCAAAAATAATGACGTAATAATGTCGTTTTTTGACGTATTTTTTAACGTCAAAAACGACATTACGTCATTATTTTTGCACCAACCTAATATATTGGTCAAATCCGAAAAAATGTCCTAATTAAGCTTTCTACATGAACTAGCTTAAAATTCCCTTCATAGGATGGGTTTTCAATTAGTTATTGTAATTGCATTCAAATTATATTTTTATAAAGTGTTAGCTGTGAAAGTAAATGTAAACCACAAAGACTGTTAAGCCTGCATTTACTATAAGTAATTTTCCTATTTTTTGTGGGATTATTCTTTTAATATCAAGATGTTGGTATTTATATTCAGTAGGTATCATAGATTTTACAGTTAATGGATCATCATTTAAAGTAACATGTGTTTGTCCTATCTTGGGTTTTCCTTCTTCTAGACCAGTGTTTCTCAACCTTTTTACCCTTGCTTAACACTTAAAATAAATTACATGTCTCAAGGAACTCCTGAGCAAAAACAAAGTTATATACCATATCTTTCTCATTTTATTTTCATCATAGTTCACATGGTAAATATCATAGTATATATTTTTGTATAACTGGTTCAAGGAAAAATTAATATTTCTTTGTCAAATTTTTCAGTAATGCTAAATAAAATTCATACTGTTCATTGATAATACTTCATCGAGGAGTTTTCATTCATACAAAAAAAATTCTAAATTCAAACATACAAAATAAACATAAGTAACCAATATCATATACCTCTAATATAAATGTAAACAGGATGAAAACAGATGACTGCTGCATTAGTTTTTTTTTATTTTTTATCCTTTACTAGCAATGTTAAAAAGACATAAGGTAAAGCAAGGCAAAATGTCCAGTGAGTTAATAAATGGGGCTAAGAAGATGGAACTTTCAGAGCCATTTGATAAAGTGAAACATGCTTCTCTAATGTGAAGCCTGTCCCTGTCTTTTGCTACAAAAATACTTAATTTGAGGTTGAACTTTAGATAAACACACATGGAGTTCATTCTCAATTGAACTTATCTCACCTGTTCTTGCAGAACCCTTGGGGTCATTTTGTGGAACCTTAAGGTTCTGGGGAACTCTGGTTGAGAAACACTGTTATAGACAAAGATATGAAGAGAGCCTAAGATTTCATAGATAGCAATTCTTTGCTTTATAATTCCTAAGTTATACAGGTGGCCTATTAATTATTGTTGAGTATATAATTTTATCTGTTTTGCAAAAAAAATTGTCTTATCTGCATTATTTCCTGTTTGTATAATGCACTTACCTTCCACTTTACTTAGCAGGTGTGAAAATATCGCTATCCTGTTTTTGACAGTCCTCCACCCAAAAAAAGACCACCAGAAAGCTGAATTCTTGTTTTATCTTGTGATAGCAACACTTAATCCTTAATGAATTTCAATGAATTATTCCACTTTGCCATTTTATAATAGAATTTTCATTCAATACTTCAGTGAGCATAATTGTCCTATAGTAACATAATTACATTGAAAAAATGGCCAATTGATTTGAATATTAGTATTTTGACCATAAGACTTGGATTTGAATCTCACCATAGCTAATTTGTCAAGATGGTGATTTATTGATAATATCAGTTTGGGGAGATGTTCCCAGAATGTGGTACTGTTGGAAAACAAAACAACTAATTAATCCAAACATTTTGAGTGAAAATGGTTAGACAAAACTATTCAGAAGCTATTTGGTGGTTGTGCTAGCATTAAGTCACTAGTCATTGTAAGTGAGGGTTTGAGCATACTGACTTTGTTCAACTCTTGATCATACTAGATTGTGTGCTCTCTCTCAGAAACGTTTACTAAGTTCTGCTGAGTATAGTTGCAATATAAACAATAGGTTGACTTTATGCTCATTGAAGAGACACAAATGTTGCAGATCATCAGCAGTGAATAGCAAGCTACCCTACATGTGCATACACACAAATTGGTAATCAGTTATGACAATCAAAAAGAGAAATTCAAATGTTTATGTTTCTTTATAAGATATGTAAAATATCCATCCTCTTATATGGCAGTGTATGCTGGACAATCTCTCCATGGATGGGGAAAAAACAGAAGCAGCAAAAATGTGGTTCTACAGAAGGATACTGAAAATCCCCTGGATGCAGAAGTCTTAAAGAAAATGGTAACAGAAAGAACACTTATACTCAGACTCAGGAAAAGACAGCTGAAATTCTTTGGACACATAATGAGGATGAAGTACTTGGAAAACTTAACCCTCATAGGACATATTGAGGGCAAGAGAAATAGGGGAAGGCAGCAAGCTACCTAACTGATTAGCTTGAGGGGGTTGGGAGACACTGGTGAGAAAAACTGCTAAGAACCACATGAGATAGGAGATTGGGGAGAGCTATAAAGGGGTGCTGCTTATAGAAGAAGAAGGCAGCAGTGGTTACCCTATAACTGGAATAAAAAGTTCTTTTTTTAGGTTTGAACAACAATGTTAACTTGATTTTTTTCTCTTAACTTTCATTGTCTTTTATATATTCAGTGTTTCAATCTTTGCACATATTAATTAGCTGGGTCAAAATGCCACATCATATAATTGAATGTTCTTCCAGTCCAATGACATCCATGTTTGGCTTGCTATTTATCATCTAGAAGGTCACCAGCTAATCATCTGACATTTGTCTTGCATATTCAATTAACTTGGACTACACCTTCAAGTAGCATAAGCAAGTGTATTTCTTTTCGTGTTTTTTATATTTTTCAAAAATAGGATAAAAGCTCCACCTCTTGGTATAAATGATCATTTATTAAAAAAATTGAAACAACTTGCCAGTATTTTGCATTTAATTTTCTTTAGTATACAAGTTTATTAAAAAAGAATGAACCAGTTTCATGATGTATGGCTTCAGTTCTCAAGCATTGTCAGGGAATAAGTTGGTGACCACTTGAAAGAGGAGTTTTCTAAGTTTTGAATGGCTGCCAGAGGGGTGCTGTAGTCATATCGTATCTCGAGCAACATTCAGTTGTTTGTTTACACCCAGAATGGTGAGTACTTATCAAAAGGCATTCTGCATTCTCAAGTTTGCAAAACAAATACAGTTGTCATGGTGTAGTGTACATTTTGAAGGCAAATGACATTAATCCACTCTCTCCTAAGAATATTCAATGGTGGTTTAAACAGTTTGAAAAGAGTGGATGTCTGTGTAAAAGAAAAAGTCCAGTACAACGACAAGTTTCGGAGGAACAAGTGGTGAGGATCTGTGCTGCATTTGAAGGGAGTCCACAGAAGTCCACAAATCAAGCTAGTCGTGAGCTTGTGATCTCTCAATCCACTATCTGATGTGTGCAAAGAAGATGTCTACATTTAAAACCTTACAGACTATGCCTTGTTCAGGCACTTAGCAGGACCTTTGCTCTTTGTGCTTGACCTGCAAGATCTTCAGACCTCATGTATGATTTTCTCTTGTGGTTGATCCGTAAAAGATCGCATTTATGTTTCACTGTTACCCACTAACCTTGATGACCATAAACATTGAATTACAACAGCGATCAACTCAGTGGATGCTGATACACGTCTGGGAGGAATTCACTTATCACATTGATTTTGCCTGTGCTGCAGGTGGTGGCTATATTGAACACTTGTAAGACAAGAAATAAAAGTTGATTGTGAGTAGAATACTTGTGACTTGGATAGAGTTTTCTATTGCTTTTTCTTATTAAAATATTGTGTAATAAAATTGGTTCATTTTTTTTTAATAATCCTGTATAATATAGAATTAATACCTTTCTCTAACTGCAATTCACCAATTCTTATCATCACAACGAACCATATAATGTCCTAATTAATGTTTTTATCAGAAAAGTGATTTTATCCATTCAAAATTGTTTATACAGTACCAAATTATGTACCTGCCTTAAAACAATAATTAGACAAATTCCAAGTGTAATACATTCAATACTTACTAGATGTCCAACTATTGCGGGATATCTTTTGCTAGACTAAACTATCAGGTCATCCCATATGTTCTGTCCGAATTTTTGAATTGAGAAAACAAGTGACCAAATGTTACATTTAATTACAGATTCAATCAACAATGTATTTTCCCTGATTATCTATGACTTCCTTCCATCTAGTAACAAGCTTACTAATTCCATTACTGTAAAATTCTTTTGGCTTTCATTCGAAAAACTCACAAATGTCAGTTTTAACCTCTTCCTGTGTTACAAAAGCTGTTTCTTCCAAATGATTCTGTAAGCTACAAAACAAATGGTAGTCTGAAGGAGCAAGATCGGGAGAATAAGGCAGATGAAGAATTTTCTCCCAACCAAGTTCTTTGATCTTTTGTGACGTGATTCTTGCTGTAAGGGGTCGCGCATTGCTCTGATGAAACATCACCTCTTTTCGATTCACTAGAGAAGATCTTTTTTCCTCAAAGCTTGGTTCAAACGCTCTAATTGCTGACAGTATATTTGAGCATTAATTGTTGCATTAGGTGGTAAGAATTCAAAGTGGATTATTCCTTGGTGATCCCACCAGATTGAAAGAAGAACCTTTTGCTCATGAACTTCCCTTCTCGGCTGTGACTGGGGTCCTTCCCCTTTACCAAGCCACTGTCTACGATGCTTAACATTTCAATAAAAGATCCATTTTTTGTCACCAGTCACAAGTCTATCCAAAAAAGGTGAAACAAGTTGGCAAGAATGGGTAGAAGAGCAGATGTCAACTCGGGATTTGAGGTTGTTTTCAGACAATTCCTGAGGCACCCATTTTCCAAGTTTAGGAACTTTTCCAATTTGTTGAAGATGACGATGAACAGTTGTATGGTTTGAACTGAAAACCACTGCCAATTCCTCAACTGATAAAGCAGGATTTTCTTCAAGGGCTGCTTTAAGAAGCTTTTCATCAAACTCAACTGGACGTCGGTTCGATCTTCATCTTCAAGGGTGAAATCTCCACCTCTGAATTTTGCAAACCATCTTCTGGAAGTTCTTTCATTCACACATTCCTCTCCATAAACTGAGTGAATGTTTCTAGCTGCTTCGGCTGCTGAGTTTCCTTTCTTGAACTCATAAAGCATTATGTGCCTCAAATGATTCTTGGGTACTTCCATGTTAACAGGGTTTTAATCAAACAAAATTTAATTTTATTGTTCTCTGAAATAAAATTTGATCAGTTTAAATGCATCTAAACATAAAAATAATGTTCAGCTTCATTAGACATTATAAAATACTCTTTAAATTTCGTTCATTTTAACAAAAAGTTAATTATTTTACAGTATGGAAATCTCAATGTATGCTTTCACTGCTCTAGCAATGAGCAGTTGTTATATTAAACTTTAGTCAAAATAATATATTAATTAATATATAATATTAATCTACAAGTTGAATAAATTAAACTTAAAATACTAAACTCACTTGAAAGTCATTAAAATGATGTTTTTTGGTACTTGAGAATCACCATTCAAAAAAAATTAAAATAAATTGATATTTTACTCTGTGTCTCACTGAAGGGGTCTGAACTACTCTTTACATTCTTAAGAGACAGAAGGGGAGAACTTTTTAGAAAATTTTCCAACATCTCCAAGCTTCTGACTATATTTCTGCAATGAGGTATTGTAACTATTTACACTATTTACATTGTTGAGACTGTTGTTCTCATCTTTATTGTCATATTCACAATGCTTCGGCCATTGTATGCTCTGGCCTTCTTTGGCTGATATACATTGGCATTTCAAACTGAACGCTTTATTTAGTCCACTGAGGTAGATTGCTCTAGTTCCATGTGCCATCCTGTTTCTGGATTACTTCAACCAATGTTTTTATCCATCAGGCTATGTGTCCTCTGGTCCAATGGATAAAAACATTGGTTGTAGTAATTCAAAAGAGACATGACACAAAGTGTTGGGAGTTTAATACCTGGTCACAGCAGACATGAACAAAAAACTAAAGAGAATTAACTGAAACTGAGATATCCAGAAAAGGCATGGAACATGGAACTAGAACAATCTACCCCATGGACTAAATAAAGGCTTTGAAATTCCAACATATATCACCTGAAGAAGGCTGGTGTGTACGACAGCCAAAATGTCATGAATATGACAATAAAGATGAAGACAACAGTCTGAACAGTGTAAATAGTGTAAATCCACAAGCTTATTAAGACCATCCATTTACACATAATTTAGCCATTTTTATTCTTTAAATGATTTTATAATCACCCTTTCATTAACCCCATCCGATTTATTGCATACTGAGAAAAATCCCCCAACATTATTAAGAATCCCCATTTTATTAGTCACCTAAGAGTATGGACAATGCAAAATTGGAAAGGTTCAATTAATGTTTGACAGTTATGGTTCCAGTGAGAAAAGCATTAATATCTTTTCTTCTCTTACAGAACAAAAGCAAGCTGTTGTCAAATGAATGCTTTCAAAATACAGTTATGGTATGGATACCCTGTGGATGGTTGTGGTTGTCATTGATAGGCTACATACCTTACCTTCACTGCCAAAAGTCTTGCCCATATACAATCTCTTATGTTATTGTGATAAAAATGGTATGTAAGAAATTAATTTTGTATCATTTTTAAACTAGCATTAGGTGAGCATAATGTTAGTAAATCTTGCTTTACTGCAAAATTCACTGCTCAAGACATAATAAAGTAAAATTTTTAATGCCAAAATTCATGTCATGCAAGCTATCCAATATTCTCTTAGTGTCTGCCTCAACTTAATCCTCTGAAAAAGAATGTTTTGCTGTTTTTTCTTTTAGCTAATTCAGCAGTAAAAGACTTTATCTGAATTTCTGGAATAAGGAGTTATATCATTATTTTGTTTTAATTCATGAATATCTCATGAATATCTCTGTTTTTACATTACATGTAAGTGTGATAGTTCTGTCAGTTCAACAGTGAAAAATTGGTGGCTTCTTAGCTAAATCAAGGACTTGTGCAGGGACATTTTAAAATGTTTCTAGGGTACAATATTATGACCTTCCAGATTTTGTCAGATGAGTTTTCACCAGATAAAATAATCCACAAGAATTTTTATGAAAAGTTTGAAAGTTAAAATTTGAATTAAATTTGACGTTCAAAGTTAGACTTTATAAAGTAAGTCTATTGTATCAGTTCCTTTTTTATAACAGAAGAAAATAAATAAAACTTAAAACTATTAAAGAATATTTATTGAAAAATCACAGATTATTTTTATCAGGTGGCAATATACATTTTAATACAAAATTTGTATATATATATATATATATATATATATATATATATATATATATATATATATGTATATATATATATACACAAATTTCATTTTTAAATAAATACTGCTTCCATAACTTACAGTTAATTAGAAGAGTGTGTAATATTTTTTGTTTGCTTCCCATTTTGACAGATATTGAGTGGACTCTTGGCCATAATTTACCTAGCCAATATATTGGAAGCAATTACCAATGGATCTCATTTTCAAACTGACTTATTTTCAGCAAATATAACTATGTTTGGTACATTGGTATGTATTCTATTTTTTAATTAGCAGATTCAATACTCCTTGTTTGACCTGTTTACTTTTCTCTTAATTAATCTAAACAAAATATTTAATAATGTTAAGCTGCACTTCCAAATCATTTGAAAGAAAAATTCCAGTAAATTCCTCTGAATGGTATTTATTTATTTCTAAGATTATTATGACATCTTCATTGTCAATCTTTATTGCCCTTTTTGAGTATCAAATTAAACAATAAAACTCTTTAATTGATTTCTCACATGAATTTAATCTTTGTATTTACCATGCACCCCTACACCTCCCAAGGAAATTTGTAATACAAGAAAAGACCTACATTTTGATGACCTCTTATATAGCATGCATTAACGGAATAAAAAATATCCTCCAAACATAGTTTGGATATTAAACTCAATTTTTTTCTTTTGCTGTTTTTTTTTTAAATCAAGTTTACCCCATGCAAGGCAGTAAGGTCCCAAAGGGTTACTTGGTGTGGAAGAGTAGGAAACAGAAACATTGCTAAGGAGTAAGAACAAGAGAGTAATCAGGGGGACAGTAGAGAGCAATTAACATTGCATTTAATTTTTTGCAGATTAAAGTTGGCTGGAAAGCATGGAGCCAGAAGGGAGTTTCACAAGTGAGAAGTGTGAGAAAAGAAACTGTTAGAAAAGAATTTACAATTATATATAGCCAGCTCAACTGTAAACTGATGAGATCTCATCACCAGTCAAGTACTGGGCTTAAATTAAAAAAGTCTAGGTGCCATAGTGAAGAGTTCATTCAAACAATTAAATAAATAACAGGAGCACTAGAAGCAGTAATATTCTAAGCATGGGAGATTGATAGACTTATAAACATGTAAGATAGATTCTGCAGATAAAAAATGTCTAGCATGACACAATGAACCAACTTTCTGACCTGGCAATGGATTCAATATAGTCTTTCCACTTCATATCAGCCAAGAACATTAACCCAATAAGACACAACAAGTTACTCTCCTGGAAGTCAGCATCAGACATGCTGAGGGAAGACAAAGATGGTCCTCTCAAGTGATTATTAGAGAGCAGTTTACTTTTGGAGCCATTAAAATTAAAAAACCCATTCAAAACAGTTGGCAGAATTGACCAAAAGTTTGGAGGATGGTATGATTATTTAGCTTACAGAGTAGAATTTAAGTTCCTCAGGTCAACTTGAATAGGTACCAACTAGGGAGAGACAGGCCAACATTTGGGTCAGAAACATTGTATTGACCAGAGACCAAAAGTACCAAGACAGACTTGCTCATATAGGTGTGGACTAAAAGGCCCATTGGGAGAAGTGTGTGTGTGTGTAGTGGTGATGGTGGTGGGGGGGATGTAGATTGATCGAGGGGGGCATCCCTTAACCCAATTTAAATTAGTATCATAGATGTATAATTCATAGGATGGGGGCATTATAGGCAAGTTATCTATTTGCTGCAAACAATAATTTACAGTTAATACAATTTTTCGCTGTGAAAAAAAGATCACAGTTTGAATTTGAATTTGTTAATCACCTTTTCTAACCAATCAAAAAAAAACCATAACTGAAATTATTGAATAATTTTAATTGGCTCCAGAAAGGACTTTCATGTAACTGAATAGTCACATTCCTTTTTCTGATTGGTTGAAAAAAAAGAAATGATGAAATTTAAATACTTTATAAGCTTTTTTTTTACACAAAACTTAAATACTTTATAAACTTTTTCACATAAAATTTATTTCTGAATTAAAACCAATATGTTGTCCACTATTATGGGAAGTAAAAGAGGGTTTATTACTAATATATTTTACATTTGGGTCTTCTGCCATTACTATCACCACTTATTGGTTTATATGTTATTAAATGTGCAGATATCATGAGCAGATAGTTTATGTTCTATAAAGTAAATACAGTGTTAGCGTGACTAGGTCACAAAAAGAACTAAGATTAAGAAAGAGTAAAACCAGCTTTAATCCCAAATTCTTTCACTGGCACACTTATTCTTCAGAATAAATGTTGTTATCATTTTCCAGTTTGAAAAAGAAATCTTTTTTCCTATATGGGTTGTACATTTGTTGAAGTTGCCTATGGAATCAGTCAGCCAACACATTTTGGCATCAACAAAAAGAATGATTTTAATAGTCCAAACTTTTGGAAATGTTATGACTTGTCCCTGAATTATAGAAGATAATTTTTATTTTATAGCTTCTGTCAATGGTCCTACAGTTTACAGAATGGAAGAAAAGGCTGATAACATCGGGAGTGAATTTCATATTTTATTTTCTGGCATTCTTCACAATGTGCATTTATTTCATTTATTTTTTCAACTTGAAGGTAAATTTTATTTTTTAATTTCCTATCAAAACTTATAATAATTTTTTTTTCACAGAGATCATGTAATATATATTTCAAATAACACAAGACAAATTTTGATTTATGAAATATTAATTTTTATGGTAAAAAAATAAAAAGTAATATTAGTATTGTAGAAGCAACTTTCCTTTTTTATTAGTAAGAGAAGAATAGTTTGCCAAATGATGGAGAAAATGGTTGAAATTTAGAAAGCAAACATAAAATCAGAAATATTCCACTTCCTTTAATTCATCAGTCAAAGCATTCAGTTTCAATCTTGGAGCAGACATCCAACATTTCTTAGATTGTAAATTGTAAAAATATCCATTAAATGTATCAGTTTATACAATAATTTGGGATAATTTTAAATTAATATCTTCTCTTTCTTGTATGATTTTTATGGAGGAAAAGTATTTCTAAAGGAATTGTAATATATTGACATATGTGTGTGTGTGTGTGTGTGTGTGTGTGTATGTATGTGTGTGCGTGACAGGGAGAAAGAGGCAATTAGAAAAACAAGAAAAGACTAGGCTGGGCTTTTATATAAACGCCCAACCTAGTCTTTTCACACTCATTCAAACAGAATGTGACACAAGGTTGAGTTTAAAGTAGGAGCCTATGTGTACATGAACTAAGGCCAAAAATTGCTCAACTCCCCTTGGCACTGCCCCTTTGAGTATGCCTCAGGCACAAGGTAATGATTCTAACCCCCTCCTGAAGGTATAGTACTGCCTGGGGTGGGCATAGGGTTTGGGCATATTATATTAAATTTTTAACCACCCAACCTGACTGAGCCATGGAAAAAAGAGACTGTAATAATAAAATGGTTGCCTTCACCACACAGAAATGTCAAAGAAATTGTCTTTATTAATTTTCTAAGATATCAATAATATTTTAATATTTTTTAATTTTCTAAGATAGCAATAATATTTTAAGGGACATGCTTAAAAATTCACTTTTGTTTTTTTTAGGAGTCAAGTAATAAAAGAATAGCTTATGAAATTCTGAATCTTATCTTAAAGTTGTCTTTGGTTGTTGCATTCAGCTTTGCCAACAAGAGTGATTCACAAGTAAGTAAAATGTTTTTTGTGTGTAAATATGCATTATTTAAATTAATCAAAATATTTGTGTTTCATTTTTTATTAGAAAAGCAATATTGCTAATTACTCATAAGCTCAAAAAATAATGAATGCTAACATCAGATCACATGGTGAGTTTCATGACACATTGGGTCATAGAGACACTACATGTATTGCATCCATAGCAGTAGAGGTGTGTCTAGGGCAAGTTAGCCTGATAGAACTTATCTCTTTTTAAGCTGTTTTTGATTTTTTGTTAATCTATTGGTCTCTGTCCCAGCACTACCAAAAATGTAGTATTCTTGGTATCATTACTTGGTGGTGTTTTTTTTATATTCATGTTCATCACATATCAGCATCAGCAAGAGTTAACCAGATTTTTTTATTTTCACAATGGTCGTTATGATCCTCTGCTGAGATTTCAGTGTAAACTTCTGTCTCTGCTGAAATCCAGTCGTACAGCAAAAAACAAACAAACTTTGCTGATAATTAACAAAAGGTTTAATGAAAAAAACTGAAAAATTTTAACCTGATTGACAATCTTTTGGCAGAAAAATTATCCTAGCAGTAATTCATAGAATTTGAAAGACCTTCATCCTGGCACTGTATTGTTATCTATCTGAGGTTGTGTCTGTTGGTTTGTTAGCTGCAGAAGCAACAACAATGAGAAGGGTAAAAAGTTTATGAATAGATATTGGCTATCTCCTTGTCATCTTCTCTCTGTCTGATCTCATCTGCCTGGCTGTCTTTTATACAAGGCAGTTTGAACAACTCATGTATTGATTTATTGCATGTTTTTCAATAAGATCTGTTAAGTAAACATATCACTTAATAATTTGAATTATTATTTGAGGATAATGTCTACATTCACATGTAGCTTCATTTAATAGAATTTTGCTTAACTAAACTGCTCATGCCTGCACAGTCATCTTTAAGTGAAAAATCAACTTTTCATTTTTTGTAAAATGTAAAAAAAAATGTTCTTGAATGAATTTCTTCCTTGTCAAGATAATGGCCTTTAAAAAGTTGATTATCACTTGAATTCAAGCAGCAGGGTTAGCCTGAACTTTTGGCCCAAATTATGAAGCAGAAAATTTGTCAGTGCTAAATGTAAGCTGTGTGATCATGTATACAATTAATTTTTTTTCCTATGGAATAAGGACAATCTTAATTTCCCACCCACCTTTATTATGGTAGGGCAGTGGTCACAAAATGGTGTGGTACACCTCATAGGTGTAGCAGAAGAGGACAGCAGGTGAGGCTGAATGATCGAAAGACAATCAAAAATTTAGAAAGAGTTTTAAAAATTCATATGCCAAAAATAAATATGATTTCAAAATTTAAAATATTATTATGGGTTGCTTGTAATTGCATGCATGAGTCCCAGTATAAATAGTTATAAATAATTATTGATTGATTTTATCATTGTGATATTTTTGCATTATATCAAGTATTAAGAATATAGTAATTAGGGTTTGCAAATTGGAGAAGAGAGTTATGAATGATAATGTTCTAACTTTGAATTCACAGTTATCTCCTTTTAACCTTCTCTCTGTTTTTTATTTTTAAAAGTAATTTTTATCACATAAATTTTGGTGAAGTGTGAATAAATTTTCATTCTGAAAATGCAGCCCAGAGAAAAAAGTTTGGGAATTACAATGAGAGAGAATAGTTCAACTGATACTAATTTAAAACTTAATAGTTTACCCATGCTCTCATTTCCTTAAGTAATCTCACCTCACATAGGTAACAGATAGGAAAGAAGTCCCCACTAATCCCTAAATGTAGCTTGAGTTCAATTAAAATTTCTTCTCCATTAATATTAAATCAAATGGGGATAGAGAATGCTGACATGCCCCTAAGCAAACTATGTCACCCTCCCTTCTCCCAGTTGGTCTTTTAGTCCTCATATATGAGTGAGCTTGTATTGGTACGTATGGTCTCAGACCAGTATGATGTTTCTGGCTCAAGGAGGAGTTCTGTTGCCTTGAATTCTGGGTAGACAGGACATGTACACAAGGGGGATAATGTTTGTATATTCTTTCCTGGATTATTTGTCCTTTCATTAAGAGTGCTGGAGGTAAATATTTTCTGGGTTTTGGCATTATCTACATGATAGTCAGGGTTCTAAACCTTTGAGTAACTTCAAGGGAAGCTGCATTCAGTACTGATCACAACTGCTACAAGAGAATTCTAGAAAATGTAAAGTGTAGCTATTCTCAAACAGTCCAGGCCAAGGCTGAAAGCAAACAAATTGGATCCCAAGAGTTTTGGAAGATCTCTAACCAAACTATGAATAGAGGTAAAGCATCAGTGCCTACTATTATAAATGGCCCCGAGGTCATCTCATCCTCATCGGACAAAGTGAAGCTCTTCACTTCAACCTTTGCCTCTAACTCAACATTAGATGACAAATGTCATCCTCTTCCTGACTTCTCATGTCTCACTGAGTACAATCTTAGTAAGATTTTCATTACAGCCCAGGAAGTGTTTACTTATTAAAACACTTGACCCTAAGAAGGCCACCCATCCAGACAAAATCCCTGTGGTTGTCCTTAAGAATATTAAGCCAGAATTATCTCCAATCCTAGCAAAACTATTTAACTGCTGCTTGAAGAAGAAATCCTTCTAAAGTCTGTGGAAAGTGTCAAGTGTATGCTCACTTTTCAAGAATGTGGGTGAGTGCTCATCCCCTTACAGTATAAACCCACCAGTCTCCTCAGTGTCATCAGTAAACTCTTTGAAGCTATAATCAACAAGAAGGTTGTTGATCACCTCAAGAGGTACAACCTCCTGAGTGACAAGCAGTATAGATTTTGATCTACCCGGTCCATTGCTGATATCCTAACTGTGATTACTCACATAATTAGTGAGGCCCTTGACAACAAATACATCTCAAGGATGGCTGCATTATTTCAAAGTCCTTTGACAAGGAGTCACTGGAAGTCTTTTCAGCTATAAAGTGCTTCCTAATGGGTAGGTCCCTGAAGGTAATTGTTAATGGCTAGTCCTCTAAGGCCAGAGCGATCAAAGTGGGTATCCACCAAGTTTCACTTCTTGTTTCAACCCATTTCCTCCTCTATATAAATGATCTGCCTTGGCAGCTGATCTCTCTAACCTGACTCTAGTGGGGAAAAAACTGGTTGGTCACATTCGATGCCTCAAAGACCAAACTAGTGACTTTCCACCATCAATGATTGGACCCAGAACTTTCACCAATCATGATGAACATATGTTCCTTCAGGGAGACCCCATGCCTTGAGCACCTATTGGAACTTAAATTCACCTAAAACCTCAAGTAGAATTCATACATATGATCCATTGCTAAAGATACTGGAAAAATGGTCAGTTGTCTGTACTGCTCCAGCAAGTACCTGACTCCTTCTGCTATCCTCTACTTTTACAAGAGCCAGATTAGGCCAAAAATGGAGTACTGTTGTTATATATGGGCAGGAGCTACCCAGTTTTCACTTTCCAGTCTCAATAGAGCCCCAAAACATCTTCACATTCACTCTGCAACCCCTTTCTCACAGACGAGGCATCACAAGCCTCTCACTGCTCTATGGCTATTTCAATGGTAAGTGTTCAGATGAACTACACTCCTGAGTTCCACTGGTCCTGATCTTCATGGCTAAGACCCACCATCTCACGCACATTGTAGTGCATGACACTCATTCCCTTCCTATTCCCCTGTACCAAAGAGGCTTCTTCCCATGAACCACTGCCCTGTAGAAATGACTCCCAAGAGGCTGCATCCTCAATCACTACAATCTTGTTCAAGTCTAGGGTTAACCATTATCTTCTGCACGTATCTGCATAAGCTGTACCTCTTACTCTGTATCCTTCTGTGTTGAGTGATCTCAGGGCCTTGTACAGAGTGAACACCATTTTAAAAAAAAAGATTAAAAAAAAAGAAGATATTCATGACCTTCCTTAGACACTTTTTGGAAAGTGGTCAAGCCAACACCCTGGTCTAAATTTTGGTAACAGTGTGGATAGTTGAGGGCTAATAGCACTTTATATAAACATAACAAGAATTCTTCTTTAGAATTTGAGAAACTTCAGATTATAAATTTTTGTTATATTGTCCCAGAAGCACCTGGGTAGGTCAGGCAAGACTTAATTCTGAATGAATTCTACTTGGTTTATTTCAGATTCAAATCTTCATCTAATTTTATGACTTTTAATTATTATTTTTAATCTGTCTTTTTTTTATCTTCTTCTTCTTCATACTTAATTATCCCAGAAATTCAGATAGAAAACATGAACTTTAAAAGAGTTTCTAATTAGAATTAAAATTTTATCATTCTTTTTTTTAATTTACCAATGTAAATATTAAAAGTAAACTGTTGCTTACAAAGATTGAATGACAGACTTCTGATTTAAATTGGAACTTGGGTTATTAATTATTTTCCATTGTCTCAGAAATACTATTAACAGTGATTTCTATAATATGATATAATACCAACATTCTACAATATGATATCATACATAATTCTTTCCATTAAATGATTAGAATGATAATATTTTTCTTTAAAGGATTTGACTGCAGAAGAAAAAGCTTCATTTTTATCCCGAAGAACTTTCTTTTGGATGACCAGGTATTTATTATATTAAATTCATCTCAGTTTCTGAAATCCACACAATATCAATATTCAATGATAATGATAGTATTTAAAATATAACTGTTTATATTTTTGTTCTGATAGTTGTAAAAAAGCTTTTTTTTTTATTATATAGAAACATAATTCTAATTTTTATCCAACATGCTTCAGGCCAACTCAGCCAAAAAGTGTGTTGCTGGTGAAGCATGGCTGAATAGAGTTTTTAAGCCCAATCCTTCTTGTCCCAGATTCTCAAAAGTTCATATCTGCTCAGTTTTATACTTAAATATAAACAAAGCAGTTTATAAAGAAGTAATGAATGTTATATTTATCAATTTGACAGATTTTTATCACTTTAAACATTATTTTTAGTGGATACCCATATTTGAGTTTATTTTAAACAGTATATTTATTTTTGTCTACCACCCTTAATATTCAAAAAATCTTACTTTTTCTTTTGTTATACCTTTTTTGTGACTGAGTCAATCTAAAGCATGTCAGATCTAACAACAGTTTCTCGTGCAAAAGAGTATGCAAGTTTGAATCCTGCCAGATAGAGCATATTTTTCTGCAATAAGATTTCTTGAATAATCAGGCAGGTAGATGAAAAATAGACAGAGAATCTACCCAAATATGGGTATCCAATATTATATATATATATATATATATATATAAAATTTCAAACATTATATTTAGTTGATACATATGTCTGAATAGACATCTCTATTTTTAAACAGTGAAATCAATGTCTACCAATCTAACAAAGAAGATGTGACTCGTGACAGGAAATGAAATTTTATTCTCTTTTAATCAGGGAAGCCACTTTAAAAAGGAAATAATTTTAAATTATTATTATTTATTTACCTATTATCTTGAGATAAACAGCTATTTATCTAAAACACTGCCTTCCTTAAAAATAATAATTTTGTTGGCTTGATCAACAGGGGTGCTGAGGAAAAGAAAAATATGGCAAAAATAATATGTAGTCACTTTGTAGATTAGTGTCAGCGTTATCCCCATTATTTTACAACTTTTGTGAAAGAGAAAAGAATATATATTTATTGTAACTGTTATTATAGTTTACCTTTAAAGTTTATAAAGCATTGTTAAGTCAAGTCTGGTGAAAGATTATATTGTATATAGAGATGAAGGTTAGGCTAATATATAAGTAAAGGCCAAATTTACTGTCTATAGTACCATTTTATTGTTGACTGCTTTTGGTTACAGTGGTTAAAGTGGGTGACTATTATCTTAGTCCTTTTGTGATTTGAGAGTTCATACAGGGTCGTTGCATTTTTGGCTGACAGAAATTAATTTGTTGAATTCATCCTTTCTTCTTTTTCTTCTGGAGTTGTACGTCTGGTCAAATTCACATATCTGATGAATCACCAACCCTTACGTCTTGAACTGCTACATTGAACCAGTTTCCCACTTCTTCTCTTCTCTTGTACTCTTGACTGAATATTGTCACTCTCTAAGTGAAAAGGAAAGTGTATATTTCCATATGGTGTTACTACTACCTAATCCTACTACAATTGTTTTTGTTTTTTCTGAAAATTACTAAGAGAAAACCCTGTGTGAAAAGATTTTCAAAATGAAATACAAAAAGGAAAATATATTTGTAGTAATACTTACAGAATGTAAAACAATTTTATTTATTTAAAAAAAAATTGTTTAAATTAAAACTTGCAAAACCTTACTAGTGCAAAGTTTTAATACACTATTTTTTTTAAAGAAAAAATAATATATTTTTAGCATAAAAGAGTTTTTTTTGTCAAGGTTATCAGTTTAGTGTGTTGCCTACTTCTATAATTAATTAGTTTTCAATCTTTACAAGAAAATTTTACATTATTTACATTAGTCGGACTATTATCCTCATCTTTGTCGCCATATTTGTCACAACGTTTCGGCTGTTGTACGCTTCGGCCTTCTTCAGGTGGTTGGAATTTCGAACTGAACCCTTTATTTCGATCACTGGGGTAGACTGTTCTAGTTCCACGTGCCATGTTTGATGGATGTCAGTTATCAGTTATCTCCTGCTAATTTTCCCTCTGAAAGTTCTCCACTGCCTAAACTGGGTGTTGAACTCACACTCTTTGGGTCTGTCACTGGATCTAACCAACGCCTTTATCCACTGTGCCATGTGTCCTCAAGGACACATGGCACAGTGGTGACAAAGATGAGGACAATAGTCCAACTAATGTAAATACTGTACATAATACCTCATCTCAGAAATATAGACAGACTCTGAGAAATTTTACATGAAATAATGGTGGTGAAATAGTAGATGCACAAAATAACAGAGTCCAATTGATGTGCAACACAAGATAACATTTCTTTAACAAAAATAACAAAGAAAAGTTTAAGAGTTCTTTATCTAGAAATACATGGAATAAAGTTGTTAATATATTTGGGTGTGACCTGCCTGTGTAGGTGTGTTTGCGTGTGAAGTATCCACAACCCATTTTTGCTTCGGTGTGAAAAGTTGATGGCACACATTTTGAATGGAGGAAAAACAGGAAAAGAAGAATTACTTAAGGGTTGCCTGTTTTTATACCCTCCAGGTTGCTGCTGAAAATATGTTTATTAAGGCATTAATTTCACTGTTAAAAAAAAATATGTGTGTGTGTATGTGTGTGAGTGTGAAGGCAAATAAATCTTTAATATCTTGTACAGATTTAAAAATAGAGATTTTATAAGTACAAAAATGTACTGACTGAAGAAATAGAAATTTATTTAGCTATAATAATCTTGAAAAATCCTGTTTGGATTATGAATTAATATTAAATCTTGTGTCAAAGGCTAAAAGATTGTGCAGAAAGCATATTTGTTAGTATTTGAGCAGGGCTCCCATTTAGGGACCAATCTGTGTAGAGGACTTGTGAGGGGTACCATAGATTATACTACTTTTTTTAGAAAAATATTTGCTTGAATTATTTTGTAAGAGTTAATTTTGCTATTTAAATATTATTATGTGTGAGCAAAAGTTTCCAGCCTATGTTTAATTAAATAAACAAAAGCAACATGGTTTTCTGCTGTATATCCAGTTTCTAGTTTTCAAAAAAGATAATGCTTGGAACTTTTTGAACAGAACTTATGTACGAAGATTTTTGTTAATAGAAGGTTGAAGAAAAAGAATTCAAAATATTATCATGATTATTTTCCTTTTGTAGAATTATGATTAAAGGTTGTCGACGGAAGTTGAGTGAAAAAGATGTTCCAAGTCTTTCAACTTCAGAAGAAGCACAACATTTGCATCAGAAATTTAAAAATGCACAACAGAAGCTGTCACATAAAAATGTGTAAGTATTTCTTTTTACTTTTAGATCTTGCAAGGAAATTCAACACATTTTTAAAAGTTATTTTCAATTAAATTATGAATGAGTTTGTCAAAAATAACTCAAATATATAAATAGAACTGTATTGAACTTTACCATCTGAAAATAATGTTATCAATGAAGTGATGGAAAGAGTAGCAGTGTGTAGTTGGTAGAAAAAAAGATACAGAAAAAATAGAATTAACATAAAATAAATTTTTTGCTATTTTTAAATTAATGGTGTTTTTAGCTGAGTTATCCAACAACTTCACTTGATTTCATAATAGAATGTACATAAAAGTCAGCATGTTTCAGTATTAGATTTGAATTGACAAAAGTTAATTGAAATAAAAATAATATGGTGACAGAGATACAATGTTAGAGAGATTTTAGCAGAACTGATCATTTTTATATTGATAAAATGGATCCAAGAAGAGGTAAAATACAGCATAGGCTCTGGTTAATCAAATCAGTGGTTTGTTAGAATCCATTTAAAGCATGATCAGTGGCAGACCTACATTTTTGCAACTACCAACATTTGAGGATTAAACTGTCAAAATGTAGTCTATGGATAGATTCTGGCAAGTTGAATGAGCTGATACAGCTGGGGGTTTGAGTGCTGCAAGCCTCAAGGAAATTTTCAAATTTGACTAATTACAAGGGAATTTTGAGGCCACATGAAATGGGTACTAGAGCATATTCTAAGGCCAACTTTAGCTACTTCAACACATTGGTTTAGGATTCTATCACTAAAAAAGCCTTATTTTAATAATAAACACTAAAAAAAACATTGACTTTCACTCATTAAAAAAAGTTGCATCAGGGGCCTCACTAGGATTAGTTTCATAGTAGATCTGCCACTGAACCATTACCATTCAAATTCAAAACAAAGATGTGTTCAAAGACAAAATTGAACATAAATATTTGTAATCAATACAAGATTTGTAAACACTAATTATATTTCATCTTGTTTAAGTAAAATTGCAATGAAATGGAAGTGTTGGGAAAAAGAAAATGTTCCTAAGTAATTTTTTTACAAAAGAGTTCAATTTGTTTGTAAGTTCAGCCGGATGAAATATACAAGCGTCCTGCAATTGTCCCTGTTATCAAGATGAATGTAAAAAGTGAATGCAAAAAGAAAAGCATATTAAGAGATATTCTTACTGAAAGTTTTTACCATGTATTCTGTAGGAAGTTGTCACTGAAGATTCTTTAGATGTTTGATGCACAAGAGAGCTGTAACCATTAACGACTTGTAAATAAAGAGATCTGTTTGTTTCTCCTTTTATAAGAAAAGCTTGGATAAACTAGTGAGGTAGTGACATCACAGTCCAAAAATTTTAGTTTTGCAGCAAAATTTGTGTTTCTTTAAGGTTTTATTGTGATGAGTAAATTAATTACATTGCCTGTTTTTATACAGGCAAAATATCTCTGCATTTAAATTAAAAGTTGTAAAAAGTTTTCTTGCCCAAAGTAGTATTTATGTTAGTCATTTTAAGTGCTGAAATGTGATGAAAAATGTTAGCACAATAAAAGTAAAAAAGTCCTTCTTCAGACTTGATCCTTGATGATGGCAATTTGTAAGCAGAAATTAACTTTCTTGTCAGTAAAAAACAAAAGAAAAACTATATTTATTCTTCTGTTTATACCTGACTTCCTTTACTCCAAGATGATAAATGTTGACAATAAAAATAAATGTTGACAATAAAAAATACAGATTAAATTCTAAATAGCATTATAATTGCACCTCCTCCCATCTAATATGGTATCCAATTGCTTTATTTCTCTAGTACAAAAATTTATCAAAAAAGAACTTGTTTTGGATATTTTTTTCTATTTGATTTTTAAAAAATATTTCATATGAAGCTTGAAAAATGACATGCAAATTTTTAGAATCATATAAAATACAGCAAATTTGAAAATAAAGACTACTAAATTTTTCATGCTGGTCACTTAGTATTGCTTATATTAGGTTGGTGCAAAAATAATGTCGTTTTCTCACATAGTAACATATGTGAGAAAACGACATTATTTCTGCACCAACCTAGTAAAACAATTTATTTATGTTCCCTGGTTTGTATCTCCCAAGAAGGAGAATAAGAAAAGAGTAGTAAACAATGTCCTTATTAAGAGACTTATGAAAACCATAATATATATAATTTAACACATCGCAACAGTTTACTTCTTTGTCACTATAATCCTAAAATTGTTTTTATTACATCTCAGAAAAAAATCACAGGTAAACATGTAAAGACAATTTATTAAAAAAAATACATTAAATATAAGCAAAGTGATCTTGCTGCATACATTTTCTTGCTGGATATACTTTTGAATGGAGTCAGAATTTTGAAATGAATCTGCTAGTTTTACAGAAGAAATGAAAAAGTTTGAAGCAATTGAACATGAGAAAATACAAACAAGATTAATAAAAAGTAATCAAATTGATTCAAACAATAAAATTAGTGAAGCTGTAGATTTCATCCTGAAATGTTTGCTGAACATTGAGAAATGCAGAACATAAAAATTTTAGAACATAGAATATATAGATTTTCAATCAGTGGTTAAATGGAGCAAGGAATGGCTTGTAAATTTTAACACCTTCAAAACAAAACTGCTGTTATTTAATTACCATAGAGAACATTTTTTGCTTTCCATCAGCATAGCTGATGCTAAACTCCAGGAGAGTAACACTTTGTGCCTTCTTGCACTCAGATTTTCCATGGTGGAGTAATTATATTGAATCAATTGCTAGGCCTACTGCTTGGAATTTGGTTCACTGTGGCAAGACAGACAAGCAGGAGCATCAAACAAGATATGGCAGCAATATTCAATGTACATTTGAATGGTAAATTTATAAATGTATCAGATGGATTGTCCATCTTGCACATTTATAAATCTACCATTTAAATGTGCATTGAATATTGCTGCCATATCTTGTTTGATGCTCCTGCTATATATCTCAAGATTCTTGGCAAAAACCAAAGAGGGTCTGTAATGTTATTAGTCCTAACCTGGCATCTTGTCTTCAGTTACTTTCTTACCACCATGATGTAATTTCCCTCTGTCTTTTCTATAAATATTTTCATGACAATTATTCTAATGGGCTTTCCTTCTTGGTACGTTGACTGCATGAATTTAAGCTTACTAATAGATTAGCAACTCTGTCTCACCATTTTACTGTTCTTCCACTTCACACCCATGGAACTCTCTTCTGGTTTCTTGCTTCCCTGTTACCTATGATCTACAAAAATGTAAATGCAAGGACAATCACCATCTTCTGTTTTCCTAAATCCAGTTCATTTATTGTCTTTTCTCCTTACTAAAGTCCTCTTATTCTCTTTCACTCCCATTAACTCCTTTCATCTTAGTGGCTGCATTGCCTTGCATGGGGTGACTCGATTAAAAAAAATATATATATAACATCAAGAAAGTGGTGTTCTGGGACACTTTTATATTCATGCTACAGTAAGAACTTTGGATAAAGCTTCCCTACAAATATTTTGATATTTGAGTGTTAATAAATGTATTTGTATAAGCAAAATTTGTTTTAATTATAAGGTCATGAATAAATATGTAAGAATCTTATCTACTGTGATAGAGTTGCCACTATTTCAAAATATACATAAAATATACATAAAAAATTATACAAAATGCTTAGTAATTTTATTGCTAAGAATAGTATATTTTTCTCTGTAAGATGATGGGATAAATATAAAGTTTAATTTAGTGAGCAAAATATTAGATTTAGTTATTTTTAAATTAAGTCATCTCAGGAGTTATTATCCATTTCATAATAGCTCTGAAATTCACCCCAATTGTATGCTGGACTTTCATAAGAATGTGTGTAATATAATGAACATGAAGGATAGAACTGGTGAACTGCACTCAAATTCTGGATGAGTCTGTTATACTCACTTTTGCACAAATTTTCTTGAGAAAGCCATGATTCATGTTTTCCCAAATGTATTTGCATATAAGTGAATATAAGGAACCCAACTGAAATTGGAACTCAGCTTCTTTGATTAACAATTCCGAGCCATTATTTATTACTCCACCTGTACATCCAAGCTTACAGCACCTATTCTCAAGTGGTCACTGTCATATAGGACATAAATGAATGGAATTATCCATTTATATAAATAAGTGGCGTTAAGCAGAGTTGAGTTAGCATTAAGTCAATATCTAAGTTTACCTTCATGTAGTAAAACTTCTATTTCATTACTTACCTACAAGTTTGTCTTCCTTATTTATTTTCCTCTGTTTTCTTGAAAACACAAGATATAACAGTAACCCATCTAGGTACTGACCAGGTGCAATGTTTAACTTTGGTGATCATACAGGAACCGGTGTTTCAATGCTATATGGCCATAAGCAGGAAAGGCATGTATCCATCTCTTTTTCTCTTCACCTATGGATTTGGCTACAGCAGAAGTGAACAAAAACTTGGAGAGCTGAGTTACTAAAGGGAAATAACTGAAACTCAGATATATCCTGAAAAGGAATGAATAAAGGAATTTGGTTAGAAATTCCAATATATATCCCCACCTGAAGAAGGCTGAAGCCTAATGAATATGACAAATAAAAATGAGCACAACAATCTGAACAATGCAAATAGTGCAAATATGAATTAATCTTTCTTCAAATTATTTATATCTAATTGTAATGAATACCAACATTACTATTGTAAAAGGAAAGAATTTTGATTTTTTCCAGTTAGGGAAACTATAATAAATTTATTATTTCTAGTTAGATGCTTATGAGAAATTAATGATGCTCATGTTTCTTCTGCATTTCACATATTACAAGTACATTCAGGTACTAAATAAAAGTATTTTACTATATGAAACTTATATAACTATATGTTTACTTGCTAAAAAAGGCATCTTATAATCTATAATGTAATATAAAACACAAAGAGAATTTATATATTTTTTGGGTCATGCTCCTCCTATATTTCAGATAATAAGATATTTCATTGTCATGCTAAAATCAGCCAAACTTAGATTGATAATACATTGTTTTTTATTTATTTTATTTCATATTAGCTTTCTTTGGATATTTTTTACTCTTATTGATTTGAAAAGCAGAATTTTTTAGATTATAAAATGTCATGTGACAATATAATTATTTGTAGGGATATAAATTCTAGATTATTCATGCAGATATTAGATCCAAAATTAATTTTATAAGACATTCTCAAATGAGTTTTGATAATAGTACTGTTGTATTAGGTTGGTGCAAAAGTAAT
Organism: Acanthosepion lycidas; assembly: GCA_963932145.1. Classification (NCBI taxonomy): domain Eukaryota; kingdom Metazoa; phylum Mollusca; class Cephalopoda; order Sepiida; family Sepiidae; genus Acanthosepion; species Acanthosepion lycidas. The sequence goes on along the minus strand of OZ010591.1, from coordinate 54,420,966 downwards.
GTCATTTTTCTCACATATGTTATAATTATAAACTTAAAGGAAACACTGAAGATGTTGAAATGCTGAAATTTAGAATTTTTACATTTTATGAGAAAACGACATTATTTTTGCACCAACCTAATAATTATCAGTGATACTATTGTCTGCTACCATGTCATTTGTTGAACTGGCAACAGAAAGAAAAGTGATATGCAAAAGACTGAATTATAGAAAGTTACAGTGAAAGAGGAAAAAGACGAGGAAAAAGTGAGAGAGAGAGCAAAATTATATAGTGTAATTTCACATATATACTATAATAGATTTCATTTTGCAAGTCAATATTCTCACAATGATGTTGATAATTTTTCAAGATATATTTATATGAAAACTTTTTCAGAATATACATATATAAAAAAACTGAATTTCAGCTTATATTTGTTTTTAGTAGAAATATTTACAATAATTTATTTAACTGTGTGAACTTTCATTATGCATATCAATGGTTATTCATCATTTTGCAAATAAATATGTAGTGTACTTACTAATGTTTCTTTTTTAATTTAAACTAAAAAGATAAGATCTTTACAATAGGTGGTTCTTCCATGTCTACCATACTCCCCAGAATTAGCATCCACAGATTTTTATTTGTTTTGATCTCTTGAACATTGTATAAGTAACAGGACATTCAGAAACAATGAAGAAGTTGAATTGGTTGTTTGGTTGCTTTGTTTTATGGCATATCAACCTCAGTGGCTCATTTAATGCCAACAAAATTTTTGAAATAGATTCATAGCAATAGTTTGGTAAAAAAAAGGTGTGTATGTATACTTATATATTTGAACCATTTTTCAATTACTCATATTTTTGAGTACAATCACATGTACTGCTGGTAATATTTTTCTTTTCTTTTTTTCAAAAACGTATTGCTAGTAATACTTTTTTCAAAAATATATTGCTGGTAATAGTTTTTTTTCTTCAAAAATTTATTTCTGGTAATAATTTTTTACAAAGTATTTCTGGTATTAAAACTTATTTTTACACTTTTATAATGCTTTTTACCTCAGTTTCAAGGTTAACTATTTGTCAATAGCTGGGACCCTAACAGATGCTACCACCCTGGGTCAGGGTGGACCTGGGTCACCAGCAATGAAGAGGCGGTTCCATACTCCTCAAAACCGCCTTACTGTTGGACGTAGTTTATCGTCTTGTCTTGGATATGGATGTAGTTTATCGTCATACCCAGGATGCCCCATTGGGGAGGGGGTCTTACCCCTCTGCAGAGATGCAGTGGGCATATTCTACAGCTCCAGCCGAAATAGTGAGTCAAGACAACAGCTTTGCAAGAAGACAGCTTTTCAAGAAGACAGCTTTCAAGTATTAACTTCAGGTTTTAGGACGCTCCTCATTCATACAGTTTGAGGGTTAACTATTTGCCCATAACTGGGAGCTGAACAGGTGCTACCATCACAGGTCAGGGTGGACCTGGGAATAGCAGCATTTAAGAGATGATTCCTCACTCCTCAAAACCTCCTGATCAGATGGATGTAGTTTATTGTCTTACCCAGGACATGGATGTAGTTTATCGTCTTACCCAGGACACAGATGTAGTTTATCGTTTTACCCAAGATGCACCATTGGGGGGGGGGTTACCCCTCTGCAGAGGTGCAGTCGGCATATTCTACAGCCCCAGCTGACAGGGCGGAAGGAGTTGAAAGTCTTTGAAACATTTTTTGAGGAAAAACAAAACGAGATTTCTCTAAGTATGGAATCTAAAAATTGCCTTCCCATTGGACTACAGTCATTGAAAATGAAGGCAGTTACATTTTTGATAAATAATATTTTAATAAATTTAACTTAAATTTTTTTTTAATATTTTAATTAATGACTTTCTGAACACCCTAATATTTTTGTTCCTAAGACTTTTCACAGAGGGCACAAATACTATACTATCCAAGGCTATCCAGTGTGCACAGATACTCTGATTCTTGGCAGAAGTGTCATGCTATATGTAAATAAGTCTATTCATTTTGATGGATTCTATACTAGTATTCTACAATTTCCAATTTTGAATTTGTACTCCCCACATTATTTAAAACATACTCACTATTTATGAACTATTACTTTAATGTACTTGTTCATCCATGGCATTATAGGAGATGGCTGTGCTGGGGCTTCAACCCCTAGTCCATTTTGTTGAAACTGAAAACCAAACAGAAAATTAAAGTTGTCTTCTTGGTCTCAATCTATGATAATGCTACTGAAGTGAGCTGTATCATTTATCTAAAATCATTTCTGCTACTAATATTCAAAATAAACCAAAAAATTTCATTTAACTTTTTTTTCTAACATATAACTTCTAAAACTTTTATATAAATATATCTATCTCATTATAGAAAATAAGTACAATTAAAAAGCAAAAAAACAGTGTATTAAAATAAAAAAATTGAGTAGGATAATATACCTAAAAAAATGTTCATTTTATAAAAGGATTAGATAAAAAAATATAGAACCATTAATCTTTAAAACTTACTGTTTGATTTAACTCCCCATAACTTTTAACATGATTGTTTTGCCATTATTACAGATTTGTGTTTGGTTTTCTCTACTTTATGCTATTTTTTTCCCCAGGAGATTAGCAGAAACATCATCAGCCAGTGATTCAGTTTCTTTGATCAAAGTCCTCATCAATATGTACTGGAAGGAAATAATGATCACTTTTAGTTTGAGACTTTGCTATGACATTCTGATATTTTTAAACCCAGTTCTACTGAAGTGAGTATTTTTTAAGATAATTTACAGTTGGTCATTTACAAAAGATTCAAATTGTTATCCATAACTTAGATCATAAAACCAAATTACATTTTTTTACCATCATCCACTTCATAGTAGTCTCCTTGGGCATGTATCACAAAAAAGGTTGCCAAGTAATTAAGAAAAAATTATAATTTAAATAAAAACAAAGATATTCAGTATAAAAATAATCAGTATATTCTAAAAATATTTTACATATGTTCATCTTAGAAAAACAGTAAAAGAATATGTAATAAAATTGCCTTCAGTCTTTGATATGCCTTTGGAAAAGATTTAATTCCCAGATCAAGTGGTTCTTATTCATGTTGTCCATCATGTCCATGATGGCAGCCATCATTAAGTCATAAGTCTCCCTTGCAATGATATTTGAGAAAAAAATAGTCTATGTGATTCAAATTAGGAGGTTATGGAGGTCACATATTACAGCTCATATGATTGTGAAAATTCTTGGCCAATCACTTTTGGGTCATATGAGTTCTATAGGAGGCAGCAACTGGAACATATACACCCACTCATCCTTTTGATCTAATACTTTGCTGTCACTGATTCTGAGGCTCTATGGAAAGAAAAAATATGTCATGGCATAAACATCATAGTTCACAACACCCAGACTCATCACAGATAATGTGGATTTAGTGTGCATCATTGACAATATCACCATGAGGTCTGCACAGAGTTGCTTCTCCTGTGCAGCTGACCACTTTCAAGATGTTAGTCATCTCTGAGTTAGCAGCTAGTACCATGAGGATGCTATACATTTTCATTTCCTGTATCAGATTGGAAGCTGCCAGTTAAAGATCACCCATTCAGCATGATTGTTTCAGTTGTTATGAGTGAGTGGCCTACTTAAAAGCAAATGTGGTGGCTCATAAATTCATCTTTTTTTCATGTTTTCTAATTACATTATTAGATAATGTTATGGGTTATTTGTACTAATTCATTCATCAACAATAAACTCTTCATTGCCTAATTATAAAAATAAATGTTGTTTGTTTTAGCAATGACATGAACAGCATGTCTTTGATAAAATGTTCTGCATTTTCAGGTTCTTATGATAAAGAGACGAATTGAAAGTCATGTATGTGAAAGAGGGTGACATAAGTCCTTGAAGCTATGTCTATCTACCCAATGAAGCAAGATTTTACACTTTTTTATTTTCTTGGAGTGACTCTTTAAGAAAGGTTTATCAAGATTGTCTTTGATTTAATTACTTATAACATATTACTATTTACATAAACTCTTTTTTTCTAATTAAAGTGATTGTAAAATGGTATTGTTTTGGTACAAATGTGTATAGTGTTTTTTAGTTTTTTGAACATGTTTTTGTTTCACATGTGATTGAAGTTTATTACATATATATATATATATATATATATATATATATATATATATATATATATGTATATGTATGTATGTATGTATTCTGAAAGTTGAGATTTCAACATGTCTTTCTATATAATTCTTGTGTGGATTGTGTATTTTAAATGTTTTTAATGTTAAAAATGAAAATAGTGGAAAATGAGATGCAGATTATAATTTCCTGTTCTTTTATTTGTGGAAATGTAAAACAGCAAAAAAGATATGTGCTATTTACAGAGATGGTGCCATAGCTGAGAGTAAATAGTTTGCTACATTTAGAAGTGGAAACTTTGATATAGAATACTGAGAACATTCCTGGAGAACTGTAGTCATTGATGATGACCAAATTGAAATGTTGATTAAAAATAATTATGGTTACAAATGGGGTATCGTAGAAATGTTCCATATATTTTATATGAGCATCATAAGGTATTTGAAAACGCTTAGATATGTGAATTACTATGATGATTGGGTGCCTCACAATCTAGTGGAAAAGACTACATTTCCATCTGCGATGCTCTTCTATTTTCCTTTTAATTCCAGATAATCAGATATTGAATTCAGACAAGTACTGTTCCCAATCTGACCAATTAAAGACAGCAATCAAGGAAAAGCTTCCAGAATTCACCAACTGAAAGAGTATTGTCTTCCATCTTGGATAACACTAAACTTCCTTTTGCTGGCCTGGTATTGGTACAGCTTAGCTGGGATCTCCTGCTACACCTACTGTACTCACCTGACCTTTGCACTTTTAAATTACCACTTACTTGTTTGATCCTTACAAATTTCTGTCAATGGGAAGAACTTTAATTCTCTGGAAGCCTGTAAAAACCACTTAAACCAGTTTACCATGTCTGGGAGGATAAAATTATAAAGCTGTGTCAAAGATGACAAAAGTTAGTGGAACAAATAACACATTGTAGTTGAATAACTCCAAATATCCTAATGTCCAAATATCGTCAAATGATTTTTTGAAATTTACCTAAAAAATGCTACAAACTTTTATTCTGACCTAATATTCCATGTCATGTTTTGATTGATTTGGTTAAGGCTTCTTTACTCTAAAAATAGTTCCTTTTTTATTATTTTCATAATTTGGATTGGCTATAAAATAGTATTCCCTGTTATATTTTCATTGATTTGACCACATCTTCTTTTCTCCATCATCTTTGAGGATAGGATATTTTTCAATTCTATTTAATCATACTTAAAAGAAATTGAGTAGTTTTAATCATTTGAATTTTGTAAATGGAAGTTTCTGGAGTTAATTGAAAGTGATTTATTTTGATAGCTGGAGGGTTAAATAGAGGCTGCACAAAATTAAGATGAATGGCAAAAATGAATAATGCTTGAGAATACTTCATCTAATAATTAATAAAAAGATGAAAAATCATCATTATATTAAAACAAATATTTCATTTTCCACCTTAATCTCTTTCCTTGTCAAGGCCTTTAATTTAGTTGATAATATGAGTAAAAAATTATTAAAAATTTAAGATCAAACCTCAGCTAAGAACTATCCATCAGGCTATGGATTTATAGATACAGCCTCATATATATATATATATATATATATATATATATAGTGGGGGGGAAACAAATATTCGTACACATACAAATTTTTAATTTATTGTATTTCCAACTAATGAATAAACATACTTTTCATATAATTAACTGTACACAGATGCATAATAATTAAATATGCATAGAAAACAGAAAAAAAAATTGATTTAATAAAAATAAATCCCATTTATCCATTTTAATGGGTTAAAAAAGTATTCGTACAATGCAAATTTCAGATTTTAAAACTTTTAAATTGCTTTAATACTATAGATTATTCAAGTGGAATATTCTAGAATGTTCCAATAATGTTATCAGTAGTTATTTTTAGTCCAAAAAATACAAACAGAATATTCTATAATTGATATTTGTGCAAGAAGGTTTTTATCATGGCAAAAAGTAAAGAAATGACAAATTCGCAAAAAGAACTGATTGTTAAGTTCTGGAAAGAAGGTAAAAGTTACAGGAAAATCTTAGACAACTCAAATATTCCATTTACTACTATTAGTTCATTCATTGCAAGGTACAAAAAAACTCAAAACTGTTGAAAACCAAAGAAGAACTGGTGCTCCACGGAAGATTTCTGCAAGATCTTCACAGAAATTAACATGTCAAATTAAACAAAATTCAATAGTTACTTGTCAAGAAGTGCAGGATGATTTGCTTTCATCAGGAATCTGTATCACTAAACGGACAATAAGCAATGAAATTCATAGGAACAATCTAAAGTCATGCTCCCCTCCTAAAATTTACCTGCCTTTATAGAACCGGTTCCTGGAAATTTGGCATGACATCAGTGTGTGTGTGTGTGTGAGAGAGAGAGAGAGAGAAAAGTGAGGTTTACATTCATGCAGATGTGAGTTTAAAGATATTAGAATATTTTTTTAATAATCAAAATTATATTATTAGAAAATAAACAAAAATGCATAGGGTAATCATTAGCAATGTTATTCTGATTGACTATTACTCATGAGTTGAATCCTCATTGGGTGCCCCATTACAAAATTTAACATTAAATATCCCAACAAGAATTGAAATGTTATAAAATCATCCAACTAACCAACATCAAAACAAAAATGATTTTTATTTTTTCCTATTGAATTCATGTCAGTAAAAGTAAAGCATGCAAAAACAATTTATTTCATGAGTGAATTACAATTAGTTTCCTTTCCAAGGCAAATATGTGAGTTAAATGAAAGAGTTTACTCTGATGGCACATCTCAATACTTAGTAAAGGTTGAAATGATTATAGTCAGTCATCACCTGACACAGAGAGGAGAATTTCTACGTCACAGACTAGAAGACAAAACAATAGTATCATTGGTGAATTTGTTAGTAGAAATCTGTTAATAAATTTCAAACAAGTTACTTTTATTTGTGATTTGCAGTAAACTGTTCAAGTAAAACTGGCCATCAAGGAAAGGAATAAAAGAAAATATAGAATTGTATTCATTCATCTGGAGTAGTAGAAAAGATGATTAAAATATTGCAATGTCTACTTCTTTAAAGTATGGCTGGCTGCTCATATCTGAGTAGGGTGGCTAATTAATCCTTTTGCAGATACCTGCTCATGTACATTTGTGTTTGTTCAACACCCACAGAAACCACCTTTGGTTTATACTGCAACTATGCTGAGCAGGTATTAGTTACAGTTTCTGAGAGAAAGAGAGCGTATAATCTGGTGTGATCAACAAATTGAATAATGTTAGCACCTTGGTCATGATGACTTGTGATTTTGTGCTTGTACAAACATTGACAACTTATGATCAGTTCTATCTACCCAGTTTCACTTACAAGGTCTAGGTCAACCTGTAGTATGATTTTCAAGCACTCACCAACATTGTTGTGTATGTAAAACAAGGGCAGTATATCAGACTATAGTCTGTACTTACAAAAGACAAGATATTATATTATTGTTTAATGTACACTCCCTTTGCATTACAGTTTAATGTATGCTCCCTAATCAACATTAATGAACATGGACTTTGCTTCATGATATGTCCCTTTTCTCCCTAACCCCTTTCTCTTGGTACCTAATAAATGCCAGTCACATTTTATGTTGGCTCTCTCTGAAACTTGAGTCTGTCCTGTTTTTCATGATTTAATTTAATCTCCATGTTGATATTCACCTCCCTAACAAATCAACACTGCTGAGATTTGAACTCAGGTATCATAGTCAGAATGCTAATATTCTAACCACTTAGCCATCATCCACTTCTTTATATAGTGTTCTAAATGAACAAAATATAAGATACATTGAAAAATGTAGTGTATATTTATTTGCATGTGGATTATAAAGAGATTATTTTACAGGAAAAATTATGGTTACAATTTTGCTTTTGTCATGTAAATCTTTATTTTCTATTAAATAGCATTTTCATGACATATCTTAGAAGTGATTCTGGTGATAAGGATAAAAAATCTGGATTTGTATACAGTTTCCTCTTTTTCATCACCAATGTTGTTTTGGTTTTACTGGACCAAGCAATCTTTGCAAAAGGTTGGAAAACTGGCACTAGTGTATCTTCCACATTAATGACGATCATCTATGACAAGGTAAGTGTTGATATTTGAGTTTAAGAATTATAATAATTTTTTTTTTTTACAATATTACGGGAACTCATCTTTATCTACTGTTGCAGTTGTCCTCTTTAAACTACATCATGTCAAATTTTATTATATTAGTTAATGTTTTCACAATGAAATTTGTATTAAACAAAGTATTGTTAAAGTTTTCAGACTATACTTATATATGTATTTATGTGAAATTTTATGTGAATGTCAGCTTATATCAGCATACATCACAATGGGTGCTTTCCTGAATGCTATATTCTTAACCTATTTGAGTCAATTGTTATCTATCTTCCTTATCTTTATAATCTTCACTTCCTACCATCTACTCTTTTATTCATATCACATGTCTCATTCATCATAACCACTTTAACAGTACCCATCTAGCCTTGTATTGGCTGAACATTTGTTGTATTATACGCAACCCGTGATAACCTAAGTAAGGTATCAAATGGTCAACTGGATTTATTTGACACTATTAAAGCTAACATCAATTTTAACCAACTTTCTTGAAACCATCACTTTATATGTATACCTATGGGTACAAAATATTAACAAGCCCATGTTAACATGTAAGATAACAGAATAATAATTTATTCAGGTATAGTGGATATTATGTGAAATAAATATAGAAAGAATCATAGATAATATGTGTTCCTCAACAGGATGCATAAAATGCTTGGGGTGAATTGATTAAAAAAATGGCTTAAAAAATATTCTTAATTTTACACCTTAAGTCACCATTGGATATAACAAATTAAATCTATAAATGTTTTGATAATTAAGTAACTTACAACTTCTCAAATTTAAAATATACTCCGACTCTTTCATATTTTAGATAATTGTCCTGTAGTTATAGAATAAAGAGAGCACTATAAAGCAAGGAGAAAATCTGAGCTAATGAATATTCAGTAAAACATAAAAAGGTTTTAAAAATATTATCATTCAAGAGTTATAGGTGAGGTGGGAAATCAAGAAAATTATAAAGTGTTTATAGGCAGGATGAAAAATCAAGATGACATGCAAAACATTTTGGTCCCTTGGTAAATTAATTACTTTTGTTAATTTTAACACCCTCCCCCCCTATATCAAGGTTGATTAACAGTCTGTTTTTCTCAGTACATTTTATGATCTTTAAGGAACAGAAAACAAGTTACTGCATTTTTGTTAATACTATATGGTGGATAATAGAGCATCATAAGCATAATTGAGTTGAAAAAAGGCCATGCAAAAATACTGAGCCACCAGTGAAAAATTCATTCTTTAACTCTTTACTTAAGCTAAAAAGAAATTTTTTTGCAAAAAAGGATCTTTATTATTATGGAAAGAATAGCACAATGAGTCACTCTCCTGGAAGTTAGCAACAGCCATTCTGATAGAAGACAAAATGTGTTCTCTCAGATGATTAAAAGAAAAGAGCTTTTTTTGGAGGTGTTAAAATTAACAAGTTATTCCTTGTTCCAGTTAACAACAGATTGTAGATCATTTTGAGATCAGTGGCCAGTTTGATCTTGTTGCAGGGGTGCTGGTGGGGTGTTTAAGTTGGAAAACATGTGTAACCTGGTGTATTTATCCCACAACAATAATTAAAAACTTGGAATGTGAGTCTGAGTAATAAAATGAGAAAGTAATAAAAATTATATATATATAAAACAAACAATAATGTATGTATTAACAAAACAAGGGGGGGGTCTACATAGACAATAAAATATTGTAGTGTGTTACAGAACAATGAACATGAATGAAGAAAACATTTAAACTAGTGAATTGTCTGCATGTGTAAAATATCTGTAGAAGTCCTAGAGAAAGGTGTTACATTGAAGAAAGTGAATGGAAAGGTGCTGGCGCATATTTTCTCCACATTGGACCCACATCTGGGCAAAATGGGAGAAAGAGAATGACTGAGAATGTTACAATGGCATTTTTTTAGGTAAGTAAGTGAGGTAACTCCACAATCTTATCAAATTATTCAGACATCAGATTAGATACAGAGTTGAGAACTGATGACCATAGGAGGTTGAAAATTAGGAACAATGTAGGTCTAAGGATAGAGCCCTGAGGGACACTTGTTTTAAAGCAAAAAGATATAGAATAGTGACTATTCAATATAACTTTCATTTTGTGATTTGATAAGAAAGACTGAATAAGTTCAAAAATTTGTCCAGAAATATCATAACCTTTCAAATTGACCAGCATGCCAAACCCTGTCAAATGTCTTCAAGATATCCAAAGAAACAACCCAAATTTCACCATTCTTATCTAAAGCTTGATAGACTCTTTCAGCAATAATTGTTAATACAGAAGCAAAAGCCATATTTCTTATCTGAAAGAACACCCTGTGAGGTGAGATGCTTAACCATTTCAAAGTTGATTAGAGCCTCTAGTACTTTGCCAAAAAGAGGTCAAAGTCTAATATAGGCTGATAGAAGGATTAAATGGTTTGTCTGAGTTCTTAAAAATTGGAACTACAGAAGATAATTTCCAACAAGCAGGAAAGCAAGAAACATTTATTATAAATTTTAGAGAGAACAAAAGCCAGTTTAGAAGCACATTTCTTAAGGGCTATTGCAGAGATACTATCAATTCCACATACTTTTTGGGGATCCAGTTTAGAGATGATAGCAGAAACAATGGATGGAGTTATATGCATATCACTCAATAGAGACTTAATTCTTAGTGGAAAGTCAGGCAAAGATACTCTAAATGAGTCAAGGGAACTTATGAGCAAGACATTCTGCTTTATCAGTAGATGTTAAAACCTGAAATTGAGTGAAGAGAGGAGGAATAAAAGACTTACTCTTATTTAAGACACTATTATATAGCCACCAATAGTCATAAGAACCAAACTTGTTAGAGGCTATATGGTGCCTCATTCCATCAGTAAACAAAGATTTAGACTCTTTGAGAACACATTTACAATTACGATGAGCAGACACAAATAGGAATCTGTTGTGATTAAAACTATCATGCTGGTACACTAAGTAAAAGTGATTCCTATAGGCTATAGTGCTGAACAGGAAAGTGAATAAAAAAAATATTGTGGTTTTCACCTGGTATTTCCAAGAAGTTACATTGATACCAGCTTTAACCAAGGAGAAAACTCTGTGGTACAATTCTCAATAGGTGGGTTTAAGAATATCAATCCAAGGGGCATCTTGAAGAAAGTCACAAAATGAATCCCAATCAGTATGTTGGTAGCAGAAAAAGTCTTGTGAATAGGAAATTCCTGTCTAATAGATCATTAAAAATAAATATCAACAGATACCACAGCATGATCTGAATTGCCAAGAGGACAGAGTTGTGATGCTTGACACAAGCTAGGACAGGAGGTAAAGAACAACTCAAGTAAAGAATCATGTTAATCAGACTTATTAGACAAACAACTATGGAAATTCACTATTTGACTGAGAGGCTGAGCAATGGGATAAATAAAATTCTGAATACTAGCAACGTCAGTAACATTAAAATGATTAAGTCACTTGGTGTGATGGGCTTTAAAATCACCAAATACAAAAATGCTCACAGATGAATTTAGAGATAGTCATTTGTATATTATCAGATATTTTGTCTAATATGTTACAGTCCCTGGAAAAATGAGAGTGATAAAGGAAAAAAAGATAGTTGAATTCTGGTTGAATATGATATCAACAAAATGGGGTCACAGTAATGATGACAAGGGAGGCCTGGGGCTGGATAGTGAAGACACTGAGGTGTTAGAAATCATGGTAGTGGTGGTGTTGGAAACCCAGCAGTGTTGAAGCTGACCTGTCAGCTACATTCTGCATGTGAAAAGTCAGGTGAGATTAGTGAAGCTTGGGTGAAGTCATGGTTTTGATGAGAGAAGCAATCATGGTGGTGACAGCACTTCTCTGTATTGGCAGGTGACCTTTTGGTCTGCAACTGTGTCAGTTGTTTACAGGAGGCTTTCTTTTAAGCAAATTTAATGAACCAGAGTCATCTTTTTTTTTTTTTAGTGGGAATGATCATGATTGTCTATTGCATCTTATTGCAGGGATTTGTTTTGTGGATCAGATGTGATGCTTGGAGCCCCTGTGCGGAAAACAACTTTTTTATTTTGTCTTTTGTTTTCTTGGCGTTCATGTAGTATGAATCAAAAAGACAGCTAATTGCAGTGGAGTATATAATATATAAGACCATTTTTATTATTGTTGTTATTAAAAGTGTTTTAATGATAAATAATAGGAGGAAAATTCCCTATAAAAACCACTAATCAAAAATAAACCAAACGAAATAAACATTACAGCTCAAATGCTTTTCTCACAAACTCTTACAAATACAAATTAAAGAATTATTTTCCAATCCTCAAGGTCAAAAGATACTACTGATAAAAGCATACTGCTAAACAATCCTAACTTCTTAATAAATAAAGGTATACACCTTTATTTATCATTTTATGTTGTTGGTCCAAAACTTTTACATGCCAGTGTAGGCAGGAAGGGTAATCAAGAAAATTATAAGCGTCTATTGGCAGGATGGAAAATCAAGATGAATGTAAGGTATTTTATGCAGTGTGCGATGGATAAATTGTCGCCTATATTACGCAAAAATGAAAATAACTTTGACATCTCGTTTTAACATATTTACCAAATTTACACAAAAATATCCTGAAATACTAAAGAGTGAATTTATTATTTGTCTATATTTCTAAGATGAGGTATTATGATTATTTACATTATTCAAACTGTTATCCTCATCTTCATCGCAACGTTTTGACCGTTGTACATTCGGGCCTTCTTCACTGACACATGGCCCAGTGGATAAAGGCATTGGTTAGATCCAGCAACTATATCCAAAGAGTTGTGAGTTCAATACCAGGCTACAGCAGTGGTAAACCAAAAAACTTGGAGAGTTGAATTAAAGAGAAATTCCAGAAGAGGCATGGCACGTGGAACTAGAACAATTTACCCCAGTGGATGAAATAAAGGGTTTGTTCCTAAATTCCAATTACCTGAAGAAGGCCAGAGCATACTAAAATGTTGTGAATACGGCTATGAAGATGAGGATAACAGTTTGGATAATGTAAATAGTAAATTTATTCTTTTGTTCTGTTACATTAAACTAGGAGCACTCTTCTGTTTTCTCATTATTCTTATTTTTTTTTTTTTTTCTCTAGCTTCAAAAAATTGGTTTCCAAACTTCTGAAAATGTGGTCATCATTAATCTTTTATCAACTGATGTCACCATATTCCGAGAGATGATTCCTTATTTGTCCATCTTGTGGTCAGGACCTTTCCAAACAGTCATTTGCTTTATAATTTTGTTCTGTTATATTAAACTAGGAGCACTCTTCTGTTTTCTCATTATTCCATTGATATTCCTATTTTTTGCTATAAGTAAGAAGATTGCAAAAATGCAAAATGAATATAGCAACATGAGAAGTAACAGGATTCAGTTACTGGAAGAAATGATTGAATACATCAAGGTAATTTTTTATTTTAATTTTGTTTTATATTTGACAGTGGTTATATGTTTTCTAGTGGTCAAGAAAGAAAATGACTTTTTCTTATTGTAATGAAATGATTAACTTATTAAAAATTCTTGATAGTATTTTTGGTCGGTAATTTGGTTTTGGTTATGTGCTAACATTAGATAACAATGTGTTCATTGATTCTTGTTGGCTATATTTGCTATAAGTTGAACTGGTCTATTCATTGGTTTAATGTTTAAACGAGAATCTAAGAAAGCAGATTCTTTCAGAGAAAAATGTTATAGTCCAGACGCATACAGCTGAGTCATGAGTAATGAGTAATGCAATAAAAAATGTTAATAATGTGTGGATAAAAGCAATCCTGTAAATAAATGAAGGAAAATGAAATTGTAAATGTACTAATTTGTAAACTCATTTCTTTTTATATTGCATTTCAGTCTATAAAACTTTTTGCCCAAGAAGATGCTTATATAAAAAAGCTAAATAAGATACGGGACCAAGAAATAAATCATCTCAAGATGAGAGTTTATTATGAAACCATTATTTCTACATTGGGTGAGATAAGCCCACAGTGGGTAAGTCATCAATATTAATATTGAAGATACTCTCCATTATTAAATTAAATAATCATGCATCATCATCAGCATTATTATTTATATAATTTATATAATGAAACATATCATCCAAATTCTGATGAATAGAGTGTGTTGTGTCCAAAAAAATAAATAAGAAATAATTATAGTGTCAAAAACAATTATAATTGTCACTCATTCTAAACCAATGAGAATTGATCCCATTTTCCCCCTCTACACATACAAACATGTGACATTCTTACTATCAGACAAGCAGTTTACATGGGCAGGTCATCAATATGTGTGCCAACAAAAATTTTGTTTCCTTTTCACTTTACAGGCCATAATAGTAACATTTATCTCTTAGCACTCAAAAATTTTAGGTAAGAAAACCCCAGACACTTTTTGTATTTTCTAACTAAACTATCTGAACATTCATTACACACATTTATTAAAAAAAAAATACAAGTATTATATAGGAATAAAGTGATGCTGCTGACACTAGAGTTGGACCACAGATCACCAGAGAGCAAATTTTGAATAAGTAGATCACGTGATGGTAAAGAAAATGTATATATGTGAATTAGCATGGTGTCTAAGTGATCACTATATGGATTACTATTCAGATCACTATTCAATGGTTACTTTTCGAACGAGTATTATTGGAGCAAATACTATTAGTGCAAGTGTTATCTGAAGGCATCTGATGCCAGTATTATTCCACAGCAATACTATAATTGTATTTGTGATTACAAAGTCTCTACTACAACGAGCATTAGGAATGTGACAATAAGTATTAATTGATATTACAAAAGTGGCAACGAGTGTTTGTCGACATCACAAAAATAAGAAATACTGTATACATTTTATTTATTCTTTATCTTATCATTCTCTCGGATTCTGATCCATATTTGATTGACATTTGACCCCAAACTCATAATTTTACTCAATATTACTGTCTCTCATGTCTCCAACCCCACATAACAATCAGATAATAAATAATACGTTTTGTTGTTTCCACATTTTGCTGTTTCTCATTTTTATGAGTATTTTTGTATATTTAAATGTTAGGCGGTTTATAAGCATTTACAAGTTATAACTGCCTTACAAGTACATAGCAGAATTAAACTGGAAATAGGACAAGAACAGTGCAGTTTCACTAAAGACATTAGAACAAGGAATGCAATATTTATCCCCAGAATGATATCAGAAGGAGCAATAAAAATGCAGAAGGATATATACCTATGTTTTATTGATTATACAAAAGTATTTAATAAGGTATGACACAAAGAATATTTTGAGCTGCTAGGTGAGCTTGATTTATTTGGGAAGGATATTAGAATAATCCAGAACTTATGCTGGGATCAAACCACCTGTACATGGATAGAAAATGAATTCATTAAATACATAGAAATAGAAAGGAACTTAAAACAAGGATGTGTCTTATCACTGGACTTAGACAAATTTTACAGTGAGGCAATCCTGAAAGAATTAGAATTCTTACCAAGATTCATTATTGGCAAACACAATCTTAACAAAATAAAATATGCAGTTGACACAGTGTTGATAGCAGAAAGTTAACTACAGGAACTCTTAGAGAAGGTAGTAAAAGAAAGTCAGAAGAAAGGAGTAAACATCAATTGTAATAAGGGAGAATGTATGGTTGTCAGCAAAAAGAATGGCCCAAGATGTGGGCTATGAATTGGAAACACTAAAATAAGCAAGTGCAAATATTTAAATATCTAGGAAGTGTTTTAACAGAAGATGAAAATTGTGACAGTGAAATCTGATGGTGCATTGTGATAGCAAAAGATGTCTTCCAAAAGAGTTGATATTCATAGGACAGATTGAAGTCAAGATTGTACAGAGGAAAACAATGAATAACTTAACTAACAAACTTCTGTGAACTTTGTTGACTGGCACTACAGAATTACAGACAAAGAACTGTACCAAATAACAGAAACTACATCATTTGAAAACTTTTCAACAACAACAACAACTAAAATGGATATCATATCTAACACAAAGAGAAAATAATGATATAATCAAGATGTTGATGTTTCATACTACTTCAAACAAAATGTTAGGAAGAAAACTTCCATCAATAATGGAAAGAGCTAGTGAACTTGAGAAATCTATTTTATTGAAAAGTTTTTTAAGAGAAAGAGTTTTTAATTTTCAAGTGAAAGTAGCACTGGCTGCTCAGTCAATGAATGCTGAATGTTTGGTTATAAGGAAACAGTTAATATTACCAACATTACCAATTTAACAACAATTCACTTTGTTTTGTTTTTCTTTTCAAGATTACACTGCTGATCTTCATCTCTTTGAGTTTAATTAATAACATCAATTCCATCACAACAGAACACATATTCATCACTCTAATGGCTCTTAATATCCTTGAAACCAACATGTCCATGTATTCAGACTGCATTTTTGATATAATTAAGGTAAAAATTTTGACTTTTTTTTCAAAGAACTTTTTGCTGTCATTAAAATTTATGCATGGTTTGTGCTTCTATGTAGAATAACATAATCATTACAAATGGAGAAAAATTTTTTATTGCACAGAAACTTTGAAATCATCAAAATAACTGGAATAGAAAATTTTGAAAGAAACTAGAAACCATTCTGTGCACAAGGGTAATATAAGAAAATTGATTAGTAGGACTTGTGGCTGGATACTTTTTCCATATATATATATTCCTAATACTTTTTGTGACCAATTAATAGTTCTGAAGAATATTGATTATTGACAGAATATATATTTTTATAAATATTTATTAAATACACTAACTAAATTTTCAAATATAAAATTTTTTATACTGACACACACAGATGCATACATAGACACACACACATACATAGAGACACACACATATGTGTGTGTGTGTGTGTGTAAAAATTTCAGAGAGAGTTTATCTGTAAAAGGACAATATGAATAAAGATAAAAGGAAAACTTATCTTAGCCAATGTGCTCTGAGGGACTTTATCAAGGCAAATTGATGAATAAAGATAATGGCAACTGGGAGATATAACATAAGTAGGAAATGCTTTTACTGATTACAAAATATATATATCTTTAATATATATATATATCAAAATATATATATAGGAAATGCTTTTACTGATTACAAAATGAAAAGAAAAACCATATTATCTTGATTGTTAATTTTCTCCAGCATTTTGTCTTGAATAAATTTTCAAGCACTCTATTTATAATACTTTTATTCAAATAAAACTGATATTAAAAAAAATATACATATATGTGCACAGGAAACATTCCTTGTTTAATTAATTATGGAATATGTAATTTATTGAATTTAACTGACCATTTCACAATTTTTTCTTTCAATATTGATATGATAATGAGTTTACACACAAATACATACATATATATATATATATATATATATATATATATATATATAGATATATATAAATACATCTGTGTGTGTGTGTGTGTGTGTGTGTGTGTGTTCTTTAAAAGTTGATTAACTTATAGGGAAAGAGCAGTCAATATCAGGATAGAATGTTTCTAGATATAAACAGTATAGACATAGAAATGAACACTGTATGGTGACTCAGATTTATATTTTAAGCAATCATTGAACCATGTTTTATTACATTTTAGAGCCCACACAAAGAGTAGTAGCAGTAGCCTTGAGGTGCGAAACTGATAGTCACCATTCAATGTGGATTTCTATGTCCACACAGTTTATATCAATCTATATATCTATCTATATGAAATTCATAGTCTAATGATGAAAAACACAGTTATTTTATACAACAAATATTTGTTTTTCAACAACATAGACTCAGCTGAATGTTACATGTGTGATAGAATAAGTAAAGATGTAGTGTAACTGTGGCAGACATAGAACATGGACAGGATTTAATGCCATTTAAATATGATATGATTGTTGGTGCCAGAAAGATAGGGCTGTGTATGACTGAGATGGCAACTTATTTTTTCTTAGGCAACAATACTAAGAGTATATAAGGGATATGTGAATTCTGGATAGGCATCAGTGGCACATGGTAAAGTAAAACATCCAGGTTGGATACTAGACATACTATTCATTTTTAAAATTATATATATATATATATATATATATATATATATATATATATATATAAAATCAAATCTTGACAAAATGCAATATTTGTTAAAAAACAGTTAAATCAATGAAAAGCACTCAATACAAATTCAAAAAATTAAAATGTAGAGCAATTTATGAGCAATTTCTACTGCAGTTTCATCAATTCAGTATTGTCAGGTAGTAAGAAGTTACTGCCTAACAATACCAAAATGGTGAAACTGTGGTTTCTCATATATTTTATATATAATTATTTATTTAAAAATATGATTTCATATGATTTCCTATTTTCTATATATTTTTACACACACACACACACACACACATATATATATATTAATTGGCTGTACATACAGGATTCAAACCTTCTTTTCCATCACAAACAAAAGGTGCTCTATGGGATTGAGATCCAGTGACTTTAAACAGAAAACCCATTGCTGTGTTCCATAAATGAATATTTCCATATTTGGAACTTGTGACACAGTGTATTGTTCTGTTGGAAGTGACCACCAGAGGATGGGTGCACCATAGTTAAACAAAAAATTTCCATCCACAGAATTCCCATTAACTTGAATTTATTCATTTTCTGAACATTGTCTGTAAATCCTAGATATAGTTATGCATAAAAATTCTAATAGATCAACTGTTCTTGAAATACTCAAAGCTGTCCATCTGGCACCAATGGCCACGCTGCATTCAAAGGCATTGAAATTACCTTTTTTTCCATACTGAAGATGGAAAGAAATTCAATAGGTCACATTATTGGCTGATTATAAATTTGTATAAAAAAGCATTTGTTAATGCATAAGTGGCCAGTGAGTGTATATACATATATATATATATATATATATATATATATATATATATATATATAGGGTGACTCCAAAAAATGGGAACTTTTTAACAATCCAATAAAACCAAGAGTGATGGAAGAAAAATACTTTATTCATAGTAATTGAAACCTTAAAACATGCCATTTAAGAAACAATGATGGAATTTTCATTTTTTAAAAATTACGTCCTGTAGATGGCATCCTCCTGTATGAATCCATTCTTGAAATCTGCTGTTGAGATTCCTCATTGACTGCTGCAACATCTCAGCTGGGATACTGTGAATTTCATCTTGAATTCTAAATGGCGAAAATCAAGGTCACTGTCTCGCAGGGTTGCCACTTGCTCATGTCTAGCAATATGCACTTCAAAAATTCCCATTTTTTGGGGTCACTCTGTATATGTATATATATATATATATATATATATATATATATATATATATATATATATATATATATATTGAGGATGACTGACAAGTCTCTGATTAAGTTTGTTTTTATTATATTCTTCTTGTATTCATATGAGAGATTTCTTTTTTGGACATAGAGTGGGTAAAAGCTGTCCAAATTTTAATTTGAACAGTTCTTACAGACTATGTCCAAAAAGAAATCTCTTGTAGAATGCAAGAAAAATAAAAAAAGCTTAATCACAGTGCCTTGTCAATCATCCTCAATGAAACTTGTATAAAAGCTTATCCTAATTTAAAATCACACACAAATAGATAACTCAATTGCTAGCTGTATATGTGTTATTATTCTCTTTAATATTTGAATAATGAAATAATTGTAAAATTATCAAATCTTTCTTTTTTAGGCAAAAGAAAGTTACAAAAATATAGTTATGTTTTTGAAGCTTGAAGACAGTAGTTTCAAGCCAGATGATGAAGTATATGATAGTAAGTATTGATTTTTTTAATATTTCAGTCATAACTGACTGATTAATGTATTTGAAACAGTTGCTGTCATGCTTTGAAAATGCATCCGTTTATAAATGCACATTTTTTCTGTAAATTCTAATTATTTCCACAAATATAGTTCAGTAAAACAATCTCTGAAAATTATTAAAGTTAGGAATTCAAAATGATGTGTTTCAACCTGCAAACTCCTATAATGGGAAAGAGCTATGAAAGAAAGGTTTATTCTCCCTTTTGTATTTCCCCCATTATGGGCATTATCATATCCATAATAATCCATTATAATAACACTGTACTTCACGGATACAATGGAAAGACTGAAAGGAAAAGAAATGACAAACATGCTCTGTTCTCAGAGAAACTGTTATACCACTAAGACATGCACAAAACTGTATATACATATTTATACACGACGGTTATCAGCTTTTCTGCTAAGAAATAGCTTTATAGATACAACAGTATAAAAAGGTGGAATCCCTGGTATGCCTGGCTGTGTTGAGCATATAGGAGTTTTGTCTTTTTTAATAAGGGATGTAAGGAGGAATAAAGGAAACCTGGCTGTTTCATGGTTGGATTTGGCCAATGCTTATACCACATAAACTTGTGGAAGAAGCTTTAGTTAGACATTACGTCCAATGTAGTATCCGCAAGCTTATCCTGGATTACTACAGTCAATTCCATCTAAGAGTTTCATCTGGTTTGGTATCTTCAGACTGGCATAGACTCAAGAGAGGAATTATTACAGGCTGTACATTGTCAGCCACATTTTTTGCTCTCGTGATGAATATGCTCATGAAATTCGCTGAGGTGGAATGCTGTTGCCCCATTTTCTAACACCAGAGTTAAGCAACCACCCATCTGGGCTTACATGGACGATCTTACAGTCATTGCACATTCTGTTACAGGCTGTAGATGGCTGTTACATGGTTTAGAGAGACTGATTGAGTGGGCAAGGATGAATTTCAAGCCAAACAAATATAGATCAGTGGTAATAAAAAAGGGCCGGGTGGTAAAACACTATTTCACAATAGAAGGAAGAGGCATCTCGACGGCCGATAAGCCTGTTAAAAGTCTAGGGACTCCAGACATATAGTGTTCCCATCTTGACTGTGGAGAAGTTGGAGAGGAGAGCTAGCAGTTTCCTCCATAGATGGTTAGGATTACCTCAGAGCTTAATCAGTGCAGCCTTATATGGATCATCCAATGCCATCCAGCTGCCATTCAGAGGCCTGGTTGAGGAGTTCATGGTTTCACGGACAAGGGAAACCTACCAGTATAGAAACTCCAGAGATCCAAAAGTATCAGGCGTGGGAATTGAGGTCAAGATGGGCAGAAGATGGAGTGCAACTAAGGAACTGGCTATCACAGAAGGGAACCTGAGGATAAAAGCAATAGTGGGTTCAGTCGTGCAAGGAAGAGCAGGCCTGGGACTGATTACTTCCTACAGATTCAGAAAAATCACCATGAAGGAGCGTCAACATCTGATACAGGATGAAGTAAGAGTGAGGATGGAGGAAAAGTGAATGACAAAAATGGCAGGTTATAGCCAGCAGGGTGTGTGGACCAGGTGGGATGGTGTAGATCGGTGAAAAGTGTCATGGTCAGATCTTTGGAATACCGACTTAGCCGATCTAGATTACTGGTTCAGATGGTGCACGACATATTACCAAGCCCGACCAACCTACACTTATGGGGAAAAATAGATTCACCAAAGTGCCCCTTGTGCAGAACTGCTCTGACAGATGGGCGCTATCAGTGGTGTCATGACAAGCTCATTATTGCTGAAGCTTTGCAAAGCAATAAACTCATCCCAGAAAAAAGAGCTATCTGCTTCGCTAAAGCAGGTTTAAAGCTGAGTAAGAAGGTTGCAGGATTCCATTCACTGTTATCGTCCATGTCGGATTGGCAGATGCAAGTCAATCTCGAGAAACAATTGAAAATCCCTACACATATATCGTCCTCCAAACTCCGTCCAGACAATATCGTTTATTCAGACACCACTAAATGGATTATTTTGCTGGAGTTAACTGTCCCATGGGAAGAGCATATGTAAGAGAGGCTAATGAGAGAAAGTACAGTAAATATGAAGGACTCTTAGAAGAGTGCAGTACTAAAGGATTGTGTACTCATTGTTTCCTGGTTGAGATCGGCTGTAGGGGTTTGCTGGACAGTCAATGATATGAGCCCTTACTATCCTAGGGATAACTGAACAAAAGAGAAGGCGGGCAATTCAAATGACCCCGGAGTCCATCAGAAAGGCCACCAGGTGGTTGTGGATAAATAAAGCTAATGAGTGGCCCAAAACTACTAAAAATACGAACGTTCTTAGTGTAGATGAACATCCGTCGTAAATACCACCACTAAATACTTTTAAAGCTTAAAAGTTTATATAGATTTGTATATATGTATGTTAAAATTGTATATATAGATGGTGAGAAGCTTCAGAGAAACAATTTATTCGAGTTGCATGATAACATTTGTTGCATTCAGTTGCAAATTCAACGATTTCATTTTTGCATTTTACTGGTCTTTCAAGTAGATTTATTTTATTACAAAAATATTCTGACATGTAATCTTTCCTTTTCTTTACTTGCAATTTTTTTTTGTTTTCGTAATTTTTCATTTCTGATTTTTTTATTTGTCGTATTTACTCGTTTTTTCAATCAATTTACTTTAAGGATAATTTTTTTTAGGAGTAACTTATTTTAACTAAATTTACATGCTATTTTTCTTTTAAATATTATTCAACATGTAAATATCTTGATTAATTTATTTTAAGCAATTTTGGTTATATGTTATTTCTCTTAGTTTTTAAATGGAATTTATTAGAGTATCAATCAATATCCCAAATTTTCATACTGTATTTTAGGAGTTTTTTTTTGTAAATAGTCTAAGTCATTTTAATCACTCTAAACATTTTATTAAGTGTAGTTAAGAAAAAAATAAGAATAAAAAGGAAAGTTATAAAAAGCGAAAGACCAAACAAATAAGATATAATAAAGAAGTTAAAAGGGGCGGGGAGAGAAAGAAAAGTCGTAAGACAAGCCAATATAATAAATTGTTTATATTTTATTAATGTATAAATATATATATTTATTGGTTTGTTTTCTTCTCTTCTTCCAAAAAACACCCTGTCTTGGCCACATGTAGGAAGCTCAGTACAACCAAGCATATCCAATCTATACCATCAAATAGCCCAAGTGAAGTCTTCATTAGTCGCCGTTTTCTTGGGAAACTTATATAAAGCACGTCCTAAAGCTAGTAACAAATTTTATTCTGTGTGCGGGCCAAATACTGATCATATTCAGTCTGGTCGCCCATCAAAAAAGTCTGTTGTTTATTTAGACCCGAAACTTCTAGTGACATGGGAGCAACAACACTGACGACGCACCTAGATTCGGCACTTAAACGTGTATTTTTAACAATACACGTCCCACACAGAGAAAAATATATCATATATATTTATATGGCAAGCAGAGTGAAAAGATAAGGTCTTACATATAATATGGAGATTCTTTTGTATTTCTGGAGAATCCAAGTTTAGGACCCCAGATTCAAATAGGCCTGATTCATCTACTATGTCTCAAGTGAGGACATATTACACAAACTGGAAATGGCGAGTCTTGGGTTTTCCCAAATTGAGGACTGCTAACCAAAGTTTCTTTCTGTATCTCTATATATATTCTCAAAGGGAAATGGTGTTATTGTGTTTCTGTAAATGAAAGACTGATCACTTTCATCACTGTATGAATGAAGTGATGTCACTAAGCAGCCATCATGGGACCCATGTGGCTTATCTCAGCCAAAGGGAGATAATCGCCTTCTGTATCCCTACACCTGTAATAGGATTTCATTCATAAATGTGTTTAAATCCAGATTTCTTTTCTACTAATGTTCATCCAATGCATCAGTCCAAGTGCCACTCAAGGTAGAGGGTTACTGTGTAGTGGTGTATTAGTGTAAGAAAAGGTAAGAAATGCATTTCATAAGTTTATGTAGTAAAGATAATTAACCCTAGAGTTGAAGTGGTCAAGTTTGTAATAATTGGGAAAGTATCCTGTAGGAAGTCTTTTCTGCAAAACTGTAGTTCTTGAAAAGAAGCTGTCTGAGTGGAACTTCCTTCTTACAAGTGGAATATGAAAGGAATGAGGATTATTCATCCTTGTATACATGGTATGGCAGGTCCCAGCTGCAAAGGTCAGGGCTGTTGGAACCAATGAATATGGCTTGTAAGAACATTTGTCATGGAAATAATGATAGAGTAACATTTTGTCTGTGGGAAAGGAGGTTTAAGGTATAAAATAATTCATAACCCACAAGGTCACTTAGGTGTTTTTGAACTCTATCAAAACAAGCAAGTAAAGAGTGAACATCTCCAGCCCAGATGTGGCAGCAATTCTCCATTTTTGATTTGATTTGACTCTTGTAAAGAGACAGCATAACAGAGGGTAGCCAGATATTTACTGGAACATTACAATGAAGTATTTATTTATGCAATAAATTTTCCCAGAATATTTCCCATTATTTCATATTTTATTTCCTTTTTAAATATAGAATTATTAATGCTTTAAGACAGCTACTCAAGTATTTAAAGTATTTTATGTCCATTTAGTGTTTATTTGGTATTTCCTTCTGTTTACAGAGAAATTACTTTGTATGTGTGCTAGCCTGGATTTACTTGGCAAAGTTGAAAAAGAAAATTCAGGTGGTATGTAAAAACTTGATTTTAATAAAACTAACATATTTTTATAATGAAAACAGATAATATCCCACTAATCTCATTTACCAAGATTAATTGACAATTTGGTATTGTTCTTTTCATCAGTCTATTAGTTAGTCTGCAGCATCATTTATTGGACAGTTGATGCCATTTCAATTGAAGTCTCTCAATTTTGAAATCTTCATTTTCATTCTTTTCAGTTAGTTAACCAACATCATAAAAATAATGTGTACTGGATATCATTTTAAATATACAAACTATTGCTTTACTACAAAGTAAATTAAAACTTAAATGAAATTAAAAATCAATTAAAAGTGCTGTTTTCTTTCAAAATGGTATATTTAAAATCTGTATATTTTTTGTTCTGAAGTATCACACCAAAATAAGCAGAGAATTATAGATATATTAAAATGACATTTAAGAAAGAGAAATTTGAGATAGAGAAATGAATATAAGAGACAAAGACCAACTAAGTAAACCATTAGGAAAACATTATGGAAACAGTGAGTATTTAATTGCACGCCCACTCAAGTCGAATATAACAATGTTGAGTTTAAAGTGGGTTGATAGCTCACATGTACATGGACTGGGGACAAAAATTGCTCAAATCTTCTTGGCACCTCCATATTTGTGCATGCCTTGTGCCCCAGGGAAAGATATTTTAAGGCCCAAGTGCATAATATTAACTCCTCCCACAGCTCAGCAAAAGCAAAAAGAGATATTTGAGCTCTTCCTTTTAGCTGTAATTCCCTAATGCTGTTTGTGAATCTTATAATCGTCATTGGTAGCAGCTTTATCTCATATCCAAGAATTTAATTACTTCTTAGCTGATCATTTGGTGAGTGTAGTCATCAACCCCATCTTCATAAAGATGGTATTGATGACTATATTCACCACCAACATGAAGGTTTGGGACTAGAAGCTTCCAGTTTTACCAAAACCTGTTCCTATCACCTATTCCCTATCTCTGTTTGGCTTTACAAGAGTTGGTTGGAGGTGAAAGAAAATCAGAGTAGAAGAAAGTGCTGATGGTATGAATTTGTTTAAGGTGGACCTCAACTTGTCAGCAAGTGACCCACATACTTGATTTCATGACCTTTTTCTGTGACACATGGAATGCGATATGGAGAATCCAGTTATGAAACTGCTACTGACTACCACAGACTCTGTTATAAATTCAAGTGGTACCTTCTGTAGCATGTCCGTCATGAGTAGCCCTCTTCATCTGCTGGTTCAATCATCGAGATCTGTTGTAATCATCATCCTCTTGTTCCACCATTAGGATTTGTGTGGTTTGATGTGTTTAGACTGGGTCTTCGTCTTCAACCAAGCTGCCAAGGGTGGCCCTACCAGGAATTTAAAACTCCTGATGGTATCATTTTCAAAGTCATTGGACCACACAAGCCCCTCCACCACGATGAGGAAAGGTACACACATAGAACCATACCTGCATAGACACACATATATATTTTACACTGGATGTCAGAGTAAACAGTTTGTCATCAAATGTTACTTTAATGACAATAATAGAAACAAAACAATAAATAAAAAAAGAATTCAAAGTATAAAATGAGCATCAAATATATGAGAACATTTTTTATTAGTTTCATTGGTAAAAATATTTGAAAGATAAATAATAGAGGATGAAATTGACTATTTTGAACCAATAGTAAAAAAGAAAAAAGTAAACAAAACAAAAAAATGTTATGACTTGAAACACTTTTCTTATGAATTTGAAAATATGTCCTCATCTATAAAAATGTTACATTACATATTTTACAATAAAATAAAATAAGAAAAGAATAAAAAAGTAAAATTATTGGCTAATGTTGTTAAAAATGTTTTAATGATAAATGATAGAGAAAGAAATCTATGAAACTGAACCAATAATCAACAATAAACAAAACAAACATTACAATAATAACCTACAGGATTAAAGTGCTGGTTTGTAAATTTGATAACAGTTTCTGTTGTTTTTTTTAATCGTTTCACCCCAAGTAAGGGGATGATGCCACTAGGATGCAGGGGTTTACAGGGAGTGAAAGAGAACAAAAAAGTTTAGTGAGGAGAGTGAGGAAAGGACAACAAAGGAACAGGGTTCAGGAGGACAGAAGATGGCAATTGACATTGCATTTAAATCTCTGAAGATTTTAGGTGGCAATGAAGCAAGAAGGGATTTTCACAGCCAAGAAGTGAGAGAAAAGAAAATATTAGAATAGAAAAGATGGTTGCATCTAGCTAGTTCAACAGTAAATTGGTAAGACCTAATTGTCAGTCTAGTAGTATGCTGAAAGTCATGCAGTTTAGTCAATAAGGAAAAGAAAGGTCCTTAAACCAGTTGCCATGAAAATATTTACAGAAAAGACAGAGGAAAGCCATTTCATGTCGGTGAGAATTTGACTGAAGTCAAGGTGCCAGGTCAGGATTGCTTACATTACAGACCTTTCTTTGAATTTTGTTAAGAATCTCAAGATATATAGTAGAAGCACCAGATCAGATATGATGTCAGTATTCAATACATGGATCAATGGTAGATTTATAAATGTGCAAGATGAATTCTGATGAGAAAAATTGTCTGGTATGATAGAGTGATACAATTTTCCTAGTAGTTGACCTAGAAATTGATTCCTGTCAGTGGAAAATGTGAGCCCAAGAAGGTGCAAAATGTTGCTCTCCTGGAGTTTAGCATCAGCCATGATGGTCACAGACAGAAAAGTTTCTCTATGGTGATTAAATAAAAGAAGTTTTGATTTGGAGGCATTAAAATTTACAAGCCATTTCTTGTTCCAGTTAACTACTGATTGGAGGTCCTTTTTTGAGAGCAGTTTCCAGATTTACTTTGTTAGATCTGTCAGACTTGTTACTAAGACAGAAGTAAATAATTGTGCTATTAGCATAAATATGTAGTTAGGAACTGATAACTTCAGGAATATTGTTGATGAAGATCAGAAACAGTGTAGGGAGAGCCCTGGGGAGTCCCCACATTAATATGAAATGATCTAAAAAGCATGCCCGTTCAATTACGTGATTTGTTAGGAGTGATTGGATTAAGCTAAATATTTGTCCAGAGACACTGTAGCTTGCAGAGAAGGCCAGCATGACAAACTCTGTCAAGCACCTTTGAGATATTGCTGTGGTAAACCCTCCTACAGTAGAATGAACTCTTCCTCCTCTCATAAATCCCTATTGATTGAAGATAAGAGGAACTGAGGATTTGCTTTTGTTCAGCACAACCTTGCAGAGCTGCCTGTAATCTCTAGAGCCAAACTTGTAAGAATATCTGGGTTGGGTAATACAGACTCAGGCTTAAAAGAAACAGGACAAACAATAACTAAACAGTACTAAAATAAAACAAGATGGTGTATCCTTAGACATGAACAGTGGAACAAGAACAATCTACCCACATAGATTAAATAAAGGGTTCAGTTTAAAATTCATTGATGGTTACCTGAACCAACAGACATCTGAAAAAGGCCAGATAGTACAATGGCTGGAATGTGATGATAAAAAGATGATAACATTAGTTCAAATGTTAGATTATTTAATATTGAATTGTTGGATTATTTAAGATTGAATTATGCATGGGACACACAGTGAGAATCAAGCTGACTATTCAGCAATAATAGTCAACTAGACTAATCTCATTAAGCATTACCCCAGGCATCTTTTTTCCAGTTAACCTGCATATGCATTGATATAGGAAATTATGTAAGGCAGTGACTGAATCTTTGATTTGTGAGAAAGTAAGAGAAAGCATTATTTAATAATTAACATATTTAATCAAGATGTTTTAGATATTGGTGTTTCCTTATTTGTACTAATACTGTAGTAAATTCCAGGAGAGAATATATAAGTTACTTTTCACTTTTTCTTTTCACCTTGACATAATCAAAAATTGACTATTTTTTTATTTTTAAATTTCTTTTCTTTGTTTAGAGTCAGTACATTCTGTGGTCATTACTAATGCAACATTTAAAGACCAGTGCCTTAAACAGTGAGTTGTTTTTACCATTTAATAAACATTAGTTTATCCTGTCTATATTTCTAATGAGTTACTATTGGAAGGAAAAAAATAATTTTTCTAATATTGTTCTTATTATGGTTCTGCTATTATAATCAATTAATAAATTAATGTCAATCAGTCAATCATATAACACAACTTTCATAAGTATAAAATATTTATAATAATATATTTGTTCCTATGTAATATGATGTGTAATGATTTCAGCATTTACCAAACTAAATGGTTTCTATTGTCACAATTTCCTTTGTTAATTCTAGACCTAATAAATAATTTTATTGGTATGCTAAAATGAAATCGGTATTATTTATTTTAGCACTTAAAAAGATAAGGTTGGAATCTTGTATTTAAGCATAAATTACATTAAGTTGATCAACATATTTTTAAAAAACTTTATTTTTAAATTTTAATAATCCATATCCAAAATACACTGTTTAATTGTGAATTTCTAATGTCTAAATTAAATTAAAAATTACAAAAGTATTAAAACAACAAAATATTTTTTAAATTACATTTTCCATATGTTTTTTCAAGAAAGATATTTTCATGCTTATTCAAATTTTAATCTAAATTTTAAATTATTTACTTGTAAACATATGAATGAAGGGTTCAACTAAAATACTTTGCATAAAAAAGATAATGAAAACTTATCCAAATTTTCTGATATTTTTTATTCTGATTTTAAATCTTTAAAGAGATTGATTTTTTAGACCCATTCAAAGTTTAACTTTTAAACATTATTTAAATTTACTCACCTTTTTTTCAGCATCAACTTAAAAATCAAAGTTGGTCAACTTGTAGCAATATGTGGGGATCATACTTCTGGAAAATCTGCCCTGCTATATGCTCTTCTTGGACAAATAAAGAAGGAATCAGGAACAGTATGCAGAGCAGTGAGTTGGTTAACCTTTTCATTTCATATTATTTCTTGTCTCATAGAGAAATATGAAATTTACTGTACATCTATACATAGTTTATATAACTCAGTTGATCTACCATGAGTAAGTGAAAACATTTAATGCTTAAAGAAAAAGAGAAAATAATTTTTTTTTACATTTATGATCTATATGAACATTGTAAAAACAGTTATAAAATTATTGTCTATGCATGTAAAATATCATTTATAAAGGTCTAATAAAAATGCATACAAGAGATTGTTATTACTAAAAACATATTGTTCAACAAAAAACACTGTAAAATAAACTAAATGGACATTACAATCAACTGAAAGATACAGATTATAACCAATTGAAAAATATAAATGTTCCTGTCCATCAAGTTTTCTTGCATTTGTTTTTAAAGGGAAATGTGGCATTCACTCCTCAGGAACCTTGGGTTATCAATGATACAATAAAGATGAATATTTTATTTGGAAAAATATTCTACAAGAGACATTTCCAACAAATTTTGAAGTACTGCTGTCTTGAAGACATAAATGAAGAAACAATTGTTAATGGAAAGGTAGGTGACTCTTACAGGTGATAAGAAACAGTGAAAATTTGGCCTTGTAAAAATATTCAATTTGTTCATAAAGAAAAAGAAGAAAGTAGATAAAGTGTAAATCTGAAATTGTTAATTCCAGAATTAAAAAAAAAAATCTTTTTTAGTTCAGTTTATTCATGTGAAGACAGTTTTCATGACAGCAAATAGACTAGACACAGAAAGATTTCTTAATAATTGTTACTTCTGGCTTCTACTCAGACTATCATACAGACTCTTATTCTCACTGACTACTTGATGTTATCTTTTTATTTATACCTCACTCACTGATGTAATAGTAAACACAAAATGCTGGTGAAGATTTAATAGAAAAATGTTCAGTTCAATTCTAAAGTGTGATACTTGAAGAGTATAACAAACATTTCTAATAACTTAATAACTATACATGCTTAAAAGCTGAAACTTTGCATATTAATAATGTGATATATGTTTTAAATGCTGCATAATCTTTAACTTCCTCAGTAAGTTATAAGTTAATTAAATTTTATTTTAAGTTGGTATTGATTCAGTAGGGATATTGTTTCTTATTAATAATTTTCATTAAGAAATATAGTTTTTTTTTTTTATCTGAAGCTGATTAATTAACAGAATATGTTTTGATGTGAATCTGTCCAATTTGTTTGATTTACAAAATCTTAATTTATACAGACTTTTAATTTTTTTTGTTTTCAAGCACTACAATTTCACAATGAATATTCAATGCAGTTCATAACAGCCTCAACTTTTTTAGTAAAAACAACTTAAACCACTCAAACCAATTAAATGTTTGAAAAGTAAATTTAATTTTCTTTTACAGATGAACACCATTAAATACTGATGAAAATGAATATCTCATATAATATATTTATACTCAAATTATAAAATTTTCTAATGTTTATATAAATTTCATAGGAATGATAACATACTTTGTGTGCCATCTACCAGTGATTCTGAAGTTAAAATTTTTACCTTGCTTAATATCTTTTTTAATGAATGACCTTTTTGACATCCCTACCTTTCCATATCTTCCTTCCAACTGTTAAATTGTTTACGTGTTTGAATTGTGAACTACTAATTGTACTATGGGATTTCTAACTGAGATTTCATTTACATGATTATTACACCAACCATAATGTAATTACTAAATTTCAGTTCTTTCAAGTATTTAATTATATGTTAGTGAGATTGCTAATTACTTTTTCTAAATAGTTGGCCAACATTTTAGTGACAGCTAGACAGTTAAATCATTTGGCTAAGTGCAATCTTTATTAGATCAGTAAAATTGAGTAAAATATTTTGGCAAGCTTGGACCATTATGCTCTCCAAATGTCAAAAGGATAGTTTTTCCATTGACACTGTTATTATTTTAACTACCCTCACTCCTCAGCAATGCTTTTTGTTTTAACAGAATTGTAATAAAAGCTAAACATATAATGAAAGTGAATTTATAATTTTTTCGTTCTTGAGAATTTACAACAAAAATAATAAACGCTATTTTATTATTTATTAGATTGTTTATTGGAATGGTTGGCAAAACATTGGCAAATTGCCAATTTGATTTGAACTTTATAAAATGGTAAATAATAAATATTTCCTTATAGTTGACACTCAGTTTTTTTGCAGGTTCAAAGGTCCAAGTTTTCCAATGTTTCCACACCAGTTTAATATTAATAAAAAGCCCGTTTCTTGAATTGATAGTAATTAAAATCAAACTGGGAAGTTTTTTAACAGAGGACAAGAAGTGCAACCCTGAAATCTGAAGGCACATTGGGATGCCTTCCAAAAATTAAGCAAAGTATTAAGAAACAGCAAAATTTCATTAGAAACAAAGAAAAGAGTACTGAACCATTATGTAATATCAGTATTCCTATATGGCAGTGAATGCTAGATAATCTCCTCATAGATAAAGAAGAGACTTGAAGCAACAGAAGGATGCTGAGGATACTATGGGCCGAACATGTGAGCAATGACAAAGTTTTAGAGAAAATGGAAACAAAAAGGAAACTTATACTTAACATCAGGAAGAGAAAGTTGAAATTTCTAGGGCACATAATGAGGAAAGAGGGCTTGGAAATTTCGATACTCACAGAATATATTGAAGGCAAGGGGGATAGAGGAAAACAATGTATAACGTACCCTAGTGAGCTTGAGTAAATGGATGGTAGAGCAAGGCTCAGGAGAAATAATAAAAAGACAAAATTTATTTTTTATTAAGGGCTACAAAGGATAGGAAATTGTGGAGAGCTATGAGCACTTATGCCCTGAAGAGGCATAACATATAGAAGAAGAATATAATGTTTAGTTAGTAGACATTATGGGAAAAGAATGAGACTAGTCCAAACATATATCAAATATAGCATTTATTGTTTTGAGAAACAATACAAAAGATACAAAGCTTTTACCTGTTTGTGAATGTTTTTTTAAGTACAGAAGAATGAAAGTTCTGTTTTCATAAGTCTAGCATGTGATATCCAGAAGTGGGAAACAGATGGTCAGGTGTTGCATGTTCACTTGATGGGGGCAAAAAGAGGCCAAGAGCCCTACATCTCTCCCTGGGGCAGCAGGGAGACAGGATGCAATTGGACAGTCCTGCAACTAATCCAGAATTCCCATACATGTAGGGTTCAACAGAGCCCCAAATCCTACTGCTATGTGTGTGTTCTGATCAGCGTGTGAGTGTGTGTTGAAGTATTTGTATGCATGTATGTTAATTCACTGCACTGCTTGGTAGTCTCATTCTTCATTTAATATACTGGAAAGAAAATGCTGTCATCCTAACAAAAATCTAAATTATTAAATCTAGCAAGAAATGAAAAGGACAATTTAACTGGACTGAAGATGTCAGCTAAAATGATCTGGTCAGGGCCATGATAACTACTACCTTTTTAATATTAAGAAATTGTTGCTATAGTTAAGATGATTCAGGCAACTTCATTTTATAAAATTATAATTTCTTTGCATGCTAATTGTTCTTCCAATGTTTTAAAAGGAAATGACAGTAAAAATTTTAAATTTTAAAGTATATTTTTTATATTTAGGGAAGCAACTTGAGTGGAGGGCAACTTTATCGTATAAATTTAGCCCGAGCAGTATATTCTCGACCAGATATTTTCTTGTTGGACAACCCATTATGTGCAATTGATGTTGCTACAGCCAGAGATATTTATGAAAACCTACTGGGTAAAAATGGACTACTCAAAAATATTGTAAGTAATAAACATCTTCAAAGCCATATCAGTATTAATTTTCTCAAATGACAGCATATGATATTGTTCTGTAACTCAACAATAATCTTGGTAGGAAAGTTTTGATCTTTTCTTACTGAGAAGAAAATGCTTTCAATCCTATCTTTAAATCATTAATTTAAAATATATGAAATTGCAAACATGATAGTTTCTTTATACTTTGTCTACATTATATAAATTCTAGATTATATGAGATATTTTTATATTATTTAACTCAGTTTACACTGGATCAATGTTTAAAGGTTTTAATATAGTTTTTTCAAATTTTATGTTTCATAATTGTGACTGTATTATCATTAACCATTATCAACAAATTTGAAAATAAGGTCAGTTTACAAATGATGATATTATCATCCTAAAAGTATGATTTTAAAAATATTTTCAGTAAGGTATAATTTGAAAAACTGTTCCTTTAATAATAATAATAATAATAATAATAATAATATATATATATATATATATATATATATATATTAGGTTGGTGTAAAAATAATGACATAATAATGTCGTTTTTTGACGTTAAAAATACGTCAAAAAACGACATTATTACGTCATTATTTTTGCACCAACCTTATATATATGTGTGTGTGTGTGTGTGTATGTAAATTCTTATTCAGCCATTAATACCCACTGTAAAATCTGGTATTAATTATAAAATAAAAACCAATATTAATTATAAGATTTTTTAAAAATCAATTCACCCCAAGCAAGGCAATAATGCCACTAAAACACAAAGGGCTACTGAGAGTTAAAGAGAATGAAAAGAATTTAGAAGGAACTGGAAACTCAATTCCAAACAGGGGACAAGGGATAAACCTCTACTCTTGTTCAAAAGGCTGTTTATAAAAATCTGGTATTAATTATAGGCTTCTACCCATAATCCATTAATGGCTAGCATTTAATTTTTGGGACAATGAATATTAATGGATTTTCTATATATAATCACTTATGATAGGGTATATATGAACATAACAAGCTAGTCAAAAGTTATATATTATGTGATAGTAATGGGTGGATGATAAGAAACAATAAAGATATTTAATATTTTACTACAATTTGAAGGAAATTGGGCCAGTACAGAATCATTTAGTTTTAAGCAGAAATTAATGAATATAAAAAATAACAAATCAGATTTAGATTCATCAAGAAATATTGGTTGATTTTTGGCTTGTACACAAAATTTAAACTAAAATGACAAAATAGCTTTATCAAAACACTTCGTTAAAAATAGAAATGTTCATTTTATATTCAAAATTAAAAAAGATGCTAAACAAAGTAAAAAATAAAGGACTTAATCAGAAATTTATCATATATGAAATAATAAATATCTCCTGGCTACTTTAGATAGTTATGAATATTTAATTCATAACTAACTAAAGTAGCCATTTACACCTGCTAAAAGTTAAAGAAAGGATTGCAAATTGTTATAACGACAGTAAAATGATTCCTTAATACTGTAATATGGCGTCAAGTTATGCAAAACTCCTAAAACATATCATCCTAGAGCTTTGTGAAAAGTCATTGTCTTCTTCAAGCAACATATATACTTTTTATCCATCTAATTTTCATCCAATTCATTGCTTGTTGCTTATTGAAAAGGCCAAAAAATAGATTGCTTATACATTATTATGCTTAAGCAACTAAGGAGTCTCTGCTGATTAAGTTAAATAAAGCGTAACTACATATGTTTATTGTAGATAGAATTTTGCTTAATGAAGCTGTTATGATAATCAAACTTAGTAGCTGTAGATATTCTACATACACTGACTCAAAGTTGCCTGTGAACTATAGTTATAGCTCTCTTTATGCTAACTACCTGGTACCTAAACCAATCCCATTGCATCTCCCGGAATCTTTTGGGTTTCATGCCTTGTATGAATCTATGGCTTCTCCTACATTCCATCCTCCTCTCATTGGTTTCATGATTCTTTCTTGTTCTGGAGGACCTTGATCTAGTTCTTTTATTCTCAGTGTCCCATATTTCGTACTCCGAGTCTTCTGAAGAACTTTGATCATCCATTGATTACTCTGCCCTGCTTTCTTGTTCAACTACATAGTTATTTGAACTAGCTTTGCTTTGTACTTCCTTGTAATTTTGGCTAGATCTTAACTGGTCTGCACGGACAACAATATTTTTACCATTTTTGCATATTAATGCCATGTTGTATCCTTTTTGCATTATGAAATTTGCCTTTTCCGGCTCGTTTTCTTTATTTCTTTTGCACCATATGTTTTCATTAATAGAGTAAGACATGGGTAATGGAGCTCTAATCTGTCTTCCCATTAATGCAGGTCTGTCAGCATATGATATTGTTCTGTAACTCAACAATAATCTTGGTGGTAGGAAAGTTTTGATCTTTTCTTACTGAGAAGAAAATGCTTTCAATCCCATCTTTATTGTTTGGACCATTCATTCAGCAATCCCATTTCATTGAGAGTGCTAAGGAAGTGTTTTATATGGGACAATCTTCCTTAACCACAAGCATAGCCTTTGTCACAGAAGTTGGGAGCATTATCAGTTAATAATGTTTTTGATACTCCATTTCTAGCTAATATTATGTGTAATATTCATTTTACAGTTATAGATTTTTTACCCTGAACTTGGAAAACTTCAGACCAGGTGAAAAAAACATCAACCAGTATTAGACATAAACCTGCCCTGTTAACTTAATCCATATGAACTCTAGGCCATCGTTCTGTTTCCTTAGGCCAAAAGTGTAAGTTATTGTGGTGAAAATTCTTTATTTTGGCACATTTGCATATGTAATTCTGTACAACTTAGGTGTGTCTCGGTCACCATGCTTCCAGTTTTAACTGTTTTGCGTAGCAGTTATCCTACAATGCACATCATCATGTACACTTTCAATTACTTCTTTTCTACATTTTTCTGGTGGCACAACTAAATCCCCACTATAAATTAGACCATTTTCTATTGATAGTTTATACCTGGTTTCTTTGTATGGTCTTTTTGCTTTTGAACAATTACTCCATTTATTGTTCCTTATTCTAGATAAAATTCAGCTTAAGACTGGATCTTGTAATCTCTCCATAACTAGTCTATTCATGGGCAACATATCTGTTTCCACCCAATGAAAAATTCATCCTCAACTTTTTTTTTTTGTTCCTTTTCAAATTGTAGTTGGGGCAATGCATCTACATGTAGTATCTTGTTTCCCTTCACATATTCTATATCATGTTCAAAAGCCATTAACTTCATAGCCCATCTTAATATTCTGAATGATGTAACTTTTGGCAATTCCTTCCTAGGATGGAATATAAATTCTAAGGGCTTATGATTGGATCTCAACAAAAATCTTTTCCTAATAAAAATTGTCTTGCTCCATACAATCACAAGTGCTTCCTTTTTAATATTAGAGTAGTTCAATTCAGCTGGTGTCAATGTCCTAGAAAGATACATCACCGGGTGTGCTTCCTGGGACAAAATTGCCGATAAAGACTGGCCACTCACATCTGTGGTTAATATCATATCCTTTTTAGGGTCAGAAATCTTGACCATGATGTTTTTTATAGAGCTTCTTTTAATTTAATGAAGGTTGTTTAGTGTGTACTGACTCATTCAAACTCCTTATTCTTGTTTTACAACTCAGAAAATGAATTTACTATAAAAAGTGGCTAGTCTGAGAAATGATTCCAATTCCTTTTTAATAATTGGAGAAGATACATTTAATATATTTTGCATTAATGTCAGGTCTAGCAAAGTACCATTTTCTGAAATTTGGTAACCCAGGAATGTTAATTCTTTGCAATTAAATATAAACTTATCTTCATTTATTGTCATTTCTACCTTCCTCAACTTATCCATTACAAATTTAGTTTTTTGTTTCAATTCTTCTTCAGTGGCCACACCTAAACATATATCATCCTGATAAATTATCATATTTTCTACTCTCCCCACTAACAAATTTTCCATAGCTTTTTGAAAAATCAAGCTAGCTATCTTAATTCCAAATAGTAAGTGGGACCATCTAAGTAAGCCTATGGGGGGAGTTTATTGTGATTTCCTTAAATTTTTCATCTATTTGAATTTGGTGGTACTCATTTTTTAATTCAATTTTTGTAAAATATTTCATTTCTGCCAGAGAATGTAGTATGTTTTCTATGTTTGGAATAGGGTAGGAATCTGAACAAATTTTATGATTTACGCATACTTTGTAATCTCCACAAATTCTAAAATCAGTGTTAGGTTTTCTTAAAGCCAAAATAAATGATCCCCACTTGCTGCCTCTAGGTTCCACATATTGAAGAATGCCTTCTTCCACCATTTTTTTGCACTGTATCAACTACCATTGGGTTTATATGAATGGGAAGCCCATGGCTTTCAAAATAGGATAGATTGATATTTCTTTTTAACTTAAGGTGTTATGGGCATGTTCTTTAACGCATATATCTTTTGTATATTAATG
Source organism: Acanthosepion lycidas (assembly GCA_963932145.1). NCBI lineage: Eukaryota > Metazoa > Mollusca > Cephalopoda > Sepiida > Sepiidae > Acanthosepion > Acanthosepion lycidas. Next base: position 54,382,930 of record OZ010591.1, on the reverse strand, counting down.
ATTCTAGAAAACAACGAAACTCCAAATGTGAATCAACAAGTATATATTGAAATAACATACAAGAATGAAATATACAATAATTTGTATTCAATGTATAGATTAAGGGAAAAGAAGTTGCTTCCCTTTTACCATATTTTTATTTGTAATTGATTGTTCGAAAGAAAGTTCTCTTAGAGAGAAATGTTCAGGAATCAATGTTAAAACAAGTCTGCTGTTAGAATAGATAACACAAGAATACAATTGATCAGAAAGTGTGTTGTGTTAGAGAAATCAACAGAGTCCTGGTTGATTGAACTTGGCTGAGTCACAGAGAGATATGTATATATATGTATTACAAAATTCCGTGTCTGTGTGTGCATTTGAAATGTTGTGAGTAAAGTGATAGGTTTGTGTTGACAGGCAAAATTTAGTGGTCTCTACTGGCAGCTTATGAAAAAGTCGCCTCTTTTAAAGCTACAAGTAGGCTCCCAGCAAAACGGTGGGAAAAGTTGATTTTGCACTAAAATATGTGAAGGGTTAAAATTTGACCAATCACTAAATTTGTACTAATGAAACAAGCAAGCAAGTTCAAAACCAAAAAATTCAAAGCAATGACTGCGATGGCTAAATTGTCCTATAGAAAGGCAGTATTGATTTATTAGCCATTCGCAGACGAATAAAATGTGGGTGTGGAAAAACATAGCAGTCGCTACAAAGGTTCGTTTTATAGTTTTTTAATGTCCCATTTTCAGGATTCCCATATTCATAGCATTATACCAAAAATAGATTTGTGATTTCTTTCTGTCCTTCAGATGTTTGGTCATCTTGTAACTTCTTTATTCTGGGATGTACCTCAAAGAATATTATCCAAATCTTTACGTTTTCAGGTTCTTCTGTGTTCAATAGAGCTCCGTCTGATGACACCATTTTGTTATGATGATCAAACTTAGTAGCCATAGATATTCTACATACACTGACTCAAAGTTGCCCGTGAGCTATAGTTATGCTTCTCATAACTTCTTATATCAAGGTGAAACACATAAATGCATAAATAAGAAATGTCTATTTTTAAATTTTTGTTGTTAATTAAAAATATCTTATTGTCATTATTCACATTTGTTAAGATTCATTTTTATGAAGATTAAGAAATATATTTAAGGAGGAAACTGTTTAATGAAATTGTTTCTTCAAAGCACAAATATTTTGACCATGTATAGTGAACAGATAGCCTCTTCCCAGTTGATATACACTGGCATACAAAAGTTTTGGGCCAACATAAAATGATAATACACCTTTATTTTATTAAGATTGTTTAGCAGTATACTTTTATCAATAGTGTCTGTGAACCTTGAGGATTAGAAAATAAGTTGTTGCATTTTTGTAGGAGCTGTGTAACAGAAGATACACCACTTTAAGCAACTTGAAGCTGAAAAAAGGCATGCAAAACTATTTGGTCAATGAAAGATCTGAGATGATAAAATCATGCAAATTTCTAAGTAGAAATTGTTCCATCTTATTAACGGGAATGTAAGGTGCCTTGGCAAATCATTGTAAAAGTTGATAGAAACCTAAACAGTGAAAACTAAATTAGTTGACTATGGTCTAATCTTCAACCAGACTATGAAGATGGAGATTGTGCTCCTTACCACATATGTGCAACAAAAAGGTTTCTTGTGGATAAAGATGTTAAACTTTCGGATGACTGGCCAACACAAAGTTCTGATCTCAATATAATTAAACCATTGATGTGGGAAACTGTGGAAACAAGTGTTTTCATGAAAACTATGCATTTCCAAGAGCTTTGGGATTACTGCCAAGAAGAATGGGAAAAAATCCTGACATTGTCCCTTTAAATGCCACATCAAATTGAAGCAAATATTCAAGCCAACATTAGCAACATTAATTTCTAACACCATACTTTGACATTTTTACATTCTGTAATAAGAAAGATGACTTTATGCAAACAAAAAAATCATTTTGATTTAAGAAAAGAGCTGAAAGGTGAAATTATTGCTGGTGACCCAGTATTTTTGCATGGCCTCTGTTTTTAGCATAACTGAAATATCTTTTTCTTCTGCTTTTCTTTGCATTCTATTTTGATTGCAAAGAAAGGCAAGACTTTATAGCTTGTCTATAGGCAAAACTAAAAATGTCTATAAACTGACATGCAAAATTTTGGAGTCATCATGGTAAATTAATTACTTTTGATAATTTTAGCCCAAAATCAAGTGATTAGCAGTATGCTTTTCTCAATACATCTTTGAGGACCAGAAAACAAGTTACTGTGTTTTCATTAATGCTTTATAGTTGATGATACTAGATGATCATTCACATGATAAGCTTCACAATTCATTTTTGTCCACTTAGGGTCGTTTTAATTAAGTCAAGTTAGAAATCAAAATAATGACTTGATGGAGTTAAAAATAAAAAAAATGTTCTTTTTATAATTTGGAAAATGATTGATACTACCAGTACCTGTAAAAATTTCAGTTTTTCTATTTGAATCTTTGGATGAATCATAATTCTTAAGTTAATTATTGAATAAGTTCCATGTGAGTTCTATAACTATAAAATACCCATGAAAATTCCTCTATTACATTGTTAAATATTTGAACTTAACAACTTTCACAAAATATTGCAATAATAATCACAAGCATGAATGCAAGTCATTATTTAAAGAAGTAAGAGAATACAACTGAAATTAAAAACTGAATATCTTATCACTGAAGCAGACATTAAATAGATGAGAGCATTATTACCAACTGTATCTTCTTTTTCTTACTTTCTTTTTATTATTATATATGCTTCCTTTTCTCATAAAACCAAACAGCATCTCTGAAATATATTTTTCTCCTGCCTTTCTTTGCAATCAAAGCAGAATGTCCATTATTTATCTGTAGCAATGGCTAGGTGTTATACACATGCTAACTAATTTACTCACTAACAAAGGAACAAGCAGAATGATATGTTTTTAACCTCTTTTCAGACCAGGATTATTGTGACCCAGCCAACTGCACATTGGCTGCCAAATGCTGATCAAATTATTGTCATGGATTCAAATACAATTGCTGAATCTGGAACATTTACAGAACTGATGTACAAGAAAGGGAAGTTTGTACATTTATTGCAACAATGTCCCCAAAACAAAGGAGTGGTTCAATGTGAAACTGGTAAATTTATTGTAATTATTTGATCAAACGATATAAAGTGCAATGAATGAAAAACAAATTGTATGATTATCTATGTTCAAAGAAATTGTATTCAGGTGTATCAAAAGTATTTTCATTTTTTTACAGACATTTATTCTAAATCTTATTTCACACAGACACACACACACACATATATATTTCTAAAGTAATGGATTATTTAGTTTTATCACTTAAACATCAAATATTCAGGCTGGTAGATGGAAATAAATAAATATACCATTTAATAAATAAACAGAGCATCTATTCAAATATTGGTATCTATTAAAAATAATGTTTAAGTGATAAAACCTGTCGGATTAATGAATAAAATATATATATAAAGACTATCTATAACTTTACTATATTATTTTCATTATTATTTCTATTTTGTTGTACCTTTTGTTACACATGTTATAAAGGTGGGTGCAAGTATTGCAATTGTGAGGCATTATTTTATATTGGGTTTCAAAAGTAATGATTTGCTTACAGATTTGGGGAAATGATTTAAGCACTTTAAGATTGGTAACTTGTCCTTTGAAATAAAACTCAGATGAGATAGTATTGCAGTTTTTGAGCTCCCTTTATTAATCTACTTTCTATGAGGTGGCCTACTTTGGGATCAAAAGAGAACAGGAAGATTAAAACAAAAAAAAAGCAATGATAACAAATTTATAAATGTGCATATGGTAGCATAAGAGAACAAATCAAACAACAAGTACTACTGGTAAGGCAAAAAGAAAAGATGACAAGAATTGTTAAGATAAAATTCTTTGTATTGCTAAGACAAAGAATATAAGTGGAATGTCTCTTTGTGGGCAAGGGAAGCAACTTGAAGAATGAGAGAGTTGATAGGGTCTGGAGTTGATGCATGTGTCTATTTGCTTGACTGAGATCACAGGCAGATTGCCTGTTTGTTGTGACTTTTCTTACACTGTTATGAGTGGTGTTCTTAAAAGCAGATAGGTTGGATCATGACTCATTGCTTTTTTCACATTTTTGCTTTAGCAGAAATGTTCATGATTGTTTCCTTTCAAATTGTATTTTATATTTTTTGAGGGGATTTGTTTTGTGAGCCAGATGTGATGTACAGAGCCCCTTACTTTTTATTTCTAGTTGTGCTTTCTTAGCATTCACATGTAGTCAACACGTATAGTAAATAATAATGAGATATAATTTGAAGCAGAATATAACAACATGATTTAAACTTTTAGCATTAATGTGCCATCCAAATAAAAATATTTCACTATGTTATAGGAAATACATATCTATTCTAATTTATTTTTATTTTGCAGAAAAGAAAAAGAGTTTATTAATTTTCAGGTCCATTGAACTGCAATATCGTCCAATTTTTCAAACTACAAGTCAAGTAGGATCAAAATTCTGGAAAATATCATCAGCTAAATGGAAAACTAAAAGTGGTTTTTCCAATATCAGTGATCCTCCTTCAGAAAGGTATTTAACATTAGTTTTTGCCATCTTATATGGGATGAGAAAAGATTACTGTATTTTATTTACTAATCTTTGTTTACAGTATTTGATGAAAGAAGGTTTACACACTTATACAATCAGAATAAAGTGTAGTAGAGAGATACTACTTCGTAATGGGAAAAGGCTTAAAACTTTCAAAATAAATGAATTCAACATTTTCAGAAGAAATGGATTCAGCATGTGGAGGATTTTACATATACAGTAAGTCCCCCCGGGGTTACGAGAGTTCCAACCCACGACAAATCATTGTTATGGCACAGTATCCACTAATCTTGTTTCAACTATAAGTTGGTGAAATCTGATAAAAAAGAAAAACAAATTCGTGTTTGGTTTTCTTTCTTCAGATTTGCTGCTGTTTCTGAGTACTGCAAGAAAGACAAGATTTTATGCTTTGTCATCTCATCTACCGAGATACAATGACATCACTGGTAATAAATATATAAGCAGCTTAAAACAATTTCATTTCGTTATATGTATTATTTTCATTTCCTTTGATTATACATATATTTATATCCTCCATGTGTTTCTTTTAGTCTGAATTATATTAACAAATGTCATAGAAATGTGTAGCTATGTCCTAGATTATTACTTTAGTATTGCATTGGCATAGGTGAGTGATGTAAGTGTTTATTCACGGAAAATTGCAGATACATTCCTACTTACACAGGAAATCACATTATGACACATTGTAGGAACAGAACCCTGTCCTAAGTTGAAAAGAAAAAATTATATTTATGTGTATACAGATAGTTCAGAAAAAGGAAAAAAAAAACATTTATGAGTTTAGGGTAGAGTGTGTGTGCATGTGCTCCACATGGCTGAGTTGAAATTAAGTAGTCAGCTGCTTGAGGAATGTCTGTCCAGAGTAGAAGAGTGCCATCTTATTGCTGCTACATTCTGGAGTAAAAAAATGTGAGAATGTTTATATCCCTTCTTTTTATAGTTCTCATTAGAAAACCATCTAGCAGGTATCCTAACAGACAAGACAGATTACTCCCCACAAAAATAATGATGTTGAATAAAGTATTATAAAACAATGTGAAGTTGAGATTTTATGATGCTGATGGTAGTAATCACTTTTTGTTAAATAAAAAGAAACAGAAAGTTGAAAAGTAGCCTGTGAGGTTGTCTGTGGGGCAAAATAACCCCCAGTCTGTATAAAGTAGTCAGGAAAAAAAAGAAGTTGGTTGCTTAATTTTATTTAATTATTCACAAAGTTTATGCAGATATAATAGGCCTTATTATCATTGACTATTTGACTGACTGCATGTGTGTGGGAGGGTGCAAACAGGTGTAACAGCTACCAGTATAGAAAAACTGAATTAATGACCTAGGTTCAAATTTTGGCTGTGGTTGCTTATATTTACTTAATACTAATACTCTTAATAATATTAATACCCTTAATATCAATGCATAAGGTTGTGCAGAGAGAAAAATATCAACTAAAAATGACATCCAACATTTAAATAATGAAATCCACAAGCATAACATGACCCTAAAAATCACCTTGACTGAATCAGAATACAATAAACCACTATACCACCTCAACCTTAATGAACATCAGCTTACACACAGACAAATAATCACAAAAAACTATGTAAATTATACTAAGGAAACATTCTACTACTATCCAACAGCAAAACAAATATATAAACCTATGTAGCCATAAATTAACAGAAGACCAAAAAGAATTCCTAAATCTAGGGCCAAATTGCCATCTCAAACCTAAATTTAACCTCTTCACAAAAAATCAGAATGGGAAGTGAAATTGGCGAGCCAAATTCAAATTCTATCTTAATCTGTTGTATTCACTTTTGTATAAATGACTGGGAAAGGCATGAATCCATCTTTTTCCCAATGTAGCTACAAGTTAAATAGCAGAATAGACTATGTTTGATTGATTGATTTGTTTTTATCAACCCTTTGCAAGTCAAGGTCAGAAAATATTTTTAGATTGTAAGAATATTTTTTTAGATAATAATGATTTACTGATACAAGTCATACTAATTAACTCATAGCTGGGGAGAGAAGAGGTGAATCCATACCTTTCCCAAGTACATTTGTATGTAAGGGAATATAACAAACCCAACTGGAATTGGAATTTGTCTCTCTGATCTTCAATTCCAATAAATATGACATCTGTTAATAAATTATATAGATTTATTTAACCCTGTTGAGTGGTATATTTTAGGAACTTAAAACCAGAAAGATAAGTCTTTTTTCATCTCTTTTATTTTATCTATTAATTATTGTTGGTTTGTTTTTTTATTTTTTAATATTGAGCATTTTGTTTTACAAAAATTTGCTTGCCTTCAAACATGTTAAACTGCAGCAATTTGCTATAATATATATAAGTGTGTATGTGTGCATGTTATTTCCAAATGTTATGAAAGAAATATAGAAACCCTAATTATTAAAAATGTTAAAGCATTAAGATTTTTTGCTTCAGGTTTATTCGTCAACTTTCACGAATGTTATACATGAACAAGAAGAGTCTAAAAATATCACAATTAAAGTTTGAAGATTTGTCATCCAAAAATTCTAACTTTGTAAGTACATTTTACCTTCCACTGCAAGCATAAAGTTTGTATCAATTTTACTTATTTCTTTTGTAGAAATTTATTGAAAATTATACCATATTTTTTAAAAATATATCTATTCCAATATCTTTTACCATACATAAGCTTTTCTTTTACTATTATACATTAATGATATACTAGAAATACCCATAAAAATTTCAGGGTTTTCCTATTTGAATTTTCAGATGAATTTTAATTCTTAAGTCAATGATTGAATGAGCTCATGGCAAGTTCTACAACAAAAAAATATCTGTAGAAAATCTCTTATCACATTGTTAAATATGTGAACTTAACAACTTAATAAAATATGGCAATAATAATCATAAATATGAATGCTGGTCATTATTTTAAGAAGTAAGGGGATACAAATGAAAAGATCTGAAAGTGACAACTTTTTCAATTTTTCTGAAACAGACATTAAATTAAACTTCCCTTTCTTTCTTTCTTTCTTTTTCTCATTGAAACCAATTAGTGTCTCTGATGTCTTTTCTGTCTTTCCACCTGATGAAAATGGAATAGTCCATTATTTATGAGGTATTGGCAGGAGACATTAAACACTTCTATCTTCTCTTCTTCCTTTCTTTTTTCATTTTTTTACTGGAATCAAGTAGCGTCTCTAATATGGCTTTTCATCTTTCTACTTCCATGTAATCAAAACAGAATAGTTCATTATTTATGAGCAATTGGCAGGGCACAATAGTCATGCTATCTAAAGGAAGGACAAGCAGAATTTGCTTATATGTAATATCACTGTAATGTCACTCTTGGCAAAGTGCCTTAATTTTGCTTGACAATCAAATCCCCAAATATATTGTCCTCTTTTTTTCTGCATTCTAATTCTTCTTTTTTGAAGGTAGCTTATTCAGCAAAGCAGGGAAGATGTGACATAGAAATACTCAATTAACTATTGCTGCTTTATCTGTGGTGTGTTCAATTAGGCCTTGTAAAATTCTTTAAATTGAAAGTTTAGGTCTTTTGAAAGAGGAAAGTAAACAGTTTTACTTGTACAGTACAAAGTTTTAAACGATTTTGTATATTAGAGATTATAATAACAACTGCAAAGTTGCCAAAACATTTAAAATTTATCTTCTGTCTTTCTTATGTCTGAAGTATATATATTTTTAAGTGGATGTATGGCTGAATGTTTGCAATTCTTACTAGTAGACTCAGGTTCAAATTTCACCATAGTCAATTTGTCAAGGAGATCCTATTATTAACCCAGAGAGATAATCTTAGCATGCAACACTGTTGGGAAGCGCATAAAAAAATATATCCACATGCCTTGTGACTGAGATTAGAGAGATTAAACTGTATGTAAAAGCAATATTTGCCCTAACTAACCAGGCTGTTGATGATTGTGACTAAAGTGTAATGGCTTTGGTCAAATTGATAATTACACCAGATTAAGTATTTCCTTCCAGAAACTGTAATTAAGGTTCACTCATCATAGTTGCAGTATTGTTGGCTCTTTGGGTATTGAAGAAACACTAATGTACCTGAGCATGCATCTACAACAGCTACCCTTTATATGAATGGCCAGCCATGTATAATGTTTGGTTTTCATTGGTCAAGTAGATCTCATGTTTCACACATTTCAGTTTGATTTTCAAAATGTCTATTTGCTATCCTTTGATACCCTCAAACTCTAGTCCTTACAGGAATTAAATTATTTCAAACTGTCAGTATGCTGATGTATTCCTTTGCAAAAATGTGAAAAAGAACTGTAAAGCTTAGAGTTTCCAAGGATAACAAACAGCCATTTTAAAAATAGTACTAAAATGTGTGAAACAGTTTGTTAATGGGTATATAATAAAAAATATTATATATATATATATATATATATATATATATATATATATATATATATATATATATATATATACTTGTGGAATTTCCAAGCATTGCCAGTGAGGTAACATTAACTGCAGCACAATGATCAAATGAACGCAAAATGAAACTGGTTTTCCTCAGTCAATGAACAGGGCTGAGTGAGAATGGTGATAAGTTTTATAAGTTTTTCAAAAGAAAAAGAATTGTTTTTTATGAGAACATAACTAATGGTAAGAAAAAATGTTTTCAGACCATAAATTTGATCCAAAATTAGAAACTTATTTAGTAATATTGTGTCATTGTAATGGTAAAACTGATGTAAAAATCAATGTTAAAAATTAATTTATTTAAATCCTAACAGAACTTTTTGATAATGTTCTTTGTTTTTGAATGTCTATTATAAACACTGATTCTTAGAAGCTTTAACACATGTGGCAGTGATATAAAATTGATTGAGAAAATATGAGATCCTTCAATTGTAATCCAATCATTTTCAATGTTTGCTTTTGATATTTTTGATGGACATTGCAAAACATATCCTGACTGTAAACTAAAACTTATTTTTACATCAAATGGGATGTTACTAGGAATGACTGAAATTCTTGGAATTAAGATATCCTCCCCAACAACTCAGCTTATCAGTTGTGACATTAGCTGACTTGTGCTGCTGCATGAATGTGGTGCATTCAAATTTCTAAGAAAAATAATTGGTGTGTCTTTCTTCAGCATGACCCTGTCAGTGGGCACATCAGGTAGCTCCAAATGGTTAAGAAATGAATGAGAATAATTCACACCTTCATCTCCATCTGTAACAGTGTCAGTAAACTTGTATATGTTTTAAATTACCATGTGACTGTTGACAAATGTGTAAATAAATATTTAATTTTGTAACAGCCTGGTTAGTTAGGGCAAGTATTGCTTTTACGCACAGCCATTGGTGATTGTGATAATTGCATTGAATGTTGGAAAAGATATTTTTATGGTCATTATCTTGTGATGACATAGAGCTAATCTTAATCACTTCATCAAATTCCTTTTTTTCAAAAATAGAGTTTGATCATTGGAAAGTTGAGCTTTTGTGTTTGTTTCGAGTTTTAATTTGTTGATATGTTTTTATAAATGTGACAATGTTATTATAATGAGTGTTTGGTTGTGAGGAAAGGAATAGCAAGGATTAAATTTTCAAACATGTATTGGTTTAATATACATGATACATTTACAGTTGTTGGAAAATCAGTAAAAATTGTAAGTATGTCGTTTTTAGTTGCTGTTGTCAAGTAGGTGATTAGGTGTAATAGTGTTGTTGGTACTGCCGGGAGTTTACTGATTTCTTGGGTTGGTTTGACCAAGGTCACAGAATGTTGAGGTGTTATAAATTGTGGTGGTTGGCTTCAAGGGACTAGCAGTGTTGAAGCTAGACTCTGTTGGATTCTGTGTGTGAAGAGTCAGGTGAGATTAGTGAAGCTTGGGCAAGGTCATGGATGTGATGAGAGAAGTAGTCATGGCAGTGATAGTGACAGTACCCTGCATGTCAGCAGGTGGCCTTTCAGCCTGCAACTGTGTTGGTAATTATGAGAGGCTTGCTTTTAAGCAGATCTGGCAGTTTTCAAAATCACCTCCTTTTCTGACAGGAATGTTTACAATTGGCCACTTTATCACTTTCATTGCAAGGATTTGCTTTGTGGACTGGACATGATGCTCAGAGCCTATGTGCAGAAAACAAATTTTTTATTTTGTATTCTGCCTTCTTGGTGTTCCCATCTGATCCACATTCAGAATGAATCAAAAAGAGATCTAATTGCAGCAGAATATAACAACTTCAATCAGCTTCTGATTTGATCAGCTTTTGTCTCATTTGGAATTATTGGATGGCAAGTCTCCAGCTAGAACTACTTTTACTCTGTCAAAAGAAGTATTCATTATGTTTATATCTCCAAGAAATTGATTCAGCATCTCAAAAGCAATGTTATGTGACATGTGTACATTCCAGATTATCACAAAATGCAATTTTTGCACTTCTGCTCTGTTTCAGATAAAGCTCTACATACCTTTAAAAATTCATGATAAATGTTTTTAATTTCTGAATAATTATTGAAGAAATTTAAAAAATGAATCTAAAACATAAAATTTACAATATACACTTTACTAATTGAAAAATTACTATGTTTTATATTTACAATTATTTTTATGTAAAATTTGACATTGTCAAATTTTAATCATAGGAAATAAGATTTCACAATACAACCATAGTCTAAACAAATTCATTTGTTTAGCAACAATAAAAGCATTAAAATTTTTGTAATTTCTTTTCACTTATTTCTTTTGTCAGAAAGTTGCCCAGCAAGTGTTTCGTAAATATCTGAAATCTGTTGGCATCTTTGCAATGCTGTCAACCTTTGTAGTGGGAGTTCTCTTTGAAGGATTCAAGGCTACGTCAAATTATCTGTTTGAAGTTTGGAGTGACCAGATTCATTCAAACAGTACAGAAGACAAAAATAATAATTTAATATATTCAGGATCATTTTCACTTATTGCAGGTTTGTAAACTTTTCTTTCTTCAATTTTTTTTTATTGATAAAATATTAAAAAAAAATTATTTATATTGTCATTTTACTCTCTCAACTTCTTCAGGTGATGGTTGATCTGGCTAACTTTCAATTTTGAACTGAACCTTTTATTTAATTTACAGCACGAGATTTTACTCATTTCACTTTCCATATCTGGAAATAATCTTGCCTTGTTCTTGTTTCCATTAAATGTAAATTTGTACTACCCAGCCCAGGTTTGAACTTACAATTACTATGTCAACAAATTCATAAACCAATACTTTAATCCATTAGGTCATTGTTCTTGTGGGTTATGGCATTGGTATTACAGACTCAGGCTAAACAGAATAATGGCTGAAATGCTATGATAATAACAACAAAGATGAATGAGGACATTTGTCTAAATGTAAATAATTATTATTCATAATCCCAGAAATTCAAACAGAAAAAAGAAAAAATTACTGTTCATAATCTGATACAAATTTCTAGGATTTCATGTATGGCATTGGAATATAGACACCAGTGATTTGTATTGTCTTTTCTTGACTTTGAGAGTCAAAGAATTCACCAGAGTATGAGATTGGGAAAAGATCATAATTATTAGCAAGTAATATTCAGCCAAATATAATAAAAAAATAAAGCAGGTTTTATCTTTGATATACATTATCATCACCGTAATCAACTATTGCTAAGTCCACAAAGGCCTTTTTAAAATCCTTCCATGACAATCACGATTGTGTTATTCTGTCATGCCTTACCAGAAAATACCTCTACTTCATGTTTCTATCTTCTGTCTGGCCTTTTCCTACTACATTTGCTAACACCATTGTGCACCTTTTACTCCCCCTGTTATCTTTTCTTCTTCCTACACAATGTGTCACCACCTTTTATTTTGGTCTTTTAACCATTTCTCTGATATCTCTGGTCTGTCTCCTGATCCATGTTGACTTCTTTTGATTTCTTAAATACATCCCAAGAATTAAGAATTGTTTTTGAGTTTGTTTTCAAAGGATTTTGTTAAATTTACATGTTGCAAAATTGTATGTCATAGCTGGTTTTATTTTAGTAATATCCCAAATACTTTAGATTTATTTTGTTCATTTCTTTTCAGGACTCTTTTTACTTTTGTTTGGCATGCTTTCAACACTATTCACAGCAAAAGCCAGTTGTAAGATCCATCATTCAATGGCAGAGAACGTTTTTAATATGCCTCTGGAATATTTCGAAAACACTGACCAAGGGATAATCATGCTGCCTTTTACTGATAACTTGTATGATGTTGATTATGAATTGCCAAATTTCTACAAGATGTGGATCAAAGATTGTCTCAGAATTATGACTGCAAGTGCTTTGCTTATTTGGAAGATACCAATATTTGCTATATACGTCATCATCTTGATCATTATTGTATTCATTTTATCTGTAAGTTTTCATTGTAATCTTTTCTTTGATTCTCAGTCTACAACCTCTAATACTACTATATAAATAATAAATATTCATGCACATATATTCACTTGTTAAATTTAGTAGTAAATGTAAGATGAATCTATTATATAAATGCCCTGTCTCTTTAGGAGCTAGACATAAATGCTATGTCTCTTCAGGAGATAGACATAAATGCCATATCTCTCCACAGATACATTTTCTTTATTATCTGTGAATTGCCATGACTTCTTGGGAAAGATATTGGAGTGGTTTCCTGCTACCTTTTCTGGTAAGATGAATAAGACAAAAATTCCTTATGGGCATAGTTTCATTATATGTATAATGTGATCTTCAATCTAACTGATGAACAAAAGATCATTTTCATATCTTCAATATGCTGAAATTCTTTGCTATTTAACAGACAAACATATAGAGAAATATAATTTCCAGCAGACAATATAGTAAGTGAAACTAATCTGGAGATACATTGGAATACTGAAAGATGTCTTCTAAAGGCTAAACAAAGTATTAAGAAAGAAAAATATTTTTTTACAAACAAAAAAAAAAAGAAGACTGAAATACTATATCAATCATCCTATATGGCACTGAATGCTGGACAATTTCCTCATAGATGAAGAGGAGACTTAAGGCAACAAGAATGTGGATCTACATAGGGATGCTGAGAATACCATAGAAATGAAAAGGATACTTGTATTTAAAAATCAAAAAGAAACAGTTGAAATTTCTGGGATACAAAATGAGAAAAAAGTCTTAGAGAATTTGACACCCACAGGGCATATTGAAGGCAAGAGAGGTAGAAACAATGAATAACCTACCCTTATGAGCTTGTATAAGTGGATGGCAGAACAGAGAGTGAGAGGGATAGTAAAGGGACAGACATTACTTAGAGCAACAAAGAATGGGAAGTTGTGAAATGACATGATCAGTGTAAATGGATGACAGAATAGAGAGTGGTAAGGATTGTAAGGAGACAAACATTGTTTTGTAGCAAAGGATAGGAAGTTGTGGAGAGCTATTATCAACCTGTGGTTGGATGGAATCATGTGTAGGGATATCCAGGTGCATTAGTGCTCCATTCTGAAATGCCTGTATGTCTATTATCCAGGTGGGTGATTGGTAATTTCCAATTATAAATAGACCATTGTGAAGATGAAAGATCACTCTCTTGGGGACATGGTGCAGTTGAAAGGAAGAAAATACCGAGAGAAATGCCTACTCAAAAATTGTGTCCTGAAACAGAGTTGTTAATTACTATTGACCACAAGCTATTTTGACAAAATATTTCATTGAATTTATGTTTCACAAGATGGCAGGAAAAATGAAACTGAATAGTGACATGCTTCTGCCTTTTTGTGGTGAAAGGGACATAATTATTTGGCACAACAAAGTGAAATTGGTGGTGAGGCTGCAAAATATCACAGATATTGCTAGCTTGATATCACTGTACCTGGAAGAGGATGTGTTGGCACTCTACCTGGAGTTGAGGAAGGAGGAACAGCGGGATGCTGAACTTAACGAGCCTCGACTTAAAGAAGCTTTCACCAAGAGAACTTTTGATGCCTATGGCACATTAAGTAGAGTGCACTGGACTAGTGAGTCGATCAATGTTTATGTTAACAATACCAGGAGATGGGCAGCTTTGGCAGGATTCTAAGGAAGAGGCCTTAACAGGGTGGTAGAATTGGCCTTTGTGAACGGTTTCCTTGAACGCATCTCTGAAGCTCTCCAGCATCTACCCAGAATAGGTTCTTTGGTGGTACAATGGCAACAATAATGCAGAATCAGGGAAACAATATGTCATAAAGGACCAGAATTTTTGTGCAGACTTTGATGGAAAGCAGTGAACTGTTGAGTGGAAGGATATGTACTTGTACTAAAAAACAGAGTTGGCTGCCATGAGCACTCATTACAAGGGGGACAAAAAGCAGACTTCGAAAAGGAGAAGGAGCAATGGGTCAAAGAAGGAATTCTCTAGCAGTGGACAGAGAAGTCTGAAGGAGTATTGCCACTAACAGCAGTAGTTCAGACCATGAAACAGAATATTGTGACCAGAGTGTGGACCATCATGCTGAGGCCATGTGAAGACTGTGACAAGAAAAGTATCTTCCTGATTGGACAAGTGACTACACTGTGGGATAAGTGATCAGGTAGGAGGGGGCATTTGGTTGGCTGGAATCACAAGGAGGGACATCGAGGTGCATTAGTGCTCCATTCTGAGGTGCCCATATGACTATCATCTGGGCGGGTGTTGGGTGATTGGTGATTTCTGATTATAAATAGACCATCGTTGAGATGAAAGATCACTTTCTTGGGGATGTAGTGCAGCTGAAAGGAAGAAAATACCGAGGGGAGAAACGCCACTCAAAAATTGTTTCCTGAGACAAAGTTGTTAGTTTCTTTTGACTACACAACCTCCCTAAGGAGCTTGTGTCAATGGATGGCAGAACAGAGAATGGGATGGATAGTAAAAGGACAAAAATTGCTTAGAAGGATAGAAAGTTGTAGAGAACTATAATCAATCTACCTAATGAGCTTGTGCAAATGGATGGCAGAACGGATGGTGGGAGGGGAAAGTAAAGGAGCAAACATTACTTAGAACTATAAAGGATAGGAAGTTGTGGGAAGCTATTATTATCCTGCCTAATGAGCTTTGTGTAATGGGATGGCAGAATGGAGGGTGAGAGGGATAGTAAAGGGACAAACATTACTTTGAGCTATGAAAGATAGAAAGAGCTAGGATTACCCACATCCTAATGGGACTCATCACAAAATAACCAGTAGACATCTTATACTTTCTTGAGGTTAATTTAGTTTTACTGAATGAAGTAGAATATGTATAAATATACAGAACAAATGTAAAAAGGATATATTTTAATAAATTCTGTCATGCAATTACAGTAGAATTGAAAGCACTGATGCAAAAACTTAAAATATTCTTAAGACCTGATTATTACATCAGCGAAAATAAAGTAAACATTATACAGACTTCTGATTGCACCTGTGATCAATTCCATTAATATTTGCTATTTGAAAGCAAATTAAAGAGAACTAAATAGCAAAATCTGCCTTTTTTTTTAATTTTTAATTTATTGTTATGATTAATTAATCTGTATTCCTCTGAATATCTCCATTATGTACAGTCTGATAAAAATTTCATTGTTATTGATTAAAATAATTTTCTATTTTTGTTGTTGTTGAAACCATCTAACATTGAAAGACTCCAAAAATACTGTTGTCCTTTGGGACAGTAGTATAGTGGATATAGGAGCTGGTTAAACATATTACTGTCATCTAGTTGTCATGAGTTCAATCCCTTTATCAGATAGTGAAACAATATACAAGCATCACAGGGACATAATAACATAATAATCAACAGGTATCACATGTTAGCCAAACAATGGATACCTGAAGATGGCCATAGGGTACTTAGCAGAAACACTGTGCCTATAAAAATGAGAACAATAGTTTAAATGTATTAAAGTATTTTGAACTAAATAAAAGCACTACTTAACTGGTCCACTCATAAAAAAATAGGGATTGGGAGGAATAATTTTGGAAGATTAGCATCCATTAGATCTTCCACATTAGACTGTTACAAATTAGGAAAAAGGACATCTTTAGTAGTATGCAGTTATTAATGATGTGGTCACAGCTTCAAACTTGACATTTAAAAAAACAATGTACAGATAACTCTTTAAGAAGTCAGGGATCAATTTGTATTTATATTATGAACAAGACCCCTTCTAAAATAATAAAAATTAATATTTTTTGATTCTGATGAATTTTTACATTCATCAGAATCAAAAAATATTAATTTTTATTAGAAGAAAGTTTAATGCATGCTAGCCTACAAAAATGATTCCCTGTTTTTTACCAGCAGACCAGTTAACTTAAGTTGGGTCAAAATGAGGTTTCAAATACCATGTATAAGGAAACTTTCTCATACACCAACTTTGAATTTTCATTATTAAATAAAACCATTATAATCAATTAGCTATTAATTTATTTTATTCATTAATATATTCTGATTACTGAAGTGTATATTTTGTAGTTAATTTCTAATGTACAATTAGAAATTAACT
Organism: Acanthosepion lycidas; assembly: GCA_963932145.1. Classification (NCBI taxonomy): domain Eukaryota; kingdom Metazoa; phylum Mollusca; class Cephalopoda; order Sepiida; family Sepiidae; genus Acanthosepion; species Acanthosepion lycidas. The sequence goes on along the minus strand of OZ010591.1, from coordinate 54,365,792 downwards.
ACAAATATACACAAACAGCCTATATTGTTCACAAATTTGATGTTCCCTTGCTTGAAAAATTTAATTTTTTTTTATGATTTTGCAGGTAATTTTTGTATTGGCAACTTCAGTATTGCAAGATTTCAACTTCAAATTCCAGAGTTTATTGTATACACACTTTCTGGAAACTGAATCTGGTACTCACATCATCAAAGCTTACAACAATGAAGAAATATTCATTAAAAAAGCCTATAAATATATTGACAATTATCAGAAATTCTTTTGGAGTGTTAGTGCAGCTAAACGGTTAGTGTAAATATTTTAACACTTTCACTTGACTATTTTAATATATAATAAACAGAATTATTAAAATATCAATAAATTCATTAGGAGTTTTCACCAATACCCATTTACTAGTTTGAAATTTTACTATTGTTTAGTCAGTTTATAATGTTTAGTCAATTTATATTTAAATTTAGGTCAATTTATTTAAATTTAAAAATGGCTTTCTTTTAATTGTTTGTAAGTACTTAAACACTGTTGCTCTATTCTTTATGAGGATTTTTAAGAAGCATTAAAATAAGAGGTTTTTAAAGCTATAGTTCTCTTAACAGGAAGTAATCAGACTTGATATACTGTCAGTTTTGTGACTTGTCTACATAATAAGGGCAATCAAAATGAAGGGTAAGAGTAAAAGTAAGAGTTAGAGAAACTGAGACAGAAAAATTCACCTGTAAACTTCCTACCAACACTACTACTACTGTTGCTTCTAAATAAATAGTATCTTCATTATTTCAGAGAAGTGGGTTTATGTTCAAATTAAATAACTTTTTAATCATTTATGTTATAATAGACTAGTTAAAGCTATTGTGCATAAATCAAATTTAAAATAATTAAAAAGCAGAATTTTTACCTGTATGCCCAACCATGTGTCTATTTGTAAGTTGGTTCAAATCATTCATCTTATACATGGCATCAATATGAAAGTCATGATCTGATGAGGCTATTAAAGAACATGGTCCACTGTATTTACCAGTGCTCCACCTTTTTCTTGATGAGCTTTGATCATTTTTATAAAAATATTTATGATAGTTAGGAAAATATGATAATGAAACACTGAAATTTGTAATTATTTGTAATTTGGTACTCATTCTCAAACTTGTCAATTAAAAATTATGGAAAAGAGATTGTTAGTGGACATGAATTAATGTTGTCATTACTGACAAAATATGTAAATATTTATACTATTTTACTACGGAGACATAGTGTAAATGAATTTGCTATAAACTGCATTGCAAAAAGGATTTTAATATAGAAAGGCATTGATGATCAAGAAGAAAGGGAATTTCAGTGATCAGGTGTTAATACAAGTATTATTGTTATGTGTATAATTCTCTTATCAGTTATGAGTCACAGTTAAAAAGTAATGCCTGTTTTACTAATTTAATTTTAAAAGTATTATAGCCAAAATCCTTACTTGTCTTTTAGCTATAGACCATCAAAGTGTCTAGAAACCTAGTGAAAAAATTATAGAGTTAGCTTCTCTTTTTCTACCCATTATCCTTTTTCAAAAATGGCTGTCCCTCCCAACTCAGATAAAAAAAAACAAAGAGCTGCCATCATATAAAGTGCTACAAACATTTTAGTGAACATTTATGGAAAGAACTTTTTAAAAAATATTATTTGTTATTCTCTTTAATTCTGATTAATTGAATGTTTATTTCTTTTTTACCTTTGAAATTTATTAGATGGTCTGGATTTTTGCTGCAGTTCATTGGGTGTTTCATTATCCTGATAGCTTGCATTTATATTGTTCATGTAAATGATGTCAGCAGAGTAGGACTCCTCCTGACTTATTTGTTACAGGTATTTTTCAATTTGATATTTTAGAATTTCTATTTTCCCCTCTTTTTTGTATTGTGTTAACAAGTTGCTCTATAAGCCATTTGGACAATCAGAAAGTATAACCTGATGTCAGATTAATATAGCAAATATGACTAAGAGCTCATAAGAGCAAGTAGGAAGTATCCCCCATTTAAATGAAAATGAATTGTCTACAAACATGGCATTTATCCAAAAGAGACAAAGTTTGCTTATATAAAGTGGTATAACTTCTTTCACAATGGAATAATTACAAATATTAAAATTTCTTGAATTTTTGCTTTAAATAATCAAGTGGCCACCAATAGAACAATATTGCTAGGAAAAGAGAACTTCATTTCATGTAACATTTTATGAGTAGCACAAATTTTGCAAAGCAATTTAGAATAGAAAAACTTTGTATAAATTAAAATTTTAAGTAAACTTGTCTTATTTCCTCTGTCAACAATGTTTTAAATTAGTAACAGTGTCATTAAGAAAGTAATGGAAAATAATTAAAAAGTGAATAATATAAAATAACAAAAAAAAAATTATACAATAAACTAAGTTTGTTTATTGCTCTTTCTCTTGAGGAAAGAATATAAAAATTTATATAAAAAAAATGTAAATTAAATGATTAATAAAATGGTGGAAATAAAAAATAAATATTATAATAGACTAGGTTTGTTTATGCTTTTAAGAGAAGTGTTTAAAATAATTTTAAGAAATCCAGACAGTAAATAATTAACTACTAAATTTGATATGAAACATTTGTTTTTTAAACTTTCTAAAAATAGAATGGCTTAAAGAGAAACCATGGAAAATAATTTGGTCAAAGGTTTGTTACATCTAAGATTTAATTTTCAACTTTCAAAAACAGATACATTTTTGGATTCTTTCACCAGTGAGGAGAGCGACTTAAAATTTGGGGCTCATCTGGTGCCTATTTGAGGTTCATATAAGAAGTTGAGTTGGGAGAAAAGTTCAGAAAGTTACAAGGATTTAGAAGAATACAAGAAGGGCACAAAGCTAGATAAGGATTTCAGGACAAGGACTTTTGGTTATCACCAGTGGATAAATTAGGCTGTTTCTTATGAAATAAGTATTAAGCAAACTAAATAGAACTTAAAAGAAATCAAAAAAGTGAAAGATTTCTTAATAATCAAACTGTGTTTTAAAAAAAAAGAACAAATTAGTGATTCTAGCAAATCTGCCAACCTTCTCAGTTTCAGCTTTTGAATAAGTAAGTGTGTCTTTTTTGAAAGAATTTGTATTGTTAGAACCTTTTTTGAAAGGAATTGTATTATACTCTTTTAAAAGATTTTGATTGTTGAAATTTTGTTGAATAATTTATGCTGCTTGATTTTTTTAACTGGTTATCTTATCTTAATAAAGTGCAAAAAAAATTTGTGTAAACTTATTTGTAAACCTTGTATTCTATTCTATTGTTTTTCTGTCATTTTAATAAATATTTGTTTCTTTCAAATTTTACTACAGTGTTACAAGTTTTGCATGTTTTCATATGTGCCTTATTCAATATTTAGGATAAGACAAGAGACATCACCCCCAAAAGAAAATCTTTTCAATATATGAAAAATTTATTTTATAATAATCTATATTATGTAGGTAACTCCACAAATTCACTAAAAAATGAGCATACCATCAAGAAAAAATTCTCAAAACTTAATAAAACATGTTTTATTGGCAAAATCTTTGTTATTATTAAGAGGAAAGACCAAAAGATTTTTGATTATTAAATTATATTTTTGATCCTTTTTAGAACATTCAAAATTTTGGTTAAAAATCTTGCTTTTCTTATGTCAGCAGGGGACCAAAGATTAGTATAGGAAATTTTAGCATTTTTTTTGCAGTGAAAAACACATTGATTTGGAAACTCTTGCAAAAATCAAATGTCAGATTTTAATGTAACTTTCAGGACTCATTCACAAATGAATGAAATTATTTTAGAAATGTTTCTTTTTTAGAAAATCTTGGTAAAAAATTTGTTTTTAATTCAGTTACCCACCACCTATTTAATTTCATGAAATTTCAAGAAATTAATTTTTGTACCATTTAATGTTTATATTAGTTATATGCAGACTTCCTTGAAGAATTTAAATCATCAATTTTTCTTTTTGTTAGTTTTGTGATGTCAATGAACATTCGTTGCCACTTTTGTGATGTCAATGAATACTTTTTGTCACTTTTGTAATGCTCGTCGTAATAGAGACTTTATAATTGCTGATACAACTATAGTAAACTGTTGAACAATACTGGTGTCAGATGCCTTTGAATAATCTTGCACTAATAGTACTTGCTTGATAATACTCACTTGAACAGTAATCTGTATTGATCTGAACAGAGCAATAGCATGGTGAATAGAATAGAGAACAGTGATCCATATAGTAATAGGAGAAATTGTGATCATTTAGATGTCACGCAACTTCTTATATTTATGTTTCCTCTATGGTCATGTGATCCACATAATTCAATAATGGGATCACGCGTGTTTACTATGTTCAAACTCAAGTGTTGGTAGTGACACTTTATTCCTATATAACAGTAAGACAGAACTCCTAGATACCAAAAATCTGCTTTAAAGCCAAAGTACAAAAAATTCAATAAAGACATTAAATTACTGAGAATATTTTGCTAAATTTTTAAGATTACTGGGTAGTTAAAAATTATATAAAAAAAGCACTCATGTTATATTCCTCAAGTAATTTTTACAAATATGTCCACCTTAGAAAAAAATTTGATAAACTTTCATCTGTCATTTAAGCTGTCAACCTGCCAACGCCTTAAATAAATACCTGCCACTGTGTTAAAAATGCATTTCTGCGATATTTTAAACTGAACGTAATATTTGTTTCAAATCAGATTTAAATCAGTTAATATTCCTCAAATAAAGTTTCAGAAAAGTATTTATTTTTGAAAATTTTTTAATAAAGAGAATTACATTGTGATGACAGATGGCTAAAATGGTACTAAAATCAGTGATTTTTATTGCTTTCAAAACAATGCCTTCCACTCAATTTAAATTAGTTTTGAAATACAGCAAAGTATTTTGCTTCAAGAAAGATTTTTCTTTTTTAAAAATTAATTTTAAACCTTATGTATTGCATTTCTGTGGAAGTACCTAATATTATGTCCTTTCTTTTTCATTTGCAGACAGTGAAATGCTTTGATTGGGTTGTGAGAACAGCTTCTGATATTGCAATTAAGAGAGTGTCTCTCCATAAAATTCAGGAATATAGAGATAAAATTCCAGTGGTGAGTTATTTCATGGAAGGGATAAAAAAAAAGAAAAATACCAACTCCAAACGATTGTTCATGTTTTGATTTATTCCTGTTTATACTCTGTTAAATGGGAACCAGTAAAAAAAAAAAAAAAAATTAACCAAGAAATATGAATGATAATCTTGGGCACTATTTTAATCTATTAAATATCTACTAAGCTAATTTGAGACTATATTCTCTTTCTGTTTATTTAGCACTTACCTCAACTAATTCTGGAAGACTGAAAGAAAAGATCTGCAAGAGAAGACATTTTATACTACATCAAGACCAAGATCTACTATGCTGTAATCATACCCATAACATTGGCATAGCTAGAGTGTGTGCTGCCCGGAGCATCCCTTGAGTTTGCCACCCACCCACCAAAAACTAGATCATATTGCACATATATTCTATATATATATATATATATATATATATATATATATATATATATATATATAGGGAGTCTATATATATATATATATATTAACTATTAACAGGCCCAAAAGATGAAAAATTGAGTAACACATACCTTCAAACAAACTTCTGTCAAAGAAAATAACTGAAATTCATATGGTAACAACCAAGATGTGTCTCCCATGCCCAAATGTGCTGCTGCATTAAAAGAACAAACTCTGGATCTGTTCACAGGTTTTATATTATGAAAAATTATAAAACAACCCTGAATACATCACAGGATAATGTTTATTGCTTGGCCAAGATAACAATTGCTTAAATACATAGGCCATAGTTTAAGTTACTCAAAATTGAAAAGGTACTTCAACTCTGAGAAATGTCCCGACATTCAAACCAATTTTATTTCAATACAGCCTATACAGGCTTATACAGCAGACCAAAAAGTGGCACCTCCATAAAAGTATTACTTGGGGTGGCCTGCCCCCTCTAGGTACACTATTGACCCATAGAAATGTATACTAGTGAAATCTGGGCATTGAGAAAAGAGGACATAGAGAGGCTCTCAGTCTGCAGAAAGGGCCATAGGTAAGAAAAATAACAAAGACAGAATCAGAATGGCTACCATAAAGAAAAAAGCTGGATGTGAAGACTGGCATAATTATCCTGACTAGAAGGAGGCTAAACTAGTTTGGCTATATAATCAGAAAAAGAGAACAAAGCTTTTTATATAGATTCTACAAAGGCAACATACCTGGTAAAAGACCAAGTGGTAAACCACCTAAAAGATGAGAATACCAAATCAGAGAGAACACCAGCATGCTACTTCTGACACTTGAAAATATTGGCTTGGATAGGAAGAAGTGACAAAGTTGTGTAGACAGGAAATGAACAAAGATATTTGGGGGATTATGCAACTAAGTATTTAATACAATATATTGTAAGGGAGTTATAATTCGGAGTAAATAATTATAAATCCCCTAACATTTATATCTACAAAAATACTCATAAAAATGAGAAACAGCAAGATGTGAATATTTTTACTTTATTAATAAATAAATTTCTTTACAACTTACTTTATTAAAAATAATTAAAAAAACATTCACTAATTATGGTTTTAATCTTTAATAAATTATTTTATTTGGTTATGAAAAAAGTTGTTTTGCTGATGCTGTCTTGTCTCAATCCTCAATCAGCAGTGTTGTCTCTTCCTGCTTTTATGTTTGTAGAGTGAAATGTTGCTCAATATCAATTGCCTTGTCATATCAAGTTACTACTAAAATGCACCACCAAGTGTATATGCACTACACAATTTTTTCAATAAGCACAATATAAAATGCAGTTGTTTTTGTACAAGTGTTAAAGAGTTGCACTTGAGTATATGTGTCCCCACTTTTTATGTTTCCATGAAATGACATAACACTTGGTTATTTTTAATTCACTTACAAATTTGTGATTTAATAGCAGTGATCAGGACATCCACATAATAAAGTGAAGAGTAAATTATTTTATTTGAGCCTGAAGTGTCTGGTGTTTTTATGACCAGCTGCAAAATCTACAAGTGAGACCTTCAAAACTATCCAGAAGTATTAGAAAGGAAATAGAGTAAATAAATTAATGAAAACTTTCAGGATCAAGTACCACTTAGCTGGAAGAGAAAAAGTTCTGATCATAGGCTTATATAGACAGTCACAGTTAGAATGGTCAGTTGCAAGGATGACAAAATGCCAGTTATGAAACAGCTAATAGAGGGTGATGGGTGAGATGATTAGAGATGGAGAGATATCATGTCAGAGGCTGATGGCATTCTAATTGGCCAAAGGGAAGATCTGACCCAGTAGTCTGTCATGAGAGAAGACAAAAGAAGCATCAAAGATGTCCCAAGTGTCATTTACCTATCCCCATACAGTGCCAATTGTATCTGTGAATAAACAACAAAATACATTCAAAACAGGATTTATATTTTCATTTCTTACCATGGTATTATTTCCCATTCATTTCTTTTGTTGAATGTACACCAGGCCTTTGCCAGTTCTTGTGCACATCAACACTAAGAAGGAACAAAACACAACATAAGAGAATTTGTTCAGCTGGTGAAAAACTGTATGAAGGCCTTGGTTGTATGTTTGCAATTTGCTAATGTCATTAGCAATTACAATTTTTTCCATTATTGTAGCCTTGCCTGCTAAAGTTATTGTAAAAATTCCTTCTTCAGCTGTTTCTTCTTGTATTATCTACCATGCTCCTTCAAGACAGGGACAATCATGGCTCTCTTGCCTTCCTATCACTTGTAGATCTTAGCAATGTTTTCTCCTTACTATCCTTCCCAGTTCCTGTCCTGCCATCCATTTACACATGCTCGTTTTTCCTCTTGCCTTCAATGTCCTGTGAGTGTCAAGATCTCTAAACACCCTTTCCTCATTATGTGTTGTTTGAGTGATTCGATAAGATCAAATTGTCAGCTGATCTAAAAAATAATCTAAAATCTGTTGTTAAATGCAGCAAAGAGTGCTTTGCTAATTTTAACACCTCCAAAACAAAACTGCTCTCTTTTAATCATCCGAGATAACACTTTTTACCTTCCATCAGCATGACTGATGCTAACTTCCAGGAGAGTGACTCACTGTGTCTTCTAACATTTTCCACTGACGTGAAGTAGAAAGTTGGTTCACTGTGTCAAGTTAGATAATTTTTCTTGACAGAATCTATCTCACATTCATCTTAGCTTTAAGTACTGCTTCCACATCTGGTCTGTTTCTCTTGCTATATATTTAGAGATTCTTGATAAAATCCAAAGAAGAAACTGTAATGTTATTGGTCCTGACCAGGCATCTCAGCTTCAGTCATTTGTGACACTCACTGGTGGTCGCAGCGCCAATATGTGACGTCCTCTGGTCACAACGCCAATATGTGACACTGCGCTGTCGGCCCGTGGTCAACTCCCAGTTGCAGTGTGAAGCTGTAAGGTTTCTTCCACCAGCATTTGGGGTTGACTCCCTGTTGCTACCACCAGCCTGTGTTCCGGTCAATCTGGTTGTTCCCGGTTCGATACCAGCTTTGTCGTTCCCAGTTCACTTCCAATGTCTGGTTACCGAAGTAACTACTTTGATCTCAAGTCTAACCTACCCACGTTGTGACTTTGATCTTAGGTAGACAAAATCAATCAGGCGTTGGGCCTTAGTGCAAGCTGAATCGGGGGTGAAGGTGATATCGCACAAGCGTAAGTAGAAGAAGCAATAAAACAAAACTCAAGAGGTTCAAATATGTTGAGAAATAACAAATTATCTTTATCCATCTGTTATATACAGGAGTGTGTTTCTCTCCCAGCCTGTTTCTATGGATTTGTGACATGTTTGCGTTTCTTAAGTCGTTCGTCAATATAACTTGCTTTTGGTAGGAAGTCGAAGTCGGAAGGATGTGGAATTTCTTGGTCAGTTTCTGCGAGGCAACACTCTGACTCTCTCCAGAACTGAACTCTAACTCCAACTGCAAATTAACTGCAAAACTGCCCAGGGGACGTTTGTTTATATGTGTATCAACCAAAACCCGGTGTGGGGCCTGACGTGGTTTGGGCTCCTCGATAATTCTTGATTTCCAACAAGAATTCTCTTTGTTCTTAGGCCAGGAAAATTAATTTCTTCCCATTTTTTGGAAGATTAATCACTTTCCATTTCGGGGGTTTCTCCCTCGTTCATGAGGGAAGATCACAGGAGAGTTATCCTTCTAGACTCTTCCTCTCTCACATTGGTATCTCATACCAATCCCCTCAGTGGGTGTTAACAACTTTTCCGTCTTTCTCATACATTCACCTCCGCCTATCACCCATGCTACCACTTGACCAATGATCTCTCGGCAGTGTGGGTGTGGCTAGACTGGCCCACTTAAAATTATTATCCAGAATTTTGTTTACAAAATCCTTTTTTTTCTTTTTTTCCTTCAGCCAAAACATTTTTTTACAAACCCCAGATTGCCAAATAATTCTTATCACATCTTTCTTTTGGGGACACCCAAAATTCACTTAGTCGGGTCTCTCTACCATCTCATCAATCACTGTCAAAACCCAACATCTGGTTTCTCTGCTAAGTCAACTTTTAACTGGGAGGTCCATATTTTACCTGAGAATCAAATTCTTTATTTTTCTCATACCTTAAAATCCTCTTATCACCAGATGCCCATTTTTGATGACACTGTGTCTGATGTCAACAGTTTGAATAAGCAATAATAATAATAATTTCCTTTATGATTTTCTTTCTCGTGCCAGAATTCTAACACATACCAAATGATTTCCCTTCGTTGGACCCAGGAATTAAAATTAAATGATATCTCTGAAAGATAACAAATATCGATTCTCTCTGTATCGGTTGTAACACTCAGTAACTCTTTGCATCTTAGTGGCTTTATTACCTTGCTTGTGGTGAAATGATTTAAAACAAATACTAGCTATGTTAATCTTTTTTTATTTAAATCAAAATTTTCTTATTCCCTTCCAAAATCTAATATCTACCATAGGAAAAAAAGAATTTGTGATTTTGTCAACCCTAATGATAGCATTTTGACTTAAAAATAACTTACTTCATTTGTACATCAAATTCTGTGATTGAAATTAGAATAGGCTAAAATGATTTAAGTTGAAATGTTTTTTATTGATTTCAGATAACTGGAAAAATCATGCCAAACTGGCCAACTGAAGGAGAAATTGAGTTTTTGAATTACTCGGCAGCATATTCAAATGTGAACATGAATTGTTTGAATGATATCAATCTATGCATCCACCCAAGAGAAAAGGTTTTTTTATCTTATTTAGATTATTTTAATTTTTTTCAAGTCTTCTTCTTTCCATTTTGTTTGTAATTTTGCTTTCATTCATTCTTTCTCTTCTTTCTTCTATATCTTCTTTTTATATTCCTTACTTTTTCTTCTCTTTCATTATTTCTTATTTTCTTTTCTTCCTTCATTTCATGTTCCTTTCTCTTTCATTCTTTTTTTTCTTTTTTCTCCTTTCCTTCTTTTCATGGTCATCTCTTTCACTTCCCTCATTTTTTATCTTTTTTATTCTCTTCTTTTTTTCTCCCTTTTTTCATGTTCCTTTTCTCTTTTATTCATTTCTTATTCTCTTCTTTTTCTTTTTTCATATATTCTTTTCTTTCTCTTCCTTCATCTTGAAATTGCAAAAAGTCTCTAATTTATTTTTAACCATATTTCTGCAAACTGTATAACATTTCCTTTTTATGTTTATAGGTGGGAATAGTTGGCAAATCTGGATCAGGCAAATCATCTTTGTTAATGGCCATCACTCGTCTCGTCAATTGTATGCAAGGTCAAATCAATATAGATGGCATTGATATTAAACTCTTAAATCCCAAATACCTACGCTCAAAGTTGACTATCTTTCCACAGGTATTTTTCATTATGATTTTACATTATTATTCTTGACTAGTTTTTCTTTCAAAGTGCTCATATTCTTTGCATGCCTGAGTGAGTACTGAAGAGTTATCAGCCTGGCTCACTTCTTAAAAATAACCAAGATGATCAGGCAAAGCATCCTCTCATATCATCTTGTTTGTCCTACTCAAACATTTCAGCCATTGTATCCTTCAGTATTAAGAAAGGGATTATCAACTGCCTGCAACATCAAACTAAACTAATAAATGGTGACTTCGATAGGAGGGGATCAGCATCAGAAACTCCCTTCAAGGCAATGACTATACCAAAAACATAATATCAGCTTCCATGATGAGAGACAGAAGAATGGAGGACAACAATAAAATATCTGCTACACTCTTTCTTGTATTACTTAAGATGTATATCAGAAAAGGTTCAGATTCTGCAGACCATCCAACATCAGAATGATATTCAGATGCAGTTCAACCCTTCAATGATACTTCTCCAAAACCAAGCCCTTCTCACAAAAGAACATGACTAAAAACTGTATGTTGTAAGTCCATTCTATGCAGTTGGAGCAAGAAATACATGGGTGAGTTCAGCTAGCACTGACTAGAGACAATATGTTCAAGGCTCCAAAATTACACCAATGGATTGTCCAAGAAACATACGGCCTCGTTGATTAAAATGTCGGGTTTCTTGGCAGTTCAGTCCTTGCTTCAGGTAGTGCAGAAAAGTTATATATTCTGGTTCAGTGGAAGAAATGGAAAAGCAACACAAAGGGAAGTAACTAATACATGATATCACCTAAGTATGTGAAATAGAATAAGAACTCCATGGATTGAATAAAGAGTTTAGTTCAAAATTCCAAGCAGATTACTTATTATAACAAATATTCAAAGGAAGCTGGAGAATACAATGGCCCAAATATTGTGAGTATGATAAACAAAATGGGCATGATGAGGAATTATCATATGCTTTATTGACAGTAATGATAATGATAATTCCTTATCTTGAAAATTCCAACAATCTCACATTTTTCTCTTCCAAAATGGCATATTTCCTTAGGTTATATAGACAACCATGGTACTCCACAAATTCCCTTTACATTTATATATCTATAAACTGTGCATTGTAAGTGTTCTTGGGAATATGAATGGTTTCCTATTGCCTTCTCCATGGTTTTGAATTCAGAATTGTTCTTCTCTTAGACTAGTTGACCTACTAAGTCTAAAGAGCTTAGTCTTCCCTACTGTTTTACCTATAGCTGACACAGAATATATAGATTCATGCTTTTCTCAAGGGTATTAGTATAAAGTAATTGCAACAGCATTGAGCAGTATCTGAACTCTGCCTGTTGATTCCATTTCCCATATCAATAACTGTTGTGTCACCTGTCGATCTTTCTCTTTGCCCTATAAACACTGTTCAGATTTTTAAAAAGCAAATTATTTCCTTTTAGCACAAGAGTAGATGTGTTTAGTGAATCTTTTATTCTTTGCTGAACTTTTGAACTACAATTTCTGTAATTGTAGTTCAAAAGTTCAACACATTTCTATCCCTGAATGTTAAACTGTTGTTTCATTCTTCAGTATTGTCTTGATCCAGGTCAACAGTTGGTTGATATCTATGGTGTCCATATGGTGTTCAAACTCAGACATACCCCTAGACAAAACTAAACTTTCATAGTTCTGCCAAATCTACATCAATGGATTCCCCCAGATGCAAATCACATGATATAAATTGTTCATATGCCAAAAACAAATTTAGTGGCAAAAGCCGTGCACAATGTGTCAATATGGTTGATGCTACATTTCTCTTCCTCATTCAACTGTTGCTCAACTACAAATGGCAAATACAGCAAGAGTACACATTTAAGTTTTCTTACTCCACAAAGGCTACATATCAACTCAACCCTCTCAATATATTTAATCACAGACTGTTTGCGTTCTGAGCCATCAAATCCCAGTATCAGCTTGTTGTCTGGCATGCTCAATGATGGCCGAAATAGCCTGTAGCAAACTTTCATATCAGTTCAGCAAAGTTCTTCTGCACTTGAATTTTAAGCTGGTCAGCACTTTCCTGATTTACCAAGTAATGGAACCAAATTCTTGCTCTCTCAACAACAGGGACTAATACAATGTTTTGCAAATTCTGCCAATTTTTCTTTCCTGCTAGATACCAACATGTACTTTTTTCAGTCACCTTATTTGGCAAATCTTTGCCTTTTTATAATGAATTATTTGCATATGCATGCATCTTTGTTTATAAAACACTGTACTTTGTAGTAACGATTATTTGTATATAAAGGATAGTGCATATTAGTATTTGATTCATTTATTTATTAAACAGTATATTTATTTATTTTTGTCTACCAGCCTGAATATTTGAGAAATCTTAGAGAAAAATCAAGTGCCTTTTTTCTCTGTTCAATATTTAAGCATCTACTCAAATCCACAAAAAATAACATTTAAGTTATAAAATCTGTTGGATTAATAAATAAAAAAAAATCCACCCCTTTCTTTAAAAATATAAAGGATAGTAAAGATTATTTATTTGTGTGCACACAACTTCCATGAATCTGACACTCTGTCAATACACTTTTACGCATATTCACATTGTTTTCCTGTGGGTAGGAAAAATTAGTGTTAGTTTTATTATGATCAAATTGAATGCAACAAACTTGATGTTTCTTTTGTGGCAATCCGTGCCTTTTATTTCAATTACAGAAATAATACTTAAAATATTATTTGTTAATACAGACAATCCTGTTTTATATCTGACATGTACATATTTTCCATTGGCGTCAGAGTAAAAAAAAAAAATTATTACAAATTCTGAAGTTAAGGACACACAACACAATCTTCCTGGTTCTATTTCCACTCTTTATCAAATAAGACTTAAATGAAAAATGGGCATTTACTACTGCAGCACAATGTTTAGCAAATTTGTGTTACAGAGCAATTTGCTGGTAAAGTGAGTTCGATCCTTACTGAGCAATCCATTGCTATAGTCTTGTGTCAAAGTAAGATAAACTTAGTAAATAACAATAAATGAATTAATTCAATAGAATATATCTTATCCTTTTTTCCTTGTTGAAAATAAAAATGTATATCTCAGTTAAATTGCAAAATTTATCCTTGTTGGTGTGTTTGAAATTATTTTAGAATAAACAAATAACAACTTTCCTTAAAGAAACATTAAAATTTACTTTTGCTTTTATCAACAGAATACATATTTGTTCACTGGCAGTCTGAGAAGCAATTTGGACCCAGAAGATAAATTCACTGATGAAGAGCTTACAAGTGTTTTGTCAGATGTTCACCTTAAGGGCCGAAATTTAGATCAAACCTGTGAAATGTTCAGGTGCGTTCTCTTACATTAGTTTTTTTAAAGACTCTTTACAGTTGAATGAGAATTAAACAGAATATTAAAAAAATATTAAATTCAAGAGGGTTTGTAAGAGGGAATGGAACAGAAATTATAATAAAGGAACAATACACAAGGAGACAGAAGAAGATGATGATTGATATTGCATTTAAATTTTTTAACAGTAAAATTATTTAGACCTATCTGCCAATCTAGTACTGTGCTTAAATTTGTGAAGTCAAGATAGCAAAGAGGAAAGCTGATCAGAATGTAAAAGTGTCATATAGAAAGAAAATGAGTAACCATCAACACCAAGGTTTGAGCATGGCACTCTGGATTTATGAACATATATTTTCTGCCAGGTTTATAAATAGTAGCATCAAGCTACTGACTGCAGTGATTATTTAGTGACTATTGAATGAAACTATCCAGTCTAGTGTGAATTATTGTGCATCAATGATTTGGGTTTTGATCTAGGATTTACCAGACTTTAAGCTGATCTGTGCTACTAACAAGGTATTCATTGAAATGATTAATTATCATTGGTTGACTTTTACTTCTTTGTTCTTGTTAAGTATTTATTTGTGGTTGTAATTAAATACTGTTCTATTTAACACTGAAGTCTTGAGTTATACATATATAGTTATCATGAGTTATATATTTGGATCATAGGCTTGTCTGGGTTCATGTAAACTTAGATAAGCCTAAAGTTAAGCTGGCTGGCTACTGGAAATTAAACACATCATTATTTGGTGAGCAAGATTTCTAGGACCAGCTACTACTAATGCCACAGTAGGAGCTGTGGTTGGGAATATTTGGTGGGATAAACTAAAATAAAAAAATGAGGTCATTTACTGCTGAATATAGTTGCCGGCTAAATCTAGATAGATTAGCAGCACAAACAGCATGTGAGCAAAAAGTCGATCGAGCAGCAAAATCCCTTGACAGAGGGGATGTAACTTTAGCTAAGGCAAAGTTGGCCTCCTTGCTTATCAAAAAGGATCAAGCTCTGGTAATTAGGGCTAGGTTAAAAAGAATGTCTTCTGAGGCAACAAATATGGTCACTGAATTGTGTGCAGAGGAGCCTTCAGAATGCATCTCATTGACATATTGCATGTTTCACATTGCCGTATAATTGGACTGTGACTACAAACACAGGCTTATGTGAAACTTTTTGAGACTACTTTCAGAATTTGTTCACCAGGGAGCCTGGTCTGAGCAGTGCTCAGTTCAACACCTGTTTAGCTGACTTTCCCTGCCTGGAGGCAGTTGAAGCAGTTGAATGCAAGGGTCCCATCATCGAGTCAGAAATCTGGGAAGTACTAAAGCAGGTTGGCCTAGATAAATCTCTGAGATTAGATGATCTACCCTACGAACTGTACTTGAGGCAGTCACCCATTTCCTGGCACTGATTTTCAACAACTGGATGTAGCAGGGGTCTATACCTCAACAATTCACCAGAGGGGTGATCAAGTTGCTTTGCAAGGACAAAAATGGTAGGGATGGGATAAGTAACTTTCAGCCTATTGTTAAATACAGAGTTAAAGATTTTAGCTAAGATCTTAGTCAACCATTTGCAGGCTGTCCTCTTTAGTCTGATTGGCTCCAAACAGATGTGCTGTGAAGGGCAAAACTATTCAGGACAACCTTCATATGGTTTGCTTGATCATCGAGCAAATCAACAGTGAAGCTGCACTGATCAATTTAAGGGGTGGGTGGAAGTATGTGCCTTGCACATATACCCAATTTTCCTTTACTGACTCTCTGTACTTCCACTTCTGTCTACCATATTAATTTCATTAGCAAGGCTCTTGTTCTCCTTCTTGTGGGGAGGCAAGTCTGCTAAGGTAGCATGTGAGATCTGTTACCTCCACCCTTCTGAGGTGGTCTGAGTATGCCTAATGTTTTAACTTGTCAACATACACTTCGCATCGCATTCCTAGATCAAATGTGTCACGATTCGAACAAGGAGGGAGAATTCTGGAAGGAAGATGCTTGTAAGAACTTCCCATCCCTGAGAAGGGTACACTCATGTGAGGATGAGGCCCACTGTTTACCCTGAGGTGAGTGCTTCTTCTGTTGTGAATGTCATCTTGTTCTAAAGCATCTCTTACGGGTGCTGGATGGCCTTCCCAATGTCCAGGTGCTCTCTTGAAAGGCATTATATCAGGTGTTAGTTAGGGGATCCATATGAGATGATCTGATTGGTTTTACAAAACAGAAGGTTTGCTTAATATGGCCTTGGGCACCTGGGTTGAAATGCCTCACTAATAATGGGTCATCACTCTGGGTCAGCAAAAAAATTTGTTTGGTGAGTTTGGAAAAATCTCCAAAATGTACTCACTATGATAGGGGGTAGGGACCCTCAATCATACCTTCTTTCATTGCAGGCTTGTAGTCCTGCTGTGTAAATTTGTTGAAGGCATCATGGTCTGCATGCTGCACAGAAATTTTCATCCTCGAGGCCAGTTCTGTCCATAGCAATGTGATACTGCCAATGACAAAAGCTGAACACTATGCATTCTTTTGCTTGCTAGGTGTTATGAGAGTCGTGATATGGTTGACACATCAGAAGGGATTCTATTGGGGTGAGAATTTCACTTCTTCCCAACTGATCTTGTTCTTTAAGATTCAGCTTAAAGTCAAGATTAGGACAGAAAGGCGGCATCTCCCTCTATCAGAATTTAGCAAAATGTGAGTGTCTTATGCATTTGTGTTGAGTAGGAGAAGCATTTTGATGCCAGTTAGACATCAGGAGATTGCACTATCTGTATCGAACAATGGCAACCCTGCTCAAAAATAGCTTAGCTTGGGGTTGTTTTTGTCTTTTAGTTTCTTCCTTTAAGTTAATTTAGCTAGTGGATGTGTACTCATTGGCCCCCTTTTATTTCTGTCCCTACTTTCTTTACTTTAATTCCCCCTCCCCACCCCTGTTAGGTGTCCAGAGACATCAGTTCTCTGGTGGATGTGGAATGCCATGGTTACTATAACTTTCTTACATGGGATTATTGCAAGATTCAGGGTACCTAACACTATTGTTAAAGACAATGGTACACAATTCATATCTAGTGAATTTGAGGGGTTCTGTAAAGTGTAAATCATTAGCAATAGAACACATTACAATGTCCCCCTATCACCCAAGAAGTACTAGACAAGCTGAATGGTTTGCCGATACTTTTAAAAGGGCACTAAAAAGTCAGCAGGTGAGGAGGCAGATGAAGTAATGTTACAGCAATTTCTGAGCATTTTCAGAATAATGCCAAACCTGAACACCATGTCTGGAATGTTGCCAGCAAAACTGATGTTTGCCAGGAAAATTAAGTCCGTATTTAACAAATTACTACCAGAATGGAAGGTGAGAACATGAAGGAATCAAAATAATATAAATAAATATTTTAAACCTGTTGATTTTTTAAAATGTGTTTTTTAAAAAGTGTTTTTTAAAATGTACCAATGTGGAAAAGAATTCTGGGAAGATGGTGTTATAAAAAATAGATTGGCAAAATGACATACATGGTACAGGGACAAAGTTGGGGACATAAGCGATACCTTAATCAGTTAAAACACAGATTCACTGATTTATTAGGTTGGTGCAAAAATAATGACGTAATAATGTCGTTTTTTTGACGTATTTTTAACGTCAAAAAACAACATTATTACGTCATTATTTTTGCACCAACCTAATAGTAAGTCCATGAAAAGAGGTACCAATGGAAATATTGTATGACATGTTTGACATACCCACAATACCAGAAATTAGTGAACCAATGAGGTACAGTAAAAGAAAAAGAACAGCAATGGAACATTTGAATATTGAATCCAAACTGAAGAGATATAGATTCCAGAAGTCTCATCTCAAAAAGGAGAGGTGTCATATAGGAAGAAATTGAGTAACTACCAACACTGAGGTTTGAGCGTGACACTCTGGACTTATGAATATATGTTTTCTGACAGGTGTATAAATAGCAGTGTCAGGCTACTGACTGAAGTGACTATTGATTGGAACTATTCAGTTGAATTAGTATGAATTATTGTGCATTGATTATTTGGGTTTTGATTTAGGATTTACTGAACATTAAGCTGAGCCATGCTACTAACAAGGTATTCACTGAAATGGTTATTTATCTTTGGTTGACTTTTACTACTTTGTTCTTGTTAAGTATTTATTTGCAGTTGTAATCAAATACTGTTTTAACATTGAAGTCTTGAGTTATACTTAATCATTAATGGTCACTGTACATCACAAAAAAAAAGGAAAGCTATGTTATGGCAGTGGGAATATGACTGAAGCCAAGATGCCACATCAAGAGCAATACTGTTGCAGATTCTTCCTTGGATTCTGTAAATAGTTTCTGGATATATAGCACCAGACCATATGTACCAGCAATATTAAATGGACAGACGATTATAAATGTTTGTACCATGCCATACTATACTCCAGGCCTGCTCATGGTGCAACTGAGTACCAGAACTGGAGGCCTATTGAAAATGTTTGATTTTCAGAAATTTTGGAAGAAAATTAAGTTAACTATTTTTTAAAGTAATTAGATAACATTTTCACCCACACCTGAGGATAATAGGATGTGTTGAAAGTTAAATAAATGAAAATATGTATTTTTGTTGTGGACACTGATAAGTATTAAACAAAACACAGAGGCAAAGATTTCTGGTAAAAGATATGATCTGCATAATGTTGAAACAGAAACATAACTAGTTATAGGTCTAACTGGATCCTTCATTCAATCTTCAGGTATTGAATAAAGAGTCAAATTTCCATTAAAGTTACTGGGTTCAACAAACAGTACCTGAAGAAGCCTGGAGGGAATATCAGCTAAAATGTGTATATGACAATCAATCATCTCAGAAATATAGACAGATAAAACTAAATCATTCTAGGAAAGTTTCAAAACCTTTAAAGCTGGTTCTTTGTCTGATCTAGGTGTGTAATATTTGCAAAAATATGAGTATGCCTTCTTTCCATGTAGAAAAAATGAAATATGCATAAAAATGTTACTTAATGATTTATAATACACTTTTTCCTTTATTGTATGAAACAAAAAAATAACCATTGGTAAGTGTGGTCAGAAGGAAACTTTTGTTTTCCACAGTCAATTGAATTGGTATATTTTCCATACTTTTCATAATAAAAATAAGTTTCATATTCACTAGGTTGATTATTTCTTGTAATATATCCAGCTATGTATATGAGAGCCATTTTTATTTCATCAGAAAGAGATGGTTCTAAATTTTCCAAATTGCCAAATATTTTTGTACCTTTTTCACAAAGTTTATAATCACAAGATATACATTGGTGATCTGGCTTAACATCAAAAGCAACAATATTTATATTCTGATTTAAAAGTAAAGATGTCAGCTTAATATGCAGCTGTTGGACATTTATGAAATAAGTGTCACCTAATCCTTGACGGGGTTTACTAAATTCTTTTTCTAATGGATAAGTTATAAATTGCCCAAGTAGGATATATTTATGCCACACCACAAAATCCCATGACCCATCAGGGTTTTCGGGGCATCATACGTATCACAGCTGCAGCAGAAGTGGTGTTTCTTGGACAAGACAGCCTGACAAAGCCCAACCCTCTCCAGACCAGTTTGAATTCAGAGTTTTCCTTCTCCTAGATTGGTTGTCAAACAAGGCTATAGAACCCAGTTTGTCCTGTTATTTACCCATAGCTGGGGGGAGGAGAAGAGTATTCATACTTTTCCCAAGGGTATTAGCACGTAAGTGAATGTTTGTGAATGCAATGGAACTGAATGAAATTCGATTCCTCAATCTGAGCCACTATCCATTACTCCACTGTGCCCTCCTCATACATATTTATGGCTAGTAACTAAAAGGTGTTGACATAGACTAACAACTCCATTGCAAATATGGTGTATGGCCATAGGAGTGTGTTTGGATAATCATTTTATATGATTATCTTGACTGATAGCTATATTAAGAGCCATTTGACTAAACTCAATGATAAAATCAAGTTGTCTGTCATTTAAAGATCTGATTTCAGTTTGTAGAGGATGGTTGCATATTCTGCCAATTTGAAGGGTCTTAACATTTAAAATTTTCCACCATGTCAAAACCTTGTTTATGAATATGGCACTATCATTCTTATCTGCACTTATTTCATATTGAGTGAGAAGTGCATTATATGTTTTTTCTGAAAACACTCTGAGGCAAGTCGAAACCTGTTGTCTTTATATGGGCTTTGGAGCAATGGAAATTTCATTTAAATCTGAAGTTTAACTAGTCTTTCAGATTCAAAACGATATAACTGTTTAAGAAATGCCAATTTTGCTACTTGTTTTACTCCATTATCATCAAAGATTAGTTCTCCTGTCTTTTCTATGAGCCACAAATTGAAAATATTTTTCTACAGATGAACATAGTCAAAAAGCAAATGTTTATTATCTTCAGTTAACTAAGGCTTTTCAGGGAGAGTAGAATATGATTTAAAAAAGCTTGATTTACTTGATTTCCATCACATATAATAGCATTTACATCAGCTGTTACAGAAGTGATGGCCTAAACTGTTAACTCAATTTGTTCAAATAAAAAGGCTGATATTAATTTTGAAATTGGAATCAATCTTTGGACCCTCATTAAGACATATCAACATTATACCAAGTTACTGTTTGAGCAAGTAGAGATGAATTGTCAACTGACTTACCAAATAGTTGTTTGCCATGATATAGTAACATTTTCTTGATATATACTTCATCATGGAGAATTATGTGCCCTTTTTGACTGGCATTAAGAGTATTAAATACAGATAGCCAAAAAGATTTTTCATTAAGTTTTGAAACGTTTGATGTCATCCTTCTTAATGATGCTAATGATGGTGATTGAAAGTCCTGTCTTAATCTACTTTACAATGACCATCATGCTGTATTACTATATCTGAGATCTATTTCATTCCAACTATTTTGGGGGTTATTGCTGAAAAGTGATGACTCAAGATATCCTTCTTATGATCAAAAACCATAGAATTTAAACTACAGCCCCAAAAAACTGGGATAGGCAGGTACAAGAGAAGGACAACAACACTCAGAAAGCAGTCTGCCTACCTTATGTGAATGGGTTATCAGAGAAAATATAAAGGATCTGCGATCCATATAACATCAGGACAACCTTCAAAAGCTGGACGACATTTCGCAGATATCTCTCCTGAGTAAGACCCGCCCATAGAGAAGAACATGATTAAAGACTGTGTGTACGCCGTCCCGTGCAGCTGTGGAAAGAAATATAAAGGGGCGACAGGCCGCCCCCTTAAGGTAAGGCTTCAAGAACACCAGAAAGCTGTAACACAAGGGGAAGTGGAAAAATCAAGTGTGGCTGACCACATATATAGAGAGAAAGGAGATCACCGCCCTCTGTGGGATCTGGTTGAGATCATACACAAAGAACACCATTGGAAAATTTGTAAACTTAAGGAATCAGCACATATGATAGACCACAAAAATCTCCTGAGCCGACCAAGCATAGAAATGAATACAATATGGGAACCAGTAATAAGGAGTGCCAGAGAAAAGTGATAATAACAAAAATTGCAATATGAGCTCTGGTAAAACCATGCAATGATAACAGCAAAAAAAAAAAAAAAAAAAAAAAATTGCAATATGAGCACTAGTAAAAAATGATGGCTGAGACATTAGGTTTATAATACCCAGAAATTCATACACAGATGTCCTCAAGGACACATGGCTCAGTGGATAAAGGCATTGGTTAGATCCAGTGACAGAAAGTGTGAGTTCAATACCCGGTTAAGGCAGTGGAGAACTTGGAGAGGGGAATTAACAGGAGATAACTGACATCCATTAAACATAGCACGTGGAACTAGAATAGTCTACCCCAGTGAGCGAAATAAAGGGTTCAGTTTGACATTCCAACCACCATGTACAATGGCTGAAACGTTGTAATAAATATGGCGACAAAGACGAGGACAATAGTCCAAATAATGTAAATAGGGTACATAATACCTTATTTCAGAAATATAGACAGATACTGAATGATTGGTACACTATGGAGACAAAATTGAAAAATCCCACGAATATCGAACCATCTGACATTCCTACAAGGATCTACAACTCATCCCTTCAAGCTTGGCACCAAGACTTCCTGTAAATTCAATCTGGTTGCACAAAAGTGGGAGAGAGAGAATCCAGTACAATCATTGGATAAAACAGAGACTACAATCTCATATCAGATACTAGAATTTAAATATCAGATAATTTCTTCCAATGTTGACCAAGTATCAACTGTATTTATACGTTTTTGGACAGGCTATTAATACAACATTTAACTCCATAATAAAAGGTTTCAAACTGCAATTTTTTTTATAAATTCTCAACAGAGAGGGATAACATTTGGTCACTGAACAGTTAAAATATTTTCTGCCAAAAATGCTACTGGATACACAGTCTTTTTTGCTGTTGGTTAGACTTTCTTTCAAATTTGTATAATTAATCTTATCTAATTCTAAAAAAGCATTCATTTCATCAATTTGATTTTGAGCAGTACTGGAGTTTTTTTTTTTTATATACCTTTGAACAGCAGTGGGTGTTGGCTTTTTTCCATGAACTTTGATGGTGTCAAAATCTGAAGGCCAATGTTGTTGACAAATAACTGTATTGTTTGCAACATTCAGATTGGCATTTTTTCAATACTCTCTCTAATCTCTGTGTTTTGGAAAATGATAAACTGATATTTTATTCATGTCACACACAGTTTTGTCTTGCTGGCTTCTGTATTTTGTTTTGGAAGCAATGACATAACACTTCTGGGGCATTCCTAGAAACTAGCACAATTATTTCTTTTACTGTTTCAATAGTGGTAACTTTTCAAGCCAAATTATACTCTTAATCCCAACTTTGACCCCCCCCCCATATCAATAAGTTAAAAACAGAAATTTTAGAGGGTTGCTTTTTAAATCGATTTTTTTATATATATATTATCTTTTAGGGTATATTGTTAACAAAGGTTTGCAAAATATTACATAATCTTTTAATTAATTATTGAGTTAATTAAGTATCTATTGCCTGGCTTTTTCCCAGAGTGCTGCTCCTTCAAGCAACACCTCCACCTCGACTTAAAGTGGGTGGAGGCTGGGGTTTTTGTCCGGTGCCTGAAGAAAGAGGGTTTTTTTTGGTTATTGTTGCGGCAATCCACTGCAGTGCACTTTAATTTCAGCCTTCTTCTTGTGACAAAAATTAGTTTCACGAGTAAAAATAAATACTTTAAGGACCTGGAAAAATGACTGAGCAGCCAACCAACAGCAACACGGTCAATAATATTTCTTCATTCACCGCGTCTTTATACTATATTTTATTGAGATTTTTAAATTTATGTAAAATAAAAAGAAAAACATTCTTAATAATAATAATAATGGCTTTCATTAATTTTATTTTTGTAATAACAATATGACATTTGTTTCTATTTTAATACGCTTTAATGAAGATTTAAAAAAAAAATTAAACTTTGTTTATTTATTACCTGTGAATAATAACAAAACAATAATAAATATTAAAGTAACTTTGTAATAAATTTCGAAGTATAAAATTTAAAAACATACGTAGAAAAGCGTCTTCGAAACGACGTACGTCTGTTAAAAATAAATTAGACATTTTAAAACTGTTAATTTATTTTTACAGACGTACGTTAATGATTAACACTAACAGCTAACTTTTTATCATTAATTATTAAGGTCATGTTTTTCTTTAATTTTAAGTAGATCATTATAGTTCACTCAGCCAATAAAAGAAAATGTGCTAAAAAAAAAAAAAAAAAAAAAAATTATATTTTTAACTTTTAGAAACAAATTACTGGGCGTTAAAAAGAGAATTCGTTTTTGAAGCGTTAATCGTTTGCTTTTTTCAAGAACATTGAATAAACTTTTTAACATTAAAAAAAAAAAAAAAATTAAAACTTTTAACAGAAAAATGTTGAGTCAGTGACTAAAAACTAACATTTAAAAACTTTAAAACCGTGGAAAAATAACAGAGCAGCAGGATTAGTTTTCGTTCACTCACACTCACAGCGTTTTTCTTTTTTTTTTACAATATCAAAAATAAAATAAATATTGAATTAATTTTTTAGAATTTTATTATGATTCAGATATATATCATTATTTAAAAACATCCTTAAATGTTTTTTCATTCATTTTTTTTTTGTAATACAACAAAAAAAATACATTTTTTGCTTCTTTTTAAAAAAGGTAGATTTTTTTATTTTAAACAGAAACTTGAAATTAAAATAGCTTAAATATTTAAAAAAAAAACAAAACACAATTACTCATAAAAAATAATATAGCAACTCAAAATAAATACTTACTTACTTACTTCAATTAAATAAGGTAAAAATGATATTCCAAACATAAGAAAAAATTTCTTTGAATTAATTAAGCCAACAACACTGACAGAACAGTTTAGCTAAAAAAACTGAACTGAACCGCGCCGCTGCTGTCATCGGCCTCCAGTCCTGTTCCTTCACTACAGTACAATATGACTTGGCCGTCTAATATAGAACGACATGGTTTGTAACTTTGTACTACTTGAAATTTATCTACTTCAGTTCTTCGTTCGTTCTTCTTTCATACAGTGTAACCCGGATATAAGAGAAACCCGGATATAAGAGAGATGTTCTCTGGTCCCAAATTAGAGCCCGTGTTATACCAAACCCGGATATAAGAGACTTCTTCTCCGGTCCCGACAACTCTCTTATATCCGGGTTACACTGTATATAATTGTAAATCTAAGTTGGTTTTATGATTTGCAGAAATAAGCAGCATCAACCACTTGTTAGTCAATTGGTTGATGCTTTAAACTGTTTTGTGAGTAGGATGTTGTATCTCGTTTTTCCAATACTACTACTTGAAAGCTAAATAAATAACACTGTCACTAATAAAAATATCAGGGGCAGCAACTCTTAAACACATAGTACAAAGTTATTTTCCATCATCTTATTAGGATGGAATCATATACTGTATAGTGATTTTCCAAGCGTAGCTTGGATGTGGCACAAGGCCGAAAGTAAGGGGCACCCAGTGAGGATCAAACACACTACTCATTCGTAATTGTTCTAGCGAGACAAGCTTACTAACCATTACACCACCTCAAGGTGTCCCGGAATCATATACTGTATATTTTTGTATAAGGCAACCTTTAGATAAGATGAGGTAAAAAAATATAGCAAATTTTCATGAACTTATATTACACCTGTAGTATAAGATGACTGCTTATTGATTATATAAAGATGATGTTATTCGAAATGTTGCTACTTACTATATTATTAGAAATTCAAAATAAATAAAATAACAAAACTGATTCTATATCATGTTTTCCTACACATATCCCCTAAATTATTAAGTCATGCCAGTTATATATAAGGTTTTATTACTTTTATTATTTTTATTATTATTTGTTAATATGAATCTTTTCATGTATATTATTGGTTATTGCACCAAGGCTGAGGTTAGTGTACCAACAAATATCACTCAGAATGTAAAGTTTCTTTTTTATAACTGTAATATAAAATGAACCCCATATTTTAAGAGTGATATTTGGGATTTAAAAGTTGTCTTATACAGGGAAGTAAATGGTAGTTAAATTTGAAAGGAATGTGTTATAAAGTAGATATAAATAATATATTTATCTTTAGTCAATATAGGTATAGAAACTAATCAAATTAAACTCACAGAAAGACTACATTTCTATATATTAATTTATAAATCTGCAATAGGCAAATGATTCAAATATGCCAACTTGCTATAAAATCTATGAAATTCTCAATTTTTCTTGTCTACATTCTGGCCCTAAATTCTTATTCACTTTCTTTTTTGTATTACTTTAAAAAAAAAGTATCATGTCTTTATCTATTTCAGTGTTGGAGATAAACAATTGGTGGGTTTGGCTAAATGCATTCTGAATAAGACAAAAGTGTTAATCTTGGATGAATACACTGCTAATGTATGTGCAACTTTAGATGAACAGATCCAGCAAATTATTGAAGAGAAATTCAGTGATTGTACTGTATTAAGTATTGTACACAAGTTATCAATGACAGAGAAATATGACAAGTAAGTACAATACAGTATTGTTTATTTCAATATTTCATATCAGTTTCATTGCTACTTAAAAACTAAATAAGTCCCTAACTTTATACTCACCTATATTATTGTTCCTATATAGATAAAACACAATGTGTACCCATAAGGGGGTTTGTAAGAGTGAATGAAATAGGCCAATAAAGAACAGGTTTCAAGAAGACAAAATATGATGGCGGATATATTAGGTTGGTGCAAAAATAATGACCTAATAATGTCGTTTTTTGACGTATTTTTTAACGTCAAAAAACGACATTATTACGTCATTATTTTTGCACCAAGCTAATATATATATATATATATATATATATATATATATATATATATATATATATATATATATATATATTAAACATTATTTTTAGTGGATACTCATATTTGAGTAGACACTCCATTTATTTATTAAATAGCATATTTATTTATTTTTGTCTACCAGCCTTGAATGTACGAGAAATCTTATGAAAGAAAAATTTACATTCTCTTTAATAAAATTTTTTTTAATAAGATTTCTTGAACATTCAGGCCAGTAGATGAAAATAAATAAATATATTGTTTAATAAATAAATGGAGAGTCTACTCAAATATGAATATCCATGAAAAATAACATTTCAAGTGATTAAATTCTGTCAGATTACTACATATATATATATATATATAGTTGTGTATTTGGGTAGCAATCTTTCTCTAATACATGTTTCATTAAAATGACTCACAAGGTACTTCTGTTAAGTTTTTTATTGTATTTTTCTTGTATGTGAACAAGAGCTTTCTTTTCATGAACCTAGTGTGCATAGAAATTGCTCAAATGATTATTCATTTCAAGCATATTTTAACCTCACTATATATATATATATATATATAAAATTTGTGTATTTAGGCAGCAATCCTTCTTTTATGTACATTTCATTGAATATGACAGCCAAGGTGCTTTGATTTAGTTTTTTATATAATTTCTCATGTGATCTAATAATTTCAGATAAATTATATAAAAACTGTTTATATTTATTCATTTCAATCTATTTTTTGTTAACAGTCAATATATTTCAACCTTGAAAATGGTTAAATGTATAGCTGAAAGCACTTGGATAAAAAGAACAATTCGGCAGTTTTTATTATTATACTCATAGGCTGTACAATGACTTAAAACCAGAAAAGCTTTTAAAAGTTCTATTACAATGTTAATTATGGCTAATGTGTTTATCTCTGTTTTAATGATTAATATATAATTATAGTAGAGTTAAAAGGAAAAGTAAAAAAGTTGGCTGGTTATTATTCTTCATTTTCAGAGTTTGTTTGAGGACTAGAAAAAGAAAAGGTGTTCATCATGAATAAAATAGGGAGAAAGAATCAAGACAATATGTTTTATATATTTATATAAAACCTAGAACCATTATATTTAGTGGGTACACATGTTTGTTTTAAGCATTGAAATTAATTTCAACCTAGAGATCATGACCTGATTGGAAAATGGCTTGTCGTAGTCTTCTTGTAAGGCATACTTAATTCAAAAGTAGTTTCTTTGAGGGGAAAAAAGTTTCAATTTCTGTTGGGAGGCACATTTTCTTTAGTATTACTTCTCAACCTTCTTAGAGCTGAATCATTTGAACTGAATATAAATAACTATTATTTGTCTTCTATTAAAATGATTCATCTTTTCTTCTCTAATAGAGAAAATTAGCAGTTTTTTGCATGTTATACTAATTCTAATGATCTAAAATATGTTTCAGCCTTAAATAACTCAAAAAGTTTGAGAAGTTGTTAAAAAATTGCTTAATTATTTGTTCATTTGTCAGCTGTGGCTGATTGACGTTAATATCATTGCTTAAAAAGCAACAATGTCAACTCAGACACATGTATCCACTAAATATGTTTATACAGGGTGACTGAAAAGTAACTTCCCATTTTAAAATACTTATAATTTATTTATTGACTATAATTTTTACAAGAAATGGATATGTTTAGCATGAGGTTTTATTTAAAACTTGATATGGGCACCAGATTTCACTACCAGGTTCTCAAGCTGCACAGGAATCCTATCGATTTCACCAGGAACTCTTGTGGCATGGAAGACATAACTCCTTGTATTTGTCCTTCAAGTTCTTCCAAAGTCTTGGTTTGGTATAGCAGACTTGCTCCTTTAACCAACCCCAAAGAAAAAATCACAGGGTGTTAAAGTCAGGACTTCTGGTTGGCCACTTATACATAAAATAGGGAGTTACTTTTCAATCAACCTGTAGTAATAAATATGGTGAATTTAAAACATCCATTAATTTCTTATATATATATATATATATATATATATATATATATATATATATATATATGTATGTATGTATGTATTGTCACAAGCGGGGTGAAGCTTCGAAGTATAATCAAATTTTCTCTGATGACCCCGGCTGCTGTGTCATAAAAAAATTTATATTTACGTCAAGTATTCTATACCCAGGTTGGCTCAGGGATGTGGTTCCGGTATAAACATGGGTTCAGACAAAATTTGGTTAACAGAAAGAAAGCAGCAAAATAAAGGTAGCAACGATTTATCCAAATAAATGATGAAGATAAGACGATCGTAACAATAACAAAACAATTTAATTTGTAACTTGAGGGAAATAGATTTAAGATAGTTTTGAGATGTGATGGAATAAAATGTTTTTAAATTCAATGTTCTAGCGATTTAATGTTCACATAAAGAAGAAAGTTATATAGAGTGATATCTCAGACAGTTATTTTAATGACCAAATGAATTAATGTTAACATAAGGAAGAAGGCTATAGAGAGCGATATCTCAGACAGTTATTTTAATATCCAAGTGAATTTATGTCCACATAAGAAAGAAAGTTACAGAGAGTGATATCTCAGACATTTCAATGTATTAGGTTGGTGGAAAAAAAATGACGTAATAATGTCGTTTTTTGACGTTACATCAAAAAACGACATTAATACGACATTATTTTTGCACCAACCTAATAGAAGGCAATATTCTACAGATTATATTTTTTTTACTTAGCTTTCTGTCCATTAGTTGCAATCTATCTTCTTCATTTTGCCGAGTGTCTTCTAACCATTTTCTTTTTCTTTTGCAGGGCGTTTTTAAGACTCTTTTTCTTTGTTGCCATAGATATTCTCATCCCAATATATATATATATATATATATATATATATATATATGTGTGAAAAGTGTGTGTATATAAATATAAATAAATATATATAATTATTTATATATTATATGCGCGGTACTTATTAGAAAGCGCTCAATATCAGAGATAGAGCTAACATATTTGGTTGTATAGATGTGAGTTTGTGACCCTGGGTTTCACGCTTTTGTGATCGTCAGACAAATTTGTCTGACGATCACAAAAGCATGAAATGCAGGGTCACAAACTCACATCTATACAACCAAATATATATATATATATATATATATATGATTAATATGAATAAAATTTGTTACTTAGCTGATTAATGTTATATTCAGCAGATCAATTCCCGAGTTTTGTAGATGAACTTTTCTGTAATCGTTCAATTCACTCATCAGGTTTCAACAATTGTACACTATTAAAAACTGACAACATTCAGATGTAATGACCACACCTTCTGCAGTTCTTTTCTTTCCCTTTTTTTTATTTATCTATTTATGGTAATTATATATTTTTTCTTTCTTGCTCTTTTATTAATATGTTATTGCAATAATTAAATTTTTACCTGCAGAAAAGTAGATGCACTGATTTCTTTTTACAGAATTTTGGTGATGGACAAGGGAGAAGTAAAAGAATTTGACACTCCAAATAATCTTTCAAACAGGAAACATGGTTTTTATATGAAATTAAAGGAACAAGAATCAAAAGCAAGCTTATAACAGATAAATGAAGATAATACAAACTGATAAAAGTTTTACAAGGAATTTGGACCTGTCAGAGAATTAATAGAAGATAGAATTTTGTTTTTGAATTAATTAAAACAAAATAAATAAAATATCAATAGAGTTGTAGGAAAGCGGAGTCAGAAAAAGTCAAATAATGATAAATAAATGATTGCTGTTAAATTTGTGGTTCAAATGAAAACATTGATTAAATTGGTAAAAATAACTCTTTCATCAAGAAGTGAGAATCAAGGATCTGGTGTTTAGGGATTCAACAAAGGTTTTGCTTTATTTGTTTTTTTTTTATCTATTTTGGAAACAATTATCCAAGAATTTATTTTTTTATATATACATCAGTGAACCAAAGTTTGTATTTGTACTTTTTTATTTTTAAATTTTTACATTTTTCCTTTTTATTTTATTTTTTTCAAATATATTCTTTGTAGTTTTAATGTTGTTTGTATTTACACAATGCTTCATGCATGATGTTTTTTATTGTAAAATATTAAAAACTGCATTTTTTTATTTGGGGTTGAATCATTTGAACTGCTATTTTTCCTCTATTAAATCCATTAATAGAGAGAAAGTTTGCTGTTTTCTACATATTTGTAAGTTGTGTTATTGAGAAGTGTGAAATAAAGAAAGATATCCTTTCAACGTTATCAATTTATTGAGTATGTATATTTGAAACAATTCTGCCAATGACTCTTTAAACACACAAGTCTATTCATAAATTTTTTTCAGGTTTTCCAAGATTCTGATTCTTTTTTTTTATAAGAGTAGTGAGCCTCTGTATAACACAACCACAATTTAGAATCAAAACTATCACTCCAAAAGAGGATCTTTACTATTTGAAGTGGTTCCAATCAGAACTTGATGCAGATAAAACAAAAAGGCAATTCCCAAAACTACATTGAGACTAGGCCATGTAATCATTCAGAGAGAAAGTCACTGTATACCTTACAGTACATCCCTAGCCCTAAGATTGTTGTAAGAGGATTTGGGAAGTAAGTTAAAAGAAAAAAAAAGCTAGAGATAAGTCATACAAACTTGATAACAACAAATGAATAATACCAAACCATTCTTTAGTTTATGAAACAACTTCACGAGAACAGAACGAGAAAGAAATGTACATTTGTGGTTTGTATATTGAGTCCATAACTGGAAAGTAACCTATGTTAGTTGCATCTGGAGTTCTTGGCATAACATCTGCCTCCACTGACTACCTGATTAAAATCAAAAGAGAGAAAATAGGGAGAGGGGGGTTGCTACTCCCTTTCATTTGCTCTTGCAAGTGATTATCATTGGTTGGGAGGTTGTCCTAATGTAACATCTATTTTGGACCATGTGGCATACAGATTTTTAAACTCTCACTAGACTCCACAGGATGAAAATCAATAATTGTTGATTATAAATGAATAAAACTGTTATATCCCAGGTTGTTGGGATGAACAAAAGTGTATTTTAACACATAATTAAACAACTTTTATTCATATGCTGCCTGAGAACAGCAAGGATGAGTTTGGATTTAAACCATGAATTCTATGTGTGTGTCAAAATTTTGAATTCAGAAGCGATGCACTCCCATTAGCAGACAAGGGAAGTAACTCAGTTGTATGTTGAGTTATCATCCTTTATAGGGGAATTAAGTTATCTTTCCCTAACAGACACCAATAGATATTTCTACCTATCATCTGCAGTCCTTTAAATTTTTTGAATAGTCATATCTGGGTTTTGTTTACTCATATAACTACTATAGCAGGAAGTTTTGCAAAATCCTGTTATTATCCTGACAACTGAAATCAAGCTTTTGTTACAACAATATAGTCAGGCAGAATGTTCATATTATTCTCAATAAATTTATATAAAACACAGCATTAAAATCATGTACCACATGCATTAATTGCAAATAATTCTATATGCTTGTAAGATTGTAAAAAAATTTTGTCTATGTGGGCATCAGATAATAATATGTATTTGTGTGTATATCTAGTAGATGTTCTGATGTTTTAACTTTAGTTTGTTTGATTTTCGCTGGTCAGTCACTTTGTAAACGTGTGTCCAGCAGACACTATGTCTGTTGGTTTTATTGTGTTGATTTGGGAACATTTTGTGTACATACTGTTTTAGATAGACATAAGTTTGATTCTCTATAAAAATATGCAAATAATATATTTGAAATGTATTTTATATTTACTGCACTAACGATGTGTCTTTGTATTAGGAAATTGAGGATCATATCAACAGGTAATTGACAATATTGATATTGTGAGCTTGGTCTTATTGTTGTGAATTTTATGCAAATTGAGTGACCTCCCTTTAACAGAAATCAGTATTAAAATGAATTTATAGCCATGGCATCAAAAGAAGAGTATTATTTGTGAATTGCCGGGTCTTTTGGGGAAATATGGTGGAGTGGTTTCCTCTTGACTTCAATTTTAAATTCTGAATAGTTCAAGGCTAAAGAGCCCAGTTTACCCTGCTATTTAACCCATAGCAGAGGAGAGAGAAGCTTGAATCCACCATTAATTACTATTGTAGTATAACAGATTTCTAAGTTCATACATTGGACACAATGAAATGTTTCTGTTTTCATTCTTATATCTATGTACAGTTTGATTGAATAAAGTACTATTGACTTTTATTAAGTGTCTGTTTCAGTAAATTAAATTTAGCTTCATTTATTATTTTCCTGTTATTCATTATTAGTTTATGTGCTTTGAAACCAGAAAAAAAAATGTCGACATCAGGAACTTATGATGAAATTATTTATTATAACTTGATTTCTTTGTATTACAACAATCAACATTATTTAAACATTAAAACAATTGATTAAAATTAATTCACACAGTTAAACCTTGGTAAATATTTATCCATAGCCATATATAGAATGGCTACCTGAAAAAATTGCAGGTAACACTTCTACATTCAATTTGGTAATCAGGAACCATCACAAATTCTCTTTAAGTAGAATAAAGAAATAGTTTTATAAAGTTAATCATAAATTTAACGACTTGAAGTAAAGAAAGTAATCTTTAAAAGATAATTAATGTGTATTAATGTCTTCATTTTCTGTTATTGCAAGGATGTAAAACAAATTTAAATTAAATTACATGGGACTGGGCAGAGAAAAATATGATTATCCTCAATTAGATAAATATTTTTTATTTATAGAAATTTGGTTAAAGACCAACAAATTTTCTTGGTTTCCAATGAAAATAAATTCTCTGATTTCAGAGTATTTTCAGCTTTCATAAACCTTTACCAAAGAATTTTTGCTTGCATACTGTCAATTTAATTATTTTTCAAGTATCGCATCTTTATGTGATGTTGGTTTTTCTAATAGATTACGAAAACTGAAGTACTCAGGTATTAGATAATTTATATATAAACTGTCACCTAAAACCAAGAAAATAGTCTAAAATATAGAAAAAATAAACAAAAAATCCTTAAAGAACTTTTGGGGATCTTTAAACAAACTTGTATAAACTATAAGAGTATGTGATAAAGTTGTAATTCTTGTTTGAAATGAGATTTTAATCTTTGTATTTTGGGTCATAGGTATCAATTTCCTTGCCTTTGTTGTTTCTCTTTTTCTTAATCAGATTCAGGTACTTTACTCTGACCTTTCTCAAGAGTCTGTTATATTTTGAAATGTCAAACCTTCATTCTATTGTCAATCACTTGCCTTCTCATGTGCATATTCTTTCCCATCAGTGCTTGTATGTTCTTTGTAAGCCAAAAGAGAACCAGCCATTCTTCATAGGAAACAATGAATTCTGGATTCTAAAAACATGACACAAATTATGAAATTGTTGTTGAGGTTCACTGGAACACATTAAGTAATCCCTAAAAACAAAAAAACAAAAAACAAACAAATGGAATTAATCTGAATTAACCAAAATAGTGATTAAAACTAATCATAACTACTATTTATTATGTATGTAAATATGATTATTTTAATTTTTTCTCTTTATGAGATTTACTTCCTATACATCATAGAAAAAGCAAATTAGGCACTTCAACATAGCTTACCTCACTAGACCAATTATGACTGAACAGTGAGTTCAATCCTCACTGGATTACCCTAAGATTTCAGCCTTGTACCACATCTGAGCTGCACTTAGAAAATCACCACAGAAAATGCAAATTTTTACTTGAAAATTAAAGCATTTCAACGAAAGTGACTGATTTTCAAAAAGATGACAGAAAAAAATAAAAATCAAACAATATTTTAAAAGCTGTTTATGACTCAAAAATATTAATCTGGATTGGTCATTACTTGCATTATAAAGCCAGCTTACCTGGTAAGCCAGTTTATTTCATATTTTCTATGTGGAGTAAGGTGAAAATCTTATATCAGATTTTTAGATATTACTTATAGGATGACCAGATACATTTTCTTGTACTAGTTAGACAAGAAAAAAAAAACAAAAAAAAACCCAATCAGCTTAATATGGGAAATATTCTTAGCTCAATATAATCATATCTCTATACTTTTTTTCTTACTGAAATCAAAACTGTCAAATTTTCAATTAAAGGAACACACCACTCTAAAGCTCATCTTCTATATAATAATTGTGAATGTCAGTGTGTCACACTTTTTTCATTTTACTCCTAGGCCATAGCCCAACATATACTATTTTGGAATCAGCCTGATTGTAAGAAAATTAAAAACATTCTGGAGCTGGTTCAGACCTGCAATCCTGGAATTTTAGATTCCCAAGTTTAATAAAAATTGTGATTGTTTTCGGTGATTTTTTTTTTTTTTTTAAGGTGATTTTTTGTGATGAATTTTTTTGTATGACAATTTTTATAACTTGGAAATAAATTTGAGAATAATCAAAATTAAGTGCAAAATCCAGTGAAAGTCACACATGAAATAAAAATTATTGTTTGTATGAAAAATAAGCACCTATCCACATCAAATTGTGTTTAAATTAAGTGTCGGCAAAATAAATATTGTTGAATTTTTGAAAGGTAAGCTCAAATATTAATGCAATACTTAAATGCAGCAATGAATTTTGAGTTCTTCTATAGTTTATTGTTGCCTATCACATCTACTCCTCCCTAACTGTTGTGAAGGCCCAGTCAAGAGCCCTCCACAGGAGCTAGCTTAAATGCTGGCCAATAGGGCAGCTTTTAAGCTAATATATATATATTACATGCACAAAAATATATTAATGACAGAATTGAGAAAATGCACACCTTCAGACCTAAGCTTAAAGAACTCAAAATTATAAGTACATTTAGGAATCTGAAAAGCCACATTATCAAAACTAGTAAGGCTTTGAAATATCTGAATGTTGTTTACATTCAGAATGATTTCTATAAATTTGAAAATTAAATATTTTTTTAATACTAATTTTCTTAAATATAGCCCTATTTGCTATAATCTGCAAGCTTTAACAATTATGTAATAAATTGATATATTTCTCACATCAGAAATAAAAAGGAACACAAACAATAGCTGAGAGAAAAGAATATTTATTTTGAAACAATAAAGTGGAGAATTATCTTCACAGCAGTCATGGATTTTGTGTGTGTGTATTATATATATATATATATATATATATATATGGTTGAGCTTGAGTATAATAAAATAAAAATAAAAGGCAACCAAGGGAGACAATTTTGGATCAACATAAATATAATTTCAAAGTGGTGACAAAAAATAATAAAAAATTACTAAAAATATGTCACAACCAAATTTCAAAGGTATATATATATATATATATATATATATATATATATATATATATATAAAGATCAAATAAAAATATTTTAAATCAGATGTTTTTTGTTTTTATTTCAAGCACTATTTATACCAAATAATACCCCCCACCTGGGACTTGCAAGCATGCTTGTTTCCTGAACTAAAAGGAATGTTCATTAGCTGAAGTTACTTCTAACAACTGATACTAAATGGTTCTGTGCTAAGATCCTGTATGTGTGTGTGTGTGTGCGCGCATTGTATATATATATATATATATATATATATATATATATATATATATATACACGTGAACTCACACAAAAAGAGCTCACAGACCAAGCTATGGTGAATCAGTAAGACTAAAAGCATAACAATTACAAAAAAAATAAATAAATAAAAAAAATTTACAAATCATATTTTAAAGTGGAAAAACAAATCATTCAAACAAGACAATATTTGAACTCCCATTAACCTTAAGCTGTGCTTTTATTTATTTCCTAAAAAAAAAAAAATAATTTTTCTCATCTGGTTTGTAATCATTTTTTTAAAAATAGATGTCTTATTAAAAATCAAGTATTTGTAATATTTGCTAATAAGAAAATCATAATGTTTAAAAATTAAAAAAGATTTTCTGTATTAATCTTGTAAAAAATTCTATGGAATAAGATAAAATTCAATATTTGGTTTTGTTTTATTTAAGAAAAAGAAAATTCAAGTTTTTAAAGTTATAAATTTGTTTTTTGTCTTCTCTCTTTTCTAGGATTTAGTAGATCGTGGAAAATTTAAATATTATTTCCTATCTACTCTTATGTTGTAATAAGACCTGGATAGCTACAAATATTTTAGCCTTCCAAAACAGAAATCAAATCTAGTAATAGATATTAATCTTTCAGCAAAAATAAATTACTCTCACAAAAACAACCTAAAATGTATTCTATTTTAAATTCATTGAAAGAATTCATGTATCTAGTCATAATGGGGGTTTGGTAATCTCAAAGAAGAGAGTAAAAAAATAAAAATGTAAAAGATTGGAATGATATGACAGCCGTGAGTGATATGCTTCGATGATAGAGTGGATATACATCAGCACATATACAAAACACAACAGGTAGAAGAAAATATCAAGCCACAAAGTTCTGAAGTGTCTTTTACTACATTGTGTGTGTCATAGTGAATGGAAATAAATAAAATTACAACAATCTTATTTCCAAGTGTTCTGTATAAGTCAGTGTATAGCAGTTTTTTTATGCATTTATTTTATAAGATTTTATAGATTATTTTTCATTTTTTGTTCTGTCTTTCTATACCAGCAGTTTTTAATGGTCTAAACAACAAGTGACCAAAAAAAATAAAAAAATAAAAAGAATAAAAAATGTCACAATAACTCAGCAACAATTGATATGGTAATATAACTTGCATAACAAATGTAAAATATACATAAAAAATAGAAATTGAAATTTTTCTTATTCAATTTCTTTATTTTATTTAATCAAAAATGTTTGACCGATTCATTTGCAGTTGCAATTGAATCAGTATTGAATATAAAATGGGTAATAACTGATTTTTAAAATAAACTTAATACACAAGGAAAAGAAAGTGTGAAGAATATATGACCCCGACCAGACAGATGATATAATGCCAAAGATAGAAATTAAATATTGGAATGAGGGAACAATATGGAACAGTATCTTTTTCTCTCCACATAAAAAATTACTTGTGCAGGGAATGCAGTAAAAATATATCACTGTCTTGTTTATAACCGATGACAAAAAGACAGTCTTGTGTATTGTTTGTCAATGCAAAAGGAAATTATACTTGGCACTATGTGACTCAAAGATGATATTAAATATCAAACTTACTGTTAAAATGTGAAAAATAACTACAGCACAGAATAGATAAAATTAGTGTCATTATTTTATATATATAACTTTCAAGATTTACAATTTTGTAAAGCCAATGAATACTTTTTAAATAAAAACTAAAAATCAATTTTAACCTAATATATCAAAATTCATGAGAAAGTGAATTTAAAAAAAAATTCACTGATTTAATGAAAAATATGAAGTTAAAAATTAAATCTTTGCAATTATAAAATTTTACAAAATATTGCAGTTTCAAATTTTAACATTTTAAAATAAAAAAGTGAAAAACTTATATATAATTTTAAAAAACACAAATTTAAGTTTCTTTTTCTCACAATTGCAAAAAAAAAGGCATTTCACAATTCAAATAAAACTTTAGTGTTTTTCGATGTTCTAGTGGATTTGTAAAATATATGAACCAAAGTGAATGTCAGAAATTTACACATTACTGGACATGTTGAGAAAAAAGAAGTAGAATAACCAAAAAAAAAAAAGTAAATTTTTAAAAAGTAACATGACAAAAAGCTAATGAGAAAGCAAAATCCCCTCTGATCAGACTTCCATACTTCTTGGGCTTCCAGTGATTTTTTTGTTCTCCATTAACTTTAAAAAAAAATAATTAAAATCAAAATGAATTCATATAGCATAAAACCTAACTGCTATTTCATTACATAAATTCATGATAGGCAGATACGACAGTAACTGAAATAGCACTTAGTTAACATTGTAAAAATAGCAGCAGTTAGACTGACAACAGAATGGGTTTGTTGTCACAGAACACTTGACCTGAGAGAGAAAAGGCATTCCAAACATAATTATGAGGAGGAACCATCCCTCATGTCCCTCAAAACCAACAGTATAAGAGGATCACAATATCTAGGTAACAATTTTATTTTCATAATTTTCAGGAATTGAGCAAATTGAAAGACCCCTTATTTTTTTTTCTTTTCAGATTTCTCATTTCAGACTAATGTTCTCATCTTTGCAATTCTCTGATTATAAGAAATATACAGGAGTAGAAACTTATTTCAATTTTTAATATTTCTATATCGTTTACAAATTTGGCACCTTACAAAATATATACCAATGCTGTTTGCAAAGTAGTATTCAGTGTCTAATTTTTTTATGAAATTGCATATGTATTATATAAATTATATTTCAACAAATAAATTTCAAATTTATTTTAAAAAAAGAAAGAATCTACCTAAAAATTTGCTAATAACCTTGCAACTATCAAACTGTTGTATTAAAAAGAACAAAGATGAGGATATTACTGAAAAGTTTGAATCTTAAGCAACATGTACATAAAAGTTCTAATGACTCAACAACTGGTTTATAAACAAATCTTGGAACTTTGCCATGTAAAAAGACTACGAATAATGATAATCTTTAATGCTTTGGTATATATTATTTTTACATTTAAGTACATATGGTTTTGTGTATTCATGAAATATACATGGTGGTTACTATTATTATTAATACACACAATTCCATTATGTTACAGCATTACCAAGTGATAATTGGAGACTGATAAAAGATAAAAAGAATATAACATGTGCCCCATCATATAGATAGCATTTAAAGACAAGCTAAAAACATTTGGTGCCAATTTTTGGTGTAAGGTTAAATAGTTTGCATTAGAAAAGAATTATCACAGGTTTGAGTCGTCACAAACAGGATGAGCTGAACGATAGAAAATAGGTGCAACAGTCACACCAACATGTGAATTTTTTCATTTTTTTTTTTTTTTTTTTTTAATTTTCTTTTTAAAGAAAGGCTGTTTAAATAAAATGTGCACAAATGTTAACAATAGCTGACAGCAGGCTTAAGATGTTAAGATAGACTTTTTAAAAATTATTTTTAACATTTTTATGGATCTTCCTGGAAAGAGAGAGTCAATCAGGGAAAATCCATGTTAATCTTCAAAAAATACTGCATCTATAGTAAAACAGTAGTAAAATTATCATCAGGATAACCTGGATCTTGTGAATGTTAACATTGATGAACTATATATGCATGTGTGTGTGTGTGTGTGTGTGTGTATACCAACTGATTATGTTAACAAGTAGTAACTGACCATGAGTACAATCTTTTTGAACAATCATTATTTCCAATCGGCACTTTGTATTAAAATATACTAATTAATTCCCTTTATTATATTTCTATTCTCAGTGCTCAGATTTATTCATTCTATTTAACATATCTTTAAAATCATGATCAAAGGCTTATGTATACACTTTTTACAAGTAGGTATAAACATTTAACTTATATTCTGCCTATTAATTTTTTTATATCTAAACTTATATAAAAGAAAGCTGATATTATTTGTTTTAAATTAAAGTTGTATATGTTTTGATTAAATTTATTTTTATGGTACATTTTTAAGTGTAATAAAACCTTTTTTCAATCTTGAAATTTAATCTTAAGAGTTCCACTTATTCTTCCCAAAATAATGTTTTTAAATCATTTCAACAAGTACCAGATTTTTCAACAGTGACTAAACTACAATAGTCACTCTTAAGTAATATTGTGAACGTTATAATTTTTAAAATATAGTTGAGCATTTTGAGCTGCTTCAAAAAGCTACAAATACTTGTTAAAAATGTAATTTCATTAAGATATTCCTGATAATTAAAACATTTTTAAAATTAACAATTTATAATTTTCCATAAATTCATGCCTAAGTGATATTATAAAGCGATAATAAAAATAACTTCAGATGATGTTTTTCTCAGAAAATATTTAGTTAAAATCAGCAGCACATTAATTAGTATTTCTTGATATTGTTTTTCTTGTAAAAGACTTAAGCAATTCTTTCATTGTCTTTCCTTTTTCAACGTTAAGGAACTATGAATGAAGAGAAATAGAAAATACTCAAGTATGCAATACAAAGTTCAATACTAGCCCAATGTCACTGTATTATTTTTTGAATGTTGTATTATTACATAAGAGAAAAGTTCATGGCAGCATAAGTAGTATAAATGAATATTCAGAGAGCTTATTTATTATGAATTTTGATTACAGTAGACATAGTGAAATGTTTGTTAAAGATATTGATGTCTGCTCTGAGGCTCAAATCCAAATTAACTAAATACAGAATTAAATCCATTTGTATTTGGACTATTATAGCTAGACATTGATTTTTGTGATTCATATTGTATGGGCAATGAAAATTTTATTACAGCAGATATTTTTACTTTGCAAGTATTCATAGAAATATAGCACTACAGTTACAAGATGTTTTGCTTATTTTTATTTTTTTAATTTCTGCTTTCTGGTATAATAAATGAGAGTAAACCTCATAATACTGCTGCTTACCATATAGAGGTTTTGTTGTGAAGACAGGTCAATTTTTCAAGGATTGTAGCAGTAGAAAAAATATTCTGAAATTTCAAGACAAAATCTTTTAGGAAAATTAAAGAAAATAGAAGTTTGTGAATGGAAAATAGTTCTTCTGGCTTTTGTTTGGGAATGAACCTTTTGCCAACTAGATTGTCTTGCACTGCCCATAATAGCAAAGGAAGCTCGCAAATCTTTTGAGATTCAAATTTTCAATGTGCTCAAACATTAAGTTCACAATGATAATTTTGTCCACAAATCATATGAATTTAGAAATATTATTGCCTATTAGACAATAGTTGTAAGTGGGCAAAGGGTCAAATTCTTAGCCAACATTTCACAAGAGAAACCATAAAAGTGTGTATAATAACTTAAAAATAAGTTAAAAAAAAATTAAATATTTAAAAAATCATAAAAATAAGTAATTAATCAAAATCAATAAGCCAATCAACTTATATAATTTAAAAAGTGTTTAAAATGAGTAAGACCAGAAGCAAACACTGGTTGGTATTAAAATTTTCATTATGTAAACAGGAGAATTGGGTTTTCAAACACGTCAGTAGCAGTTAAATTCTGATGTCTTAACAAATTTAATCTCAAAATGCAATGAAAACAGCCCTATTTCATCATAACACAGTTTCTGTGCATGGATGTATGCATGTTTTTATATGCAGAGGACATCTTTTTCTATGGAAACATAATCATGCAATACAAAATATTTAATACACTTCTAATAATATAAAAAGAAAAAAAATTATATATATATGTATGTGTGTGTGTGTGTGTGTGTGTGTATATCATTTTCCAGAGAAGACATTAAATATATTGTTACATATGGATCACATAACCATTTTTTTTAAATTGGGAAACAGGTGTATGAAATAGGATCTTTAATTTGAGATTGAAGCTAGTTAAATGAGTTGTTGTTTTTTTTTT
Source organism: Acanthosepion lycidas (assembly GCA_963932145.1). Classification (NCBI taxonomy): domain Eukaryota; kingdom Metazoa; phylum Mollusca; class Cephalopoda; order Sepiida; family Sepiidae; genus Acanthosepion; species Acanthosepion lycidas. Next base: position 54,323,681 of record OZ010591.1, on the reverse strand, counting down.
CTAAAAATAGCATTTGCATGTGCATTTTTTTCATTTTTGTTTTTTTTCCCTGTTATGATCAAGAATTAAAACAAAAGCCTTTACCAGAATTTTATCTTTTTTTTGTATTGTCAACAATATGGTATCAAAATATTTTTTTTATCTATTTGTAAAATTAAAAAATACATAAAATTTAAAATGTTTAATTTCACTATAAAATCCTATGTTCTATAAAATGACTAGTTTTAAAGCATTAAAATTTTTAAAAATAAAATCATAATTAATTTTTTCACTAAATAAATTGATAATATAAATTTGTTACCTTATAAAGATGAATATTTTTGTTAATGTTCTTTTTAGATAATTAAAAAAATATTTTTGGTCAAATGATTTATCTGTTTTGTGAATTTGTAATGTTCAGGATATGATGAAGTTTTAAGGCAAGCCAGAAGATAATGCATAAAAATGTGCCAAAGAAACAAAGAAAAAATAATGAGTTTCTGGTTATGATCTTAATATGAATATGACTTAAGTTCATTTAGTCTAACTGTTATTAAATCTTGTAGAATTCAATTTAAAGAAAATTTGTATCACATACAAGCTTCAGTTTTTCTAAAAAAGTAAAAAAATTCTCAAAAGCTCCAAAACCTTTGTACATTGAGATTTCACAAAAAACTGACAAATGCAAAAGGCATAAAAATGAATGCATGCTTAAAATTGCTTTTATGTAGAAACTAGAAAAATGTTATTAAAATGTATTGATAGAAAAAGGATGAATTTTATACAACAAAATTTCAACTATTTGGTCAGTAAATTGATTAAATTTGAAAATGTGTAATGCTTATTGAAAATTGTTTTATACCAGTGACAAAGTGTAACTAAACAACCTAAAGTTGTTTATACTGCCCCAGTTTTTTAAGGAAGGATAATACTTATAGAACTTCAAATAAAAAAATTTATTGTTTACTTACTGTAAATAAAAAAAAACAATTTTTCTTCAAAAGTTGAAAACAAAACAGTGAAGCCTATATATAAGAACAATTTAGAAATATAAAAAAATAACAGAATTAAAAAAATTATTACACTTTTTTCTTTCAAAATAGCAAAATATAGTCTCTTTAAGTGAAATATAAGTTTATACATTAACTGTATTTCAAAAATATAATCTATTTTATTCTAACCATTTTATGAGATAATTTCAAATATCTTATCAACTTCCTAGAAGATGAAAAACAAAGAATCTACACAGATATATCAAAGGATGAAGAATAAGGATTTTTTTTCAAGCCATAAAAAGAAATTATGGCTGAACCTTTAAGATTAAAAGAAAAAAAATAGCAACATATACATTGTTTAAAATGACAGTTTTTTTTTGTTTTTTTTTTAAGAGGAAAAGGGTTTTATTGTTTGTGTCTTTGTTAGTGAAACAAAAACTATGTTCCTTAATTTGGTATATGAAACTACCAAAATGTTTGATAATTGAAAAACAACTTGCAATAAATCCTTCATGTGCAAATATATTCATTATTCAATTTTTAGTAAGAAATTTGCTTAGACTGATATTGCTGTATTATTTTTATAGCTATCTAGATTCACTTCTCTTAAATTTGCAGTGTTTGTAAGAGAAAGAAGATCACAATTTGATCTCTCCATGAATGTTGATATTTTTTTTACTGGTCATTAAATCAGAAACAGTGATCAAAACATTAAACTATGATAAATAAAAATAAACAGTTATTAGCAATTAAATCAAGTTGCTTTTTATTTATTCTTTTGCTGTTATGTTAGATTTTATGGCTAAAATAGAAATGAAATTGTCAGTTTTATGTAAAATCTCAATAATGTAATAACCTGAATATTACTGTTGCCATAATATGTGGAAAAAAGTACGAAAATGATGTGGTAATATAGAAATTAGTACAAAAGCATAATAATATAAATAGTTTTGTTTTTATAAATTCATCGATGTATATAATGTAAACAATATAATTGGGTCATCTTCGTTATGATATAAAGTGGAATAAAAATACCAATAGCTGGAAGACATATTGAATTATAAAGAGCAATTTTGATATCATTTCTAATTCATTTACAGAAGGCCATTTTGTTTTTTTTATTTCCTAAAACCAAAGAAAGAAAACCCTTTTTATTTACAAAGGAAGTGATTTTATCACAAAATAATGACTAATATTGGTGGGCAAATGATTTTAAAAAATTACTATTAGGCAAAGGAATTTTCACAAGAATATTGCTTTGTTTTTAAATATATATATGTTTGTTATTGTAATGCATTAAACCTGGATGTATTAGATGATGTCATTGGTAGGCTATTTGGTTTTAATACAATGTGAAGGAAGAGACAATGAGAAAAAAAAAGGACAAGACAAAATATTTCATCTACTTGACTCATTAATGAGCTAGAATTTAGCATACAAACATGTTGCTTCTAACAAGCATAATGTCAATATTTAATTTGCATTGCATTCATACCATTTTCTATGCATTTGTAATGTTATACCAGCTCATTTTTTAGCCTCTATTTACATTAAATGTTTGCTTTTGTGCTGTTATTTCTGCTCTTATATTCATGCTATAAGTTGTAAGATACCTGAGTGGTCTTCAGGTGCTATATAAATTCTAATTTCAAAGTAAATGAACAAGTATTTTATATTTAAGACCATTAAAACATATGAAAAGTAATGAAACAATGTTTATCGGCAATATATATTTTTCCAAAATCATAAAATTTACTGTGGCAATAATCCTATCTAGTGCTAGTTTTTCAAATTAATCCCCTTATATACAGTGATTACACTTTTAAAAACATCACTTCTAGAAATGTTGAAAAAGAAAAGAAATTTACTTTTAAGTTAGGAACATAGTCCCTTGATACATGATCAGAAGATCATCTAACATTGTGAATTTGAAACCTAAAACCTTTATAGCAGAAAATAAAACATCTGTAACAAAAATAAAAGCAACTTGTTATCAAGTAAATATGGAACAAATGAGTATTTCTAAATAAACTGGAGACTTTGATACCATTACTTAATATAACAGAAAATTATTGATGATTCAAACTAGTAAGCATTGGAAGACCAGATCAATTTGTTTTTATTTAGTAAAAGCTCAATGATTTCCTCAACATAGTGTAAAAAATTAAGTCAATAAAAAAGTCTGCTTTTTTTTAAGATTTTATATCTGGTATATGTTCGTGCATGCATGAAAATTCTGATCTATTCTCCAAATGTAAATACAAAGTTTCTATCCTCTTCACTTTAGTAAATAAGCTTGAGAAGTGAAATTAGTATCAGACACTATTTCCTGAATATTCTAAGTTCAAATATGATAATTACAGTTAAACTCACTTGCTAATTTCAGATATTGAACAATCTAATAAATGTATCTTCAGGAAGTCAAATTAGAAGACATGTATTTATAAACTCAAAATGTATTACATTCCTCAAAGTTGTCTAAATCAATTATTTTCAACTTTTCAAAGGTTTATGATCTGCAACTCAAATTTAAGAATATATTCATTAAAAATATAAAATTAATATAATAAAGGCAATTTAATGGGGATGTAGGAAAACAGAATGCTAATCATTTTATTTTTGTGTGCCATACGTTAAAATTTAAATGAAAAAAAATACAGAGTGCAGAAAATTATTACTATAATGTGTTAAATCATTTTAAAATCAGAAATTTCAAAATCCTTGTTAGTCATGTAAAAAATTCATAAAACAAGAGGCTTCTGATAAAAAGGACATTGTCTGTAAATATTTATACTGTATTGAAATTTAACTGATGCTTTTTGTTAAATTTACTTTAGTCAAGCTTATTTTAATAAAAAAGTTGACTATGATTTATGAAATTTTAGCACAAAGTAAATACATCTAAAGCATGCAATACTTTGTTTAAAGTAATTATTGCTAGAATTAATTTATTCTATAAAAAATAAATTAATAGAAAGTAGGAAAAATAGCTCATGGATATTTTTTTAATCTCATTTGAATATTACTGTTCTTTACAATTACTTTCTTTTTAATATTTGGCACAATGTTGAAGTTAATTTCATTCTTATATGTAGAGGTCACGATCAATGATTAGTTCTAAGTTTCTAGGCTATATTCACCCTTCATTGTAATTTCATAAAATAAGCAAGCAAGCAAGCATTCATGTAAGCTGATTTGAAATGTAGTCAGGTAAATGCATATAAAGGCAGCTGCAAACAAATTCATAACTGTTTATTATGCTTTTTGTTTTTTTTTTTAGTGTAGAATTATTTAGCAGGAGCAACTAGGAAAAAATACTATACAATAATATAAGATAACAACAAAAAATCCTTGTCCTCATTTCAATGATAGTTTATATACAAGTGTATAATAAAATACATATGCATTCATATTTAATGCACTGTTTAAGTATATCTAAAGTAAACATGGAAAGAGAAACAATAAGTGAAATTAAGATAGGACCCATATTTTAAAGTTTTAAACAGATAATTTTTTCTTTAGTTTTGTGGCTTTTTCACCCATATTTTTTCTACCGTATGAAGAATGAATGTGTGGAAGTGACACAGAAGTTTTGAATGCTCAGTGTAAAAAAAAAAAAAAAAAAATGGCAACACAATATCTAGGAATGGAATTGTCTTCTGAGAATGGATATGGTTCTTAAAAATGTGATTTCATCAAAACGATCAAGGAATTTTTTTAATTTATAAAAAGTTAAAATGAACAGCCTAGAGCTTTAATTGATTTTGTCACTTTGTGTGGAAAAAAGTGGCTGCCTCAAGAAAATGATAAGGGGCTTGCTTTTACAGATGCATGAAGTAACAAATCTTAATATCTGCCAATAGCAAACATTGAAAAAATCATAGTGGAAGGTAGTTGGCCATTTCATATTATTTTCTTTCTTATATCAAAATGTAAAACTTATCTAGTCATGGTCAAAAAATGTTTGCGGTCATTTTTCTTCATTCAAAAAGGTCAAGAATTTTTTAATCAGATTGCTTCCTGGAAAAAGAAAAAAGAAAAAAAAAAAAAAAAAGAAAAAAAAAAAGGAAAAAAAAAAAAAAAAGGAATGTCTCAGTCAGGAATAAATACGTCAATGACATATGTACAATTTCATTGAAGGTGCTCAATATTAAGCAAATTACCATCTGTGATGGTGATGTTTGCAATTAGTCATTTCACATGAAAGTCTGCTCTCAGCAATTATGAATCATGACAAATAACTGGAAAATACTAACCAATAGTATTAATAGTAGTCATTATTGATAAATTTCCACTCATTTCCTGCTTTTTAATAGAGAGGAACCCATCATTTTTTATTGTTAAAGAAGCTCCTGTCTTAACTTTAAAATAATTTAAGACGATTTTATTAAAAAAAAAAAAGGAAAAATGATGTAAAACGAAATAGCCTTATAAGAAAAATAAAATGGCGAAACAAGAAAATAAAGGAGATATATTTCAAAGTGGTAGAATAAAGAATAAAAGTACATTTATTTTTTTTTAAATTTAGATTAAATGTTGTCAAGAAATAAAACTAATCAGATGAATAAAATAGAATTATTCAATGTAGTGTCAAATATAAAGATTAATATTTGTACTAATTTGAGTCTAAAAAGTACAGCATAATCCATTTAGAAACATGATTAGGATTATTAAAAAGATATAAAGATCACTAGAAAATGCTTAAATGATTATTATTTTATTCAGATAGTATATTTTAATATCAAATTATACCATTACAAATAAAATATAAATCAGTAATGTTCTTCCTAATGCCACCTTCATTAAAACGTATATGGTAGCAAATAAGAAACGAATGCAGGAGCATTCAAATCAAAGTTGGTGTAAGGGAGGTAACTCATTAAATATTTACATTATATATTCCGCTATTAAAATAAAAACTAATTTTGATAAATTTTCAATAAGTGAACTGGTTTTACAACAGAAGTGTGTTTTCATAAGATTATTAAGGAGTAATTAAAAAAAAAAGTGAATGAAGTGAGCAGAAGGCATACTTGGTTCAAAGATTGTAGATTGGATAATCTCCTATGTCCCTGGAGACCAGATGGAATTTCTACAAAACCAGAACCATTAAACCATGAAAAAGCTGCCATCATTTGTGATGCACTAAAAGTTATGTCAAGATTATTTGAATGTTAATTTTATTAACATTCAGTTTAGTAATAAACAGGAAAAAAAAACTATAACAGATAAGTGATTCTTATGTCAAGAATAAATACAATATTATACATGTAATGGCTCAACTTCAATTTAATATAATATATAACTACAAAAATGCTTCAAATATCAATAAAGTCCAAATCTTATATTTGGCCTCTGAAAAAATGAATTAACTATAGGAGAATGAAAATGAAAATTTAAAAAAATTGTGTAACTCAAATTATAATTTTTTAAAATTAAATTAAAAATATAATTTTATTCTATATTTGATATGTATAGAAAAAAAGAGTAAAATAAAATCTTAAAATTCTATTAATAGTTACCTATTCAATCTATTTAAAGATTGAAATAAGGTCTTTTCAAAAATTACATTTTTTTGAAGAACTGATATTTTAAATTTTGAAGGCAGACTCCAGTTTTACATATATTAACTAATATCAAAATATAATTACTGAAAATAGCTCCCATTTCTTTTAAGTGAGTATAAATAAAATGAAGTGAATCATTGAGAATTTCAGCAAATAGTACAATTTATCAAAGCATGTTTAAGTGATTCACTGAAACATGAATATATATATAATTTAAATAGCAAATGATTTTGGTTGCTGCACTTATAGGCTAAGCAGAAAGTTAAGACAGGAAAACTTTAGATTAATTCTTTGCAAATATTGTTATATCTTTAAATATTATAAAATAATTAAGATAAATAAGTCAAATGATCAACATAAAACAAGAAAAGCATTAAAATTTCGTTTGTACTTCGGCTGCATTGATAGCATGGAATGTATAGCAGGTTGATTGGTTGGTGGAAATTTCATTATACTTCAATGGGTTCAGTGGCATCTTTCATATCAAATGGAAGTCCATCAGGAGCAGAACTGGAACTGAAATCAAAATCATTTACAAGTCTGAGTTAGTGTCATGCTGAAATAAAGCTGAATAAATGTATAAAGTTATAAATAAGGAAAAGTGAAGATTGCAGAAATATACAGATTTTGTTAAAAGTAAATTTCTTTCATTGAACATATGTTCTATACTTTAATAGTTTTATACTGTGATTCTTAAAAAAATGTTTTCCAGACATGCTACTTGAATACACCTCTCTATATACTACCTACTTGATCAACTTGGGATTATTCATCTTCAACCACTTTGCCTTCTAACTGCCAGTCCTTCCAATCATAATAGATTTCTTTTCTATACAGAAAGTCCCACATTTCATGTGACTTCACACTTTAAGAGTTCTGTTATATCTGACATTTTATTTGGTCAGAACAAAAGTGTGTAACATTTTTCCAAGTGAATTTCAAAGATATTATTTAGATATTTGTACAAATCCATTCAACCATGTAACTGCCATTTTGTTCAACCATTTTTGATATAGCTTAATGATTCCATTTTTCCAGAACTGGTCTAAGTGGTTTTTACAGGCTTCTAGAGAATTGAAGTTCATCCCATTAAGAGAATTTTCTAGGGATTGAACACTAATGTTAACATAACAAATTACTTGCATCAAATATTTATAAAGCCTTCTATGCTATCATCACTTTAAAAGCATTTGACTATTTTGTATCACATCACACTTATTTTTTTTCTATATTTTGTCAGGACAGATAGGAAAATATATTTAGTTCAATATTAATGCAAATAGAAAGGAATAAAGAAAATATTTATTTCTGGTTCAACTTACAAGGATAATCTTTGAGATATGATTTTCCTTAATTTCTATTAATTCAAATTTGGTTTATCTGCTGAGGGTACAAATGTTGGATGATTTTATTCCTTAACTGGTTATCAATTACTTATTAACATTAATTACTATCATAATTACATTATTATGTCACGCAAAACTTTTGCCAAATGTAAATAGAAAAAGGTCTGTAAACCAACCTTCTTTCCGAACATTCACTGACGTTCGAAATATCATCTCTTATGAAAGTGGACATACATTTGCCACTCCTCTCACTGTAAGAACTTGTGCAAGTATAAATATCATTAGAACTGTAGAAGCCATTAGAAGGTTTCTCTTTCTTATAGTAACCATTATTATTGTTGTTGTTGTTGTTGTTGTTGTTATTGTTATTGTTGTTGTTATGCCGGCTTCTTTTTAGTGGCAAAGGAGGTTTGCTACCTGGTCTGTTCCCTTTATAGTAGGGTACTGGTACACTGCTATAGTAGCCACTGTCTGCAGTGCCACCATTCAGGCTCATCTTGTTGGGAGAGACCTTAGCACTGCCTCCTCTACTGCCTCTTAGACTACCATGAGGATTATGGCTGACATTGTTTAGATGACAGCTGTCATGGGGAATAGCATAAATTGGTTGAACATCCACACTGGATATAGGTGTGCGAGTTAGTTCTGGTACACTAGATGCATCTTGCTAGAAAAGAGAAAAAGAATAAAAATAAATATTTTGAAATTACTGCATTTAATCATCAACACATTTTTAGTTTGTCACCATCTAAGTGGCTAATATAATATCAAGAATTATTTCCATTTGCAATCATTAAAATTTATGTTAACAATTACACACATATAACCAAAATTTTTTAAATGTACAGCAATAATTTAAGATTTAGAAAAAATATAAACTAAAGTTTGTTAACAAGAATTTAAAAAATAAAATTGATATAAAGAAATTTCACACATGTATTAGGCAGTTTTGTGATTTAAAAATTTTTTTTAAATCATCCCCTCCCCAAGCAAGGCAACAAACCCACCAAGATGCAGAGGGTTATTGTGCATAAAAGAATATAAGGAAAGAAAAATATTAAGGATTAAGAACAATAAAAAACAGGAATAAAAAAGACAGAAGATAATGATTGATATTGCATTTAAATTTTTGAAGATCAAACTTAACTGGAAATCAAGAAGCTGGAAGAGAGTTCCACAGTGAGAAGTGCAAGAAAGGAAACTGTTAGCATAGAACTTATGGTTACACCTAGCCATTTCAGCTGTAAAATGATGAGACCTAGCTGCCAATCTAGTTTTGTGCTTAAATTCATAAAGTTTAGGTAACATCAGGACAATTACCATGAAAGTATTTATAGAAAAGGCACAGAGAAGTACAATTATAGCAGCAGGAAATTAACAGTTGATGAAAATCAAGAACAACATAGAACCAGGGATAGGGCCCTGGAGGATAATTGCATTAATGCAAGAAGTTCTAGAAGAGTGGCAATTCAAGACAACTTTTATTTCACCATTCAATAAGAAAGGCTGAATCAGTTCAAAAAAATCTGTCGAGAAATACTATAACCTTTCAACTTTTGAAGAAGACAAGTATGCCAAACCATCAAATGCCTTTCAGATATCCAATTTGGAGTTGATTAGAGCCTCAAGTACTTTGTTAAAAAGATGTAGAATGCTTATAGGCCAGTAGAAGGATCAGATTGTTTGTTGGAGTTCTTAAAGACTGGAACTATAGAAGAGAATTTCCAACTAACAGGAAAGCAAAATGCAGCAAGGCATTTATTGTAGAGTTTAGAGAGAATAGGAACCAGTTTAGGTGTATGTTTCTTAAGAACTATTGCAGGGATACCATCAAGTCCACATACTTTGAGGGGATCTAGAGATGATACATTGGAAGGAGGTATATGAATGTCACTCAATAGAGATTCAGTTCTAAGTGCAAAGTCAGGCAAAGATACTCTAGATGAGTCAAGAGTAGAATTTGAAGAGAATTTACAAGCAAGAATTTCTGCTTTATCTAAAAAGGATATTGGAAATTTTAAAATCATGCATTAAAAATTTTCCCATAAATAAAATAATTGACATAAAAAAAATGAACTTAATGATTATGTGCCACTGAATTTTTGAAAAAAAAGTTTTGTATTTGTGATTAGAATTCAAAAGTAACACACAATAAGAGATTTATTAGGATTACAAAAGATACACTAGATAAAACATTATGTAGTTAAAACTTGTTAATTAGACATGCAAGTAACAAGGAAAATGGAACCAACTATAAGAGGGAAAAGAAAACATTTTAAATGAATATATAAATAGAAATTTAATGAAATATTTCTAAGATAGAATATATACCATTTATTAATTTTGCTAGTTGTTTGCTTCTGATTACTTTAACAAGTCTTCAATTTTACTAGTAATTTTTAACTAATGATTGTTAAAATTAATTGAATATTAAATAGTTGCTTCTCTCAGAACTGACATACTTAAAAAAAAGGGTAAACATGACAGCATTTTACAAGCTAACAAATAAATTTAAATAGAATGGATGCCGAGAAAAACAACTTTTCTTTAGCATTGTTTGTTTTACCATGAACACAGACTGTTAAATGATAAGTCTGCTTAATGAATGAGGTAGTTTCATATTTATTGCTGATACAAGTGGCTGGTGAGAAGCCAGGATTTCTAATGCTGGAAGATAACCTATACTCATTTGAAAAATAGCAAACTCAAATTTCTTATTACCCCCATATAGCTATGGGTCAGATGAAACTAAGTAAATAGGTATATTATTTTATATAGTCTTTTAATGATGTTAAAGTGAATCATAACATTTGAAGCATCAGTTGATATTTATTGTCTTAATAAAGTCAAAAACAATTTAAATGAAAATCCAATAAAGAGTGATTTTTCTCTCAATATAGTAGCTTAAAGTATAATCTAAGAAAAAGACAATGTGATTATATTTATTAGTGACACAATCTAATTTCCCCTTCTTAGTAAAGAAATATTCCATTGTTATAGTAACAAGCAGCATTACTTGGCACTAATATCTTTAATTTTTATTAAATAATGCATTGTCAACCATTAACTTTTGACTAACATTTCCTTTTAATATCACTAAGTGCTGTCATATTTGATGTTACTATTTTTTTTTTTTTACACAAACTAGTAGTATTAGTAGTAATATAATCTTCTATAAAGAATTGTGAATCATTAATATCTAACAGACAAAAGTTTATGAAAATCAAATTAACATGCTGGACATTTTCTCAGCATAAAGAATGCCTTGCACTATTATCTCTCAACTTGTTAAATGTAAATAACTACATTGTCCTTTTATTTTATTTTATGAATTTACAATAAGATAACAGTAATACATTTTAATCTGTACTTAGTGCATTAGAAATAAAATAAGATTTTCATGTCTGAGGTTATTTAAGATTAAAAGTAGAAAATATAACAAAATGCATAAAAGAAACATGAATTGGATTTTTATAATAAAAGTAATTTAAGAACAATGTTTTTTTTACCTTTTTTATGGGTAAATGCTTTAGATAACTATTGCACAGCATCATCTACCAAAAGTTTATGGCTACATTCTATACTGAATAAAGCAATGAAAACACCTAACTGTACTTTTAATAAAAAATTATTTGATAATATGCCAAAAATATATAAAACAGAGTAAAATAATCAGAACAAACAAATAAATATAAAAGATATTTACTTTTCATAATCTATGTATAGTACACCCCATAATTTACTTTCAACCATGAGATTAATTACATAACAGTAACATTCCTAGTCAACTACAAGAATACATATATTTCTAATATGAGAAAGATTATGAATCATTTGTAGAATAAACTAATTTTTATAGATCTAGATTAACAAGTAAATCAATTGTATTTTTTAAACTAAAGCATCATTAGTGTTATTTAATTTTTCAACCAAGAATTTACAAAAGTTAATGGGTGCAAACAAATATTATCAATATTATCCAAAATTCTGAGAATAGTCATTATTGAACAAGTTATTTGGACTAATATTCTCATTCTTGTTGCTTTTCATTACTGTTTAGGCTAGAATAACTCCCAGGCTTCAGATATCATTCATTTAGCAACATTGTTTCTCTTACAGGAAGTTCTAGATCTAGGCATCAAAGATCCCTGCACTAACAAAGGAGATTGAAAAATCATCTGGCTACAAATATAGAGTAGATCAACATATATGAATATTCTCAGTGCATTTGCAAGACAATGGTAATAATATCTTTTCAGTTGCAGCAAAAGTCCTAATAGTGTTTTTGCTTTACTGAACAGATATACTCATATAACAATTATTATTAGTGACTGTTTTAGTTTATTGTATAATTTGATATATGTATGACAAAGTGGAAAAAGTTTTCTTTTTGACATGCTTCATCCTTCAGGACTTCATCAAGCTGAATGAAGTCGTAAAGGATGAAATGTGTCACAAGAAAACTTTTACCACTTTGTTATACATTTTTCACCAACATTGTTCTTGATATATAAATAATATATATCATTATCTCTTAATTTGATATTAAAAAAATTTCTTTTCTCTTTGGAAGTTTCTTTTAAAAATATGTCTTACCAATATTGAGGTAATATTTTGAAGAAACTGGTTTTGAACAACTGGAAAAAATTCTTCTGGCAAACATTTAAAGATACTACTTGTAAGTATAGTTTAGTGGGAAAATATGGGATCAAGTTTTCACTGCAGGTTTAATAAAACCTGCCAGTACAAATTCACATTAAAGAAATTTGAAATATAACTCTTTCCTTATTCATGAAAAAAACAAAAAAAAACATTATATACTTCTTATACTTTATTTTTATGCTGTAATTAATCAAAGATGTTCCTAATTAGAAAAGAAATTTTTAATATACCTGCTGCAGCTCATAGTAGTCATTTAGCATTTGTTTTGCCCATTCAAGCAAACCAAGAGCATCAGATGGAGGATTAGATGTATTCTCCTTGTTCAGTAAGCCAAGTACTCTGCATAGCTGATGGATTACACCTCTGCAATAAAAAGAAAATACTTTAATGCTTAAAAGTTATTTTGTAAGTCAACCTCTTTGAAATGTAGAGAGGATACTTAAATTAGGGTAAAGCCAATTCAGTAATCTAGCAAAAGAAACATTTGTTTATTCTAATATAAATACTCTATCGTAAAGCAGAAATATTGCTTAGAGTGAGATGTCAGCTATATATCATGGTGGAGCTATGGTAAATAAATGACTTGTAGTAAGTCAACTTCTTATACACGCAATCTAACTTATGATATAGATTGTATATTAAGAAGTTGGTTAAGATACTAACTTGTAGGTAGGTACTCTGGTATCCTCACAGTCCATTGCTCTTAAACGAGTTCGTACTTGACTAAGTAACTCCTCCAGTGTAGCTTTATGTATACGCATATTTTCCAATTCAAAAAGGAAGAGATGTTCATCGATACCATTATTTTCAACAATTACTTCTTCAGTTTCTAAAAAATAAAAAAAGCATGTTTGAGTTCATTAAAAGAAAAACAATTTCATAATTTTACTCACAGCAGAGTAATATTCATCATGTTACTAGGGCTGAAATGATATGCATTATCATAATATGTAACTTATAAACTAGCAGGCTTTGCCTGCTTGCTATCACTTTGCAAAGTAAGATGTATTTATTATATGAAATCTTTGAAACAAAAATTTTAAATGAACATTTCATTCATAAATTGGTTGTAAAGATGAAAACATCTGTATTTATTCAGATAGCTAAACATTAGAATTTTAGCTATTTTTAAACAAATGAAACATAGTGAAACTGAATAAAATACATGTATTTGCATGAATGAAAAACATAAATGGTGAAAAAATTGAAATTCAAACAAAGTTTTTTTCTTAAATAATTCTTACTGTAATGCAGCAGGATAAACTACGTTTTTTGTTTTTATTTGGAGCAAATATAAATAAATTCCTTCCACTTCCAACTCTTGATCAGGCAACATATAACTGACCATGAGAAAAGCAAGGTTGCATAAGATGAAATCCAGTAACTTTCATTGATTGACCTTCTAATTTATTAATAGTCATTACAAAACTTACTCTGACTGGGAATTGCAATTGTTTAAAATCAAAAGGCATATCTGTTGGAATCAATGAAATTTTTGAAATCAGTACAGTCCAACCTTTCCCTTGACCAGTTATAATAAGAGTTTCCAATATGTGAGGTAACATTTTCTTCACAATAAGACATATACCATTACATGACTTTGGAGGATCAAGATTTCTTAGTAGCATTAATGGTACTTCTTGTTTTAATACCAACTTGTGTGATGGCATTCCTGGGAGATTCAAAGAATTCAATAGGGAAGTTAACTGCTTTGTCTGGATCCACAGTTGTATCATTGGATAGGTATGTCCTTTCTTCTATTGGGATATCTTGCAGAATCTTCTGATTGATGATCTGTAGTTTTATTTCTGGGAGCCAAAATTGCTCTTTCACACAACCAATCTGTATTCTGGAAGTTATCTACTATATTGGGGTATACTTTAAAAATAAATTTGTCAATGCTCTCAACCAGAGTGCTGAAACCTTCAGGAAAGTAGATTTCTTCCTCATGATCAATTGAAATTTCTCCATTTTCAATTTTTAAAAGGTCATTAAATTTCTTTGCTGTCCCATCTCCATTGAGTTCTACTTTCATATTAGTGGTCAAAAAACATTTTTCAATATGATCCCACAGATAAAATAAAATTTTTACTGATAGTTTGCTTCATATGGAAAATATATGAAATTTATATAAAGTAAAAATAAATTTGTTTATAATTTTTGTTTAAAAAGGTCGAAAAATTTCAATATGTCCAAAATTGCAAGTATCTTCTTAAAAAAAGTAAACATTAATTTGATATTGTAAAATATTGCAGTAATTATTTTAAACCTTTTAATATTTTATTTTAGTTACATTTACTACTGAAAAACCTACAGGTATTTATTAAAAAGAAAAAAGTAAATAAATAAATACATGTTCTCTTTTTACAACAGAGATTTGGAAAAACTTTGGTGGACTTAGAATATTTTTAAACCAAAGTTGTCATTTCAAAGTATTTTCACAGATATAATAATAGAAAACACATGCCAAAAAACAAAAGTTTTCATTTGAAGTAAGTCCAATGGAAATTAATATCAAGAAGAAAAAAAATAGATATTAGACATTAAACTGGTAATTTTGAATAGATTTCTACTTAAAATTAAAAGAAGAGGACAATCATTTAATAGAAAATATTTTAAGTTTAATGTATGTAAATTAGTCATTAGCTTATTTGTGTTAAGACTTTTTAAAAATAAATTAATTAAAAAGGAAGCATTTTTATATTTTCTTTCAGGGGAGGGGGGATACGTTTCTATATGAAATATTGTTTACTTTTTTTTACTTGTTCTGCTTACTCAGAAAAGTCCATTTTGGTAGAATTTAGTTTGTCAAATTTTCACACTGTAACTTTGTAAAAAACTTCTGTAAGCTAATTATGGATGTTAGATAAATGTTTACCTTAGAAAAATAACCTGGTAATTTTTCTAAGAAATTTTTTTTTTAATGGGATTAATGTTCACTATTTATGAAATGTTGAAGGGGTTGTAGACATTCAATATATTTGTTCAAAGAATATGACTGTAAAGTCAGAAGAAATTAATTGGTTGGGTGTGTCGGAGCAGGCTTGTTATAGTTAAGGAAAGTAAAATGCAAATTTCAAACACTTTTCTGCACTATATAAGACAATATTCCTAAACAGCTATTTTTGATATAAAACCTCGAATAAAAGAACAGTAATGAAGAACAGTTAATTAATGAAATATACATTTTTAAAATCAATATGCAAATTAGTTAAACCTGAAAAATGATATTGCCTAGAAGTAGATAATATATAACTCAGATATTGAGCTTTTAGTGTGTAAATTGCTGTGTTACCGTGTAAACCCCTCTTTGGAGGGGTATACACATTTGGACACGTACCAGTTACAGGGCTCCATCCCTGTGCTGGTGGTATCACGGCTAAGACTAGCTTGGACTGGCTCTGACCAGTTTGGAACAGCTATAACAAGCCAAGACCAGCTTGGGCAAGCTATGACCAGCTAAAACTAGCTTAGACCAGTGGCCCGAGCGAAAACACTTGGGTCCCCACGTTAAAAACTGACCTTGTGTCACAACCTGACTCAGTTGGGGTTCAAGTAAATACTATGTAAATTGCTGTGTACCTTCCACTTTTTGAGTAGGTACACATCTACTTATTATCTCTCAGTTGCATCTCTGTCCTTGGACAGAGGGGCAAATGAGAAAATTATACTGAGAGGTGTCCAGCCCTGGGGAACAGCTGCCCGAGGTCGTGTCCTCCCATTGCACCAGAAGGAGGGATCAGTGCTCGCACCACGGCCAGCGCAACCGATGGTTGTGGGGGCTGAGGGGAATTTTGGTTTCAGTCCCGAGTGTATGCACTTGGGTCCCCACCTAAAAATAGACCTTGTGTCACATCTTGTCCTAGTTGGGAACAGAGTAAATACAGTGTGTAAATTGCTATAAAGTAGAGTTGGGACCTTTTAACCTCAGAATTTGTGGGATAATTGAGCTCCAATTTCTAAAAGATATTAAATAAAATGTCTTACTTTTTATTGGTGATAACAAAAATGACGAGTTGCCACTATCAACATTTTAATAGAATATAAATTATTAGAATTTATATTAATAGCATAATTAACCTCAGAACAGAAAAAATAAATTTTTTTTGCACCATTCTAGTAGATCACTGTTTATGGATACAAGTGATTCATTTGTCTACCTTGCAATTTCAATTTTTGTAACAAACACATGCTCAAATAAATATTGTAATATTTTGATGCACTTCTATAAGCCACTTGTATTTTGTTATAATTTCTACTGCTTTCTTGACATAAGTCAAAAAAACTGGGGATAATTTCATGAAAATATAGCTCTTCATGAGTAAAATTTATCAATATTCATACATTTTAGGTATTATAATTTGTTGAGTGAGATGTTTTGTAATAAGGCAACTCTTAAGAAACCTACCATATCCTTTATTGTCAAAAACAGGAATCTGAAAAATAAAATAAATAAAATGGCTTGGATATATATTGTTTAAGTATTTTTAGGCAGCTGTGCAATATATTCATTTTGACTTATAAAAAATAAAATTTAACTTAAAATTTACAAACATGACATAATAATTCTAATAATTCTCTTTAAATTTATGAAAGCTAATGTTTTTTTTTTAGAAATGTCAAAATATATATGGTGTGTCAACTTCAGTATTGACTTTGATTTTGGCCTGATTTGATGTTTCTTTTCTACAAAGTTTATGAATGTTACAGAAAATGCAGACTAACCTGCACCAAAAGTAAAATTTTTAGCTTTAATCCATAGTACCCAGAAAAAAATATAATGGTCAAATTATGCAGTTTTTTTTTTTAAATATTTGTAAGAACCTGTTATTCTCATTCTGTTTTTAATATATGGCCTCAAATGAAATTCAGAAGTACATGATTCTAATCTGCAAATTTTTCTTGATCTATTGGATAAAAAAGGCATTGTTTCTCACATTCGATTGGCAATACTTGGTATAATGAGTTCAATAAATGGACTGGCCATTTTATTGTGTCAGAACATTGAGAGGGTGTGACCATCATGTAGTGAGATGATTGTGGCTGCATTGTTTAAAATATCATACATAGTACATTACTAATAATGGCATACAGAGTGGAATTTCAGCACAGGGCTTTAGAAATAGAAAAGATTGCTAAGCAGATTAGTATATTTGGTTCCCTTTTCAAATAAAAGGTTTTATTTGAATTCATTTGAAGCTCAGTGAATATGGTTTACAACAATTGATGAAGAGTGGAAAGTAAATCAGCTAAAATGTTATACACAAATAATAAAAGCAGATGTTTTAAGTCATTATCACAGTCTGTCTCATAATTACAATGTACACTAATTATCAGATGATTACATTTCATGAGTTATCTTAACCGTTATTTAATTGACTGTATAAATAAACAAAAAACTCACTCGATAAAATGTTATATTTGTTAACAATTGTATACATTTTAGATAAAAAAAAGGCCACAAAATTTGTGAAATTGTGGTTAATCATTTTCACAAGTACATTGATGAAATTGCAACAATATTAGTTAGAAAAAAAAAACAAAGTGAATCAGCTGAAATCTTTTTTTTTTTTTAAAAGAAAATTTTCAAAATTTTAATACCTCAATTCTTACCTTTCTAATCTTTTCATTTGGCAAATTTGTATTTTTTGAAGTTTCTTCTACAAAATCAATATGGCCCCTGGAAAGTAAAAATGCAAACAAATTCTGATATATACTCATTTTACAATGTTTTTTTTTATGATGTGAGAGTCTTAAAAGTAAAGCACTGTTAAATTACTTGTTTTCTACTTAAATAAACCTCAATTAGCACAATTTGAATTTTAGAAGATATACCTTCCATCTATTGCTTAATTACAGTTCTTTACAGTAGAGTTTGTAGCTGATTTAAACATTGTCTGATTCTTGTCTAATATTTTCTACTACAAATGTTTATTTGAAATTATTTTTTATGTAAACAATTTTTAATTTTTAAATAATGGTTTTGAAATTTATTTCTGAATATATTCATTACAAAAGGTTTCATCTAAATAGTGAAACCAGAGTAAAATGCCTCACCAACCAAACATTGGAGATGTAAATTCAAACTACCTATCAATCTTCTACTTTATCAATGAATATTAATGTTATCTTAAAGAAATGAGCCACAAAAAAGATGTGTAAAAGCTGGAAGAATTCAATATATCAGCTTTTCACTTCTTGTCTAAATATAAAAAATAAAAGCATTTGGAGAATTCTTTAGGTAAAATAAAGGATTTTGTAAATATTCCATGCCACTCAACTCATTGTCACATTATTTATGCACTTAAAATACCACTGCTGAGTTTTTACCTTTTCATTTTTGCATGCATTGATAACCTCCTGGAAAATTAAACAAAATCTCCTGCTTTATCATTGGTTTGTTTTAATTTTCTCAGCAATTAGATATATTTACAATATTTGCTAATGAAGAATCTTGGATCACTGAATTTGACTCAGAAAGCAACATGTTGAGAGAAATTGAATGTAGAATCTGATAATGATATTAAGAATTCTGCTCATCTTTTAAGAACTTCATCAATGCAAATGATAACATCCACTCCTCAACTAAATGCCTCATAGAAGTCATGAAGGCTAAAAGCAAAGGATAGTACATCTGGTTGGTAAAAACTGGATTTTAAAGAGTTAAAATATTCATCACTGACCAAACAATCTTAGCATTTATACTCAAATGAAAACATATTAGGGCATAAATTAAAGTTTATTTTTTTTTTATTCTTGGAGAAAAAATGCTGAAATAGATTTTCATGATAAAACAGAAAGTAAAAGAAAATCTCTCTTGCTGCTCTCTTTCTATTTTTTTTTTATTAGAGAATTACCAACTTACTAAAAATCATTCTGTTCAAAAAATAACCTATGAGGAATTTTTGAAAGAACATTCTTTATTTAAAATTTAATAAAAATTTTAATTTTTCTGAGATTCCAAATTTGTTAATACTATCAATTATTTTTTTTTACATGATAAAAAATAGTCCATTTTACAGTGTTCCATTTTTCTTTCAGTTGGAAATAGATTAAAAGATAATTGCAATTTAAAAAAAATATTAAGCTGCTGCAATCACAGTTGGTAATAACTTTGTATTTATGATAGAATAGCTATCTAGAAGTATAGTCTCATCAATTATTAGCAACAGTCTAGCCCAATGAAAATTCAAAACTGTACTCTGATGATGATATATATATATATATATATATGTTATTTGTAACTTTAAAAGCTTACAAAAATAGTTTTCTTCATTAAATTTTACGAGTTCAGCCAGCAAAATATTTTATCAATTTTTTTTGTTTTGTCATGTCAAAAAAAATCTCTTACATATGTTTGAAAACAGTTCTGTGATAAATCAAAATGAAGGTTTCAATAAAATTACAATCAGAATAAATATTATGAATATATTTTTTAATTAAAACTGATAAACTTTTATTTTACATTGAAATGTGGGTCAGACAAAAATAATTGCCAATGATGATTAATGACTTTAAAATTTTGACATATATTAAGTGTCTTCATTAGTTATCAATGAAAACAGTGGAGTCAAAGTTTATGAAAGTAAAACTTTTTTCAATATAAAAAAAAATTATTTGAACCATATGTTAATCCCCCCCAACATGTTTGTAGAAATGGTTATGGAATTACACCTAAAGAAATTATCAATGTTGAACTGAACAAATAGAAAAATACCCCCATCATCTACACTTTACATTTTCCCTCCCTTAATGGAAGTAATATTAGATGCTATCTCCAGCAGCTCAAAAGTCCTTATCTTATAGTACTTGAAATAAACTCATAAAATTAAATTTAAATATTTTTATTAAATTTTGCATGAAAAAAAAAGAGAAAAAAAAAGAAAAAAAAGAAAAGAAAAAAAAGAAAAAGAAATTCTTACTTTTTTTTCTTTGTTTGACAGGACCATAAAATAAGAAGAATCACAATACAAAGGAAGATGCCACCAGCAGAACCAGCCCCAAGTCCAATCCATAAACTTTCATTCAAAGGGGTCACTAGAAGGAACCAAATCATTGTTGATTTAAGAATTTGTTTTCCTTTTAAAAACATTTATACATAGTTTACATTTGACATGAAAATAAATTCTTTTTATTAAACATTTCTAACAATTAAACAATTTGAAGTATAAATTATTATAAGCAATGTTAGCTGATAATTATTTTTGGTAATCTCTGGATATTGTAAAGAGAAAAATACCATTTTATAAAACTATTCTAGTGATTTATTTTATATTTTACATTCTCCCAAAAATCATTCTGGAAACAATCTTGAAAGTATCACTGAAAAACAAGCTTTAACATATTAATAATATAATGTTGTCTAAAGCTAAAAAGAAAGTTTTATTGCATGTTGACATTTTACTTGTGGCTTTGTATTCCTTTTTTTTATAGAATTAAATTGTAAATTTGTATTACCTTTTCCTGAAAAGGAGAAAACAATCATTTAAAATTAGAAATTAGAAAACAAATTTTTTTTTTCATCAAGAAAGTTTCATTTTTCAGTTTTTGATTTTTAATTTTAAGTGATTGATTTACTTATGTTTTCTGTTTTTCCAATGGAGGGAAACAATTCAAATGTGAATATACAACAAAAGTTTGTTTTTTTATTGAAATTTTGATAATATTATTAGTCTTTTTAAAGAGTGTAAAATAATGAGTAAAACTTCTAAAAAAAAAAAAAAATTCTCTAGACATGAAACTGACACAGTTTAATTCCCATTTCTTGTATCAAGTTCTAATTAAATCTAATTTTTACCCTCTTATCAAAATGTATCAAGTCTGGTTACTTTTATACAGCCTAAAAGTAGTTATGTCAGCAATATGTAAATAATGAACTACCTGTAAGAAGACAGATTAAAAAAAATTAGCATATAACCTAAATAACCCAAGAGGGATTGAGCAATCAATAAAAAAATGATACACAATAGGCATTATTCAAACTCAAACTTGTTTATATATTAAGATTGATTTTCTATTTAGCCACCAATTTTTCTTTTTACTAATTTTAGATCATTAAGACAAAGACAATTGATATTATAAATAGGAATCTTTCAAGAAATGTTAATTATTTAGAATATAAATATTTTCCCTATATTTCTACAAATAAACTTCTTAAGAAACTTTGTTCATAAGGAGAGAAAATGTCTCTTGTAGATAAACAACTCAGATTAAATAAAAGAACCAGGAGACCTTTTTCCATAGCAACCTACTGTAACTTTAAAAATCTGACAGAGCAAGTATAGATTCACAAAAGTGTTGTGTAAATTTTGTTGAATAAGATTAATCATACACCAGTCTTATAAAGCTTTATCATCAAATTTGAAAGTTCAGCCTGGTGTCAAATTTTATTCCTAAACAATCCCTATTTTCACTTTCAATATCAGGAATGGCTGAAAGTACAGACAATAATACTGAAAATACAAGTACTGGATTTACTTTTGTTACAATAATTCATAAGCTGGCTTTATATGATTAATTTGTTTATAAAGAAAATAAATCTATATGGAGATTTCTTTGAAAAATAATTCAGAAACTCATATTTTTACAAGTATACTGACAATTTAGAAACCTAAATAGAAAGAGAAACATTATTTTACTATTAGTTGTTAAATATATGCATGTAATTCTACCCACCTACCTATCAAACCTATAATATTGTGGTTAACTTAATTTGTGTTACTGAGAAATCAGTTTTAGTTATTTTAAATTTCTTTGAAATGTTTTTATATTATCAAAGATACTTGAATATTGATTGGTGATCTTTACAAACAAAACTATATAAAAGTGACTGCAGACAAATATGAAGACAGCAGAAGATGCTACAAATTATCAATCTTTTAGTAGTATGCATTAAAGTTGTAATTTATTATTTATGACTAAAAGAGGATTTTTTTCCTTTATACTGGACATCCAATTACAGTAAAATAGCATACAAAATATTGTGTTCATTTGTATTAAATGTTATTTTAAGTTGATTCATTTTTTTCAGTGTTCAAATATTTGTAATTCAGCTAAATGCTACAAACAAATTTCTTCTTTGTAAGGAATAAAACTATTTTTGTAAAAATAAATATTAAACAAAAATATATATATATATATATATATATATATATATATATATATACTTTAGAGTGTACTGTAAATAAACATAAAATATTTAAAAAGTATATTTACAGCCAGTCATTTCAACACACATTGAATGAATTACATCTGATAATTAAGTTCATTATATTTTTTTTGCAATCAAGGGAATGTGAAAATAAATTTACTACTGCAAACAGTGCAGTTATTAAGAAAACAGACATTTTGTTGTATTTATTTTATAATAAAATGGTGGTCATAATTAACAGAACAAGATGATATTTCTTTTTACATTTTGTTTTACTGTAATTGGATGTCCAGTATAAATGGAAAATCCTCTTTTAGTTGCGTTATAAATCAGAAATAATAAATTACAACTTTATTTCTATTCTTTTAAAATGATAATTAAAAAGAAAATATGCAAAACTTTTGTAATGCAATATTGAATATTTCTACTACAATGTTCATACCTAAAAAAAAGATGATTGGAGATAAGTACATATTACTATTATTAGATTTGCATTAATGTGATTAGTTTCATTTATTTTGTTTTTTACATTCCCTTTTTTTTTTATGCACATACTTATATCAGTTTAAAGCTCTGTCTCCCCTTTTAGGTGTTTGAAGTGTTTGATTACATTTTTTTTATAAGACGTCAAAGCAAAGATGAATAATTGAAATTTTTATGTCATTATGTCTCATGGATTCAAACTGTGTCACATAAGTCACTTGCAATATCAACATTGTTTGGGGGTTGGAGTCAAATTCAAAATGATCATGTATCATTGTTCCCCCAAATTTGTTTTTAGTGATCTGAATTGCTAAGATGAATCTGGTCATGGACACAAATTATCACTTGACAATGATGAAGAGAAGGTAGCAGTAGATGCTCATTCTGAAACAAATTCTCAGGCAGTGATAGCAAAGTCCACACAATAGTTGGAAGACATCTAGTATAAATTGGCAAAGTGAAGAAAATTTATAAGTGAATAACCAATGATTTAACCAATGATCAGCTACTAGTAGGGATTCACACTTGATTTGCTTGTTCATTTAGAAAAAAAAAAAAATTACCCTTTTCTTGATCATGTGCTTAATGTTGATGAAAAGTGGCTTTTATATGATAATCAAAACTGTAACTTTCTTTAGACAAAATTGCTTCCAGTTAAACCTTCCCAAAACCAAATCTTCACCCTAACCATATGGTCATTCTATAATAGAGTAATCAATTAGTTTCATGCAACCCGATCTAATCATCATTGTGAAATCCTGTTGTCATAATTTGGAAATGATGCATTAAAAGTAGCAAGTATTTTGGCCCATATTGGTGAACAGAAGGAGGCCTATCCTACTGCAGGATAACATAAGACCTCATATTTCACATGGCATTCTATCTATTCATCAAGCCTGTCTCCTACTGATTATCACTTTTCTTAAGCATTAGATGCATATACATGGCAGCAGGTGTACACCAAAGTCAAAACTGTGTTCTGGCAGTTTTTTCAACTCCTGTGACCTCAGTTTTTATCAAGATCAAGTAAATTCATTACAATTTAGTCGTAAGCTTATATTTAACTTTTATCATGAGGATTTAAAAAAATAAGTGTATTGAGTAAAAATGAGAAAACAAAATTAACTAACAAAGCAATGCAACAACTTTCTCTGATCAGCATAATTAATCACTGTTTTTTTGATCAACCGGACGCCATTACTGTTACTAAGCTTGTATGATTTGGCATCAGTAAAGAATATATTTAGATGATCTCAGATAGGTTTAGAGGTGTAGATTATACTAAAGTAGACACTTAGAACTCTGATGTCATATTAACTGTTCTTTTGATTAAGTCGGATAATATATGGACATTACTTACAGTTACACAGATTCCCTTGAATTGGGCCTTCTTCAACAATCCTTGAAACACCAGTACATGTATCCAAACATTCATGGCTAGCCTCATCAATAAAGTTGACACATCTGTAGGAAAAAGAGAGAAGACAATAGCTAGATGCAGAAGTAAAACTAAGTTACAGAAACAACATTACGAGGGGCATTGATGAATATGAATGAGTTTCTGTTTCATTTATTATGCCTATAATTCATTAACTGCACCAGGAGCATCTCAGTTGCTATTTTCTAAATGGTAAGACATAGAACATAAAAATCTAAGGAGGTATCAGGTAGTTTTTATTTTTATTAGATATATTTATCTTCATATACACCCAAAAATAAAACTGACATCATTTTGTAGTCTTATAAAATAGCCAATTCTTGTTCAAATGCTCTCAAATTTTAACAAAATGTATAAAAACTAAGTTGACTGTGCAAACTTATCTCAATGAAAATCTACCAAGAAGATGGATCATGCGTGCCAGTGATAATGACAATATGTTGAAATGGCCACCATGTTCATCTGACTTGACAGCTTGTGATTTTTTTTCCTACAAGCCTAGAGGAAACTAAGTAGAGAATCACGGAAGTACTGGAGATTGTTATGCAAGACATGCTACAGCATGTTTAGCAGGAGCTGGACTACTGACTTGATGTATGTTGTGTGACAGGTGGTATGCATATTGAAGCTTTGTGAAACCAGTTATAAAATCTAAATCCCTTTGAATATCTTGTTTGAATTTTGATAAATTAATCTTTCACTGTTCAACCTGTTTAATTTTGTTTGACATGTAGTTACTTAGATATTCACATTTTAAATGATGTCAATTTTTTTAGGACACCCTGTAGATATTTTTAATAAATTTATCAATATAGTTGTAGAGTAAAACAAAACAAAATGGTTATAACATGAGAACAAAAGACAGTTTAGATATACTTTTATTGATGCTTTCTTGACAAAAGTACATACCTGGAACATTTTTTTTCAGAAGTGCATTCCAGACAATTTTTAATCATGCATGTATCTAAAAAATATAAATAATTTTCTTCAATTCATTTAATGCCAATAAAGTAAAATATCTATAATACATGCAAATACAGAATATCTTCTCTATTGTGTTGATTAAAAAAAAAGTCTGTTTAATTTTTTTTAAATAAAAAAAAAAACATTTTTTATTTAACATTAATTTTATTACAAAAAACAAACCATGTATAATATGACAGCTGTCACAATACAATCAAAAATAATCTTTCTGAAATAAGTTAACTAAATGCTCTTCAAACTCTCTTATGATAAAAAAACCCCAGAATAAACTCTTTGATCAATCAACCAATACATGCTTCTATTGATAATGGCCAAATATTTTTTCTAATTTATAGTTTTTAATGTACAAATGTTAAAGAAAAGTAGCATTATACATAAGCATTATAAAATTAGGTTTCTTCTTTCTTCTAGTTCTCCTTAATTATTTTCTTCTCTTTATTGTTCAGTTTATACACATACATGGAATAGTAAATAACTGCAATAACTGCACATATGTATAAACAAAAGCATTTTCATTAGTGCAATTTTAATGTACAAAAACCAAAAAGCTAAAGTATAAAGACTACTTGCCTTGCACCATATGAATTAAGATTTTATTAAAAACTCTACAAAAAATTCCTACATATGAAGAATTAAGAACAATTAAAAAATTAAATGCTTTTATGTACTCGTCTAATACATAATCAAATAAAATTTCATTAAAAAAAAATTATGACCCATTTAAAACAATTGAAACAGGTCTGCAGAAAATACAAAGAAATCCACAAAAATATGTATACATAGAATTAAACAGAATATAGAAAGAAAACATTAGAATAGGAAAGTTTAGCTTATAGCTAGCTGCTTCAGAAGACAAATATTCTATAATAAAAAACAAATTAAAAAGAAAACCCACAAAAAACCTACTGTTCACACAGTCTCTTTTGTTGGTGTGCAAGTAGAAACCAGATAGTTTACAGGCACATGAAGAGTTAACACATTGTGCTTTCCACCCACATTGTACAGATGTACATTGGGTTGAGGAACCTGTAAAAAATATGAAAATGTAATATCAGAAAACTAGAAATGCACAGAAACATAATACTGTCTGATAATAATTGTCATATATTTATTTTTTATCTATAGTCTGAATGAAATTTGAAGCATTACTATTAGCCTATATTATATTTGTTACTGCTGAGAATAATAATAATAATAATAATAATAATAATAATAATTATTATTATTATTATTATAAAAGATAAACAATATTCAATAATGAAATTGGATTATCTTTTACTAAAAATAATAATAGAAAGAAATGAATTAACATTGGTCTAATAAATTAGCATAACAATTAAAAAGGAAAATGAATCATTAAATCATAATTTACACAAGGTTTTCTAAATGTTACTTTCTGGTCAATTTGAACATCATATAAAAAGTGAAATAAGAGTGTCAAAGAAACAAAATTTATTTCTTTATCCAATTTTTAGGAAGATTGGAATAAATTTCATTTTTTGTTAAATACATAATTGATCAAAATACCAGAATTTATGAATTTTGATCAGCCTAAGATTTTTACAAATACAGTTTCTAAAATTGTGTGTGTGCATGTATATATATATATATATATATATATATATATATATATATATATATATATATATACATAATTTTCCATGGAAAGATTATTTGACAAGTGTTAGGAAACAAGGGAGAATAAATTTAAATATATCAGGCAATCTTGTAAGTAATGTTCAAATTTAAAATCAGAAAAAATATTAATTTTATTTTATTTAGAATTTATCAATTAACATGAGTTTATTAATAATGATGAAACTTATTTCAATGATTCACAAACATTAACAAATTTAAAGGTTTGTGTAAAAGTCTTGATTTAGAAGGAACATCTGTAAAAAGGGTAATTTCCATGTATTTTTATGATTTAAGAATTTGTCAAAAGATAAAATTAATATAGTGTAAAGATGGGAAAATAGAAATTAGAATTAGTTATATCTTATAGCTAACTTTTATCTTATAAATTGTCCCCTGTTCTGTCACCCATGAAATAAAAATAATTATTTGTATGGAAAACAAGGATCTACATACATCAAATTGTCTTTAAATTAAGTGGCAACAGAAGAATTATTGTTATACTTTTAAAAGGTAAGCTTAAACATTAATTCAGTAGTTAAATGCAACAATCAATTTTGAGTTCTGTAATTTATTGATGCCTATTGGATTTACTCCTCCCTAGCTATAGTGATGATGGCCAAACCAAGAATTCCCTACAAGGAGCAAGCTTAAATGCTGAGCCGAGCGCAGTGAATCCACTTGTAGTAACAAAACAGCTGCACTCACAAGCAACCAGCTAATATATATAGTGTAACCCGGATATAAGAGAGATTTTCTCTGGTCCCAAATTAGAGCCTGTGTTAATGTATATAGAATAGACCAAACCCGGATATAAGAGAAACCCAGATATAAGAGACTTCTTCTCCGGTCCCAGCAACTCTCTTATATCTGGGTTACACTGTATATATATATTATATAAACGCACATACACAGTATAACAATGGAGAAAGTTTTTGTGTTTCGTCCTTTAGAACTTTATTGAATTAAGTTTATGTTGAATTTACTACATATGCACACAAATTAAAATTAAGGATAATTTTTTTTTTTTATGTGTTTCAGGTACAAAATCTAGCCAATTTCATTTATATTCTTTTTCTCTTAGTTTGTGTTGACATCATTTTTGTTATTAAATATATCTCACACTGTTATAATAGACGATCTGTCAAGAATGGACACGGATTTACTGTGGATGATCTAACAACATTTTCTAAACATTTTGTCTTAGTCAATTGTTTTTTCTTTTAATTAGAGTAGCATTTTTTATATCAAAATTGTGGTCAGTTTTGTTACAGTAACTAATGCATTTAATGTATTATTTTGTAAAAGATCCCTTTCATATATATATATATATATATATATATATATATTAGGTTGGTGCAAAAATAATGATGTAATAATGTTGTTTTTTGATGTTAAAAAATACATAAAAAAAAACGACATTATTACGTCATTATTTTTGCACCAACCTAATATATATATATATATAAGAAAATTTCTTCTCCAAAAATTAACATATGAAGATAGAGTAAATATCAAGCAGAGAAATAGAAGTGTGATTTAACTTCAAAGATAATGATTTCATTATCTAAAATCTAAGTAAATCAGATAACAAGCTGATTTTACTGCTTGCTTGCTGATCTGTAATCCTTCTCTCTCATTCATATACACACACACTGACTTACAATCATTATACACTACTATTTCTCATTACTTCATAAACTACATCCACAAAAACCTAACAAATTATAAGAATCTAAAAAATGAAAAAGTATTTAAGGAGAGTCATGATTGCCTATGTCCTGAAGGGACATGGCATTTAAAAAAAATAAAATAAATAAAATTGTTTTCATGAAATTTGATACTATGTTCCCAAATCTTCATTTCCAACTTATATTTTCAAGGATAACCATTGTGGAGGGCAAATTTGTGTGATTATATCTAGTTTTTAACCTAAGACAAACAAGTTTAAGATAGAAATGATGCTATCTAAATATTCAATATACAATTCTAAAAATCAATTTATAATAAACAACAAAAAAATTGAATTAATGCTATCTTACTGAAAAATAATCTCTTACAGATAAAAACAAGTAAAAAGTTCATTTGAAACATAATAGTGAGGAAATGATTAAAGCTCATCCAATTTGAAGAAGACCAGTGTAAGTGAGTCCACCAGCTCAGATCTGGACTAAAAGTTAGATGAACTTCTTGTATAAGCAAGAACAATTAAACTCTAAAAAGCAGACAGTAGCATATATGTAAGAATATACAATATAGTAATAAATCAAAGTAGAGATACTTAGAGACCTGAGTTTGAAATACAGTCATGTTAACATTATCAGTGCATTAAGGTAACCATTTTTGGAATGTGACTAACAAAAATTATTTGAATACATTAACTTTAAATTCATTCTAAGTGATGCAAAGTGACACAATATATTTGAAGATATGAAAAAACGAAAAAAAAAAAAAAAAAAAAAAAATGAAAAAAAAAGATGACATATTCAAATTTGGCATGGTGTTGGCAAATTTAACTGATGCACAATTTGACTTGAATTCAATTATACCATAAAAGCCATTTCTTTTTTAAGGTATATATAAAAATAATGAATGTAGATTTGTTTGCTATAGTACAAAATCATCCTCTAATGCTATGTACAGTCAGTATATAGGCAGTCATAGTTCTCCATATTGTCTTAGTTTTATTTTAAAAAATCTGAAAAGCTATAAACTACTTTGTTATGATTATTTCTAGGAAAATATAAATATCAGATGTGTTGACCATAAGACAAACAAGTTAACACCAATAAAATTTAATTCTATTTAAGAACAAATATCAAATATATCATAAGTTAAATAAAAAAAACAAAGACATTACAAGATGACATGTAAAGACACAATACTTGGAAAAACCCCAATACCTACTGATGCATGATGATGTGATATTCAAAAACAATCAAGAGAGACAATGCTGCCACCAGAAAAAAGTTGAAAATGTTCAAGACATTGCCATGAGACCAGAAAAATGGTCAAAACCAAAGAAAAATAAATAAAAAATATTAAATAAGCATCTTTTGTTAGTATTTAACAAAGGTGTATAAATGAGAAATTGTTACACATATACATCTATTATGTTAAAAACAATAGGCAATTGTAGGATTCATTTTTTTCTTCTAAAGTATTGATTATCCTTTCACAAATATGGTTGTTGGATGAGGATAAATTGGCCAAAATTCATGTTGTGTAATCTAAGCTTTTGACACACAAGTCATCATAGGGGTGTGAGAAAAGAAAATCATCTATTTTAACAAGAAAAATTGTATCCCTTCTTAAAGTGTTGTTATTTTTTGAAAATTAAATCGAATGCAGCTTAAATGTGACAAGTCATGTGACTACAACAGGTAAGAATTTTTTTTTTGTATGTATTCAAGAATGCAGGGTCTCAGATTAGTTATTTTTATTTATGGATTTTTGTTTAACTTGGATGTAAATGGCTTTTATTATGTTTAGTCTTGTTGCAGTTAGATTTATAGTATTATTAGAAAGGAACTGTCTAATATTACTGTAATAATCATCCGTAAAGGATATTCATGCATTAGAAAAAAAAGATCATCAAATTTAATAAACATAGGATGTCTATTGTTTTTAACAATATATGCTTAAAAGGACAATTGCTGACCAAATATGGCATGTATATACATACATGTATACACTTTAATGAAATTGACCAGCAAGGTTAGTGTTTAATTTTTAGTATATTTTTCCAGTTTGCATAGTTGTTACATATCTGGATTAAATTTAAAAAGAAAATCTCCAAACTTCATAATGCACTTTCAACCATCTCAAGTCATTATTAGGAATATTGTCAGTTGTTGGTTGGCTGAGTTTATGACATGCCAAACCCATGTTAGGTTTTGTAATGCCAAATTTTGTATGAAATAGGAAGAATTGAACTCATTATTTAGTAATAATAGTTAACAAAACAAGCCCCTTACAAACCATTACTCCATATTGAGGCATGTTCTTATCAATTACAGTAGAGAAAAAAAATCTATATTATAATATTCTTACATTCTTCTCAGCTTATAAAAAGGTCCTTTTTTTTGGATGTAGGCCATCTCCCAAATTCATGGGGAGGAATGGGCCATTACCCTACTGAGGTGGCCCAATGCATATTGGTAGAAGTGCATGTGACACACTTGGGTGATCATGTCTCTTCAATTCATGAACGCCCAAGGTTATTTGGGTAAGTGAATGTAACAAACACAGTTGGAATTTGAACTTGGGTTTCAGATTTCTCATTCCAAGTTGTTACATTACCCACACATTACATATCTAAGCTTATCTTGCATGTGGACACACCAGGCATGACATTGCTTAACTTTGGTGATGAGAACTAGTGTTTCAATGTGATATGGCTGTAAGTATTCTGATATTATATCTACACCATTCTGACACTTTTTAGAAACAGTATAATTCTAATTTAAATTTAATTTGTAAAAGAGGCTAGGATGAATGAAGTTAATACAAACTTTTCTCTGATGTAGAAGTCAAGTTGTCATTTCATAGAATTACTGCCCATGTTAGACACAATGAGTTGGTGATGTTTCAATGTTGGCAAGAGTGGTCACAGGAATATTCCTACACATGTAAACCAGGTTCTAGATGGTCACATAATATCAAGAGTGATGCATTATAAGGGTAGCAGTAGCAGACTGCAAGGCATGCACAGCACAGATTAAAGCAAATATAGCACCAAGTTGGTCAATATAGACTGTTAGGAATTATTTATTTGCAGAATACATGCTTCTAGCCAAACTTTCACTTATTTTACAGTATTCATCATAATGTCACAGTAATGAGAGTAAGTTATGCTTTCATGTAAAAAGATGGTTGGTTGTTAGTAATTTCTTCCATGTTGTATTTATGTGCAATATACAAAGCCCATCTCTGAAATCACTCACTTTTAATGTTTGTAGAGAGAACACTGAATAGCACAATTCATGTCCAGAAAATTATTCAATCTGTTATGCTACCATTCCTGCAATAGGAAGGTGGTGTTCTATTTCAGCAGGATAATGCCCATCCACATAATTCCTGTTTTATTTGACATGTTCTACAAGATGTTTGACAACTTCCCTGTCCCTCATTAAACATTAAATAACACCTGATTAGTTCAGTTATCTCACCTTATTGCTGTATTGCATCAACAGATGCAAGAGGTGTAGAATAATGTATCATAAGATGGTATTTACTCTCTGTATAATTGTATACATGTGAGAATAGTAGGCTTGTGTTGATGCCCAAGCATGATATACAGGGTCTGAGTACTGTTGATATATCTCTTATTTAAGAACCTGTATACATGTTGAGCCATATAGGAGATCATTAACTATAATCCAGCTATATGACCTGTGTATCAGATCACAAAATATTAGAAAAACTAAAAATATTTTTTTCACCGATACATTTTTAGTCTTTGAGAGCTACAGTATATTTATATTATTCATTTTGTATATTAGAAATTATGCCTGTAGAAATATTTAATATAATTTAAAATCTTAGATCTTAGAAGTTTTGTTTGCTGCTGTAATGTTACTTTTGATTCAAACTTAAGAGTGAATTAAAAAAGCCTGCATCACAAGGAAATATACTCATTAGAAATAACTTTGGCTTTTTCGCTTATTTGTAGTTTCTAAAATGTGAAAGTTTATATATTAACTGTAAAACAAATATATATTGGATTTTCAGTTATAGGATATTTTAGATGTATTTTATTAAACCTTGTTAGGAATTTGAAGTGATATTAATATTTTGTTTATTAGGTTCATCATTTAACTTATTGAATTTACTCTCTTGTAGAGTTGTTCTCAATTATTTAAGTTTGTAATTGACTTATTACTATTGCCCAAATGTAAATCAATTTTTATTTTTAATCCAGTACTTGCAATGAACCATTATGTATCTTTATTTGTGATACTATTACTAGTATATTTAATTATAAGTTATAGCAAAATCATTCTTCAACATGTGTTACTTAGTTATATAGTTTAATTATTAGTGAACTATGCTTTTTATCATATTGCTAAAACCAATGATCATATATTTAACTCCAAATGCATTAATAGAACTGATATCTACAGCTAAAGTAAAACCAGGGAAAGCTCCTTTGTAAATTATTTTATATTTGTAAGATCCCTATCAAAATAATATAAACAGCCAAATGAAAATTGGTCAGATCATCTCATTTAGAAAACAATTTCATTCTCTTTTAAGGAACCATTCCAAAACCCTTACAAAAACTAGACTTTGTTTCATAATAAACAATATTCTGATGAAATAGCTTCACCATTCCCAAAAAGAACAATCTATAATTATGTAGATAGAAAAATAAAAGTAGGCAAATCCTTTCTAAGCTGTAGGAAGTGTGATGAGCAGATTTACAAAAATCAAGTAATCTCTGACAAGTTACCAGAGAAAATAAAAGTAAAGGTGATTATGTTGTTCTTTTACAGTAGACTAATTGAGTGGTTAGTACAATTTTCCTAGTAAGGATGTTAGAATTTAATTTAATTTTAAGAAAGTAAAATTTAACACCCAAAAGTAGTGAAGAAGCTGAAAAGTTCTTGGCGAGATGAAGCCCTTAAAAATAAAATAAAAATTCTGATGTTTTGGTCTCTTTTCACCCCTACCCCACCTTATATGGGCAATTAAAAATATTAATATTTATATATGTTTTCTGATTATCCAAACAAATCAAGTTTAAAATGATGAAAACAAATGTCAATAAATCTACTAGATCAGTTTGTATAAAAACAAGTTAAATAAGTAAGAAGATTAGAATGTTTTGTAATACTCACTTCAGATTAAAATTAATACAAATATAATGCTTAACATCTGTGATTTTTGGTAGAATGTTTTTTACAAATGTAAAAATACATATTTAATACTAATGAGTAATAGCTGAAGGTGTTGAAATCTTTGTTTAAATTAATTGCATCAACAATGTACATAAATGCAAAAATTTACAAAATAATGGAACATTAACCCATAATCAGTTCATTCTTTATATAAATGAAACTCTTCATTGCTACATGAGTTCTTGAATCTGAAATAATTATTTATATCCAATGTAAGCATGTTTAATTAAACTATAAAAATCTTGTCACATTTTTGTATAGATATTTAGTAAGCTTAGCACAACACAAGGTCAAATGAGAGGAAACAAAAAGTAGCTGTGTTGCACTAATCATCCAAGTGAGGAAGATTTATCATTTGAAATCCTGGTTTTTATCTGTGTCTGAACATAGACCAATGGTTTTGGTGGAAATCTAACCTACGAACAAGTCAAATGATTATTCATTTTAATTATTCATATAAATCATGTGACATACTGGCAATGTTAACATATCTAAGAATTTTTTTGATTTTTGTTTTCATTTATTTATTCATTTTTGGAGGTCTTTTTGCTCAAATAAAATGTACAGGGAATTTCTTTAAAATACTTCACAGGTTATTTTTGGTATTTTTGCAATTGCCATTTTTTATTTAAAACATATTTGAAGGCTTAGTTATTTGAACTTTAAAATATGTTGTGAAATTAACTGGTTGGAAGAAAAGGTCTTGCATTTTCTATGTTCTGCAAACTGCAAGAATTTTTCTTCCAAACAGTTACATACCAAAGTTTAACATTTTTTAAAGCTTCGCATACACAAGATAGTTAAGAAAAAGAGTTAAAAAGTCAAATTTACTGAAAATATCCACAGAATACGCATTAAAATTTTGTAAAAGAGGTGAAAAATATTCAGAGATGGAATAAACTGATTTTTTTTCAACATTATATGAATAATATGGTTTTTTACTTGACTAAGTTTTTCTAATAACTGATGCTTTCACTTAAATTCTTAATATGTAATCAATCTGATTAAATTTAAGAAAAAAAAAAAAAATTAAACAAATGAAGAGCCTGTAATGCTTTTCATAGGAGCCATTGCTCAGGACATGTAGCAGTAAATTTGAAAATTTTCAATTTTCATAAAATCATCAGTAACTTAAAAGATCTAGAAGGCTTGTAATCTATCAAAGAAAAACACTAAGATCTAACAAGCTTTCTATTATTGTTATTAGCTTTAAGATCCAGATATATTCCATTAACTATTTTTTATCTGTGTTGTTACTTTCCTCTCATAGTTTATCTTTATTTCATCAGAAAAAATTTGCAAATGCACTCACTTTCTGATTTCAATAAGAAATCTTTCTTTCTTAGCTTAGTGTTTTCATGAAGGAAACAATATCATTAAAATGTCAAATAATTATTAAATAAGATCTTTGAGTTTGTAGATATAAGAAAACTTTCCATGATATAGTACATAGTTAAGTAGCAGAGAGGAAAGTTTCTACAACAAAATCTTCAAACAAAAGAAGACCTGATTTTAATCTGAAAACCAATTTTTTTTAATAAATGGTCTTTTATACACAAGTAAAATCGTTATATTAAATTTGATTAACATCTATTTTTAATTAACTCAAGAAAAAGAGAAAGAAAATTAATTCATGTATACTTATATGAAGTATATTATATGCACTAAGTAACTAAATACATACTAAATAAGCAAAATATATGATGCAATAGAAAAGCACTATTAACATTAGCAGAACAAAAATAACCAATGATTTAATTATTTAAGTGATATAAGACAAGGATGGCAGTGAGTGAATGAGGATTGCAACCTACACAATTATTTATTACCTATCTTCCAAGGAAGAAGATTGTAATGAGGTCATTTTTGAGAAAGGAAAAACTTAAAATATAAATGGCAATCTGTACAGGTGAAGTTGACTCAAATTGATTAATAAATATTTTAGATACAATAAGCAACAGAATTTGTTTTAAATGACAGGGGCACTGAAAAGGTTTGGGTTGGCTGACTGATTTAATGATATATCAGATATTTTGGGGTTGTTTAACATGTAAATCAGTCTTTTTTATTATGTTTGAATCTATAAGCATTTACTTCACCTGGAAATTGGTAAATATTAATTGTTTATATTTGAGTCTATAAGCATTTACTTGATAGGTAGCCTCTTTTGATGGTGGCACCCTCTCTACAGAGAATGTAGTCAGCATATTCTAGACCCTGCTGACATGATAAAGAAAAATTTTCAGTTTGACCCACTTCCTAAAAGCTGACCAAATGAACAAACAACAAAACTTGTAACCCTTCTTAATCATAAAGAAATAATCACTTCATAGAAAAACATAGTAACTACATCTTTTTATGCATGTATAACTTCTGCTCAGCAAGTTATAAATTAAGGTCATAATATACAAGATACTCGCTAAAAATAAAAAAAGGTAAAAAATAAAGCCTAGAGAGGATGGTAAGTGCGACACTGAGATCCGAAAACATATTGGGATAGCCAAAGACACATACCAAAAGCTAGGCAGAGTATTATGAGACAGGAGGATTTTGTTGGTAACAAAGGGGTACTGAACTGCTATGTGATATCTGTCCTCCTTTACAGTAACAAATGTTGGACAGTCTTTTCAAAGATGAAGAAGAGCCTTGAGGCAATGGAGGTATGAATTTACAGAAGGATGCTAAGAATATCATGGACCAAGCGTGTGAGCAATGATGAGCTTTTGGATAGGATGCAAATATGGAAGAAGCTTATACTTAACACCAGGAAGAAGCAGCTGAAATTTTTGGGACATATAATGATAAAGGAGGGCTTGGAGAATCTGATACTCACAAGGAGAATAGAAGGAAAGAGAGACAAGGGAAAGCAATGTGTGACATACCTTGTGGGATTAAGCAAGAGGATGACAGAAGAGGGTCTGGGAAAAGTAGGGGTAGAGGGAAGTGGAGAGCCATGATTGCCTATGTTTTGAAGGGATACAGCACATAAAAGAAGAAAGAAGAATATTGTAGTCAGACAGAAAAATCTACTATAATGAAAATTAAGAGAACATTTAAATATGATACTATCAACAAAATAATTGGCAATTTATCTATCTTTTTCAGGTGATAGAAGACAGAAAAAAAAATTATGTATTTATGGATTAAAAAGAAAAGAAAATTTACAAAATGATGTATATATGTCTGAATAAAAAAATAAAATATTTACTTTCTAATAATACTCCATTGAGTCTGCTTTTAAAAGTTGATGAAAAATTGCTTGTTAATTTACAAGATTTTAATGATAGATGCACATGCACAACAAACAATTTATACATATGGAAACTTGAAATAATTACAATGAATGCTTTGGAACTAACATTACAGTATGAATGTATGCATGCATCCTTTTTGTATAGTACAATTGCACACGCTTAAACAAAAAGTTTAACAATAAATAAATAAAAATCAGCAAGATATTTCTCTTGAATTTTAATTGTAACATCTAATTTAATATCCAACAAATTATGTTTAAGCATGTTCAATTGTATTAAATTTGCAAGAAGCAGTGACATGTTAGTTCATCATGGCTGGAAAGAAAGGATAGGGAGTATAAAAACATAATAGAATTTACCATTATTTTAGAGAAAAATGAAAAGAAAGGAAAAGAAATAAAGCAAATTAGCTATGGTAACAAATGAAAATTATTTTTTTAAAAAGTAGTAATAAATTTTAAAATATTTTACAAATTCAAAAGAAAATTTTAGATTATTAAACAAAAAAAAAAAAAAAAAAAAAAAGTGAAATAAAAATATAATCTATATAATATGATATTTTAAGTGTCATTAATCCTTTGATTTTGAGTTTGACTGGTTTTGTTTATAAACAGCACAATTTGATCTGGAATATTTCAACCAATCACAATATACTGGATATAAATAATTCAACTCAAAGAAATATAAATGGTCAACCTAGGGGCCCTTGAATGAGAAGATATAAATAGATCTGTTGCCTTACTCCTAAGAAGTAGCACAAGATTTACTGAATGAAAACCTAGGATGCAAAAAAACATACCAAATTACTTTAAAGTAGAGCTGGGGCTTTTTAATCTCAGAATTCATAGCAGAATTGAGCTCCAATTTCATATATAGATTTCATAATATAGGTTTTAATTAGCTATTATGTTTCTCTAAATCTTCAAATGTTGAATGTATAACTAATTTTTATTTTTATTTTCCCATCTTTATGCTATATTAATTTTATCTTATAAATTGTCCCGTTCTGTCACCCATGAAATAAAAATAATTGTTTGTACAGAAAATAAGGATTTATGTACATCAAATCATCTTTAAATTAAGTGATAGCAAAAGAATTTGAATGTTTAAAAGGTAAGCTTAAACATTAATATGTAAATGCAGCAATCAATCTGGAGTTCTTCTGTAGTTTATTGATTGCATCTATTGCATCTACTCCTCCTCAGCTATTGTGATGATGGCCAAGAATCCTTAAAATGTTAAGCTAGGTGCAATTTTGGATACAAAAGGTAAATAAAAGTTACTCCCTTTGAACAGTGAAAGCAATGTGGCTAGAATAATGTATTAATATATATTTTTAACCTTGCATAATCTGGCAACCCTAAATATGAGCTCAATGAAAATCATCCTTGCACCTAACTTTTTAAGGCTTTTGGATGAGCTATGAATCATTGAAATTGGACCAGTGGGAGCAGAGGAATTGCTTGGACACACACACATGCACAAACACACATACCCTGTACTTTATATTTAAATATGATACAAATATATACTGATACCAACACATTTTATTTGGAAATGAACTTCTCCATAAGTGCATAACAAATTTATTTTTGGAAATAACATTTTATGATAAAGATACATACACAATATATTTAAATAAAGTAATAATATGAATTAATAAAGTAATGTATGAATGATTTTATTAAAATTTATTTAACTTCAATGCAGTGATTATTTCAGCATAAAATAGCTTATTGCAATCACATACAGATAAAAATATGTCAGTTTTAAAATCTTAGGTAAAATATAATGATGTAGAAAACTAATATTGTTTTATATAGAATCTTGTTAAAACTAGACACATTTTATAACCAAAACTTCATATAGGTTATGCTAAGAGAATAATTCCAACTTATCTATATGAATAAATATTTAAACATAAGCATACACAATATATTAACCCCATTTTATAAACAGAATAAATACATATGTAATTATTTTAAAAGTTGCACAACAAAATTTTCATTTACAATAACTTCATTAAAATCAAAGATTAATATCAGTTTTTGTCAACCCAAATGGATAACAAGGTTTAATCTTGATTTAGACCAAATTTTTATATCATAAGTTAAATATCAGGGAAATATATAAAATGGCCTTCAGAACAGTACAAGAAAAAAATTAAATAAAACATTTCATATTTTTTCTTAGCTATTTTTTTGCTGGAACAAGTGTGAATTAAACAGAATTTTTATTTATGAAGAAGAATATTTTAGTTAATTTTACTTCTATTCCCAATCCATGAAATTGACTTGTAATTTCAAGGTTTAGCAAGTGTTCCTATTGCTTTTTATTATTACAGCAAATTTTAACTTAATAGTAGGTATCACAAACTAAAAGTTTTATTTTCAATATATATATAACATTTAATAAATTTAATAAAGGCATAGAGAATGTGAAAAAAAAAGTACCAAATTTATCTTACTAACTCAATTAGTAACAAAGTTATGACCATTTAAAGTTTGTCAGTTTTCCATCTTGTGTGCTATTGGACCAGAAGCCAATTTCAACAGTGCATAATTGAAGATGTAAGTTTCAGATTAGTTTTTTTAACATTATAAATGTCATATAGGTAGTTCTGAATTATAATACTAATAAAACCAATAATTATTAGATCAGACCAGCCTAAACATTGGGGAAAAATTGTGTTCTCAAAAATTAAATAATAAAGACATGACACAGAAAAGCACATTTGACTGTTTATACAAATTTCATTGCAACAGTTAATGCCTTGCAATCTATGTTGTGCTATGAACCATAGCACAAGATAGATTAAACTATTACTTTTCAGTAACATATCAATAAAAAAACTCATATTTACACCATGTAAAATAGCCAGAAGTGCAATTTGACAGTAGGGCAAAAACAGATTAAAAGTATACCATCCTGAACTTGCCATAAAAAAGTATCCATTGGAGGTACATGTCTGAAACTTTTAAATTTTCTAATTTTGGGATGAAGATTCAAGAAGATAATTTTTTTTCTCTGTAATATGAAAACTTTTTCTCATACATGTATCTAATATTGGAAACTTTTGTGAAATTATGCAATTTTTAACTTGTCAAAAAGGGACAAATAATGATTACAAAACTTAAGAAATTTGTTTCATGAAATGAATCATTGATCAGTCCTTCAAATAAATATGTATTGTAAAGCTTTAAACTCATTTATCTTCAAACTACAAAAGCAAAATGAATAAAAATACATTTATTGAAACTGGTAAAAGACTTTCTGTACTGTTGGAATGGCTTTCCTATATTTCCACTTTTAATGGGGATTTGCAGTCTCAATTTGTTTATAAGCCTCTGCTATAGCTAATATTCCTGGAACACTCTATATCCTATCATCTTTTGAAAGTGGTGCTATATCAATGTCCTGTCTAAAGGACAAATGTTGACAACTTGTGCAATGTCATTCGACAACAAAGGCCATCAAAAATAATCATTTGTGCCTTTGGTTGGAATTAAAATTTCAATTACAGCATTGGAGAGAGATCTAATATCAATGACTTGGTCAATATAAAAGTTGGTGTAATAGTATACTGCAACCCATTGGCCTTGGCATTTGAAGTGAGACTTCTATATAACAAATGCTAGAGTTGTTTCAATACTCACATTCACTGTGCCCTTTCTTCCTTCCTTTGTTCCTTTAGAGGTGGTGATGAAGTTCCATTAAAAATTGTATCAATAAAATGTCTATTCCCTTCATCACAGATTTTAACTTTATCAGCAACCATTTTATACATTTCAAGGAATTTGGGGTCTTCTTCAGTTTGCTTCTCGTACTAAGAAGAAAACTACTTCTCAGGGCACAAAGTTTATCACCCACTCAACAGAAATTAAATGTAAATTTTATTAAACACTCAGGTTAGGATCTCTGGTGTGGAAAGATACCTGCTTAAAAAAGATGTTATGCTTATTATCTTCCATAATGACATTATAACAGCTTAAGGAAGAAAAAAAATTATGAAAAGACAATGCATGCTTGCAAAAGTTGAAGAACTATAGAATGTATTCACTTTTTTTAAGAAAATGTAACAAATTCATTTTCACCACCAAAACAGAACCTAAACCTAAGAATTAGTAAACAAATAATCATAAAAAAGAGGACTATTGCCTAATTATATTTCATTTTTTTTATGAATCCAAAGATAATCTTAACCACTTCATTTTTTTTATTTTTATAAAAATATCCCCGTTTCATTTTTTTTAAGAAGAAAATGTAGATAATTTTTTCTTTAAGATTGGACTATTTTGAGATGTGTATGGATACACAACTCAGAACACAACATATTTGAAAAAATACTGCCATGAAATTGTCAACTTTGAAAATGCAGTAAAAGTGCTTCCATCATTGAAATACTGACATAATTTAAAGAAAGAGAAATGGTTAAATTTTATTTATATTCAAATTTTATCAATATAGTATTGAAAATTAATCAGATATCAGTTGCTGAAATGAAAGGAAATTTCACTGTTTTAACACTGTAGACTAAGTCAGTTTCAGATACCTATTCCTATTAAAAAAAAACTTTGAGGAATAGAATCACAATAAAAACTCTTGGGATAGGATATAGCAGCTGATAACCAAATATTAGGTTGGTGCAAAAATAATTTCGTTTTCTAACTTATGTTACTATGTGAGAAAACGAAATTATTTTTGCACCAACCTAATAGAATGGTTTCCAAAAAGTTTCAGTTGAAATATTACAAGTACATACTTGCAACTTTTCAAGTGAAACTAACTGGAAAATAAAATAACTAAAAGTGTTAATATGTATATAAGAAAACATGATTTAAATTTCACATTATAACACACACAGTGTACTATGTATCTGAGAATGTATATTTAGTAGGACATAAATGGAAGATGACCTTATGCAATGTTGCACAACAGGTGCCAAATTATCATTTCTTTTTCAGACATACATGACAGTTTTCAATCTGACACAGAAAATGAAAAAGCATGCTGTGCTTGTGGTAATAAGTACCAACAGCAGCCACCCAAGAGATGGTGAACTTCTTGAAAATGGTCAAGTGAATGGGACAAATAACAGGTGGCTCTGCATGGACTCCATAGCAGTACATACAGTGATGCACATAAAATTCACATTATCTGTGAGGGTCCTGGAGTTTGTGAGCAAAAAAGACCATGTCAAACAGTCCCACTTCTTCCTGCAAGGACTCAATTCCACTGCCTACATTAAGGTGCTGGTTTGAGAGGGTAGCTATACATGTTCCAATAGGACACTGCTCTTTCCAACATGGCCCATGAGACTCAGAAGTGACAGACCAAGAACTTTTACAATGTCACCCCCCAGAGTGTGGC
This sequence comes from Acanthosepion lycidas, assembly GCA_963932145.1. NCBI lineage: Eukaryota > Metazoa > Mollusca > Cephalopoda > Sepiida > Sepiidae > Acanthosepion > Acanthosepion lycidas. Next base: position 54,280,916 of record OZ010591.1, on the reverse strand, counting down.
CTCCTAGTTCTTTGAATTTCCTAGGATGTTACTGAGAAGACCAACTGGCACCACCACAATACGAAGGACTTGTGAAAAGCCATCATAGACATGATGACTAACATGAACAAGAACCACTTTAGAGGCTGACCAAGAAGCTAAAGGCAGTGAATTACTTTTGTTTTTCTTAGTTGAACAGGTTTACATTTTTAAAAATATACTGATTTTTTCTATTGAATAGTTTTTTCTTTATATTAGAAATTTTCTCAATTACTTTATGCACCCATTATTTATGGTAAAATTAAATATGTAATACAAAAATTATTAAATATGAAGTCAGTTTCATTAAACAAACCAGTAAAACTGAAGAAATAAAACATACACACACACACACATTATATATATATATATATATATATATATATATATATATATATATATATATATATATATATATATCTCAATCTAGATAGATGAATTCTCTAGTCAGAACTTTTTAGCACCCTTATATATATATAAGTATTAATCTTGTATATCATCAAATCATTCCTAGTCATTTGATTAAAATGCTAATCAAACCAAATTGATAGTATTTATTTTTTTTATTGAGTCATTCTCTCAATAAAAATAATAAAGACTACATAGCACAGCACGAATAAAAATTAGTTTCAAGAATAAACCTATCAAACAGGTTCACTTCAGTCCTCCCAGGTAAACTCAAATAAATACTAAAATGAATCATTGAAGGTTAATTTAAGGATAAGAAAAAGAAAGAAAATCTTTTTCTTATTATTTTGTTTTTTTTTTTCCTCTGGAAAATATAAAGATGTATGATTTGTTAATGTTTTTAATTAAAAGAAATAACATTCTCTCCAAAAAAATATCCACATATATGTAAATAGTTGAGGAAGGTTAAATGAAACGCCAGTATCACTGTCATAATTAAGATAAAAAAAATACCAATTTTAAAATCTTATTTTAAATCTTTCTGATGTAGAAGCTTAAATGTTACCTTATACAGAATCTTGTTAAAATTTGCAAGACTAACCATAACTTCATTTTGTTTTTTTGAGAGAGTGGTTATGCATAACAGAAAAATTCAATAGTATATATGTAAGTATGGGCATGTAGATATACACAACTGAGTAGTTATAACAGTGTTCTGACCATGAGCTCCAGGTTCTAATTTTACCAAGGAGCTGACTTCTTAGTATCATCAACCTGGAGGATGATCCCAGCATGTGACACCAGTGAAAGTGCCTGCAAAAGGACATCAAGGGTTAACCCAACTCATATGAGTGAAATTGGGTAAATGAAATTGTTTGGAAGCTTTCATGCTTGTGCCATCTGAAAGTCACAAGTCATTGTGTTGAGGATTTGAGTGCACTGACTGTATTCAACTACTGATTGTACCAGTTTGGACACTTTCTCAGAAACTGTAAGGTTTACTCAGAATAGCTGCAGTATAAACCACAGGTTGGCTATGTGGGTGTCAAATAAACACAAATGTGCATGAGCAGTTGATAGCAATATTTTTTAAAAGGATTAATGCTTACATGTAAGCAATTGTATAGAATATATAAATAAATATCCTGCTTTTTAAGCTATTGTTATTGTGTAACACCAGGTGTATTGCCAACAGTTAGCTTTTCTGTCAATTACACTATTAAAACTATTAATCTCTGGTCCTCTGAACATGCTCATCTGCCACAAAATTCATTACTATAGTTGAGATTTATTGTTGTTATGCCTAACTGCGATTTAAAATAAATTCTCAACTACACATTTTCTATTTAAAAGAATCATTGTTTTAAGATTAATGGTATTAGATCCTCTTTTGATAATTTTAGAATAAAGGCAAAACAAATGCTTGTTCAGTTTTCTTCCTGCACAAATGACAGCTTATTTCGCCAAACATGCAGGAATCTAAAAAATATAATTGACATAACACTTTATCAAATATATTAGAAATGAAGAACTTGAAGAGAAAATGATAATTTTTCTACAACTGATTTTATTAAGTGACCTATTTTTACAGAGACAGTTTGTAAGATTTTCAGTTTGATTTCATATGGAACTGAGTAAATTATCATTATTTTTAAAAAATTGTTTATCCATTTAGCACATGACCTATACTTAGACTTTATGGTTCCAGAGCTAAGTAAAATTAGCATATATAAACAATTGATTGACAAAACTAAATAATAAATGCAAATAAAACCATTTGATCAATTTTAACTGGATTAAACGAAGGATGGAGAAGAGTACTTAAACTTGTGTTTACTATACACAAAGTGATTTTGCCAGTATCAATAAGAAATGAGCATGCTTTGATAAATTAGGTTAGTTTAGGTTATTTAACAACATTTCAACCCATGAATAATAAATGTCTGGTCAAATCCTCATATTTTAGAATAAATAACTACTTCCTTTATAAAGGATAGCTGTTCAACTAAATCAATATTTTCAAATAGGTCATTCATGTTCATACTAAAAAACACTATCTAGTGAGAGTGAAATCACAACCCTTGATTGATTAGAAAGTGGTTCATCATCTGCAGTAACTGACATTTCAGCCATTCCTGTCTGAATATAAAAGAGTGTATAATTTTTGGATGGTTGATGTGTAATCAGGACAAGGTGATCTGTTCTTTTTGGGTCTTCCCAAAGCCTCATTTCTACTTTCCTTGAAAAGCATGTTGCATATTTTCACCAGTAATCTTGGGAACTCAAACAGGGCTGCTTCTTCTCATTATCCAAATCAGCGTCAACATGTAATCACTTGGGTGGTTTATTGTAAGTCATAATATTTTTGTAAGTCTTCACTGTCTTTGTCCCCACACCACTTCAGAGTTAAATGTCAAAGAGTCTACCCATTCACCATGACATGATAGGGATACACAGACAATATACTTATGTTCAAGGGAAATTCCAAGCACCTACAAAGCATTAGCTACTTCACATAAGTTTTAGTGTGACCGTGTGTTTTACAGCAATGTTTAAGTTTCGAGTCTTTCCTGACACACACATGAAAATAGGTCTGGTGTTGATCTTGATATTATTAACCAAGATGTTTTAAATATACGTATGTGTGTGTGTTAGGATGGTGTGACTAGTCAATTGACCAACTGTCTATCCCAAATAAGGACCAAAGTTGCAGTTCACATTTCCACTCAATCTCTGGGATTATGGGCCAGGATACCATCTATAAATATCATAGGTCACTACCTACAGCTAACAGGTGGTGTCCTCTTTTGGGAAAGGTCTTACCTCTCTGTAGGTGTTGATTTATTTCTCACACTGACAACAGGGCAATATGCTTATATATATATATATATATATATATATATATATTTTAAATCATTGATTGAAAATATCAGGAGTTGATGAATAAGCTTTTTCTAATAGGTAGACAGTTTGCAGTCTATCTGCAGTGTAAAAAATATTCACAACAAAAAACAAAAACCATAGACACTTTAAACTCCACCATAAAGCTGAATACAAAATAAGGAAGCCTTAAAAATAGAATAAATATGGCCATACAAAATTTAATAACAGTTAATTTGATTCAAAAGCACATTAATATAAGCTAATGGTAACATCTACTTACCTTTTGTAACTAGTAACAACACCAGAATTGTCCAGAGCCACATTAGTGCCATGGCATACTTTGGCTAGCTAGCAACTGCAGCTAGCCAATAATCGCCACCTGCAATTGCAAATATGCATTTATTTAAATTGTCATTACATAATGAATGCAACTTTTTTTAATTCATTATAAAAAATTATATTAAAGAAGAGCTGGGTTATCAAAACATTAAACTGGAAATAGTATTTGAACAAGAGTTTATGCTCCAGTGACATTTGCTTATCTTTCCATGATAAAGCATTGAATCCAGGCTGGAGTATTTAAAGAATGTTTATTAATAGTTCCTCTTGAAAAATGACATAACAAATTATAGTTGGAATTCAAATAAGGAATAAATTAAAATTGTTCAGATACTACCTGAAATTTCACTGGATATTAAATATACATAAAATTTTGAAAGAAAACATAGTTCCAGTTTCTTTGCTTTTTTTTTTAACTAGCATAGTCTAGTTGTATTTACAAAGTTATACAGATTTTAGTAACAATAATATTCCACTAAAAATGTTAAATGAACAGTTTGTATTAATAAGTTTATTACTAGCAAAAAAAAAAAAAAAAAAAATTAATTAAATATCCCATAAAAGTAGAGCTGCATACTAAAATTTTTAATGAAGATAATTTTCACTCAAACACTATCTCATAGGAATAATTGATTCATCCAATCTGCATATATATATATATATATATATATATATATATATATACACACACAAATTTTGTATATATAAAAAATATAAGTTCACTATTCAATATGAAGTAACATGTAATCAATCCATTAATTAATTCAGTAGTATTTTTATTGACTGTAAGAAGAGATTTTTTAAAATTGTTTCAGAGTGTATTTAGCATATATAAACTACTTAAAAATTTGCATTTTCAGACAGATACAAAAAAAAAAAAAAACAACTATTAATTTAATTGCTTGATGAACTTCTGTTTTTATTTGATAACCAGCCTCCATAACTCAGATTAAATTACAAGAATTAAAGAAAACCAAAACAACATTTAACTCCAATATTTAGGACAAATCAATTTGCAAAGAAATGTATGCTGACAAATATAATAACTTGAATGTGACTGAAAATTCAAGGAGAAACTCTAGTGACATCAATGAACACGATCATCCCAACAAAAGTGAGAGACAAGTAAAAAAGTACAAGACAGATGAAATTCTCAAAATTATTAAAAAAGACAGCAATGTCAAAGAATGGTACAGAATATAGAACATTAAACCCAAACATTAGAAACAAATGCAGGTAGGCAAAAGTTGAATGGCTTAATGAAAAGCATGTAGAAATAGAAAGAATGAGAATCATAGATATGGCAGGTAGGCATACAAAAATAAAAGAAATAACAGGAAAAGAGACATGCTACTTAATAAGATGCATAATATTAAAAGAGGGAACACTCACAATAAAATAAAAAAAAAAAACTCCAAAGAAGGAATGAATACATTGGAGAAATCTTCCACATTGAATGAGAGAAACCTACAATAAAAAAAAAAAAAAAAAAACATGGAAAGGACTGAAATATTAAAGTCTTAGGGAAGATTGGCACAGGACAAGATGAATAGGAATAAAGCAGCAGAACCAGATAGGATTGCAATAGAAATGCTATCCGTATTAGACAATTTTAGGATCAACAAAAATAAATTAAATATATAACAATGATAACATGTGGATCAATCTTCATAGAACTCTCTAAGAAACCAGGTGTAAATAAATGTAACCTGCATTGGACAATTACCTTAATGAACCACTTGACTAAGCTGATCATCTGAATTTTGGTGAATTAGTGTGCATAGTAGAAATAGACAGGAAATAAGACAAGAACAGTGTATTTTCATTAAAGATACTGAAACAAGAAATGTGATATTTATGATCAGAGGAAGCAATACAAATATAGAAGGATATATATATATATATATATATATACTCACCCCCCAATGTTTCATAGACTATGCAAAAGCATTTGTTAAGGTACAATGCTAAGATCTACTTGAACTGCTAGGGAAACTTGATATATTTGGGAAAGATATTAGAATAATCCAAAATGTTTACTTTAAGTAAACCAACTGTATATAGCTAGAAAATGAATTGAACAAGTACACAAAATAGAAAAGGGCACAGGACAAAGATGTCTCTTCTCACCAAACTTATTTAACCTTTACAGCAAGGTTAGCCTAAGAGAAATAGGAGTCCCACCAGGATTTATTATTGGTGTGCACAATTTTAACAGCATAAGATATAAAGATGACACCATGTTGATGACAGAAAGATAAAAAAAATGCAGGAACTCTTAGACAAAGTAAAGGAAAGCGAGAAGAAAGGACTAACCATTAACTTAAAGACAGAAGCAAAACAAAATAAACATTAATGTCTCAAAACACTTTTCCTACAAATTCAAAAATATGTCCCATTTCATAAAAAAATAATAAAATATAATTATTCACACTAATGTATATAGAATTAAATAAATACAAGGTAGTAAATGTTTATTATAATACTAGCTGAATTATCTGTGCCTTGCTGCATATTTTTTCTAAGGAAATGATGAATGATTTTAAATCATTGTTATAATTTGTGGAGAAAAATTATCCATTTTATTATTACTCAATGATCATGCCATGCCAATGTGACCTATATCTTCTAGCTTTCTCCTATATTTTGGATAGGAGTCATTTCCTTGTTCAAATTTAAATTTAATTTAAATCAAAGGGAAATAAATTTTCGGGGGGGGAGGCAAAACAGCTTGACCTGACCCCTTTGATATGTATTTGATGCAATACTTGGTTGAATAAATTGATGAGCAGATTTCAACATTGATATGAGTTAAATTATCACAACAAATATGTATTGTAAGTCGCTACCCACTGATTGGTGATTTCTTGCTCAAGTTGACATCCATATTGTTTCATTTTGATCTTGTTGATGTGGCCTCCATCTGGCTTTTTCCTCCTATATTTTGGATAAGAGTTATTCCATTGTTCAAATTTAAATTTAATTTAAATCAAAGGGAAAAATATTTTCAATGTGGTGTTTGTTCCCCTTTGTGACCCTCTTTGATCAAAATGAAATATACTTATCCAAATACCCTGTAGTTTTAGGATATATATGTTTATGAGTGTCTATCTCCAAAACCCTAGGAGGAGTTCAATAACAAGTGAACAAACTAGGGGCTACAACTTATATAATTTTGAGTGATATATTAAATATTTGTAATAAAGTAAAAGAACTTATTTTAAAAAGAAAAATATTGATGTATACCAAAACCAGTCTTAAAAAACAAAAATGTATTCTAATAAGTAAAAATAATAAATATATAATAATATAATCATATAATAAACAATGAACAGCTTAATAAATGAATAAATAAAAAATTTAATCATGACTTTCCTTCTTTAAAAAATATTGCTTTTTTTGCAGCAATGAAAAAACATGTTCATTCACTATAACATCAAATATTACTTTTCTATAAAAGGAGGTAAATGGTGGACAATTTTCTTATAGAAATTGCTTTGATTGCAAGGTCATCCATGATAAATTTGCATGCAGGTTCTTACCACATTTCATCTTCCTTGGCAGAACTTCTATTATCACAATGTGGAATATCTAATAGTAAAAGTGATAAAAACAAGTATAAGGAAACTGAATGAAATACATGCCCAGAGATAATTAAAAAAAAAAAAAAAAAAAAAAATTAAAATGTAAAAATTCTAAATTTCAGCATTTCAACATCTTCAGTGTTTCCTTTAAGTTTATAATTAGAACTGATGAATATGTGTGTGTGTGTGAGTGATAATATATATTTTTATATATCAAGAATAGTAATGGAGAAATTTTATGATAAAGTGGAAAAAGTTTACCTGTGATGCATTTTGTCCTTTTTTGGACTAATTTTTTTATGTTGGTATGACTACACATTCACAAGGCAGTGTCTTTTCCTTTTCATCACTTTTGTAAGTAGGTATTAGAAGATCTGCTAGGAATGGTGAAATGTTGTAAGAGACAGGGTGAAAATTTACTTAGATGACCTTGTATCTAAGTCACTCTCTAGACATTTATGTCGTAGTGAATTATTTTCCCCTTTGATCATGGTAGCATTTTTTGTCAAAATTGTGGTCAGTCTCGTTACAATAGGCAACCAATGGATTTGATGTATTATTTTGTAAGATGTCCCTTTTGTGTTCATATAATCTTTTATTTAGATTCCTTGAGGTTTCTCATATGTATTTTTTGTGACAAATATTATGGGCAATGGAGTAAAATAATTGACTATGATGTAAATGTCTAGAGAGTGTCTCAATCAGAAGGTCATCTACAGTAAATTTGCATCCCGGATCTTACAATATTTCCCCAATTCTGGCAGATCTTCTAATATCAGTGTGGAATATCTACTTACAAAAGTGATGAAGGAAAAAACAAAAAACAAACTATAAATGAATTTGGATGGGAAAAAAAAAAAAAAAAAAAAAAAGAATCTAAAATTCCCAGCACCCCTCTGCCATACACATGAAGTCCTATCAACATAAAATTCTGATGAAGTCCTGAAGGACAAAACATCACAAAGCGAGGAGACTTATTGCACTTGCCAAAGGAAAATTTCATATTATTCTGAAAAATTTTTTTGCAAGAATTTAAAGCCATTTTCTGATATAACCAGAGCTTCTCACACAATTTAAAGTAAACAAATGGATAGCAAAGATGTTACAAAAACAATTTTAGAATGATTTAGTTTTGCTCCTGTTGTTTTGCATATTTCTCTGTGTAGTAGTAGTCATAGTACAGTTCTCTGTGTCCTGAAGAGCAACTGCGTTTGCTAGGCATAGCCCCTGTTTGCCAGTTGTTCTTTATTTATACTTATCTAATTTACATACAATACTACACCTCCCTGAATTGGAGAGGTCATATATCCTTGTTTTTTCTTTTACTATTCCTAATAATTTTCGTATTGTGTTGTCCTTCCTCTTGTCTTTCTTGTTTTCTCTTTAATGGTGATCTTAGTCTCTCTTCATTCATACTCATCTGTCTTTTCATTCTCACTTTCTTCCATTTCCTGCTCTGTTCCACTTTTTGTAACTTTCTGTCTCTTCCTGTTCTTGCTCTTCCATTTCTATGTCATCCAGTTTGTTTCTGCTTCTCAATTGATTTGCATGTGCCAATATGTTCCCTCTTTTTCTCAAGTATAGCCATGCTGTGTCCTTTTTGTATCAGGAAATTGGCTTCTTTTGGATTAGCCTCTATTCTTTCTATACCCTACCTTTTCTTTTGTTGAAAGGGACATAGTTTTTGAGGCTCTGATTTGTCTTTCCATTACTGCCGAAGAGCTCAGCTTTCTTTCTGCATGTGGAATGGATCTGTAACTGAGGAGCATTTTTGGTAGATAAGCTTCTATGCTTTCATTAAGTGGTGAGAATGCTTTTAATCCCATTTTTACCATTTCTAACATTCTTTCTGCAATGCCATAAGTTTGTGGGTGATATGGTGGTGTCTTGTATGGGATGCACCCAATCTGTTTTAACCACACACAAGTTCTCACCGCAAAATTCAGGTGCATTGTAAGTGACTATTGCCTGGGGTACTCCATTCCTTGAGAATATAGTTCTTAGTACTTGCTCTATTGTGGTAACTTTTCTGTCTTTTACTCTGACAACCTCTGGAATTCTTGAATATGAGTCCACTAATACTAAGAACAATGCCCTATCTGACATGTGCGTGATCCATGTGGACCCTAAACGATGGCTCTGCTTTCTTGAGTCAGGAGTGAATTTTTTCTTGCTTGAAGTTTGTTTTTTTTTTAATTTTATTTTTGCACATTTTGGGCATCTCTTAACGTATTCCTCTACATCTTTTGAATATCCTGGACACCAGGCTTGTAACTTTAGTCTTCTTTGTGTTGCTGTTATGCCATAATGCACATCATCATCATGGACTCCTTTTAATATGTCCCTTCTCAGTATTTGTGGAGCTACTATTATATCTCCATTGGATGTTATGCCATTTTCTATGGTTAGTTTATGCTTCATTTCTTTAAAGGGTTGCACCATATATTATTTTTTATTCTCTTTACTATTTTGCTTAATATCAGGTCTTGCTTGTTTTCTATTTTGAGTCTATTTAGAAGATGAACATCCATTTCTATCTAGTGTATTATTTTTATCTTCAGTATTTTCCTGTTTTTCTTCTATTTCATTCTTGAACTGTAATCTTGATAAAGCCTCTACATGAGGGCTAGTGTCTTCTTTTATGTATACTATGTCACAATCGAATGACATGATTTTCATTTCCCATCTTAAAATTCTTGTTGATGTGACTTTTGACAATTCTTTTCTCGGGTTAAATATTAATTCTAATGATTTTTTGTCCAATTTTAATAAGGATTTTTTTTTTCATATCAAAAAGTTGTGTGTCCTTTCCATGCTCCATACAATCACTAATGCTTCTTTTTCAATATTTGAGTAGTTAGTTTCTGCTGACGTTAACCTTCTTCATAAGTACATGATTGGGTGGTAGAATAGCAGCGATCGCCTTTTCACTCAAGTCAGCGGTTAACATTACTTTTTGTAGATCAAAAACTATTATTGGTTTTGTTCCTCAGTATTTTCTTTAGTGTTTCAAAAGCAATAGTTTGCTTTTGTGTCCAGTTAAATACATTGTTTTTTTTTTGCGTAATTTTGCAAATGGCTCTATTATGTCACTGTATCTTGGTATGTATTTACTATAAAAATTTATTAACCCCCAAAAAGGATTACTAATTCTTTTTTATTTATTGGAGCAGCTAAATAGCTGTTATTTTCTTTGTTAGTCTATGATCGAGTGATATGCCTTCTTTTGATATTTGATATCCTAAATATGATATCTACTTACAGCCCAAATTACACTTGTCTTGTTTGCAGTCATGCCTGCCTTTTTTAATCTCACTAAAATTTGCTGTTTTATATTTTAATTCTTGCCCCTACACATATATCATCCTGGTATATTATTATATTTTTCCTAATAAGACTTAATTGCTTTTTGTAAAATATGGCTTTAAGTCTTTACCCCAAACAGTAGACAAGTCCATCTTAGTAAGCCTAAAGGAGTGTTTATTGTGGTGGTTTCCTTGAATTTCTTGTCAATTTCTATTTGGTTGTATACTGCCTTGAGATCAACTTTTGCAAAGTGTTCCAGTTTTGCTAACTTGTGGCTCAGAGTTTTGATATTTGGCAAAGGAAAAGAGTCTTAACATATCTGGTGATTTACCCCTATCATGTAATCACCGCATATCCTTACATCTCAATAAGGTTTCTTTATCGCTACTATCGGTGACAACCAATTGTTACCACCTTGACTTACTCTTTCTAGTATGCCTTGTATCATTTTGTTTAATTTGGCTACTACCAAAAGGTAGGATATGAATTGGAACTTTTCTTGACTATATATTTTGGGTGATAATTTTCTTTTAGTCGAATGCTTGCTTTATAATCTTTCAATCATCTGACTTCATTTTCTTCTGCTTCCATGGAATTGATTAGTCTCACTGTATCTACTTTTAATACATGAATTCCTAGTAATCCGTGATCTTTTTCACATTCTACAACTGTAATGGGAATTATTTCAAAACACTTGTCGGTTTCAAAATTGCCTTGAAATGTACCCGTTATTTTTATAGTAATTCCATCAAATTGCTTTAATTGAATGCTGCATTTTTTTTTTTTTAAATTTAGGCAGTCCTAATTTTATCCAGAAATTTTTTGGTATCAATGTAACTTCACTGCCTGTATCAACTTGCATGTTAAATATTTGGCCATTTATCTTTATTTTTTTTTCTACTACTTTTTTGTGTATTCATTCTAAAGATTTCAGCTTCTTCTTTGGAGGGGCTTTGTACTCTATTTTCTTTTCATATTTGCATATATTCTGAAAATGATTTTTTTTTTTTTTTTTTTTGCAATTTGAGCATATTATTCCTAGAGCTGGACATTTGCACTTGTCTGTCTTTCGTGATATTTTCCACAATATCTACTTTATGGATTTGGTGATGCTCATCCTGTACATCTCAAATCCTTTTGGTTTATTCATCTATTCTCTAATCAACTGTAATTGTTGTAAAAACTCAATGCTAGCTTCACAACTCATGCTACTACTCTGTAGACATTCTAGTATTTTTTGTTTGTGGTTTTGGTCTTGCAAGCTTTCAGTTATTCTGAGGATTAATTCATCTTCTATAGTCATTTCCCATACTCCCAAATTTTCAAATTTACAATACTTGGCTTGTTCTTTCAATCTATGTAAGTATTGTATAATGGACTAATTGGGTGCTTGTCTCTAAAAACTTGGTTCTTTTGGCAATGAACAATTTTTCTTTGATCTTATGTTTTGTTTTTTTTATAATTTCAATAATTTCTTTAAATGTCATTTCTTCTAATTTGCTTGGGTAACACATTGTTGAAATTTTCTTCACAGCTTTGCACCCAGTGGTAGCAAGAAATAAATCCGTTATCTTGTTCTTTCCTCTATTGGTCTTTGTGCCTTTTAGTTTTTTCATTCTTGCAAATGCAGCAAAATGTTCTTATCCATGTTTGTGCATTCTGGGTCATCCAGTGAATTTAACAGTCCTATCAGCAATGCCATTGTTATATTTTGCATATCTCTCTGCATAGTAGTAGTACAGTTCTGTGTCCTGAATAGCAACTGGGTTTGCTAGGCATAGCCCCTATGTTCACCAGTTGTTGTCTATTTATACTTGTCTATCTAATTTGCATACAATACTACAGCTCCAATCTATAGGTATTTAGATTTTAAAAAGAGAATGTATTTTCTAGAACTTATACTTTTAAATACCTAATTGCAATAATATTGATCTATATTAATTGAATGGGTTTTCCAAACTGCACATATTTTAAATTATATAAAAACAATATATTCAAATACATTGTTAACGAGTTAGATATTTTAATCAATATACAGTCTATTACAATTAATATTTATTTTATTCTCAAAAAACTCACATTGAATTCCACTTTTATATTTGCTATCAATGTTTTTTTTGTTTTCATTACTACAATCCTTTTTTAAAAAAATAACTGTAATCAAAAATATAATAATTGAAGTATGAATATTAAAGAATATTTTCTATATAGTGAATTCATTGTTACATTTAGATAAGTAGCAGCACAACAGCAAATTTTGAATGAACATTAAAATGTATTTCATTACATTTAGATTCTCTATCATCCATCTCATTATCATTTGTTCTTTTAACCTTTTTTATTTATTATTATTACTGTGGGTAATGTAAATGATTTATTATGTGAGAAAATTTGTTCTATTTTTACTTTCATAGGTCAAATCAATGACAGATCAGAAAATAAACTGAAAGTGTACCTACAGGAGGCATAAATATTATCCATTAGAGCTAAGATAATTGTACCATATTTATGAATGAACAATAAAGTTAAACTAAGAATAAATGTAAAACTATTTAGATAGGTACTAATAAAAAAAATAAGATAGCATAAACTCAATCTGAAGAATAGCATATAAAGTTAAATCATTAGAATTCTTTAAGGTACTAGCTTTTTTTTTTTTTAAATTAGTCCTCTCCAAACTTTATAATAAATGCCTCATTACTTCTGTCTTTTTTTGAGATTGTTGGAAGTTCTCCTTTGTAGTTCCTGTCTTTAAGAACTCTGGGGAACCATCTGACTCCTCAAATTATTGCCCTATTAGTCTCTTACCTCTTTTTGGCAACATACTAGAGGTTCAAATCTAGTGGTTGTTAACCCTTTTTTGATTCACTAACCCCTTTAAGAATCTGATGAAAGCTATGTACCCACTTGCCCAGAAATATTCATATAAACACAACTTTGCATCAAATGTTTATAATGTACTTTATTTATCAAGATTTTATTTTCTCATATGTATGACATACACAAAATATTAGTAAACTTTAAAATAAACAATCTATAAAAAAAAAAAATACACTATTTTATGCAAAAAGTTAGGGACACTCATTACAATCTTGAAATACAACCCTCTTGTGCTTATTAAAACAGATTTACTACTACATCTACTCTACCTATTTCAATAAGAAGGTTGCTGTTGTTCGACTTGAATAAGAATGTGAAACTGTGGAGTGATCTTTGAAAAGGTAACACACATGTCATCTTTGACATTCAATCTATTTCAAATTTTCATTTTCAAAGAAGCAAGTTCTGAAAACCTTGATTCACAAAGGTATATAGTAACAAAGGGAATCAGAGCACCCATAGCTTGCTTTACTAGGCAAACGTAGGTTTGGGTCAATGCACATCAGAATTCTCAAGTCTCTTCAAGTTGAATTCATTTCGTAACATTTCCTTTGTCCTGAGGTCATCTTTGGAAAGGTTTTCATCACACATACAGTCTATGTTGGCTAGAAAAGGATTATGTATCCATGTTTCAACTTTAAGGTCACCCAAATCAAAGTAACCTTTGAAAGAGTTCTGAAGAGTATCCAAATGTCTGCAGAATTCTACCTACAGAGAAGCTGAAAAGGCATTGTTGTTTTCATTTCCATCCTGCTGAGGCACTTCTAAAATTAGAAGGTTTGCATAGTTGTCTGCCTCTAACCTCTTCTACAGAAATAGCTTGGCCAGAAAAACTTTCATTCTCATTCTGTCAGCAACATCCATAGTGGTGGCTTCATGGCCTTGAATTGAAAGATTTACCTCATTCATTTAGCCAAAGATATCCACCAAGTAAACCAAGCCATTAATAAACTCCTCACTGTGAAATTGTTCTCTTTCCCCACCTTAAAAAAAGGGTGAAACTTCACTCAATACAACTAGTTCCTTCAAGATTTGTCCTCTGGAAAGTCAGCAAGCCCATGTGGTAGAGAAGAACTTCATATTTTGCTCCCATTTTTTGACAACTCTTAAAAAATGTGATGGTTCAAAGCCCTTGCTCTGATGAAATTGACAATTTTCATACTAGTAGACAAGACTTCCTTCAGAACTGCTGGCAGTACCTTTGATGCTAATGAAAGAAACAATGAGCAAAGATGACCCAAAGAGCTTTGTTCACCAAAGTAGCAAAACCAGATATGTTGCCAAGTATTGGAGTTGCTCTATCTTTTACTTCCAATCAAAATTATGAGTGGCAAAGCTATGCAAATTTTTAAAATACTGATGACCTTTGTAGTTTCTAAAAGGGGTTTGCAAAACAGAAATTTTTCTTTGATCATATCAGCATGAACAAAAACCAATAGGTGGCTGCACTAAGAGATTTTGGTAATTTGATCCAGTTGCATTCTGAATGGAAATGGTGTAGCTGCCAATTCTTCCATTACTTGATTCAGAAAATTAGAAGACATGTCAACAATTCTGGAGTGGATAACTCATTTGACAAAGGCACTACTTCAATTTTTTTTCTTCTGCTCCAAGTTACAAATCAACTACCATTTCCAGAGCACATGGCTTTACCAAGGTCTCTCCTATCATGTATGGCCCCTTTTGCTTGGCAATGCAATAAGCAACCTTGTAGAATACTTCAAGGCAAAGCTTTTATGTTGGGGCATCTCCAAGTTTTGGTAAAGTCTCAGTTTTTTCAAATCAAGCCTTCTTCATCAACAGTGCTTACTACGGTTACTATTGGTAATGGGGAATCAGAGTTTGATTCTGGAAAGAGATCATGTGAAATGGCTACCACATCCAAGGAAGGCAGCAGGTGTGAAAATTACCTACTCCTGGCATGGGGAGGTAGTGATGAAAATAACAACATGGGCCTCTGTCAAGACCCCACAATCAGAATGAATACACTTCAAATTCATTAACGAGGATCAACTGGAGGGCAATTCTGGTGCCAGCAGCTATGGTAATTCCAGCTCTGGTGGCATTTGTATGATGAATAGACATAAGGTGCTCCTTTAGCTTTGCTGGCTTCATGCTTGTATTGGCCAGAACTTTGCTACACAAGAAACACTGTAGCTTTTGTGTCCTATCTCATTCAGTGATGAAAATAAAACCAAAGGATGAGTAATCACCATTGTACTTTTTTTCTTGGACATTTCTAGATTGAACTAGTTTTTCATAAACAAATAGACAGACAAGTAGATACTTACAATCCAATTGGTTTTTCACAACACTTATACATGCACACAAATCACTTTTCAGCCAGACACACTTGAAAGAAATAGTGGTCAATTAATCCTCACCTGCATATGAGAAGATAATCAAGTTGTGATAAACTGTGGAAAATGAGAATTATCAAAAGATGGAATTCATGCAGAGAATGGTGACACATGTTTAAATGATAAACATGGACCCAGTGAGTCAAGAGAAGCCTAGCAGTCAGCACTATAAGTAGTGACTATGTGTTTTGTTTCCAGGAGTGGTAGGATGCATTTTATTTTATTTCTTTCAAAGGGAAACTGTTGATTGGGACAAATGCTGTATAGCAAATATGTTCATTTCTGTCTGATCCTCAAGGGGGCCCTAAAACCAGTTCCTGAACCTCTGTTAAGAAACCTTGCTCTAATCAATGCCAAATTGGTTAAGCATCTTACGTCATACAACCTCATTTTGGATAAACAATATGGTTTCATTTCTCCAGGTCTGTTGCTGATGTGTTAACAGCCATCACTGAATTTGTTTATAGAGCTTTAAATAAGAACAGCAAAGCTCAGGCTGTGGCCCTAGATATCTCAGACATTTGACAGAGTTTGGCATGCTTGCCTTCTCCAAAGCCTGAAGGTTTACAGTGTCTCTGAACAAATATTTAGCTTAATACTATCATTCCTAACAAATCATATAATGAAGGTTACATGCTACTCATTCCTTTTATATTAATGCAGGGAACCCCCAGGGCTCTATCCTTGGATCTTCAACAACCTTCCCCATTATCAGTCCCCAACTAGGTATCTATGCAGATGACAAGTATTTACTCCTGTCTGAGTAGCAAGTCTGACAGATCTGACAAAGTAAAAATGGCACTGGTTCTCAAAAAGCACCTCAATCAGTGGTTAACTGGGGCAAGGAATGGCTTGTAAATTTGAATGCCTCCAAAACAAAACTACTTTCATTTAATCACCATAGAGAAGCTTTTCTGCCTGCCATCAGCATGGCTGATGTTAAACATTAGGAGAGCAACACTTTGTACCTTCTTGAGCTCACAAATTTCTACTGACATGAAGTGTACTGATTATATTGACTCAATTGCTAGGTCTACTGTTAGGAAAATTGGTTCACTGCCGTACCAGACAATTCTTCAGATCAGAAATCTTAATTTACATTTTTAAGTCTCGCATTCGTCCATGTACTGAATACTGCTGCCATATCTTGTCTGGTGCAAACTATATATCTTGAGATTCTTAACAAAATTCAAAGAAGGGGCCTGTAATGTAACCAATGCTGACCCTACATTTCCCACTGACATAATGTAGCTTCCCTTTGTCTTTTCAATAAATATTTTCATGGCAACTGTTCTGAACTTTCCTCCTTGGTACTTTGACTGCACGAATTTAAGCATACTACTAGATTGGCAACTAGGTCTAACTGTTTTACTGTTGAACTAGTTAAATGCAAACGTCAGTTCTAGTCTAATAGTTTCTTTTCTCACACTTCTTCCCACTTTCAATTTCTTGTTTCCCTGCCACCTATAATCTTCAAAAATTTAAATGAAATATCACTTGCTAGCTTCTGTCTTCCTGAATTCTGTTCCTTTATGGAATGAATGGCTGATATGCATATGCATATGTTAGCCTGTGCATATGCAAATCACCTCACCTAATAAAAATGCTGACATTGAGCAAGTAAGCACTTGGATTTCAGCTCATACAATTGTATAATGTCAGTCAGCAACACAATAGAGTTGGGAATGGAAAAATTGACCAGAACTTAATCCTGAAGTTTAACAGATCAACATTCAATCTGTCCATAGTTGAATGGGTAAAGAAGTGGAGTTGGTGTGCAGCTTGTGTGTGTGTGTGGTAAAACAAACTTAAAAGGTTTTTCCCTCTATGCTTGATGAGGGAAATATTTTCATCTATCAGCAAATAATTGCAGAGGAGAGATCTGATACAAATCATATGAAGAATCAATTACTGTCTTTTCTACAGATTCGTTTGTGATATACAAGCAATTCAAATACTGTGTATGCAACCAGATGGACATAAATAATTGAGGAAATTAACAGAATTATTTGAGGGATGTCTGAAAGAAGTGGGCCATCTAATGCAGATTTTTCATGCTTTTCCAGTATGGATGCAGTAATTACTAACCAACTGCCAGCTTGAGCCCAGGAAAGTCATGAAAGACAACAGCAAAGAGACAACTTGTAGCAGCTGCACAACTAATACAAAATTATGCTGAGATTAGCTCAAAATCAAAGGGGAAGATCAGGATTACAAGATAGTAATCCTCCTAACACCCACCCTTTGAGGTATGTAATCATATTGGTGAGGGTCTACCTGTAATGGCTTGACTTGCTTCCAGATACAATGAGTCCCTGTTGTAGGTTTCTTGGAGCTTTTGTTTTCACATATAGTTTAGACTGGGAACTTTGAAGAATGAGTTTGAGTTTGTTTAAAAACTTAACGACCCATCGATCAGCAAGAGATCATTTACGGTCAAAGTTGTTTTTTTTCTTTTTCTTTAAATAAGGTTGAAATGCTTACAAAAAGACTTTCACTTTACTTTCCTTCTTTTTCAATGTTGTACTGCTTTTTGTTTTTAAAAATTCCCTGTTTTCAGAGGTGTGTTGTTGTTTGAAAATTCCTCACCTAGCAAGTATCCCCTTTCAT
Source organism: Acanthosepion lycidas (assembly GCA_963932145.1). NCBI lineage: Eukaryota > Metazoa > Mollusca > Cephalopoda > Sepiida > Sepiidae > Acanthosepion > Acanthosepion lycidas. The sequence continues at coordinate 54,262,528 of OZ010591.1, read as the reverse complement.
CATCAGACACCAAATTGGAATTATATTTTATTATATAGTCCAACTTTCCTAAGGAAAGTCAAGATCAAGTTGGGGTTTGATTTTTCGAAAAGTTCTTTCAAGTTGTTCACATTGTAAAATAATTTTCGAATATGTGCCATATCACCGCAATCAAGCAGGAAGTGCTTCACAGTATAAGCCTCCTGGCATGGTATGCATTCCGGAGGATCTTCATCTTTTAGGAGGAAGGAGTGAGTTATGCGAGTGTGTCCTATGCGAATACGGGATAAAACCACTTCTTCTTTGCGTGATTTTCTGTGTTCAGTTAGTTGTTTCTTTAGAGAGGGTTTGATTTTAAATAATTTGTTGTTTTGACAGCTGTTCCAAGCATCTTGCCATTTCTTCAAAATAAAGTCATTTATTAGAGGTTTATAGTCAGTGTATGGAACCTTTATGTTACTTGTGTTAAGTTTCAGAGAGTTTTTTGCAGCCACATCAGCTTTTTCATTTCCATGAAAACCAGAGTGGCTGGGAATCCAACAGAAAATGATAGTTTTATTTTGTAAGATTGCATGTATTCTATGCAGGAGTTTGATAAGCAAAGGATTGTCTAATTTTTGGTTTTTTATTGATTCGAGTACTGATAATGAGTCTGCAAAAATAATGAATTTATTTGAGTTATGTTTAGTGATGAGGTCTAGAGCTAAATCAATGGCTGTAATTTCAGCACTAAAAATTGAGGAGTTGTTAGGTAATTTTTTCTGTAGAACAGTACTTTTAAAGATAGCCGCACATCCTACTTTGTTTTTGACTTTGGAGCCATCGGTATATATGTGGGCCCAATCTGGGTATTGTTCCAGAATATCATTCAGTTTTTCTACATAGTATAAGGGGTGTGTGTCAGATTTAGTGTGGGCAGCCAGTCTTAAAATGACTTTTGGTCGTTCCAATAGCCAAGGTGGATGTTTGGGTAGCTTGAATTCATGTATACTATTTTTGTCTATCAAACTGTCTGTAAGTGGTTTTATCATTTCTTCCATGTAAAGACCAAAAGGTTTGATAACATTTTCTTTTTTGTCAAACAGATGTTTATAGCTTGGGTTGAATGTGCATTGATAGGCCGAATTTGATGGATTGGATTTGAGTTTTAAGTAATATTGTATAGCTAATTTCTCACGTCTCAGTTTTAGAGGAGCCTCATGAGCTTCAACATATAGGCTTTCTCTGGGAGATGTTTTAAAGGCACCAAGAGCAAGTCTTAGACCTGTGTGGTGGATGGGGTCAAGAATTTTTAGGTAGGATTTCCTAGCCATACCATATATGAAACTTCCATAATCCAATTTGGATCTTATTAGTGTTCTGTATATCTTTAGGAGTGATATGCGATCTGCTCCCCATTCTGTGTTAGCTATAACCCGCAAAAGTTGTAGTGTTTTGAAACATTTTTGTTTTAAGTATTTCAGATGGGGAATGAATGTGAGTTTTTTATCAAATATTATTCCCAGAAATTTGTGTTGTTCAGTCATTTCTATTTCAGTTTCTTCTAATTTAAGTGTTGGGTCGTTGTGCATTTTTCTTTGATTACAAAAATGCATACACTTTGTTTTGGTTTGTGAGAGTTTGAAACAATTTTCAATGGTCCATCGATTTATTTTATTTATGCATATCTGCAGTTGACGTTCTGAGGTATGCATATTTTTTGATCTATGGCAAATTAAAAGATCATCTACATATAAGGAACCATCAACTTCATTGTTCAAACAGGTTACAATGTTGTTAATTTTTATGTTAAATAGAGTGACGGACAAGATGCATCCTTGTGGGACTCCTTCTTCTTGAATTTTTGAGTCTGAGAGAGTCGATCCTATTCTTACTTTGAAGCTTCTGTCAGATAAAAAGTCTTTTATCAACAAGGGTAATCTGCCTTTTAGGCCAAGATTGTATAAGTCTTTCATTATTCCCTGTCTCCATGTAGTTTCGTAGGCCTTTTCTAAGTCAAAGAAAATGGCTATTACATGTTTTTTATTGATGAAAGCCTCTCTGATAAAGGTTTCTAAGCGAACTATGTTATCTATTGTTCCTCTTTTATTTCGAAAGCCACTCTAAGTTGGTAATTAAATTATTGATTTCCAGATACCAATTTAGTCTTCTATTTATTATTCTTTCAAATGTTTTGCATAAGCAGCTTGTTAATGTTATGGGTCTAAAGTTTTTTGGATCTGATTTGTCTTTTTCTGGTTTTGGTATGGGAATCACAATAGCCTGTTTCCAGCTATTAGGTAGTTTTCCCTTGAACCATATTTCATTAAAGATGTTTAACAAAAATTTAATGGATTTGGGGGGGAAGTTGTTTTAAAAATTCGTAATGAATTTCATCAGGACCAGTAGCTGTATTATGTGATTCACTTATAGCATTTATAAGTTCGTCCTTCGTAAAAGAAAGATTGTATTCTTCTTTGTTATTTGAATTAAAATTTAGTTTATTATTCTTTTTTTCTGTATCCTGCTTAATTTTTTGGAAGAGTTGTCTGTAGTTTTTGTTAGAGGAATTATTTTCGAAAGTTTCCGCAAGTATGTTTGTTATATCTTTTGTTTCTGTTATTTTTTTGTTATTTAATGTGAGATGGTTAAGAGAAGAAGATAAATTCTTTCCAGAGATTTTCCTTAGCATGTTCCAAACTTTTTTTGGTTTTGTATTATAGTTTATTTTGTTTACATAATCTTTCCAGGATTTCCTTTTGGCTTCCTTGATAACTCTACGTGCTACTGCTCTTTTTTGTTTGAAAAGATTTAAATTATGAGATGTAGGTTGAGTTAAATTTCCGTAGTGCTGCTTTTCGTAGTCTTATTGCCTTTTTACATTCATCATTGAACCATGGTCTTTGTTGTTTGTTAGATCCATTGCTTTTTGGTATGCATGCTCTTGCAATGTCTATTAAAGTTTCTGTGAAGTATTCAATGGATTTGCTGGAGACTTCTTTGTCTGATAGTTTTTGTTGGCATTTTTTTTTATATTCTCTCCAATCTGCTTTATTTAGCTTCCATCGATGAAGATGGTTTTCAATTTCTTTTGAATATGTCAAAATAATTGGAAAATGGTCACTACCCCATGAATCATCTAGAACATTCCAATCGAAATCCATAAGTGTAGACGAGTCACAAAGTGATAGGTCAAGCACTGAATAAGTGCCTGATGCAGGGTGTAGATATGTGTTAGATTTTTTATTTAGTAGGCATAAGTCATTTTTGTTAATGATGTTTTCAAGATTTTTGCCTTTTTTATCAGAGTATTTAGATCCCCATATAACGTTATGACTATTAAAGTCACCTAGTAATAAATATGGTCTTGGTAGTTGATCTATTAGGTTGTTTAAATCAGTTTCGCTTATGGGATTGTGTGGTGGGATATAAATGGAGCAGATGTTGATGGTTCTGTGTAGAGTGGCCTTTGTAGCAACATCTTGGATATGGGTCTTCAATTGTATTTTACTTTGAGGGATATCATTTCTAATTAGTATTGATACACCCCCTGATGCCCTTTGATTGGGGTTATGAATGTAATTATATTGTGTATAGTTTTTTATTTTAATTTTATCATCAGTTTTTAGGAAGGTTTCCTGTAAGCAAATGATGGTGGGGAGATGATTCGTTATAAGCAGAAGTAACTCATTTATATTTGGCTTTAAGCCACGACAGTTCCATTGTATAATTTTTTGAGTCATTCTGTCTTATTTGTATTTTGTTTTTTGTTGTGTTTTTAACCCTTGGCTTTCTTTTGGTTCTGTTTGTTTAGTTAGAGATGTTGCTTTTGTTTTTCCCTTTGATTCATTTGCTCTTTGTTTAGATGTAGACCGTTCCCTTGTATGAGATGGGCTGATTGTTTTTTGATTGTTTTTGTCGGGACTTTTTAAGCTTCTCTGTCTTGAATGTCTTTCTTGACTATCAGTTTCCATCAGTTCAAAATTATTTTCATTTTCAATTAAAACAATTTCTGTTTTCTTTTTGCTGTGTTGATTTTTTAATGGAGATTTCCTTTTTGGATGTGAGGAGTTATTGAATTCGTTTGAGGTGTTTGGGAGATTTGGCATTTGCTGTTGCTTGTATTGTAATTTTTTTGTAACCTCTTTGGTTTCGACGATCTGGTATTGAGGATTTTCCTTTAGATCTGACTTGGTATCAGTTCTAGTTGTTAAACAGTTTAAATTTTTCTTTAATATCTCTAGAAGTGATCTTAATTCTTCTACCAGATCGGACAGATTATTTTGTGATGTTTCTTGTTTTTTAATCGAATTGTCTGTTCTTCTGACTATATTTGCATATGTTGATACGTTCAGAGAACTCTCGACTATTCTTCTTGCCTCCGGGTATGATATATTTTTTGTATGTTTAATCGAGGATATTTTTTTTTTTTATTCCAGACTTCACATTCTTTCGAGTCTGCTGCATGATTTTGTTTGCAGTTGGCACATTTAACTGGGAGTTTACAGTCAATGTGATCCCCGATTTCTCCACAAACTTTACATATTGATGGTCTGGTGCATCTATCCTTATGGTGCCCGAACTTTTGGCAGTTGTGGCATCTCAGAGGATTTGGTATATATATTTCCACTTTTTCTCTTATATATCCAATTTTTATTTCTTCTGGAGGTTTTGAAGTATTAAAAATTAGGATATATGTGTTTGTAGGAATTATTTGGTTGTTTTTTTTAATTGATATTCTTTGAGCATCTATGACTCCTTGTTTTTTTAAATTATTTTTTATTTCATCCAGAGTACAGAGTGAGAGGTCTGGGCTTCTTACCACACCCTTTGAGGAGTTCAAGGAAGTGTGGGGGTAGGCCTTTATTTTAAGCTTGGCAAAATTGTTTTGATTCAGTAACGTATTTGCAGAAGTTTTATTTGAAACTTCTACCAAAATGGTTTTGTTCCTTAGTTTTTTTATTGAAGACGTTTTTGTTAGGGATTTCATTGTTTTTTCCACAATGAATGGAGACAGTTTGGTGATAGGTGTATCCTCTACTGATTCCAAGACAATAAATCTAGGAAATTGATTTTGGTCAAGATCATCGTCAGACTCAGTTTCAGAGTATAGGCTCTCTGAACTGTCTTCTATGTGGGGCCTTTTATTTTTATTTATAGCCATTGGATTTTTTTTTTTAAAATTTCACCTTCCTTGCTCCCCACCCTCCTTGGAGCCCATCAGTGGGAGATGTTAGGGGGGGAAACCCATTCGCCCTATTATCCCAGGGATACAAGGAAAGGTATACTCACACTAGTAAGTTGGCTGTTAGCATTTCGGTTTAACTTTGTTTTCACGACCCGTTTTTTATGAAAATGTCTGTTAAAAACCCTATCTGTAACAGCTTTTTCTTACTAGTAGATTGACCCTTGCCACCGCCTTCTAATACTTACTTATAATCTATCTCTTGTTTGTGGTAAAAGAATAGACCAGTTTTGTATAACATAAGTGTTTTAGATAGATGGGTTTTAATGCGAGTAAGTATTAGTGCTTGACGTGACTAGCCGATTGATCGGATCGGGCCTCTCCGACCACCCGTCTAGCCCAGGTAAGGGCCAAAGTGATGTGTTGCATTACCATGTCCTTTTTGCACCTGGGCCATGGCTTGCTCAATCACCAGGATCCCGTCCCCAGACGACACGGGTCGCCACCCACGGCCAACAGGTGGCCCCATTGAGGGACTTTTACCCTCTGCAGAGGTGCAGTTGACGTATTCTGAAGCCCCGCCAACAGGGCGGAACTTTGAAGAAGTTCAAATGTATCTAACAAGATGTCAAGAGGAAAGACTGAATCAGGTAGCTTAGTCTGTAAGGAAGGAAGGATGCAATTGGTTTACATGTCGGACACAGACAAAAGATTGTATGTCTATATCATAAGTGACATGTCCAGTTCTATGCGCAATGTGACCACACTGTGATATAGTCTTTGGTGAGCATGGATTGGCATGGTACAAGCCCCATGGTGGTGATTAAACTGTTCTTCTATAACAGTGTTTCTCCTTAGAGAATGATGCGGAAATGGGCAAATGACATCAATGGATAAGTGGACCTTCTGGTTCATCAGTGCTTAGCAGGTGAGCTACTATTATACATTTTCAGGTTTTGTGTTGCTCTGTAGCTTCCGAGAAAAAAAATCTCAATGATTTCTAATGTAGTCCTACCCTCATTGAGTTTTAAGAGTGCTCTTTTAAATGTGTCCACAAAATGTTCTACTTATACATTTGATTATGGATGGAATGTTGGTGGCCGGATGTGTTGTATACTGTTTTGTTGGAAGAATGCTGTAAATTCTGCTGAGGTAAATGAATTTCCATTATCAAAAAATATCTGCGAGCCTAAATCTGCTAAACATTTGCTGTAGTTTTATTATAATCTCCGCAGAAGTGGTGTGATTCATGGTGAATACTTCTGAGCATTTACTATAAGTATCAACTACAATCAAGTAATGCTGTCCACTGCAAAGTCAATATGGAGTTGTGACCAAGGGAATTCTGGAACAGGCCATGAACACAAAATAATACACCCATTGACCTCAAAGAGAATAAATGTTGGTAAAATGGTTGAAGCTGTTGATTGGGACATACTATTGATCAATGTGTGAAGTGGAAATAGATAACTTTTTACAGTAATGGATCAAGCAGTGATTTCATGTACCATTTCTGAAGTAACCAGAAGTGATCTGATTATGGATGCCAGCACCTTCCAGTTCCATGGGTACTGCTGCAACAGCTACATCTTCTGGTTGTTTGCATTGAGAATCCATGTGTCTTGATAATGTATGGCCAATTGTATTGATTGACTGATATTTGATGGAGTAGACATTGTCCAAAGTATTGTGGCCCAATGTTATCATTAACTTCCATTTTGAAGGTAAGCATCAGCCAGGCTGAGTTTTGCGAAACAGTTTCCTGTACAGAGCTTCATGAATAGGTCTTTCAACAGTAATAATGGATAATTATGAATATTCAACCCAGTAGAATAATCAGGACATATGTATTTTGTCATTAGCCTTTATGACATAATGAAACTGAACATGTGAAGTAATTTACAGGTTGAATTATCCTGCTTGCTGAAGCCAGTTTAATTCTTTCTTCAGTGGCAATAGCTGCATATGGTACTGGATGCTTGGGTCAGAAAACCAGTGCATCAAGATTTAGCTTGAGAGTAGCTTTATTCTGGGTACAACATTCAAGGCCATCCTGAAAAACACTGCTGAACTTTATGTGAATTGTTTTTCTGAAGGAGAGACAAATTATAATGCGTTAAATATAGATACAAAGAGAATATTAAAAAGATAAAGCTTTTCAATCCAAGTAAGTTCAATCTGGAATAATCAGTAAGATAATATATTCCAGAAAAACTCTTTGTTGTTGTTGAAAGACATCACAAGTTAATTCACCATTTAGACAAATGGTGTTGCTTGATGCACTCTGAGCTATATGATTAGTGTTTGCCATGACAGGTTAATACCTAAGTGGAACATGAGATCAATGTTATATCCAAAGCAATGTCAAGCTGAAAACAGACTGAGTTTTGTTAATGGAAATTAATAGACATTTTCTGCAAGACTCAAAGTTGACTTTGAAAGTTAGGAAAACAGGATTTGTGTGTGAATATTTGCAGTATGACTTCCTATGGAGGAGGGTTTGAACACTTTTTTGAGTACTGAAAGCTTTGGGTACATGCAGTAAAACCCCACATTGTGTCTGCATTGGTAAGATGTCTGACACTAAAAAAAAGAAAAAAAAAAAAAAAAAAGGGTGGGGAACGTGAATAATGCCACCACAGGACCAACGTGGTGTTGGAGGCCTCTTTTTAAATTCAGTTGGTGTTCTTTCTTCTGCTAGGATAGTGCTAGTAATAGATGGCTTTGCTGTCTGTTGAATCATCAAGGTGTTAGCTTTGACATGTGATAGCGAGAACTTTCACAAGATCTTTTTCCTTTTCAAACTTTGATATTAGTCGAGTGTGAATATCTGCATCCTGGCAAAAAGAATAAAGCACTTAACCTGATCTTTCATCAGTGATTGCAGTTGAAATTTTTTGCATCCTCAATTGATGATACCTGCAAAAGTAGTGTAATTGATGTGTTGCATTTGCTTAGTTTGAGATAGTTGCATTGAACACTGAATAGGGAAAGCTGCCCACCAAATATTTCACTAAGTTGCTTTGGAAGGATGAAATTAGAGAAACATTCATGTTTGATAGTGTCAAGTTTTCTAACCAGAAAATGGGTTTTTCCTTGCATCATCTTAGCTGGTGAATTAATTCTGAAAAGTATTCTCCCAATCACTGTACCATGAATTAAATGTATAACAAATGTCATGTTTGTAATTAGTCTGTAATATTTGAAATGATGCTTTCAACACTAACTGAAAATTAGCAGCTACCATTTGCAGATTAAAGCATCATGTTAACCGTAATTAATTAACCATAGCTGTACCTGTTCAAATTGTTCCTGCTATTGTCTTAAAATTTCTTTTAACATTTTTGTTGAAATTGCCATTATGAGTTCTTAGTTGAAACTCATTGCTAAATATGTTGTATGTTTTCAGAAAGTTTGACTAGGTTTTCAAGCTAAGTTTAGTGTTTTGGGGATAATCTCTTTTTGGTCCCTTGTACCTACTGTTCTCACAATGACAGACTTCCTGTGTGTGTCAGAGCACCTATTTTTATTGGCAGCTGAGATATTCCATAGTCAAGGGAGAGATTAGGATAACATAATAGTAATCATTACTAATTAGACCTAACAACAAACTAGAGTCAAAAAGTTTGAAGGGCAAACACTTGTATATCCAATGCACTGCATTGATGAACCTGAATTTTGTACAAAATTCAATCAGAAGCTGAACAAGTGAATTGCATCAAGGAAAAGAGCAAAGAAAGGTCCATTCAAACTACATGATGGAGTACTCCTGTTAAGGATGCATACAAGAAAAAGAGCTCTGAATATGGATAGAGAACAGTTGGTTGCTCCCATAGCATGAACAAGAGCTTAAACATCCATCAAAAGTCTCATTCTGCTGATGGTCATGGTACAACAAAGCAAATGTGAACCCAGTGATCAACTATACAGAACCCAATAATGCATTTACCGTTAACTTGGATGTGTATGTAAACAAACTAAGTGAATGGTGTCAAAAAGGATCTAACATATCTTTGCTTCAGAGAAGCCTATCTTCAGGTGCAACTCCATGAATTACCATAACGATACCAGTTGGTGATGTTTCATAGAAAGAGATAAAGGTTAAAAAAAAATATTTTAGATCATTGGAATGCATTAGTATTTATAATAAAGAAAATGAATGTATAGAGCACAATTCTTAAATATGATAAAAATTACTGTGAGCATGAAAATAAAACATTTTCATGTAAAATTATTCAAAGCAATTTAACTGAAATTTTTAAATAAAAATAAATCAGTTCAGTTTATTGGGGATGAGTAGTGGACATGATTTTAATTTGCTTAATGTTGTTTTGATTTTTTTTTTTTTTTAAATGTCCTCTGGGCACATTTATAAATTGTGTAGGTTTCTTCTATATGTCACCTTTAGAATTTCCTTTTCTTTCTTCCAGATTTGAACATTCATGCATACATCTCCATGCTAGCAGATTCAATTGCTCCATTGCATTCCTCATCAGAGTAGTCAACATTTCTTAATCATAATAATCTCATACATCTGGCTATGTGATGCATGTACTTCTGATGTTTGTAGCATCTTAAGAGTGGAGAAAATGTATTTGTTCACTTTCTCATTCTCCTAATGGCATTTGGATTGGAAATGACAATAGTTAATATATGTGTGTGTGTGTGTTAGGGTTTTGATGTAACCATTTATTTAGCCCAATTATAAAGCCAAAGTGGAGTGTTGAAATTCACATTTCTAGGATCATGAACTACTTAGCCAAGACCATTCTGGATCCCATCCTCAGGTATTATGGTCACCATGCATGACAAACAGGTGGACCCCTTTGGAGGGTTATACTCCTCTGCAGGAGATGCAGTAGTCATATTCTAGGCCCTACTGACAGAGCAACACTAGAAATATTCATTTATCAATGAAACAAATGCATAACTTAATATCACATGGTAAGTTATATGATATCAAGATTTAGTTTGTTATTGTTTCATTTGGTTATCAATTTTTTATTTAATCAGTTCACCACAAGCAAGGCAATAATGCCACTAGATGCAATGAGTGAAAGAGAATGAAAATACTTAAAAAAAAAAAAAAAAAAAAAAAAAAAAAAAGAATTAGAAACTTTATCCTAAACAGGGAAGTAGGGAGTGTGAACTGGACAATGAGGTTCAATTAGATCTGTACTTGAGTTACTTCATTTGGGTCTTTGGACATGAGCCTCATTGGATGTTTACATTGAGGAGAGATTGCCAAGACTCCAAAAAGTGTGAATAGTTATCTAAAGAATAGCTTTGTCAAATTCAATTCATAAGAAGAGCACCAATTGTGACAAACAATATATTAGAACAATATATTCCCATGACATCCGCATCCTGGGTAAAACAATAAACTATGTCCAGCAGCAAGGTCTCTGATCAGGAGGTTTTGAGGAGTGTGGAACCACCTGTTAGGGTCCCAGCTATGGGAAAATAGTTAACCCTGAAACTGGAGTAAAAATACTATGGAAGTGTAAAAATAGGTTTTAATACCAGAAATACTTTGTAAAAAAAAAAAAAAAAAATTATTACCAGCAATACAATTTTGAAGGAAAAAATATTACCAGAAGTAGATTTTTCACAAAACAAAATATTACCAGCAATAAAAATTTTGTTGGCATTAAATAACTCATCGAGGTTGATAAAACAAAACAAACATACACTTAATAAAGGCTGAACAACACATCAAAATGTTATACTACAAGCAACAAAATAATGTCTAAATATACTTAATCTCTATTTTTAGCAACAATAAGAATTATTATTTTGTAGATTCCTATTAGATAGCTATATCTAGACTTATAAGCAACTAAGTAGAATGGTCTAGATTTTTATATTTACCAAAGTTATTCAGTAATAGCCTAAGATGTTAATAGGTTATGCAATCACTATCCCAAAACACAATGCTAGCATAGCGAGCAATTTGAATTCTAACATAGTTATGGTTATTAAACAATTGCATGTGTGTATGTAATGAAGCTGAAAAATAAAAAAAAAGAAAGTGTGCTATAAGATATATTTTTACACAATAACAAATAAATTTAATATTCTTGATTCCTGGGAGTTGCAAAAATCCAGATAAAAATTTTCTTCAGTATGCAAATAGTGATTCTGTTAAATCCACACAGAATGTCAGTTTATGATCAATATTGAGGTCTAAACATGATTATGATCAGACATCTCCATGAGAGCATATGCAAAGTAGGTTTTATATATGCAGGTCAAAAACAACTGTAGTGCACATTATCAAAATCAGATGTTAACATTTTTCATATGTTTGATATTAAGAAATTTATTAGGTTGGTGCATAAATAATGACGTAATAATGTCGTTTTTGACGTTAAAAAATACGTCAAAAAACGACATTATTACGTCATTATTTATGCACCAACCTAATATTATAAGTCATGAAAGGAACATTAAAATATGTCACTTTTACAAACATACTTTTTGTTTCTAATTTTTGAAAATAGATCGTGAAGACTTTGGTAAAGCAGTAAAAACCTTGTTTAGAATGCCCCAAAAAGCAATTTCAGAAAATGACAAAAAATAAAACAAAAAAATTCAACACAAAAAAAGAAATGACAAAATGATAACAAGAAATCCTGAAAAAGTAAACAACAAGCAGGCCTTGACTTTTCCATGGAATTCCCCATCCCAATTTGTTTAAATGATATGACAACATTTGTGCAGCAAGCCAAACAGTAAAAGCATCTAGTAAAATAAATGAGTTACTGGTCAATCTGCATGAACTAAAAGCTATTTAAAAGAATGAAAAGAAAAGAACTGTGTATGTTTTTGTGGCTGACATAAAAATCAATCAGATTATGCTGTCTATAAAAGCCTATGTAGTTGAAACTAGTCAGCAAACTTTCAAACACAACCTTTTCTATGTGGAACATATAGTTACCTAAGCTGGAAGATTGTATGGCATTAACAAAGAAAAAAATAAAAGATAATGCATTATACATCAGGGTCAACATTGGACTAGGGTGGTGGCATTTAAAGTCCTCAACTTTGATTTGGGAACTCATTTGGCCAGGTTTGTCCTGCAGTATGGGGAAAATCATGGCTGTGAACCAAGTGACAGTTTCATTTCATGATTTACCAGAAAGCCTTAGATACCAGTTTCAACTGTCTGGACATTAAGTGACGGAACTGGTAGCCATCATCTTTGGAAGAAGAATGGTATGCTGGTACTACAGAGAGACTGGTAACCTCTTTTCTGTTTTCACAGAAAAGAAGTTCCTCTGCAATGAAACTGGCTGTCACAAGATGCTCTGTCACCTACCTTGACCAATGAAAAGAAGGTTGTAATGGCTTCACTTCTAACTACTGGTTAGAAAATTTGGCTAGACATTGGGGAACAACATTGTTTCCCCCTCTTCCAGGACTTCTTCATTGCCAAAAAATGATGTGGCAACCCTGACAAAGCCTGAAAGAGAGTAACAAGTTGTAGGAAAATTTAGCAGAAAAGTCCAGGCAACATGATCGCAATACATCTTGGGGCTATGTACAATCACTGATGACAACAAAACTGTGATAGACCAATTATCCACAGAACCAGCTATTAGTGTCCTTTCATAGTTTTTTGGGGAGTGGGGTGGCTAAAGTCAGAGTCAAAAAAAATGGTTAGGCTGTCTCCAGCACTTTGGCATAGATATTTGGGTATTAAAATTCCTTTGAATGTAAAAATTTTTCATGAATTTGTCACCAAATGAACATTTGAAACAGGTAGAATGGATTTGGACAGATAGTGGTAACTTGGCTTTAATATAGTGTTCTCATTACATTGACCAAGTTTTAGTTAAGAGAATCAACTCTTGGCTTGTCCATGTCACCATAGTATAGTTTATTCAGACCATAGGCTTGTCCTGGTTTGATTAAACTTAGATAACAAGCTCAAGATGGCTGGTCACTGGAAATTCAACACATCTTTGTTAGATGAGATGGATTTCTGGGACCAGATGATATTAACCCCAAAGTGGGAATTAACAAGTACTGTGGTTAAAAATAAGTAGTAGAACCACCTAAATGTACAATTAGGTTATTTACAGCTGATTATAATTATAAATTAACAGCAGAATGGACACAAGAATAAAGTAAAAAGTCCTGTAAAATCAGGAGATATAGGCAAAGTAACAATAGTAAAAGCAGAGATGGCCTCCTTGTTTATCAAGAAGGACCAATCTCTGATAGAATTAAGTTAAATAGAATATTTTTCAAGGCAACATGACTACAGAATTTTGTGTGAAAGAACTCAGGAATGTTACTGATTGGCATATTACCTGTGTCACATCATCAGATGAATATACCTTGACTATAAATTATGGCATCTGAGAGAAATTTTGTGACTACTTCCAGCTATTTACTTGTGAGCCCAGTCCAAGTTAATTTCAATTCAATGTCTATTGAAACAACTGAATCAAATGGATATGTATGTCTCATAACAAAAGATGAAATCTCAAAACGTCAGAATTAACAAGACTCTGGAAACTGATGAACTTGTGTATTAAGTGTACTTGAGGCTGTCACCAATGTTTGTTCCCTTGCTGGTTCTAACCTACAACAACTGGATAATTTGATTCAATTTATTTTTCTTTACAGCTTATCTGCCCATTGTGGGTTATTTTAAATCTGAAACATATTTGGGGTTGTAAGGACAACTTTTAATTTTTTTATTTTTTTTTGTGAATGAATATTGCATTAACATTTGGAGAAATTTTTTTTTTTCAGATACAAGTCCTACTATTTAACTCAGAGATGGAAAGGAGAAGAGATAGATTCCCAAGGTTATATGCTTAACTGGAATTTGAACTGGACTCTCAGACTTCTCATTCTGAGCCACTATACATTACATCACCCACAAGCAACAACTGGATAAAACAAAATGGTATTCTTCAAGGGTTCAAAGATTTAGTAAAGTTGAGGGGGAGATTAGTAATTTTCAACCTTTAACTATATTAAAGGCAGTAAAATATTTGGGGTAATTTCTTATGAAACCATTTGCAAGCAGTGTTGGATTATGTGATAAACACTGAACAAATTTGAATTCTCTTCTGTATGGTCAAATAACCCCCTTTGGGCACAATTTGATGATGTATTGCCAGCCTTACTACCTTGTGCAAGAATGACAGCAGCATTCCCCCCACCCCCGCTGTTGATTAGCATCCAAACAGTGCTACAGACAGATTATCCACTGCCTTGCCCAGGAAAAAAATAAGTGAGGGGTGTAAAAAAAAAAAAAAAAAAAAAAAAAAAAAAAAAAAAATATTCAAGTGCGGTGTTCACTGGCAGACTGACTCTTCTTCCTCACTTGCATAAAGGAAATAGACTCTGGGGCTCTATTTCTTCGCCACCGGACACTGGGCACTTTTCAGTTGACAAAGTCAGTCGTGTCTTTCACCTCTTTTCCTGTCAATCCAGCAAATGTCATCCGCCAAAGAGAGAAAAAACGTTCTTCTCTCACTCTTAGCATCCTGCCTTAGCAGGCCAGAATTTGCACATGTGCAAATCCTGTCTTGTAGAAACAAGACAAACACTCATAAATTGTGCCCCTAAGAGCGGCCATATTTTCTTTTCAGCACTTTGCATGCTCGTTTTGATCTCTGGGGTAAGTTATTTCTTTTGTCACAACACATATTATTACTACACCCCTCCCTGATCTCATGATCACATATGATACAACCAGGAGTGGTCTCTTGTGTCGCATGCTTCTTCACAGGGGTATAGCCACAGGGTTTTCATCAGACGAGTCATCAGAAGAGGTGTTGGCTGCATCTATGCTGGGCATTTTTGACAGTTATAACTCTTTCACTCTCTGAAGACACGTTAGAGCAGTCCATTGGAGGGCTTGGTCCAATCATAGGCCGCAGATCTTTGACATGGCATGGCATTCCAGCAATCAAGACAAAACATTAGTAACTCTGGTGACACACCCAACCATGTATTTGGTCATACATCACCCATGGTCCCACCACATTCCAATGACACACTGGTAGCAAGAGAGCTTGTGTCGACCCATACACTGAAGTCTTGACCATCGACACACCATTTGCCATGTGCTGGGTCCTCCTTGTGCACTCTGGTGAGAAACTACTTGATCATAGTGTTGAGAAGGGCATCGTCAACTTTGTCATCCCAACCAGCAGTAACCTTGAATGCCACAGTCACACGAAGCCATCCACCCACAGGAAGATGTCCAACCAGCTTTCTGCATGAGAATATGTTGTGTTGGGTGACGACACGAGGCATATCTGGGGTTTGTTCTCTCTTTTCCAGTAGAGTGTGTGATGCTCCCCATAGACCTGTAGACCAAGCACTCATGCACCATCCTTTAGCTTCTCTGGTTCTTTGCTCCTCAAGATGTTGAGATTCCTTCACACGTGCTGCAGGCATGACACTCATCCATGTATATGTCATCAATGTAAGCAGACATTGCCCGTTGTATGCGTTCGACTTTCGTTAAAATGGTGTTAACAATTTTCTGCGTGATGGATAGTGCCACATAAAGTCCAAATCCTATATGGTTCAGACAATACCTCCATATACTAATTAGCATGGTTTGATAGAGCCACAGCAATCGGTGCACATGTATTTGAAGACATGCCTTTCGAAGATCTAACACTGACACGCTCGAGCCTGCTCAATGCCACTCAATTTTTATGCGTATACATCTGCACGAGCTGTGAATACATTCACATGCTCATTCAATTCTCAATAGCCGAACACAGGTCTTACTTTTACTTTATTCTGTTGGATGACTGTCATCAGTGGGATCAGACCCTTTGGGGACCTCAATTCTTCTTCTGGGTAAGGCACCACCCACCCATTACTGATCCATGTCTGTAACTCCCTATCATATTCTGCTCAAGCTCTAAGCAGGAACATTGTATTCTGGAACTCTGTTGCATAATTTCTCTGGTGGTTGATTAGCAGACCACTTCCATGGCACCATCCAGGATTTGGTGTGTCGATCGAATTCTGCACTAAAATCAGGTTCTTCCAATTTTTATGTTACACCCTAAGTGAAGGCTGCCGCAGAAAAATGCACCCTGCATCACTCGTCGATATGCACACTACCCAATTCCTTAATGATGTCCATTCCTAGGAGGAGGTCAAATCCCAATGGCTTGCTGTTCACCATGAGCACATCTGTCTCAAGGGGATTTCTGTTGGTCACTTTCAATGTGATGCTTCCAAAACTGGCTAAAAAGGCACTTCCCACCTGCCGTCAAGATTGTGGTGTGTTTCTGTCTTTTGGGTCAACATATCAACCCACTTACAATGCACGAGGATCAGCCAGAGTCCACCAATGCTGTTCAGTCTATACCATCAATTTGGACCTTTATCATGGGGAGCACATCTTTTAGTATGTCTGGGGAGAGAATGGTGCCTACTTCTCACCCCTGGCCTCATTTCCCGGACCCCTCAGATGCCACATGTACTTTTTTCTGGCATCAGTAGCAGCATATCTATGGGAGCATTCTTTTTGCTTTGTCACCTTGCCTCCCTTTCTTAGGGTTCCAGCAGTGGCAAAGTATTGCAATCCATCCCTTCATTCTGAAGGTAGGTATTCAGGTACACAATGGAGGACCTCGTGTTGCTTGACAGCAGCAGCAACAGGCTCATCAATCTCCACTTCCTCAGACATGAGGACTCGAGCCCTGGTGAGAACCTGCTCCAATGTCATATCTTCCATCATTGAGGATACCCGCAATTGCTGTCTGACATGACTAGGAAGTCCCATGACAAACGCACGTCAGCCATCAATCAGGCAGACCTCCCCCAGCCAAACGCACCAGGTTCTGCAAATCACCCAAATACTCATTTACAGTTTCTCCAGGACGTAAACGAGACACAAAAGGATCCAGTGTGAAGGCTGTAAGGGCTCATTTCACCTGTTCCAAGTCCTCCCTCTGGTCACGGGACAATTGTTGGTACACTGACAGAGCTCCACCTCTCTATCTTGGTGGTATAATGCGCTCAATGTTGTCCACTCCACACATCTTGCACACAAGCTCCACCTGTTCCATCCATTCAGACACTGTGTGGTTTGATGAAACACCATGAAATTCCGGAATTAGCAGGCTGTCAAAAGCCTTACCTGCTATTACAGCAAACGAAAAAGCAATTACTGAAATAGCTTGTAGGAAAAAAAAAAAAATAAATAAAAAATAAATGAGGTGGGGGAAAAAAAAAAAAAAAAAAAAAAAAAAATACAAGTGCAGCATTCGCCGGCAGACTGATGATTCTTCTTCCTCACTTGCCTTGCTCTTCGACACCACACACTGGGCACTTTTCAGTTGACAAAGTCAGTCGTGTCTCTTTAACCTTCATTTTTTTTTTTTTTTCCTGTCACTCCATTCATCAGACTAGCAAATGTAATCTGCCCAAGAAAGAAAAATGTCGAGATTTATTGTGAAAATACACAACTATGGCACAAGGCCGAGAAATGGGGAGGGATTGAGGCTGGTCGACACTATCTTATACCTAGCTAATCTGATTCATGACCCATTCACTCATTACAATTTCCACATTCACCATAAAAACTTGTCCATCACCACTCAATCCTCCATACACCATAATACCGCATCCTCTCAAGGGGGTGTTACGAAACACACCCCATGTCATAAAATTCTAATGATTGTAAAATTTATACTTAAAAATTTATGGAGGTCTAAAATGAGATGGGAGGGAATGAACCCCAAAACAAATTAAATACAAACACAAAGTAAACTAAACATAACTGATGTTAGTAGAGCCTGTCCAACCCTCAAAATGAGAGGCTGCTGTATTCTGCCTATGGGACAAAATCAAGAAGCTCTCTTGCTAAGGGAGTGGGAGAGGAGAAAAAATATACAGACATGGGAAATAAAAGCTGAACCAGTCGAAATGAAAAGGGGCCTAAACAAACTGGGGAGGTTGGGAATCTCGACTTTGGATCATAACCAAAGAGGCAGCCGGAAACAGGCCAAGAACAACACTTACTCACATTAACTAGCTTGTCTAACCTAAACAAGGGGAGGACTCCACAGGAAACCACCCCGATGTGACATAGGTTAAACTAAAAGAGAAAAATCAAGGCTAGCCCCGTCCAAATGAACCAAGCTTGCCTCAGTTACCCACCTTTTGCTGAAGACAGTCGAATGCAAGTGCTTTCTATCAGTTCTAATCTTCATCTTGAGTTGATGCTCAAAGAATCGGATCAGATCCTGATAAGAAAGATGACTGCCTTGCAAGACTTCTTCCTGTCACGTTGTCCAAATCACCATTCGGGCCATGGCCTGCAGCGTCAGAAACACCATTGGTTTCACGACAGAATACGGGGATGACACATTGTCACATGCATATGCGCGAAAAATGAGCACAAGCTTTTCGGGAGCAGACGAGCCGTCAACTCACCGACATGGACCCATAAGGGGCGGACATGGCGACAATGGTAGAAGGTGTGCGAAGCTGTTTCTTCTAAACCAAGACCACACCGTTCAATCTGGCAAATCCACCAAGCCCCATATGAAGGCCTTGTCATTGAGAGGCAGCTGATTCCAAGCCAATCGCCAGGTAAGCGAAAACTCAGGGTTACTAAAATAATCTGCCGCTGGCACCAAGACTAGAAAGAGCAAAATTCCTCCTCCAACAAGTCGAGCCACTGATGTAGAGAATCCTTCATGACCCTTTCCACTGGTGAGCTGTTTGGAAATGGACCCCTGCCAGAACCAGTTGCTGAATACAACAGTCAAAATCAGGACAAAGATGTGCAACAGCCTCAAGTACAATTCATAGGGCAAATCATCCAGACCGGGCGACTTGCCTCTATCGACCTTCTTCAATGCAGCATAGACTTTTCCCTCTCTGATCTCTCCCTTGCAGCTAGCCACTTCAGTCAGTGAAAGTGGAGGAAAGTCTGCCAAATAGCTACAAAACTCATCACAAAAACCAAGCTCCTTGGTAAACCAGCTCTTGAAATGCTGCCAAATGCCTCACACATGTCAGCAGTAGCCCAAAGAGTATGCCCCCTTCCAGGGTTTTGACTTCATGAATGTAACAATCAGAACCTCGACAGATCTCTTCCTTGCGCAAATCTGCGCCCATGTTCACAGTTCCGGAAGACATCGAGCTTAACATGTCTAATTACCTGGCCCATGTAGCGCTCGCTACTCAAACGCTCCAGGGCCTCCCTAGCTATGGCTATCTCTAGGGGATCCCCCCCCCCAGCCACCACCCGGGAAAAACTAGCCTTAAGCGTCTTCACCTTCTCAGCTCGATCAGTGGTGAAGGACCTAATCCTATCCTTAAGTCTCTTCCACCACTTATTCCCCATAACCGCCCCCACTGCACTAAGCTAGTTAGCTGCTTCTGGAAGTCCCGCCTGTCCAATAAGGACAGATTGAACTTCGAGTACCCAGCCATTCTAGGCCTACGATCTAATGCCATCTGGGCACAAACGAGTTTGTGATCCGAATAGCCTACCCAGTGGAACGTGGGACAATCTAACAAGTCTACGTCGACTCCTCGAACTAACATTCTATCCAGGTAGCTAACTACTCAGGTAAAAGGCCAATTAAGAGCCCACATTCACATTTTCCCCCCCAGGGTGATCGAACCGGTATCAATGAGACAAAAATCATTGATCAGATCAACCAGGCTATGATCACCCCCTCCTCCCACTAGCTCCCTGCTCACTATCTAACTTGGGGTCCAGGATGGCATTCCAGTCCCCCATTAACACTAGGCACATTGAATCCACCAGGAATGGCCCTAACCACCAAGAAAAAAACGAGACCCACTCCTCCTGGTCATTGGGCGCATAAACTGCAACGACCCGGAATGAACCACTTTTCATGACAATATCGACCACGATCAACCGGCCCTTTGCATCGGTATGTACAAGGTCCACCTTCACATCCAGGGTACGTCAAACCAGCAAAGAAACTCCTCTGGCCTGTCGGTCCCCACATGCTGAATAAACGACAAAGTCGCTAGCCAGCACACATGCATCGACATTGCAAACAAAGTGAGTCTCTTGGATTGTGGCGACATCCACTCAGAATGATAAGAGATCCCGGAGCAGGTGGGGAGCCTTACCCTGATCCCTCAAGCCCTTTGCATTCAGAGTGGCTAACTTGATTGACATCTTTTAAATCTGCGAAAGAGAAAAAAATAACAATTAGACTATTCACATACGGGTCGGAAATCTGCAGCGGAAAGGACCCCGACGGATTGTCCGAGGCTTCCCATCCCTTATTCTGTCATCATGCGACCATCCCGGACAATCCCGCCAATGTTCGTGGGGTACGTTAGCTTTAACGCCCTATATAACGATGGGTGTAGAATAACCAGGACCCTCCCTGCACAAAAATGTAATTTTTTAAAATCTGGTATGTCCATCTGGGCCATTCTTATTTTGGAGTAGGCATCCTTAGCTTTGGAAACACGAGCCCATTCTTTAAGATGTTTTCCAGTGTCCCTAATAAGGGTAATAACCCCCGAAGCACCAGGGAAGTTGTTAGGGTCCTCCACCGATTTGCCATTGATAGAGGAAATTTTGAACAGGGGACCTAGGAGGGATCTTTTGCACAATGAGAGGTCTCTCCAGTACCCCCCCCCCCCCCACCATTTACCTTACAAATCTCATCTATTTTGAGTGTCAGCTTTTTCTTTTTCATAAATCGGTGTGGTGGGGTTGAAGTGAATGGGAGGGTAGGTGTAGACGGGGAGGGATGGGGAGGTGACAAGTTGGAAGGTGTGGTGGTGGGCGTGTGTGGAGATGAGAGTGGTGGGAGGGTGTGGAACACCAGTGTGTTAAAGGGGGAGGCTCCTTGACGTGGGAGCAGCGCCTCTTTATTTTCTGGCGAAGCAGGGACGGATAGGGACCTGGTTTTTTCCATAGGTATTTCCTCTTCCTCCTCTTCTTCCCTGTTTCTCTTTAAGGAAAAGGAGGGTGTTGGAGGCAATTCCTCCACCTCATTGTCAGGCTTTTGCTGTTTATGTTGTTTCTTCTGTGTAGTTGGTTGCTTTGTTTGTCGGCTATTTGTCTGCTGTTGTGGCTTCTGTTGAAGTCGTTCCTTGGGTTTCTCCTCTGGCTGCTTCCATGGTGGGTGTTGCCGTTTTGGTGGGACTTCCTTCTGGGGAGACGGGGAATCTGCTTTCTGCTTCCGTCCCTTATTCACCACCTCCTTCCAACCATCACCAGGGGCTTTGCTGGGTTCTGTCTCAGTAGTTGCTGTTGTTACTGCTGTTGGTTGTGGTGTCACTTTCTTTCCGGGACATGCTTTGGCCATGTGCCCCAACACCCCAGACGACCAGCAGTAAGGTCTACAGCCCTCCACCACAACCAACATCCTTTTCTCTGCACATTAATATGTTGGGGATGTCTATGAAATTCTGGCATGTTAATGTAATTTCAAGTACTATATCCTTCGTTGCAATTCCTGCCTTGCTTATCACTCCTGTTACCTTTCCTACCTTGCCATAATGGGCAAAAAAGTCTCCCAATCTGTCTTCTGATATGTCTATGGGCACCCCACGAACTGTTACTGTTGTTCTTCGGGTGCCCATATACTGTTTGAAGACGAAGTGTTTTTGTAGTCAACAGACTCCCTGACAACTCTTATCTTCTTGCTCTGTTTTCATTAATATGTCCCACAAAGCCCTCAAACGTCTTGCCAAAATTTTTGGTACAATCTTCAAGTTCTTTAATGTTTCCTCCATGGTTTTCCTGCTAAGACCAATTAAATTCTGACTTTTTATGTAGGACATTAGCAGGGAAATTGAATAGTAAGGAGCTCATTCCCTTTTGGGTACTCCTTATGTCTTTTGTAAATCTGCGTAGAATGCAGGATCTTTTCTGGGCCTGGTTTCTGTTCAGGCCGACTTTTTAGTTGGTACATTTTCACCCATCACTGATGGTTGAGTTTTGGAGGTTTGTGTAATTAAATCCAACATGATAGTGCTAGGCACTATTATGACAGAACAACAGTTTTTTTTGTTTTTTTTTTTTTTTACAGTACTTTTTTGAAAAATAAATTTCTCAAATTAACAAAACTTAAATAATAATATTTAAACAAAAGAATTCAAAGAAAGAAAACCGGACTAGAGTCTGGGGTGAATAAGCAAAAATGGAATTAATTAACTTGGCTTGCCAAAAACCAGACAAACAAAAGAAATAAAAATGAATAAAATTAAAAGGGGAGGGGGTTAATACAAAAAGAAAAGGCAGTAAAACTTAAATTTTGTAAATACACAAAGGAAAACAAACTGAAAATCAAATGCAAAAGAGATTAAAAAATAAGTGAAATATAAATAAAAGACTTAATGTTCGATTCGTTTGAAGATTGTTCCCTGGACCAAAAAACAACCAAATACTGTCCAAAGAAAGTCTCCTCAAGCAGGCCAGAATTTGCATATGTGCAAATCCTGTCTTGTAGAAACGAGACACGCACTCATAAATTGCGCCCCCAAGAGCGGCCATATTTTCTTTTCAACATTTTGCATGCAAGACATGTCCGTGCTCATTTCGATCTCCAGGGTAAGTCATTTCTTTCTTCACAACACATTACTACTACACACTGGCTCTGATTCAGCTTGGTCAATGGAAAATGTGAGAGTACTGCACACATGAACCAGGCCTGTTTCATGAGCTATTTAACACCAAATCAAACATCAGAATTTGTCAGGGAGAGGCTTCTTGATCAGGTTGATGACTTTTCAACACTTCCTTATTTTACAAAACTGCTTATATTATCAGGAAAAAAATTGATGGTAATTTTGGTATATATAAAATTGTTCAATTTAAAGTACCAGTTCAAATCTTGTGCTTTTTTTGATAAGGCTACCTTTATAGAAACATGAAATAATCTAATGTTTAAGAATTTATTTACAATTAACTAATAGAATAGAGATATTGGGTTTGAAGTTGTTGACCAGAATATTTTACTTTTATTGTTACTTCACTAGGAATGCAATCAAGACATTGATGCAACTCATGGCAAACAAAAAAAAGATAGTTTGCTATTTTTTTTTTAATGCAGAAAATGCTGGCCGAGCTGTACTGACATTGATGCATGATCAGAAGTGATTTTGGTCTTGCATCCCTTGAGACTGATTTTTAATTATTTTAAGAAACAACAGATGGTGTTGTACTGAGATTTGATACACAATGAGAATAGTAAGATGCAAAATGTTAAGTTGAGCATGGTAGAAAGTTACCCGAAGTTCAAAATTCTCAGAAACACAAGCATCTTGTTTTAAATGGATAATGTTATTTTTCATTCCAGTTGAGTTTGCGACATTTACCTTCGCACAAATATCTTTGAGAAAGGTATGAATACTCATCCCTGTCTATAGGTTAGAGCAGAAGGAGCTTGAAGAGCTTCGTCTTGGCTGGCAACCAATTTAAGGTCAACTTTGAATTCAAAATCGTATTTAGTCCCGGGAAAGCACACGCAGTTAACAAAATGATCTTCTTGGCATTCATAAATGACTATGATCCCAAATGCTGTCAGTCTGATGGATGAATTAATTACTAATTTTTAATATAGATTACGATTAGTAAATAAATAGTATTTTTTAAATAAAAAATGTTTACTTTTAAATTAGATATTTATCCATTAGAAGCAATAAAGGAAAGAGTACATGAAGCTTGTCTTTTTTTTTTTTTTTTTTTTTTTTTTTACACCTGCATGTTTGACTAGTGAACTGAAACAGTCACCACCAAGCAAATTTAAAAAGAAAAAACATCAAAAAAGCAAAAATATATCAATTCAAAATTAGAAATTTTTTTTTTCTATTTTCTTGTAATAAAAATTAAAAAACGAATAAACAAAAACAAAAAAAACTTCAACGAAAATATTCAAATTAAAGATAACAAAAAAAAAAATCTGTAAACTAAAGGTTTATTTTTGGTGCAATTGCGTGCTTGTTTTTATTGGCAAAAAAAAAAAAAAAAATGTTTTTTTAGTCTTTTCTTTTTTCAATTTAATGAATGTGGGGGGAAAAAACGAAAAAAAAAATTCAGAAGATTCAAGAACAAGGCATCTTTATAGAATTAAATTGTTTTAGTTGAGAATTTAAAAAAAATAATCTATATTTGCACTTATTTTTATAACCCAGGTTTTTATGTATTTTGAAGATTTATTTATTAGTCATGTACAAGAAATAGAACGACCTTATTGGCTTGATTTTTTTTTTTAACTTCTTTTTAGTTTTTTTTTAGCTGACATGATTTCATTTAGGATAGGAGAAATAACTTGGTTAAAAAAAAAAAAAAAAAAAAAAAATAGCTGAGATTTACTTTTAAATTTTTAAACGTATAGTTACGAGAAAAATTTAATCGACTTAAAACCCCTGTTTAGTTTCCTCCTCGTTCAGTTTGTTACTTTTACTTATTTGTTCACTAAAATTACGAATCAGTACAGTTTCCAAAAACGGGAAAGATTTGATGGAGTCACAGGTTTCCTTGAGTGGGCAGTGACCAATATCTATTCAAGTGCATCTTCTTTCCAATTAATTAATCATTTAAACTTAATTGGAAATATTATCATCATATTAAACTGTTTTCGTGTTCGCATCAAATATAAATTTTTAGTTTTGGAAAAAAAACTGAGGTGAGATTCGAAATAGATCGTGATGACAGAATTCCAATTAGAGCACAAAGCAACAAAAATGATCGATCAGTTGAAATCAAAATACAAAACGTCAAAGACAAAATCACGAGAAGACTAAGAGGTACAATTTGATTTCCTTAAGACACAAACACTGATCAATTTAAAAAAAATAATAGAGAAAGGTTTTCATTCTTAAAAAAAAAAAGTAATTTGTGAAAAATGCTTAGGTGAGTTTTTTGTCTTGGTTCGTTAAATAAATCTGACAAAAAAAAAATTCAAATTCGTTCATTAACAAGGTCTGTTATGGTTGTAGTGTAAAATGATTATGTCATTTCCTCACTTTAAGTTTAATTTTACTACTTATGCATCTATAAGAATTATATATTTTCGCTGTGAAAAATAATTATGTGAAATCACGAGAATTATGACGAGCCATTATTTGTCAAATTTACGAACATTACAAAAGAGAAAAATGAAATTGTGTCCATGCAATGGATTTTCTGTTTTTAGTTAGAAAGGACTTTTTCCTAAGGTAGGTATGTTTATATTGCGTCTTTTGCGAAAGACGAGATGGTGGACAATAACGCTTTATGGAGAAACAAACAAAATGAACTGCAAAAATAAATGGAAACATTAATCTTTCTTTACTATCAGTATTCTTTTGTTACGTATACGAACAGCATTGTTAGAATCAGGTTTGTTAAAAACACCCCTTCACAACAGGTGTCGATTGCGGTAAAGGCAACTAAAGGAAGAAGAAGAAGAAAAAAAAAAGAGGAGAAAGAAAGCATTCTCAAAACAGCGAGATTAAGACATGAAGATATTGGCAGATTTGCTTGGGCTGGGCGGAAAGTTAACCTAACCACGTTCAAGTAAATAATGTTAACAGACAACGCTAAGAAATTAAAACCCATACTAAGTCTATGTGAGTGGAATCTTGTTCAGATGAACATGTTGATTTGGCTTTGAGAGGGGATAGAAACTAATCCGGAACTCACCTTTATCGTCTTTTAGTGTTTGGTACCAGCAGTAGCTGACAGACTGGCAGAACCATTTTGTTTAGTGGCCGTTTCTTACATACGGGCACTTGGTCAGCTGTTCCATCAAATATATACTTCCCACTCTACAGAATAAAATTTACAGCCTAAAGCAACATTATCAAATATAAAATCAACAAAACTTTCAATTTAAATTTAAAGAAAATCTTTTTTTCTTATTCTAGCTTTAAAAGTCAAGCGTAAATTGACTTATCACGCGATAGATTTTTTTTTCCTCATAAAATTTTTGTCTGTATTCAGGAACTGCCGTTCAATTTACCTCCCTCTATCAACAAACGAGCAAAACAGGAAGCTGTCGTCGCCATTTTTAGAGAGGAGAGTCGTAGATAGTTATTTCCTGCTGTGAGGGTAAAAAAAAGAAACAAGCAAATATTTAGCTGAAATCTGTGAGTAGATTTACTCTTGATATTTCCTTGTAGATTTTTTATTTTGTTTCAAATTTTTGGCCTTTTTGTTTAATTATTGGTCAATTTCTTTAATGTGTGCGTGTTGGCTGTCGGTTTAAACTCCTCGACAAGGTGATCACAAAGTGGGGGATTTAGTTCATATACATACTCTAGTTGAAATTGATCCTCCACTTTATAACCAGTGATGTGTACGTGAGTTAACTGTTAAAGGGTGTAGAACGACTACTTAGGTTCTTACAAATGATGAGATTTTATTAAGAAAAGTGTATTTCTCCAATGCGAAAATTGAAGAAAAAGAGTCCTAATTACTTTTATTAATACCTTGTTGTCTTCGGTTTGAGTGTTGGTAACGCACTCTTTGCCTAAGTAAGTAATGAACATAATGTGTATCAATATATGTGTATGTATAAAAGCGAAAAGACTTGCAATAGATTTCATTATAAAATCTACACTCCTTTTCAAGATCATTGTGTGCGTGTGTATATATGTATGTGATGTTTGAGGACCGGTGACGTATCTACGATCTTTAGTTCATCCTAAAAAGCAAATCAGTGACAAAGTAAATATCTATTTTTATCCTATGCTAACTCGAATAATGAAAAAAAGAACAAAAAACAAACCAGCTAGTAAATAATATATTTGATTTACAGATTTAAAAGAAAGCATTTTTCCTTGATAAAATTACAGAAAGTTGCAGGAAACATTATTATCCTATAAAATGCCTTCTTTCTGGTGTTTTCCTCTTGTTTGTTTTCTCGTTATCATCACTTAAATGCTGATAAGTAAAATTAAAACACTGATGAATGGTGATATTGTGAAAGCTAAAAAAAAGGCATTAAATAACTTTTCTTTTTTGTTGTTGTATATAGTGGTTTTAAATGTCTTTTTTCTTATAAGTGTGACTGTGACTTGTAACATAAGCAAATAGTTTTTGTTTTTTTGGTTCAGGTTACCGGATCTTGTCATCTCGCTTAAACACAAATGAGCCAGGCGAACAACCCGATTGAAATATGATTTACTCAACTTCGACTATGTTATTTCGTCTGAGGATTGAATTGAAACCCTATGTTTAATTTTGCCAAATCTCTGTAGTGTAACAGCTGCTTTTCTCTTACCACATGGCTTTTTAAAATTTCTAAAGCACATTTCGAATCATTGTCGCTTTCTTTTAATTTTCAACATGTCGTCTGAGTTCAAAAAACAAGAAATGACCACGACATGCGATACACTGTCGCTTATTATTATTAAATTACTAATATTCATTAAAGAACACATACTGCATCATTGAGAGGTACCGTTCTAAGATTGCGCATTATTAGTGTGTATGTTATTGTCTTCGACACTAATCACCAACCTGTTATCTATGGCCTTCCTTAGACACAGCCAGTTGCACTATTAGTCCAGACTCCGATCCCAGATATTCCAAAGATTAAATTTTAAAAACTACTCATTGTCATCATATTGTTGCATGCCAATCAGCTGTCAGTAATTTTTAATTTTAAAACGTATGTTCTTGGTAAAAATGTTCTATTTTGTTTTTAATCTTTAAAATCTAAATTATTTCTCTTTTTTTTCTCTCGAAAGTAACCATAACGTGATTAATTCTTGTTCTATATGAGTAAGTTGGTGAAAGTCATCAATGATATTGGATTTTTCATGAAATATCCCCCACTTTTTTTTAATGTAAGCTGTTCTAACTTACTAGAACGTAAATAATCATTTAAATTTTTGTTTGTTTTTTGGGCCGGGGGAAAAAGTTTACATTACAAAAAAATGATTTTTTACTCTTAGTCTTGTTCTTGTTTGGTCAATCCCTTTTCCTATTTTTTGGGGTAGGGTTGAAGAAAAGGAAGTATTTTTTTAATTTTATTATTCCAGCATTTTATTTTTACACTTTTGTTTAAGTGTGAATAAAAATTAATGGGATTTTCATTTTAGTTTTAAAGTTTGTAACGTTTGCGAATTTCAGTCCGAAATTGATATATTTTTTGTTTAAAAAAAATAATGATTATTAATTGTAAGAAAGAACATTTAGGATGAAAATGTTTTTTAGTAAACATTTTGATTAATAAATGACTTTTTCAGCATTACCTGCTGAACTGATTTAAATTCAATCAACGAATAATAATAAAGAAAAATGACACTTCACCTGTTCCCCATATATCAGCTGATAAAGTATTAGTATATTGGCCCATGTTACCATCCTAACTTTTCAGATAAATATTGTATGATCTTTTTTCTTATTCATATTTAATTTATAAAAATAATGTAACTATTTTTATCATGAATGATATTCCATGACATTCTGAGGTGGTGTCATAGATTTTGATCAGTTTCTTTTTACTGTTTCAACTTTTTTTAACCAATATTTACAAAAATATAAAATCATCAACTGTGGTATTTCTGTAGTGTAGTGTTAATATTACTTAATAATAATAGTCATTGATGTTATAAAAACTTCTTTACAAAGTCTTTGATTATTGAGTATGATTTTTTTTTTCTTTAGTATTCTAAAACTACTTGTATAAAACTTCTAAGACATAATTAATAGCATAAGTGTGATTAAAGTGTTCATATTTTTTTCTGTTGGTAGTTAATAGCTGCTTTTGTAGCCTTAAAAAGCAAATGGAAAAATGTTGGTCATTTCATTAATTTATTTTGGAACACTTGCCTTAAGCATTTTTCAACAGTGAAAAATTTCATTTTTGTTGGTGTTTTTACAAAGAATATATCTTGAGCTACTTGAAGTATTAAAATTATTGATAAGTTATAATTATTAACTCAGGTTGGAACTTAAAAAAAAAAAGCACATTTATTTACTTATTTTTTTATATAAATTTCATATTTTATCTAATAATTTGCTCATTCTCTCATTTGAAGGTTGATATATATAATGTGGGGGTGATGTTCAATGTAGGAAGACTATGAACAAAGATAAAATGAAAGATCATAAAACCTATGAAAAAATAATCAAACGGCTATAAAAAAAAAAAAAATACTGGAATATTTTAAAAACAATAAAATGTGGTCTACATACCTTGAATAACATCCCACTAATGTCATATAGTCTAACAAAAACACATGATGAAATTAATATTCCAATGTGACCAGTAATTACATAGGAATTGATAGCACCACTCACAAACTTGCTAGAGCTATCACAAAAATTCTAACTTCTCTACTTGGTTCTATCAGTTCAGTATATTTAAAGAATTCTGGTGACTTACTAAATAAAATCGAAAATGTAGATATAACAAATTTATGGCTATTTTAAGTATCAATTCTCTGTATACTAATATTCACATTAATAAATTTCTTTATATTTGAAACATCAAAACATACATGAATTTGCCTTTACCCATTGATATTATAAGTACATGTAGACTATGCAATAATATACACTCACAATGTTTGCTTATTGTTAAATGTTTATGTATTTTTATATTCCATATTATAGTTGTCTACATACACATACCTAGTTTTTGTTTGCATTTATCTGTTAACATACTGTCTACATCAAAAATAAAATGTTCTTTTAACTGATCAGTTATTAATCACTAAACTGCAAAAAAAAAATAAATGCAAAATAGATTATGAATATTGGTGAAAACATCTTTATTTGTGAATTACATTAAGAGTATTACTATTATTACTAGATAGACAACAATTCAATATAGAAATCAGAAGAATAGTGAGAGAAAATTGAAGATCCTGTTTAATCACAACTTTGATAGTTTGTTTAAGGCATTATCCACAAATAATGATATGTGATGTGCCTCAAATTACTTTATTTCCATTCTCCTGAAGATTGTTTAATGGCCATGCAATACTGTGATAAAAATCTGTAAAATAAATGAAGAAAAATCACTCAAAATTATTTAATTGTGAAAATTGATTCATTTCAAATGCAACTTAAGTATTGCTGTCAAAAGATTTTGTTTTTGTCAGCTTATTTTTACTTTGTAAATATTTTCATAGACTGATTAAAAAATTGTACATCATAAAAAAAATATATATAAGAGCTTTGGCTAACATTTTTGTTATTCACATTGGATCTTTTGAAAATAATTTCCTTTGATGTCAACTAGCTGTTGAAGTAAACTGAAGCATTTATTTTAAAATGTGTAAAAAAACATCCAACTTTGTCATTGTTGAATAAATATAGTAATTTTAAGTATCATAGGTTTTTTTTTTAATGTTGTCAATTTCTATTGTTCTCAATATTGGGTTGCATGTTTGTATGCTGGACCAAACTGAGATCAGGTTTAATGAGGTATATATGGAATGACTTGATTATCAAATAATTTGTTACTAGATCTTCATGTCTGTAGATTACAATATATTTTAATCATCAAGGTTATCTATGATGAAAATTGCAATAAACATTTGAGTAGACAGCTTTATTAGTAAAGCTATCACAAACCTTTTTTGTTAATGTTTTTGTAACTGTTAACTTCATTATAAAAATAGTCTTGATTACATAATCAGGTAAGATTAAGCATCTCATAATATACTACTTGCCAATATTGAAATTGCCATTTTCATTTTGGATTTACAAATAAAGCATTTGCTTTAAAAAATTTTACTTTTTAGTATAACACGGACAATTCTATATTCAAAAACTTTTCTTTGAAACAAAAAAAAGACATTACCATAGGACTTGCACAATATCAGCTTTTATCATGCAAGTCCAATGTTTTTATAATTAAATTGGTATTAATAAACTGATGCTGATAAAATCTTCAGGATATTCTTATGTAAACACTATACTGTATGAGTTTGAACTTACAATATCTAACCATATTAAAAATATTGATAATAATTTGAGAGCATCAGCTTTTATCATGCATACAAACTTTGTGCAACATAAATTTTTATTCATAAACAAATCCAAAAAATATAGGACCATAGAGATACATATTTGATTAACACAATATCTCATATATTTGAATTAGTATTTTATTTTCCATGTACTTTTTAAAATTCTGTGGCCATTATCAGTCTTTCATCAATTGGTTTTGTTAACTTTTCTGTTTCAATTGTAATATTATTTGCAGTAACTTTTATTGTTTTCCATATATATTTCCTTTGCTTTAACCTTGTTTTTCCATTCTCATATACTTCCCATCAATGATGAACTGAAAGTTTTCTATTGGTTTTGATACCTGGAGTGGATGTTAACCATTCCATTAATATGTGAAGGGAAAGTGTCTTGCATGAATATATACTTTAGCTTAAATCTTCTTCATTGTGACCTGCAGCATTCCAAAAATATCTTGTCAACTTAAAATAATTCTCTAAATTATCTTGATATCATTAACTTTTAGGGATCTATAATTTTACTACTGATAATATTAGCATGAAACGTTAGCTCTTGAATAAACTAACCCTTACCTCAACCATCAGTTCCATCTAAGTTAACTCTACCTTCATCACTGTTAACAAATCAGTTTTCATGCACTTCTTTGTCAGATTTAAGCATTTCTGTTTGTGATGTTTTCTACTTAAAGACAGTAATTTGGCTGTTTTAATGTTTTTAGCAGATGTTCTTAACATTCTGCATCTTTTCTCACTGTTTGCATCTGCAAAACCATCTTCAAACATTTTCTTGCTGGTCAATCCACTTGTTTATTATCCGTTTTAATTTTTATCAAATCTTTTGACAAAGATTGCTTTTGACATTTTTGCTTATTTTGTCAATGGTTTTAATTTCTTTTTTTTTCTTTTAACTGTTTGATGATCTTTTTCGCAATTTCCAAAGTTGTCCTTCCATCACTCACTTACTTTAC
The DNA here is from genome assembly GCA_963932145.1 of Acanthosepion lycidas. Classification (NCBI taxonomy): domain Eukaryota; kingdom Metazoa; phylum Mollusca; class Cephalopoda; order Sepiida; family Sepiidae; genus Acanthosepion; species Acanthosepion lycidas. Next base: position 54,230,494 of record OZ010591.1, on the reverse strand, counting down.
AATTTAAAGTGATAACTATTTTACTACTCATGCCAATAATACATTTCCATAACTATTTCATGAAATTACATAATCAAATCGCATATTACCAAATAAGTTATTGTAAATGCATGAAATAAAAACAAATATCACAAGTTGAAATTAATGTAGTATATTTATCATAAAAGTATATTCTGAAATTTTTACCATTATCTGTTATTTAATATAAATTTTATTGTGAACAAAATTGATTTGCATGATGAAATCTGATTTAAACACTGCCAGGTGCTGCTGATAGGTGTGCTTGTATCAGAAGGATTGTTTCAGAACTCTAGAGATATTTATGTTGCATCAAAGGTTTCTCAAATTCATCAATTCTAAGTTTTTTTCCAGAACCTTCATTGTCCTTGAGCTGAAAGCCTTTTCATATTTTTAACCTTTTCAAAGTTTCTGACACCTACTTGCACTTACAGCATCATTATCATAACAATCTTCAATGATCTCACTCCATTTTTACTGTATTTCTTTCCAGATTAAACCTGGATAGTAAATTGTGATTAATGCATTTTATATTCAGCCTTGATTTTTACCAAAATAATGTAAGATTTGTCACTTTTTTTGCAAACAATCCTTTAAAAAACATTGACTACACAGAAATAAAATGGTCAACAGTTCAAAGATCTTTCTAAGATTTTTCTCAACACTGTGCAGAAGATGGCACTGGGAACTTTTGTATCAACCTAATCCCTAAATGTTGATTTGTCTTCTTCAAAACATTTTTAAGCATACGTTTGCTGGTGACATGCCTTTCTTGCCAACTGATAAGTGCTGTATTTGCTAAAATGTAACATCCCAGCACTAATTTCAGCAAGGAATATTAAATTATTGGATGCTACTTCAGATATTACTGAAACTTCATCTATATTTTGTATTTGACCTAGTTCAAAACATTTTTTCATGTAATTCTTACAAATTTACAATATTCTAATATGTGGAAGGAAAATATAGATCTTGTCCACCATCAAATATGATGCATTGAATATACATTGAGCTTTCTTGTTACCCAAATCTGTGTCACTTCTTTTAGATTGTTTTAAATGTCTTCATATGTGTAAGAATAATTGCTATTGGGTTTTATATCTAGGGAATGAATTATAGTTTATTTCTAATTGAAATCTGGTTCAAATTTGTTTCTTGATTATTCTATTTCTAAAATTGACAATCTGGTTTTTCTTTCCTCCTTTGCTGGAAAGATTTCTACTTGATAAAAACAATAAAATTAGATAATTCAATTATTATTGAATGAATATGTTATTGATTGAGAATCTTATCAAAACTGGAAAATTAACTTTACTAAGGAATTAACTTAAAAATAGTTGCATCAAATGGGTTAAAAAAAAAAAGTACTTCGCAGAATACAGCATGAATATTTGTTTATTTTCAGTTCAAATAGACAGATACTTTTAGTGGTCTTAAAAATGTAGTAGCAGCATATCAGTTTAAAATCATTTTCAATAAACAGTTGAAATTAAAATTTATTTTATTTTACTTTTCCAGGATTTCCTCAAATTACATCTTTTATTAAAAGACTTAATTAGCTAAATCTCCTGGCATTGATTTATGGAATTTTTAAAAGCAGATGATATGAAGATTCTTGAAAAACATTTTCAGTACAATTATCAAATGGATCAGATAACATCTAGTTTCAAAAAAGCATTCATTGTACAAGGTAACCATAATTCCTTGCTGTTTTTGATTTTTTTTTTTTTTTTTTTTTTTTTTGTGGGTGGACATACAACAAATTTAATGCACCCTTAGTCCTCAGAGTAATCCCCATTGCCTTGCCATCTAGGACCTATTGCCAACCTGTGTCCAGCTGTGCAATGACCTGACAGTAAAAATCCAGTGTCTTGGGCACAAAGAAGGGAATGGACGATGTGGTAACCTGTTGCTGCAAAGTCTGGGGAGTAAGGTGGGTGGCATGGTAGTCGTATGGCATCCTTGGCCACTCATGCCACATGAGGCCAGGCATTGTCAAGGAGGAACAGTACACCTTAGCGGTTAACCAATGCTGACACCTTATGCTTCAGTACCTGTTGCACATGTTCCAACTGCTACAAGTACAGGTCCACAGTGATGGCAGACAACCCTGAATGAGCTGTTTTTAACCAGCCATGTTTCCTTGCTGCTGCCCAAGCTATGTCTGATGTGTGTGCACAATGCACTTGCATTGATCAAAAGCAATGCCCCAGCCTCCACTGCTTTCTCGCTACGTGACGCACTCATTTGTATATCAGTGATCACTTCTTCCCACACAACTTAAAAAAAAACAGCAAGGACTTTTTTGTTATCTTATGGTTTATATGAAAAAAAAAATAAGATGACCAGTGAGATTAGAAAAAATATCACTTCATAAGTCAGCTTCATGATATATACAAACTTTTTATTACAATCATAGTGGGTATGATCACATACAATATTTATTTGTTCTTCCATCAATCTCAAGCAGTTTATCAATCTGGTCATTGTACCATGGATCAGATTTTTGCATTCTGTCAGCTGATTGAAAAGTCAATAGAATTCAATAAACCAATTCATATGGTCCTTATTTATTTCATCAAAACTTTTGACAGCATTAAACTGGATAAACTTTGGTCAATACTCAAAATGACTCTCGTCAACAAAAATGACATAAATCTTCAAATTGTACATGATGGATCTTAGATTGCTATAAAGACCGAGTTTCATGTTAGCCATTTCATTTTGATCAAAAATGGTATTAAACCTATTGTTGGCAACTCTCTTTTGTATTACATTGTCAAAATTGAACAGGGGTGTATTGAAAGCAGTTTCTTTATTGCAAGTAAAATATCAAATCTCTCCTATGCAGATGCTATTGCCCTGAAAAATAGTAATCTAAATGAGTTACAAATATTTTTGAACTCTTTCTCATAATTCAAAAGAAAAGGTCTATGAATGAAATTTCAAGAAGACTGTTTCAATGAGAAAATGAAGCACACACAACATTCCAAATAAACAGAACAAAATTTGATAAAATTGTTGATTATTTGTCTATCTAGGTCACAAGCATTCTTGCAAGAATAATCAAGATGTAGTAAAACACCTAATAAACCTGGTGTGGGCTACTTTTGGGAAAATATAACACTATATCAACAAGAGTACCAGTTCACGCTAAAACAAAAATATACCATCTATACATTCTTCCAGGTCTTATGTGGTTTAGATTGTGTGACATGGGCTTAACAACTTTCAACTAAAATGGAAACATTTCAAAACCTCATCATCACAGATCACAAACTGATAGACAAAGTGAAAATAAATACTCTTAGAAATTATAATCAATTTACATCCATTCTTTGATACTATTCATAGCAAATCCTTAAAACCGTTTGGAATCATTTAAAAAAAATCTAGTACAAGTCTTGTTAAATTGTGTCATGATGATATGTTACCTGGAAAAAGATGTTTGGAACGAAAACATAATTCTCTGTTCATCATCTAATGAGTTAAATTACTAAATAAGTTTGTTCAAGATCATAATAAATGATTAGAAATAAATCATGTAAGTTTGGAATCCAGACGGAAACAGCAACTAGTGATGACATTTATCCAATATAGAAAGTTTAATTTTCTTAAGTTTCATTTTACTTTGAATCCCAGCATCTTTTTGTCTTTTCTTTATACATAACCTTATTTTTCAGCATTGTCTTGACTAAATATTCATTATCCTTACTATTAGGAAATCATTTAGTAAGATCAATATAATCTCCACAAAAAGCCTTATTGTGCATTTTAGCAAGTACAGATTTTACCTACACAATTGTCTAGCAAATTTAGTAAAATTATAAAATTGAAAATAAAATCTAAACATTGTAATCAGTTTCTTTAGTTAGCAATAAGAAATTAAATCTCTATTGTACTGAGATGTGTCATATAAGACTAAATTATGAATTTTTATAATTTTAAGAAAATCAAAATTTTTCTTTAGTGGACAATATTTAAATATTTCCTGTGTAAGCCACTTGTTTACAATGCTTATAAATAGCATATTTATAAATATTATTTATAGTATTTATAAATTGTATATAAATAGTGTATTTTGAATAGTGCCAGCTTAAATTTATTATAAACTATGTATTAGTTATATCTGAAGAGTTCCATTTAAACTAACAGAATAGTAAAATAAGTAATTTTTGTAGATTGAATAATAGATATCTCTTGTTTTATTTTTAAAGATCTGCTAGGATTAATGCAACTCTGGCTTATTTTGTAGATTCATAGAACACCCCTTCCAAATGTGAGGGTGGGAATGAGTTTGTTCTACTAATTACCTAATTTTACTATTACTTTGTGGTGAAATGATAATTGAAACTGTATTACCAATATAGATATTGATGCACCACCAGAGTCTTATTCATATTTAAAGAAAGTAATTCAGAAAAAATATACTTGTAGATAATTAATATTAACAAAAAATGTAATTGATTTGCTATTGACTGTCTGTTATAATGTTGAATTTCTTTTTTGTTCTTTATTAACTAAATCATTATAAATTAGCATTTCAAATCTGCTCATCAACCTGTTTTTCTTAAAATCGCTGGTTCTACCATTTTGTTTAATAACAAACATTTCTACCAAGACACGGAGTTAAAATTATATTGCTAAGTGGTACCTTAATATGTATTTAATCAATAAAAAATAGCCTTAATGTTTTTTTCTTTTCTTTTGATTAAGCTGTATTTATATTTTAGTGGTCTGTTTCTATGAAATTAGTTGGTTTTCTCAATTAAGAGCATTACTTTTTCTCATTTCTGCTGTGTGTGTTTTTAAGCTGAGGTAGTTGTTGAGCTTTGAGAGTAAACCCCTGTTATTGTAAATTGTTAATCTGTTCAGTTGTAAAGTTTCACCAAACACTTTTTATAGCATATTAATCTTCTTATAGTGTGACAAATCATTTTTGTAGATTTTACGTCAAAGGTATTATCTTGTGTATATTTTACTTTTTTTCATGGACATTATTTAATGTTAAGAGTTTTAAATTACTTTAAATCTAATCTTGACCAAAGAAAGTATGATATACAGAAAAGTGATGCTGTGGGTAATACTGTGTAAACTTCTCGCACTAAAGCAATTATATCCACAAATTTTAGTATTACAGTTCTTAGCTACACAGAAAATGTTTACAAAATTCTGATAACTTGCTCATGTTGGTTTTGCATAGAACAATTTCAAATCTACTTTTCTTTGCATTGTTTTTTCATCATGTTATCAGTGATAAATTGGGTTGTCCAAAAATCTGTTTTTGTCATTAGAAATGTTTTCCTTTTTAAGCATTTTGTCATAATAAGTACATTTTATTTATTGATTCTAACACTGAAGATGGAAAAAATTAAGATGTATTTTCAGTTTTTTTTATATATTAAGCTTTTTTTTTTTTTCTTTTTTTTTTTATTTTAAGAAAGAAAATGAGATTTGTGCAGTTTATGATGAAGGTGCTATAATCAATTAACCCTATCAGAAATGGTTTGCATAATATTATGCTGCTTAATCTTGCTTAACAATGCTTCTCGACTGAGTAAAGCAGTTGAGAATGATAACAAATCAACACCTGATTATTTAAGAATAGTCAATGTTTTAATTCAGAAGATAGCTACCATATCTAAATCAATCCTTGAAAACCATTTGCATCAGCTTGATTTCTGTTAATTGCTTCAATGCGTGATTTCCACAATTAAAAGAAAAATAAATCTACTCGATATTTCCACATATAATTTGCAACTTAATTATGAATATTTTTTATGTCTGGATGCTTTACAACAACAAGGGATATGGGATCACACATCAAGTGAAATGAACCGTCATTAAACATACCAAAGACAAATATTCATCCAAAGGTGATTCTATACATATATAATTACCTTTATGAATTCCTTCCAGAGAAACCACACGAGTATACATGTTTCTTTGGTGACCAAACAAAAATTGTTAACCAGGAAATTAACCCACATGCCATCTGCCATATCTAATATTCACTAGATATTGTACCTTCGGATTACTATTTATTCCTGTCTTTACAGAATTCTTTTAATGACAAAAAATTTCAATTCCCTGAAAGACTGCAAAAAGCACCTAAAGCAGTTGTTTGCTGAGAACAATAAAAAGTTCTGGAAGGATGGAATTATGAAGTTGGCTGAAAGATGGCAGAAGATAGTGGAACAAAATGGTAAATATGTTGTTCAATAACGTTAATGTCAAAAATATATTTACTTAAAGCAAACTTTTTAGCCAACCCAATATCCATTATATAAAAAGAGGATTTGTGTTAGTTTTTCTTACTACTCACTATTTGATCATATCTATAGTTTGTAGAGAAGACTGATTCTTCTATGATTAACAAAACCACATCATATTGATCTTGCCTATACTTAAATTAGAAACCATTTAAGTTTACCACAAATCCTGTTTATTTTTGGTGAGTAGATAATCCCAAATCTAGAAAAAAATTGGACATTAATAATTGATAAGATCTCCATATTACTTTATGAATTGTTGCAAATTTTGTCAAGATCCGCTGATAGAGTTGTCATTTGGGACTAACGTTAAAATCATTTTGTTGTTTCTGCATACAATTGAGTTGAGTAATTGGAATAAAAGGGATGGCTGGAATTTTTTTTTTTTTCTTTTTCATTAATGAATTGCTTTGCCCTAGAATGTTTGCAGCTTAAATTTTGGAGTAGGAGGAAATTTCCTAAATATTTAATAAAAGGGATGATTGAAATGATAAGGATGTCTCAGGTGAATTTTTCTTCAAAAAAGAATAATTGGCTCAACCTGTTTATTGGAAACTTAAAGGTACACCAGTGAATAGCATAGTTTTAATTTTAGTGTTAATTTCTTGCAGTAAAAAAAAATTCAATGTAAGATTTTTTTTACAGTAAAAGTTTTTAGATAAATTCTGCATTATATTTTTACACTTCTCATTTTTAAATAAAGATAACATTTCTTGTAAGATACCAGATGTATATTGCTATTTACTGATCACAAGATTACACTAAACCTTATCATAATAGAATAATCTTGGCTTAGTAAATATTGTAAAATATTATCATGTTCTTTTTTTTTAATTTTTTCCTTCTAATCTATATAATGAATTTGTATACATTGTTTTGATTTTTGTAATGTGCATTCTATTATAACAAAGCAAATACGATTGAATATACACTATGAAATAATCTTTAAAATAATTTGATCATGAGTTTTATTCATTTGTCCCACTTGAAGATTTAATATTTTATAATTTTTTTCTCTCTTATGTCCTTGTATTTAGGCATGCAATGAAAAGCTTGTCTGTAAATAACAAAAATAACTTCAAAATAATCACATAACTGAATTGTGAATTTCTTTGTACAAATATTGGCATTTTTATCTAATTTCTTATTCTAAATCCTTAAATGTTTTATAGTGTGATAATCAGAAAAGCTGTGTCTTTGAATATAGTACAAAAGATCTATTTTTACTGTAGCTACATTTTTTACATTTAATGTTCCATCATACCTAAAATGTTTTTTGTTGTTTTTATTAGCATTTAATGTTATCCTTTCAAAAATAATTGGGAAGGTTTTAATAATTTTAGTTCATAAAGCCTTTCTTAAAAGCACTGTAATATTGCATAATTGTTAGAAAACTTAATGTGTATTATATTATTCAAGTACATGTTTCTATATTACTGTTCACAGGCGTGTGCATGCGTGCACACACACACACACATACTAGCAATCTGTTAAAATGTAAAAATGAAATGGTTACCTTCAAATATGAGTTTCATAAAACAATGCTCAGTTTCCAATTAGTTAATTTAGTCACTGTATTTTTTGGTCCATTCAATTTATTTCATACTTGAACTAAATACACTTATGCTCAAAAATAGCATTATTAAACCGCTTTCTATTTGGACTAGACTACATATCTTGTAGCCTCTGGCCTTCTTCCCGTGTTCTTTTTACTCAGTAACCTAACCATGGTAAGCAGAATGAAAACAATCTCTGCCTTGTTAATTGAATAAAGGATTCAGTTCAAAATATAGAGATTACTGAGTATAATGGCTACCTGATGAAGGCCAAAGAGTACAACAGCTGAAACATAACAACTGAGATCAGCATACTAATCTAAATGGCAAGTTATATAATAACAATCTCATTTTAAAAAATTCAGACATAAATTTAAAAAAAACAAACTTTTTCAGTGAAAATAAATATTCGCCTTTACAGATCTTGAATACTATCAATATAGTCTAAATAGTAACTAAACTAGCTGAAAGTAGCTTCATTCATTTCTACAAAAATCAGTTTTATAATAATGCCTCTGTTAGTGTTAGATAAATTTTTATCTACTTGTATTAGAACAAATTTTATTAAAAATTTTAAACACTGTAAATTTGAACAATTACTTTTTTCTTACTAAAGATCAATTTTTATATGAACTTCTTCAAACATTTTGTACAGATGATATTTATAAATGCATGAACATTTTAATTTAATTCTAGATTTAGCTTATTTTCTAAAAAGAATATTTATTGCTTTTAATTCACTTGTACTTCCCATATGAACATGCCTTTATTTTATTTTTTTAAATTAATCATCATATTTAATTTATAGCCTCATCACAAAAATTTCAGTCTTTTGAGGAGTATGCTGTGTTGGATTAAGCTATTCTACAAAATAGCTCTGACTTTTTTCTCTCTCTCTCTCATTATTGAAATTTTGTCTGTCATTATTTTTAGGATTACTACAACTAATGTTTAAATGGATCTTTTCAATCTTCATTTTTAATATCTACATGTATTTAATTTGATAGAGATATGAGTTATTTAAAGAGATCCTTCAAGACATTGGATTTAATTTTTCTAACCTACACATGTATACTCTTTCTTGTCATGTAAAATTTTAAATTAATATCATTTAATTAGTTGCATTTTTAGATTCTAGTAAATTATTTCCAGTAATTATTTGAATTGCACAACCCAATACTTTTCTACCTCACAGGAAATATCTACCAATTAAATATTTATTGTATTAACATTATGAACATAACTAACAGGTTATGTTTTATAAGAAAACTGAAAAATAAATAAAAAGGCTTATAATCTTTCTTTATAGCAATATTTGAAAACTCCACTATCATATTTGAACATATAATTTGGAATATATTTATCAAAAAAATTTGATCTCAAAATTCCACAATATATACACTGAAGATGTTATATAAATAACTATTATTGTCATCTCCTAGTTATGAGTTAAATTTCAGGGTGACCATTTTAAAAGAAGGCAACTTTAAAAAAGAATTATTGCAGTGCTGATAAAATCTTGCAAGTTTATTTAGTATGTCAAACTCAATATAAATATGTTAAATGTAGTAAATTATCTGTTGCCATGTTGATAACAATATTATTGAAAGTAGGATGTTGAATTCAACGAGTGGCTAACATCTCAATTTTCATGATATAAATGCTCCAGTTTAGGATACTTAATTTCCACTTGTATAATTTTAATGATGTCATTTTGTAAGATTTTTACTTAAAATTCTTTAAAGTCTGAACTATGATAGGAATAACTTTTCTCTGTAGAAATGTTGACTATAATGATTGGAAACATGAATATATTTTTGTTGATGCCAAGTAATGACTTTGTATTTATTTTTTAAGTAGGGAAAAAAATTCTTTTACCTTTTGTACCCTAACATTAGACACTTAATTTACATGTTTCCTCATAGATATTAGGTTAGGGAATTTCGTTTCACACCTGCCTAATTTATGTGCATTACATAATAAATATATATACTCACTATAAATTGTTGATGTTTTGTTGGGTTAGCTGAGAGTTATTAGCTTTTGACCTTACTGTTCCTCAAAATTCAGAAAGGCTGTAATGATATGTACATTAGTTATAGTTAATTCTTAAATATGGCAAATACTGCCTGGAGCAATAAATTCAGCATTAAATTCTTTTACTTATATCAGAAAAAAAAGTGGCAATTGAATACACTTAAAAATGAACACTGATTCTTACAAAATTATTCAATAAAGATTACTAACTGGCTAGTCATTATCACAAAAGAAAATTGGCAGAGTTTGAAAGTATCTTTTTGAAAATTACAGTATTGCTATCATTTAAGAAATAAAGAGTGCTTTATAGAAGTTATACATGGATTGATCTGTCATTCCATTTTTTTTTTTTTTTTTTTTTTTTTTTTTTTTTTATTGTACCTTCACTTTTAGGTAGTGTAACTGATTTCTTCATTCTTTGCCAACAATAAAGGCTAAAAGTTGGGAGATTCAGCTACTCACTGAATTCTAGATTTGCAGATGTTTTTGTATTGGATCAATTGTAGGTTAAATGGATCATTGATTGGCAAACTATGACCTTTCTCTTGAATATTTTTAGGAAACTGCAAGTTGCAATCTAGTTCTTGATTTGTAGATCTGCTCATTTTCATGTAGAAGTCTTGATCAAAAAAATTTCATAAAAAATAAGATCCGGTAAAATTTTGTAAGAATGAATTCCTGAAATTATTTGAGAGGTAGCAGAAGATAACTCTGAGGGGATGCTGAAAAGTTCTCTCCCCAATCCAATTCCCAAAATCCACCCCCTCCCAAGACATGTATGTATGTGTGTAATATATATGTGTGTATGTGTGATATATCTTAATCGTAACAATACAAAAATGTACTGGTGCTGATTTATTTAATGCTATTTATGTTGGAAAAGATTTTAAAAGCTAATGCCAAAGTAACTTTTGTTGTCATAATTAGCTAAACTGTTGAGAATGATAATCTTCAGCATTTTAATCAGATTATATATTCTTCTACAGTTTGTAAATACTTATTTTTATAGTTGAATGCAGAGTTTAATTTTATCTTCGGTATCTGTTTTAACCGTTATAGGCTTTATTAAAAAAAGTCATTTCTTTTTACTGCTTTTTTTTTTTTTTTTTTTTTTTTTCAAAACATTTTGTAAAGTTAGTTTTTGTATTCTTATAATATTCATCATTACTTAATTTGTTTACTAAAGTAAATAATTTGAAGCAAATTTTTATTTAAAGAAAATAACATTTGAATAGCAATTGCTATTTATTTTATAATTTGTGCTTTGAAATTATATGAAAACTAATTTTGTTTTGTTATCTCAGTGATATTTCTTGATTATGTGAGTTGCCAAATTGCAATTACATATGTAATTTATGATTCTAATAACTGATATTTGAGGAGGCTATCTACTTGTGTCAAGGAGTTAGTGCTCAATTACCAGTTAAGTAGCTGTTTGAACTTTAAAAAATGCTCTTGATAGAAAATTTCACTCTAAAAAAAAAAAATACCCTTTAATAATTCTTTTTGAATAAATGAATGCTATTTTCATTACCAGTGGGTGCAAAAAAATTCTCAGCTCAATCTCCTCTACAAAATCTAGCTTTAGTTTGTAAAGTACTGAGTCAGGTCTTTTTTTTTTTTTTTTTTTTCTTTTTCTTTCTTTAAGATATGGGTTACAAGTTCAAATCTTGTCAGTGACTATTTTACATTTACTAGTTGGAGGGTATTTGACCTACTAAAAATTGTGTATATATTTTTTTTTTTTTTTTTTTTTTTTTTTTTTTTTATGAAAGCTTTTCAAGAATTAATGTAAATTCTTAATATCAGAATGCAAATAATTTGTTTTACCTAATAACTTCTATCATAATTATTTTCTGTTACAGGATAGAATCTCTTATTTGTAATAAATCTTCAAATAAAAAAAATACATTTGAAAGTTCTTTGTATGTGTAAAGCCAAAGTCATCATCTTATTTAAGAATGATTCAAGTGTATAGTATTTACATAAAATACTTAATGCATGCATTTTATGAGCAGCATTAAATAAATCCTCAATCCTAAGATGATTGTGTGAAAACAAAGAGCATTTAATGAGTAAGCTCTGGCTTTAGTTTGTAAAGCACTGAGTCAACTCTTAATGACTTAACAACAGAACAGCTGCTGGTCCTTTTGGTACTGACCTTTTATCAACACTAAGTATTTGAGAGATGTGTTATAATAAAAAGGGATTGTTTTTGTGAATGTGTATTTTACAGCAATGTACTTGTAAGTTTTTTCTTCTATGGAATACTGTAATTATTAGTTAATTGTTGTGGAAGAGTAAAACTTGTCTTTATTTTCTCATACTGTTTTCATATAATCTTACAGAATTTGAAAGTCGATGGCTTTATTAATGTTATTCAACTCTTAAAATTAATCCTTTTTATGTTAGAAATATCTAAAGAGAAATGTGCTAAGCTTTTCAGAAAGTAAGTGTTCATATTTTGTGATTGATATTTGATTTAGGCTTGAAAACTGACCAATGAAAATGCATAGGTATAAAAAGGTATAAGCTGAAGATTCACAGGACATCAAATGATTTGAATGTTTTTGTTAGATTATCTTAAAAATTCTTTCTTTAGTGAAAGTACAAAAAAAGCTTTTTGTCTACACTTTATGCCTGTTAAATATTCCTTTTCTTATTGTCTATAACAGATAACAATAGATTTTTTGCACAGCACTTAACTCTGCTCATGACCCTATGTATATGAATGAAAATCATAATTCATTGTCAATGGATTGAATTGACAAACTACACATTTGAATTGTTTTTTTCTTGATAATTACAGCAATGCTAGTGTGATTTAAAGTTTTGAACAATTCCAGCAATTCTCTACTTGATTTTTTTCCTACCATAAAAAATAGCTAAATTGATTTGTATAGAGATGGTTGTTGTGGTCTATTTACTATAGCATCACATTTCAGTGTTGACCAATCCCTGTCATGTTAATTCAACTTTCAACTACATGTGCACTGTAATCATTTATTTTTGAACACAGGAAATTTTTAGCAGTTATTTTATCTTTTAATATCTTAATCATTGTTCAGTATTATTATTTTTTTCTTTATTTCAATATTGTCAGTTTGGATATTTCTATTCAGTATGGCAAAAATTTACATTGTTTTGTTTTTTTTTTTTTTTTCTTTTCTTTCTTCAGGTGTAGAAAATCATGAAATTGTAAGGGTATTGTCAACCCAGATTTTTTTTTTTTGGAAACAGTGGATTTGTGACTCTGACAAAAATCCTGAAAATGCCAACTATTCGACGAACAATTAAAAATGTTGTTTGGAATTATTCAGATGCTCAGATCAAAGTTCGTGAAGCAACTTCTAATGATCCATGGGGCCCTTCAAGTACACTGATGTCTGAAATTGCAGATCTTACTTACAATGTTGTTGCCTTTACAGAAATCATGCAAATGATTTGGAAGAGACTCAATGATCATGGGAAGAATTGGAGACATGTCTACAAATCACTAGTACTGTTGGATTACATAATTAAAACAGGAAGTGAAAAAGTGGCACAACAATGTAAAGAAAATATTTATGCAATTCAAACATTAAAGGACTTCCAATACACAGAAGATAACAAAGACCAAGGTATGAATGTACGGGAAAAAGCCAAACAGCTAGTATCACTTTTGAAAGATGATGAAAGATTACGAAATGAAAGAGCTAAAGCACTTAAAGCAAAAGAAAGATTTGCCCAAAATGCCATGGGAATTGGAAGTAACAATAAGGTAATTATTTTTCTCTCTCTCCCCTCCACCTCCCCCCCCCGTCTCTTCAATTAATATTTTTCGATGGAGTCTTTTTCTCCTAATTTAGACTGTTTTGATTTGTATTTTTCAATCTATTTCTTACTGAATTATAATGTTAAAATATGACCAAAAGTTACATGTCATATCTGAGGTATGACTTTTGTCATTAGTATTTAATAGATCCATGTGAATTTATTTATAGTATGATTACAACACATAGTTCATTGATTTTTAGCACCACAATTCTTTTATTTTCTTATTTTTACTTTATTTTTGGCTTTCCTTTTCTAACAAACCAACAAGCTTTATTTTTTGTTTGTTTGTTTTTTTTTTTTTAAAGCAAGACCTGTTTTAAAGTAAATGAAATCAAAATATTTTATCTTCTATATAGAAATAGTGCTTTCTTTTATTCATATATAATTTCTGTTTATTTTGTTATTTTTTAATTAAAATAATGAAGTATCTATAAATAAAAAAAATATAAACAGAAAATATATTAAATATTTGTTGGATTTAATACATTTCCTGTGAGATGTATACTTCTTTACACTACAGAAAATACTTGAGATTAAAAGTGTTACAGAATATACAAATTTTGCCAAAGATGAAGTCTATAGATGTATCTATAAATTAATCATTAAATTTTGCATGTAAAAATACAAGTTAAAGTTAATTATATAAACATTGCATGTAATTTCATATCACTCTTAGTTGTAACGTTTATTCCTTTTAATTTTTTTTTTTCTAAAAATGAATTCTTATATTTTGTTATAAAGCAATTAATGCTAGTAATTAAAACTAGCAATATTTTCAGGTTTAAATGGTTTTCTTTGTAAAAAAAAAAAAAAAAAAATTGGTTAGTTTTTATAAAAGATAATGAATTATGTCATCAAGCAATACTTTCATTTAATTTTTATTTTTTCTAAAATATTGCACATAGCTTTTGGTATAAAGGGTTGCTACACAAACTCTCCAGTTATAGAATCTAGTAGAGTCCTTACAATGATCAAGTCCTTACTATCAGGTAGATCCTTCAAAGTTGTTGTTGTTGATTGCCATGTTTCTGAAGCCTATTAGATCGATGCCAGCATCCCACAAGGCTCACTTGGTCTTACCCTCTTTGTACTTTATATTACCAATCTGCCTAAGAACATTCTCAGATTGGTCAAGGACTGGCAACCTATCTTTCCTTTAATCTAGCTCTCTAACAACCCAATGGGGGGAAAAAACTGGCTTGTAATTTTCATCATCAAACTGATCCTAAATTTCCACCAGTTTTGATAAATAATTACACTTTTAATGTGATGCCTTCCTTTGAGTGTATTGGGACTAAAGTTCATCCTAGACCTCAAGTGGGTATCATATATATGATCCATCACTAAAGTTACTGGAAGAATGGTTGGCTCCTCATAATACTCCAAAAAGTACCTATCAGCCATGCTCTATCTTTACAAGAGTCAGATTGGAAATGGAGTATTGCTGTTATATCTGGTCTGGAGCTGCTCAATCCTCTTTTTCTAGCCTCAACATAGTTCAAAAGCATTTATGTGGCCTTGTAGGTGATGAATTATTTTCCAACCTACAACCTCACTCCCACACACAACATTGCATTCCTCTTGCTGCTCTATTGCTATTTCCATGAAAAATGTTCTGATATGCTATATTGCCTGTCTCCACCAGTTCTGACATTTACAGCTAAAACCCACCATGCCATGAACATGGGACCAAACCATCCTCATTTCCTTCATATTTCAGTTCGGACAGCTGCTTCTCAAGAGCAAATACTCTGTTCCATAGATTATTTGCTCTTGAGAAGAAGCTATTACTTCCCCAAACACTACAGTCCTAACTATGATAAAGGTTGACCATGGACTCTTCAAGTCCATGGTCAACCTTTACCTGTCATACATATCCTCATAATCTGCACTTACTTCCCTCTCCTATATACATACGAAAAAAAGTATTTTGAATATTAACTCTGAAAAACATTTGTCTTTAGTGTATCTTTTTTATATAATTGAATGCTTATGTTTTCATAAAACCAAAATAATGCAAACTATCATATTAAACATTGTTTTTACATTTCATGGACCTTTTGAGAATTTCAATCCAATTTTCACTGTTACTCTTAAAGTTTATATCTCCAAATCCTATATCTAATAAAATTACTAGATAGATTTAAGTTAAATTTGAAATGGACGTGCTTTTTTTGATAGATGGAATGTGTTAGACATATTTGAATTGCACTAAATTATGAAAAGAATTAATATTTTAACATGTTTTTGACAGTTTCATCACTATAATAAATTAGTTACTTGCCCTTTTTGACTTGTTAAATTTGAGTTTCTGTACTTTACAAAGTAGTGGGAATAATTATATTGAAATTGCACTAAATTAGTTAAGAATAAATTCCCTTCCAGTAATACATAGGGCAAGTAATATTTGGAATTACTATCAATAATAAACATAAGCAGTGGGGTTGAATAAGTGATCGTACACATGAAAATATTTCATATTTTTATATGTAATATATTAAATTAACAAAACTGGAATATATCTACTGTATCAGATTGCATACTAAAAATGTATGCATATAAAACTAAATAATATTCCATGATTAAGAAAATATAGGAATATTTAAATTTTTAGGGGTTTAAAAAATGATCATACAGCAGAACAAAAACATGTTTTCTCTATTTAATATTTTGTAGCAAAGCCTTTATTAAGTTCAACAGCAACCAATCTCTTTCTGTAGTCTTTAATTAACGATTTGCATACTTTAGTAGGTAATTTGTCCCATTCTTCCTGAGTAATTGTCTTCAGGTTTTTGATGTTTATTGGACCTCTATCACGGATCTTATTTTTCAAAAACTACCATAAATTCTCTATTGGATTCAAATCCAGCAACTAACTGGGCCATTGTAAGATGTTAATGTTGTTATTAGCAAGCCAATTCTTCGTACTCTTAGTATGCCTGGGATCATTGTTCTGCTGGAAGATCTAATCAGAAGGAAGCCCATGATTCTCTACAGAAAGCGATAAATTTTCACTTAGGATTTTTTTATATTTTTCTGCATTCATTCTACTGTCTATAATTGCTAGTTTGCCAACACCTTGCATCGAAAAGCAGTATCAACCCATGATACTACCCCCCACCAAATTTGACAGTTGCTATGGTGTTCTTGGGTGCATATACTTTGCCGTCTTTCCTCCATACATGATTCAGGGAATTGCGACTGAACAACTCCATTTTACTCTCATCTGTCCAAAGAACTCTTTCCCAATAAAAATTTTCCTTATCTTTATGCTCTGTCGCAAATTTCAACCTGGCATCTGTATGCTGTTTCAGGAGGAGTGGTGTCTTTCTTGGGAAGCATGACTTTATACTGTCTCTGTGTAGTTCATTACTAATTGTTTGCTTAGTTACATTAACTCCTGACAAACTCTGATCATTTTGAAGGTCTTGTCTGATGGCCATTGGGTTATTTTGGACTTGTCGCATCAACTTTCTTCCTAATCTGGGAGAAATCTGTTCTCAACAGTATTACGTCTTTTAAATCTTGAAATAAATGAACCAATTGTTGAAAAAGGTATGTTTGTGTCATTGGAGATGTTTCTGTAACTTTTCCTATTGTTCCATAGCTTAATAATTAACTCTTTTTGAGCACAAGTCATTTCCTTATGTCTAGCCATTATTAGAACCATTATCAGTGAACAGTGACTGCAGAATGATCCAATTTTGAACTGAATGTTGCAATAGTTACTGAGAATATTCTAGAAGTTTAAAATCTACTTTGAAATACAGCCAAAATCTACTGTATTATAATGCAAAAATTGATAATGTCCAAACACTTTTTCCACTATTCGAAATATAAAAATTTGCATAACTATCACTTATCGATGAATTTCTAATTTTAAATTGCAGATTTTGATTCTATGTCCCAAAATACATATATAGCGTTGTTATTCGAGGTTTTCATTCACTATAAGTGAGAATAACAAGCATTTGTTTGCTGTATGATCACTTATTTAACCCCACTGTATAATTCTTTTATATAACTAATTTTAAATTATTTAAAACATATATATATGAATCAGTTATTATTCCACTATAAAATTATTTCCAAGAAGAATTTCTTATCCCATATAGTTTGCTATTTGTATTGGAAAAATAGATGAAAATGGTGAATTTTCTCAGTGATTGTCTTGTTCTAAAATGTTAATTCATTTCCAAAGTAGATTTTCAATATCTATTAGGTTGGTGCAAAAATAATGACATAATAATGTTGTTTTTGACGTTAAAAAATACGTCAAAAAACAACATTATTACGTCATTATTTTTGCACCAACCTAATATAAATCTTCTCTAGGTGGTTCTAGCTTTACAGCAAATATTTCCCTGAAAAGTAGACCTTTCATTTATATTTTATGAATTATCATTTAGCAATGAAATTAAATATTTTTATTATATATTAAATGAAGCATCAACCAAAATGGTTCTTGATAATTAGGAATCTTCTAGAAAGTCATTAGTGACCTGTTTGTATTACTAATGGGTGTTTACTACAAGCTACATTATAATTTTAAGAAAAATATCTAAAAAATCATAGTTTTTTATCAAGTATTCTAGCCTAATTTTATATTGAAAGATGCTGGGTATGTTAAGTCATCATTTATTTTATTAGAATTATATCTCTCTTACAATAGGAGCTTTTGTATTTTTCCAAGATAATTTTTTTTTTTTTTTTTTGCATATAAATAAATATTGAGATGAACTGTAAGATATCTACTGAAAAAAAAAACCGTTGTGAACATTTTTAGGTTAGATTAACTTACCTAAACTACAGTTTATTCATTGTTTTTCTTTCTTTGCTAACCTGCTCAATAATTCTATCTTTCAGAACTAGAATTGAAGTTTTATTCCTGGAATCCCTCTATCTTTTCAACAGTAAATAGCAAGAAACTCAAGACATATCTTAAATACTAATTTTAGTATAAGATTAGTAGTGAATAGGTACATCTAAAGAAATGGTCAAAGTATTACAAACAAAAGTTACTTAATGTGTTCTCTTTTATCCAACTAAAATGCACTTTAAATTAATGGTGATTAAAACAGCAAAATTTTGATGAACATGGTTAAAGGAAAAATGTAACTTCAATTATTTTTCACTTCTCATTAATGCTGTTGCATCTGTAAGATCGCTTTTCTTTGCTTATGCAAAATATACTAAGTTTAGAAAATAATGTATTTGAGATTTACAATTTTAAAATTAAACCACCAAAATGACATCTAGCATATGATTTTGATGCTCACTTGTAGGCTAGTTTCTGTTTTGTTTAATTACGCATAGTTTTCATTGTGTGATAACTTTTAACCAGAGTGGTAAGGATTGTTAATGTTGTATACTGTATGGATTTTATAAATACAACAAAAGCCACAAGGTATATTCTGTTTATTTACATTCAATGAATATATGAATATACCAGATGGTTTTCATAAGCTTGGAAAAGGGGATTGTAATCTGTAAACATTTCCAAGGAACAATAACGAATTTCAATAATGATCTATTGAAAGTTGAAGTTGATTTTCATCAAAGCACTAAAAACTGAATGCTCCAGTTTCTGAATCATAAAAATCTTTTAAATAAAGTTCTATTTTACTCTAGATAGCAAACTGTTTCATGTTGTTTAATGAAATTAATTCTCAGCTATGAGCCTCTACTGTGTGATTTGCATATAACTCTGTCCATAGTTTTTGCTATCATTTCTAAACTAGATCCCTATAAAACATCACTTGATGGTATCCTTGCAATAGTCCTATAAAATGTGCTCTGAAAATGCCTACTGTTCTCTCTGAACTCTACAATAAATGCCTTGCTTCTGCTTGCTTTCCTGTTTGTTGGAAATCCTTTTCTTTAGTTCCTGTTTTTAAGAAACTGGTGATTCTTCTAATTATTGACCTATAGATTTCTATATCTAGAAGCTCTAATCAACTCCAAATTGATTAAGCATCTCACCTTACAGGATCTTCTTTCAGGCAAACAATTTGGCTTTTGCTTCTCTTGTTTAACTGCTGATGTGTTAAGTTATTGCTGAAAGCCTGTCAAGCTTTAAATAAAAATGGTGAAGCTCAAGCATTTGCTTTAGACATCTCAAAAGTGTCTGACATAGTTTGACATACTAGTTTTCTTCACAAGTTGAAGTTTGACAAATGTTTTTGATTCAATCTTTCTGATCAAATCAAAATGAGAGTATAATTGAAAAGTCACTCTAGATTTTTTTACATTAATGTGGGTCTCTCTCAGGACTCTATCCTTGGACCTACTTTGTTTCTAATTTTCATCAATGACCTCCCTGATGTCATCAGTTCCCAACTCTATTTCTATGCTGATGACACAACTATTTATTCTTATCTTGATAGTATGTCTAATTGGTTCAATAAGGTCAAATTTGCAGCTAGTCTAAAAAATTACTTACAATCTGTTGTTAACTGGAGTAAGAAAAGGCTTGTTAATTTGATTTCTTCCAAAACCACTCTTTTAATTGTCTGAGATAACTTTTTTACCTTTCATCAGCCATGTTGATGAAAGGTAAAAAAGGAGAGTGACTTATTGCACATTCTCAGGTGAACGTTTTCTACTGACAGGATGTGGAAAGATTATATTGAACCAACTGCTAGGTCTGCTGCTTCACTGTGTTGTGAGCGACAATTTTTCTCACGAGAATCTATCTTACACATTTATAAGTCAATAAGTCTTCTATGCATTGAATATTTCTGCCACATCTGGTCTGGTACTTCTGTTAATTATTTAGAGATTCTTGATAAAATACAAAAAAAAAAAAAAAAAATTTGCAATGTTATTAGTCCTGATCTAGCATCTTAGCTTCAGTCATTTTTCCAATATTCTAATGTAGCTTCCTTGTGCCTTTTCTATAAATATTTTCATAGTAACTGTTCTGATGAGCTTTCCTTTTTGGCAACTCAACTTTATGAATTGTAGTGCATTACTAGATTGGTAGCTAGGTCTCACAATTTTGCAGTTGAAATTGCTAAATGTAACCATAAATTCTATGCTAACACTTTCTTCCCTTGCACCTCTTGCTTTCCTGTCAACTTTGATCTTCAAAAATTTAAATGCAATGTCAATTGTTATTTTCTGTTTTCTTATTTTCTGTTCTTTTCTTGTCCCCTCTCTTAAATGATTTTTCTCCTGTTCCTTCACTCAGTACCCCACCATGTCTTAGTGGCTTTATCACCTTGCTTGGGGTGAAATAATTAACAAAAATGTCAAAACATTATCTGGCACATTCAAAAGAATTGAATACTTTCATTAAACTAGATGAAGCAGTTTACTATCCAGAGAAAATAAAACATAAGTTCAATAAAAAAAAAAAAATGATAATGCAAGAAACTTTAAACAGCTAAATTAGCATTTCACCCATATATTTTTGTACTGGAATAAATTACATTCACTACAAACTTAAAGTTTATCACAATAATTTCAGCATTAACTTGAATAAAGATTTATGTAAAAAAAAAAAAAAAATTCTGATTTGGTTATGTATTATTCAACAGCCTGTTAATACAATACATGCTCCACTTGGCAAAATGAATAAATTTCTAGGATTTTGAAGTTCTATCACATACTTTCTATTTACCAGATTTAGTAGATTTTATTTGAAGCCAACTTTGGTGCCAAGCCTATTCATGGTACACCTGGTGAGAATGAAATTTACCTGCAAGTCTGTAAAACTATCATGCTAACCATGCTCCTGAAATTTGCAAACTATTGTTATAAACTGACAAATTTGAGAGGATCATTTGACACTAGACACAATAAAGGCATCCAAACACTTTGATTTTATTTCATGTACCCACATATGCATTGTTCCATGAAATAAATAGTGTATTGAAAAGAGATTAATTATATAAAACATTTTATTTATATAATTAAATTACTTCAACTAAATGTCTATTGTAAAATAATTGGACAATTTTAAGCATTTGTATTATATTGCACTACAGAAATATAAGTTTAAGTGTTCTTGGCATTAAACTGAAATAATCCTTTCAGCTTCTGTTGCAATAAAACTTTGTGTATCCTTTTGTTTCTTGAAGGAAATTGAATGAAATTTATTAATTAGTAATCTATATACATATCTATATTGGACATTCTGCATATTAATTAGAATTTTTCACTGGTTGAGATGCAGGTAAGGACATAAACCTTTGACCATAAAAGATAGTAAAAGCAATGGGTTGGTCAGTGTAGCTAATATTAGTTGTAAATTTTATGAACCCTGTTCTACATGGGATGTTGACTTTATACTCTATTTAAAATTATACATATTTAACTCTGATTTTTCATGGGTTTCTACTGACTGATTTTAGAGAGAAAAAAAACGTGATTCACTGATTCAACTGACTGCTGTCTATTCCACTATGCTTCTTGTTAGTATAAGAATATACATTCCCTCTCAATTTCTGGAATCCATCTCTGCTGGACTTCAGATACAGTCAGCATCATTTGGCTAAAACCATAGGAGCACTTTTCTTTTTTTTTTTTTTTTTCTTTAGCTTAAAAAAAAGCTGGAATCACCTAAATTTCTTGTGCAACCAAATTTATTTGGTATTAAGCCATCTTTACTAAATATTGGTTCATAGCCAAATATTGAACAAGCTGTTCTGAAAATTGATTGTACATTTTCTTTTTCTTTCTTTAAACCAGCTCTCACACTTCATTAAAGGAATTTTTTTTATTATGGAATGAAAAAATATTTTAGCAAAGAAATTTGCTCTTTCTAAAATGATTTTTAACCCTACTTTTTCTATACTTAACCCTTTTCTTTAACAGTTGAAAGTTTTAGGATTTACATGAGTAAAGAAATGTCTAAGATGTTTGATCTTCAAGATCAAATCTTAATATTCTTTCCTAATTTTAATTACAATTAATTTGATTATTGCTCAAATGACACCAGTATAAAATCTAACAACAGTTTTATTTTAATGTACCATGTATCTTAAAGGTCTATCAGACATATAAACAAATTTAACTTGAGAATTGTATTCAAAACATCAAATCAAACTTCATTGGGCTTAATATACAAGTGATAATATTACTCGTCAATTTATACAAATTTATTCAGAGCCTACAAAGTCATTTTAAATTAAGATTTTATTTTCTCAATTGTAATTTGTGTTGATATTACATTTAATAAGGTACTACAAAAACATTTAGATGTAGTTACATAGTGTTTTTAGAACCTTAATTTTGATGCTTATTATATGGGCTCATATTTTATATGGATCATCATAGTACTAATTTAATGTACACCGCATGAGTTTACACAAGATCACTACAAACCAATCATTTTTAGTACAGCATAATATGGAATTTATTTTCTATGAACTGTCAGTGTGTTCCTGTAATTATCAGAATATCACTATATTTTCTCCAAATAATGTAATTACAGTATTCATTGATTATCAAAGCGGGATCTATGTTCTGCTTCTTTGTGCATTTACCAATTGTTCCCCAATTATGTGCATATGCAAAAGAGATACCTTCTTGTTGAATTTTTGATCTTCCATATTACTAAAGTTTCTTAAGTTTTATAAATTATGCTGAATTTTTCATAGTACAGTCTATATAGTTATTCATGCAAGATTTATATAAAATATCTATTGATTTGGCTGTAATTTAAAACTAATAATGACTAAATTCTATTGATCCCTGATGTACCTTATATTCAAAACATTAACCGTTTGTGCTGATGTTTTCTTCTTTATTATTAGATGTTTTATACAAGAAGACTCAATCTGGCTTCAAGTGCTTATGGAACCACTATTTGATTAGCTTATTTCTCTTTGTCCACACTGCAATCTTTTACTATTTTTAAAGCTCTAAAAAGTATTTTCTTGTGTTTCAGATGTCTGGATCAGAAACTGACGTGAGTGATTTTGAGATTTCTTTTTTTTTTTTCTTTTTTTTTTTTTTCTTTCACAGATGTTAATGTGTCTTTTGAAGCTGTTGTGCCAATAGTCTTCAATTGTATAAGAATTAGTTTAAACTTTTTGTTTCAGACCAGTAATCGCTATATTATTACTTTCAAAACATGAGTTTAAATATTCCTAAACTATGTAGGTCTTTTATTTTTCTCTGCAGTAATCTTTTTAAGTTGATAGCAATTTTTTTTAAATTTATACTTTCTGCTTGTATTTTTTACTTTTTTATTGTGTGATTATATATGATATAAACACACATTGTACTTGTAGTCATTTAGTAATTATTGGTCTTTACTACCAAAAATGCCTTGTTATTTATTTTTGACATTAATTTTGGAAAATTATATTTTATAAATAGTATGTTGAAGTCAAATTTGTAATTTGACCTCTTCAAACATCTCCATTGATTGCATATTAAGACTGGTAATTCAATTAATGTGGATGCTGATTTTCATATGTACAGGGTGCAATGGATAAATTTTCATCTAAATTACACAAAAATGAAAATAACACTGACATCTTATTTTAAGAGGTATATTTACCAAAATTACACAAAAATATTAAATACTTAAGAGTAAATTTATTTAATAAAATTGCTATTGGCTTCATCCACAGCCTCCAGACGTCTTTAGAATCTCCTGCAACTCTTCTGGCCAGAATCTTCTTGTTTAAGTTGGTGAATGCTGCCATAATCTTTGCCTTCAGTTCATCTTTGGTGATACAAGGAGTTTTGTTGGTTTCTCTTTTTCTCCCAACTCTATCCGATACGTAATAATCAAAGGCGTTGCAGTCTGGAGAGTTAGGTGGCTGGATGTAAGGGGTGATGTAGCAGAAATTGTCTGACCGTAATGTTTGGGTTCTGCTGCTTGTGTGGCATGGTGCAGAGTCCTGTTGCCAGACATAGGATCTTCCAGCATCTTGACCTAGGGTAGCACTACCTCCCTGCACATGGACCTGATTGACTTGGAGGGATTATTCTTCAATCATAGCCTGGATCTCACCAACAAATTTGAGTTCTTTTATTATAAGAATGATCAGAGCAAGTTTTTTGAGCAGCCCTACCTTCATAATCACCATTAAACTCGTACAACTCTTTCCAAATCCTCTGAACTGTCCTCAGATTGATACTCACTCTAAAATGTTTATATTGGAGTGTCCAGAATGAAGCAGTGCAGCATTTCTGGTGGATTGAATTGTGTCATGGTGACTTTTTCCAACTAACCCTGCTATACTGTGCAGTCAACAAAATCAAAAACAAAGAAAGCACGTGTGCAAAATTTAAAATATAAAATTGTGACAATTTACCCATGACACCCTGTACTATATCAGCTTGTTCAATTTTGTTTCAATATTAGTTATTTTATTAAAATTAGTTTAATTTAGGTAAGGAAAATCCATTGGATTGTCTGAAATTTTGACTTCTCTTCCTTAAAGTTAAGCACTAACATATGCCTACAGTGAGCTTAGAAATAACAAAAATATTGTAATTTGGAAGAATAAATCCAACATTTTTATTTTAAACCTGGGTAATTAAAATTAAAAAAAATAAATAAAAGTATCCAATTATTACATTTCGTATCTACTCCCAGTAATATATACAGCACGTGTACATTGTAATTACTAAGAAATACACAATTTTACAAACCTTTTAATTGTACCCTTTTTTTTTCTATAAGCATTTTTTGAAAATTTTATTTATTCATTATGAAGATTAAATGATAGAATTGTTGTTGTGGGTGGGCCACCTTTTGTCTCTTGTCAACCAATATTTTTAGATTCAGACCACCACTGATTATTATCCTGGCTACCTATACAGGAGTGTAAAAATACACATATGTTTATGAATTCTTGTGTCCTTTGGGAGAGTGCATCTCCAATAAAAACAATTATATTTGTACACTGGGCACACATGCACAACACTCTCATAGATTAACTTACCACTTACTGAAACTTAGTGCAATTTGCATGCATATCAGTCATCAGCAAAATCATTTAATATAAGACAAATATTACTAGATAATACCAAAGTACTATCTAGCACAGTGTAAAAAAGAAACTTAAAATATTCAAAGCTATTATAAAAAAGAAACAATTTGCTTGAAATAAAATATATTTCACCACATGGGAATGACATTTTAAAATGTATATAATACATTTAAGAATGTTGTTTCTGGTGTTATCAATCTCTATGAAAATGTGCTATACATGACATCACATCACTTAAGACACATATATTTGAAATGTTACATTACAAAAAATACCAGAACAAACTAAATCCTGTCTACAAAACTAACAGCCTCTAATTATTGATAATAACAGTAATTGTTGAAAGTACTCAAACAAAAGTGAACAAAAATATGAACTTTGGATGGTATATCCACAATTTTGATTTGGATGTGCAATAACTTATTTGAAAATTGTGAAAATACAATAACCAACTGACCTTGTCAGTTAAATTTAATGCAACCTGTTTAAATTAATTTTTTGTTGCTTAAATATACATTAGCCATAAAATAATAAACTAATACTAAATTTAATTTTGTTAGGACAAAAATGTTGTTAATACCATATGGAGATATCTTCAACTTTCTTTATGATTTCTTGTATTTTTGATAGTAATCTCTACATTGAAAAGTCATTTTGTTTGTAGCAAATACAATTAGAATGAGTATTATTATTCATGGTTCTAGTGAGCATTTCTGATATATTAAGTTTGTCTTTAAGCATTATAGTATAAAGTTGTTCAATATTAAATTGCTAATTTTAATTTTTTTTATTTGACATTCTCCACCCCACCCATACATACAGTCAAATATGAATAACATTTCAACTTGTAATTCTTTTTATTTCTACGAGTTATACTATTAATGGAAGAACTGTAAAATTTTGGTTACAAAAATTTTCAAAATTGAGATCTTAGTCTTAAAAAAGAAAAAAAAATGAGTAAATAAAAATTTGGAGGTTGTAATGAAAAATTATTTCAAACTTGCAATCAGTCAATGTATGATGGGGTTGATGCTCAAAAAAATCTGACCAGAAATTTGAATTTTGATTTTTTTTTTTTTTTTTTTTTTATTTATCATTTCGGAGTAATTGACAAAAGACATTAATACATGTTTTATTGGAATTGAATGAGGGAGAAAAATATCAGACACATGAAAAACTGCATTAATCCTGTTCAATGATATGAAATTGATCTATTTTTAGATTGTATAATTAATTTTTTTTTTTTTTTTTTTTAATGGATTTTGTCTAACCAGAGAAGTCCATCACATTGGCTGAAAAATGGATGAAAATCTGAAACCTGATCCCAAACTACATCATCACTCTTGGAGGGTTATAGGGAGTGTTTGATAGTGGTCTGATAGTTTCCTTAAAAAAAGCTTGAACAATGCATATAAATATTTAGGCCAGTTTTGAAATAAGAGATTTAAAACTCAAACACTACCCACTTTGATAAATTGGAATGTTATTTTACTGCATTGTAAAATAAGTTGCAGATGTGGATTTTATTCCTCCAGCCTTTCTGATATAGATTATCTTTTAAGTATGCTGAACATTTTCCTTTTAAAAGGAAGAAATAAAACTGAAGAAACTTTCCATGAATTTATTTTCTGACTGACTTCATAAATCAAGAGAACTGTTTACTGCCAAGATAGAATAAATGCATAAAATCTAAAGAATATTTTGCTTTGGTAAAGAATATTTTCAAATTTAAACAAATTGTCCATTTTATATTGAAAACAAATGTTTTTTTTTTTTTTTTTTTTTAACTAATGTTCCTATAAATTTTTTTGCAGTGTGAAATTATTTTTAGATTCATTCATGTAAGATCTTGTGATTAGAATATTAAAGGTCATTAATCAGTATTTGACTATGAGAGTGTAGTTAATTCATTATTTAAATTTTTTTTTTAACAAAACTATATTTTCTTGTTTGATAATTAAATACCTTAAAGTATATGTTTGGAAGTTATTTTCATCTTTTATATTTTAATATTATGCTTGCAATACAAAGTTATCCTTGTACTACTCCCCACAAAATAATGACAAACAACAGTTATCCTTTCAGTGTAAGTTATAAATATTAATTAAAATTCCAAAAGCATACACTGAGTATTGTTACCTACTGTTAGTTTTGATTGTTGTGTAATTATAGCAAAGAAAATATCATCTTGTAAATCCAATCTGGCTGCAAGATTTATAGGTACACCCCCCCCCGTCCCCCATTTAGGGAATTAGAACTGTTTCTGAAACATTGTTATACATGAACCTGAAAACATATTTGGTACATATCATTGGCTAAATAAATGATTGCAGTAAACTACAGTATATCTCTACTGTATGTGTGATTTGGGTAGCTTGAATGTTTCCAGATCCTCTTTGATTACTTTAATCTGTAACAGCCAATAGCAAGTGTAGCTGTGACTCCATTGTAAAAATCACTTGGGTCATGGCCAGCTATTTTTATTACTATCATCTTAAGGCTGCAGTTATTACCATTTTCCTGTCTGTCTAATGACCTATTAAACATTTGTTTTATTGTTAGTTTTAATTGATATTTAATTTTTATTTGAGATGAGGAAGGAACATTTGGGGTGTTATAGATAAGCAAATTTATATTACTGGATACTGTTTTTGAAGATCTAAGTATCTGCTATTTGTTATTTTTCCTTTTTTTTTATTTTGAATCTATTCTTTCTATCCATTTTTAAAACCTTTTATATAATAGTCTTACAGATATTGAAACTCTTTAGTTTAAATCTTAATCTGTAATCACACACCATATATTGTGTAATTTATTAAAGTTTTTAGAATCCTTTTTCCATGTGTAGCTATGAAATATCTGCTCCATTTGTTTATATTTAATGAATTGTGAGATACATGATAAAATGGTATCAACGTTGAAGAAGAGACTAGGTTTATTCTCCAGTGAATGAGGCCAAATAGATTATCAAAACTTTTAGATAACTTACTGCTTCTTATTCTATTTGTGGTTTCATTAAATACCTAAGAATGATACTATTAATGTCAATAAATCAAAATGTTTTTATTTGCATCCAACTGCTCGTTTTCTGACCAGGTCACATTTCTATCTTTTTAAATTCTTGAATGTGTATCTTTTTTTTTTTTTTTTTTTTTTTTTTTTTCATGAAGCAGCATTTTCCTGTAGATTCTATATCACTGCATGCAGTTTATTGTTTATTGTTGTGAATAACTTGGAAAGCAGCCATTCAGCTCTTACCACAGTAACTATTAATTTGTGAATCCTTCTCCCTTCAAACAGCAATTTGCACAAGGGAAGTCTGAGAGACTCTCAGATGGCGATGCAGATGACAAGGATAGGGTAAATAATCCTTACACTCCCATATTTATATTTTGCCTGTTTGCTTGTCTTTCATTTAATTTTTTTTTTTTTTTTTTTTTTTCTTTCAAGATTTATCCAGAATTTTTATTGTATACATGTTATATGTAGTATATATGCATTAATTCTCTGTGGTGTTTTTGTGTGTGATGTTTAGATAGTTGCATGTGTATCCAACATGAGTGTAATCTGCATGGATATTTATTATAAGCAGTGGATACTAGCCTAAACATTCTTTCTCACTTGTTCTTCTTTCAATCTTGTTGCTCTTTGGTAACATTTATTTGTTGTGTATTATTATAAACACTTGAAGTTCCTTATTTAGGTAAAAAAAAAGTTATTGCTTAGAAATTTTGCATGAACATTGTTCATTCAATCTCCTGAAATTAAATACTTGACCTTATTTGTGCTATATTTGAATTCATCAACTTATGTGGTGCTGTAGTTCTTATAGCCTTTTTTAGTTTTGTTATCTGAACTGGAGGATTAATAAAATGTAAATTGTATCTTGAGTTTTACTAACAAAAACAGTATTCTTTATAGTCATCAGTTGTTGGCTCTGCAAATAGTTGTTGAATTTATCACACAAAAGGTTTTTTACTGTTAGAGAAATATTTTAAGATTTAAAATTATTTGAAACTAATGAAGAAAAAAAACAAATATACTAATATTGAATACAATTTATAAAAATAAATGCATTAAGAATCCATTAGTTTTTATTTGAAGTTTTGTCGTGTAATATTTTAAAACTTATTTTTATAGATTCACAGCCATAATAATCATTTTTTTTATTGATTTATTCACCAGCTATTATAAAGTTACATAGTATGGATCTGTTTCAACAGTTATAATCTCTGATTGATTAAAAATAATGCTACCATTAGGCAAAATTTATTACCTTAAAACAACTGTAAAGTTACACTTGTACTTTTCATTCAAAAACATTTACATTGATAACCATTTTGAAATAAGTAACTCTTAAGATTATCTACTGTCTCCAGCTGAAAATTCAATTTTAACAGCACTTTAGGATAGTTATATTTAAGAATGTCAGATCTTACAACTGTGGATGTGCAGGTGGTGTAACAGCAGCATGGAATGAGGAATTGAAGAGCTGAATTTTAATTTCAGTCAGGTTCATTACATTCACTTATGTGCAAATAACCTTGGGAAAAGTATGAATCCGTCTCCTCTCCCCAAGCTGTAAGTTAAATAAGACTTTTATCTGGAAAATTTATCTCAAAATATTTTTAATGCAATATCCACTCGCCCAAAAAGAAAAAAATTCTTACAATCCAAAATGTGTTGGTTTAATAATCCACAAAAATCAATGAAATCAATCTTATAACCTTCAGTAATGTATTAAATATCCTCAACACAAATAAATTTGCTTTATATCATTTTGGCTTCATATAACAAAATGTTGCTTAAATGACTTTTAACAATCTTTTAAAATGTTTCTGAAATTGAAACTATGAAATTTTAAACAATTTCAACTGGGCAAGAAAGATGTCACTTTGTTGTGATAGGAATTTTTTTAATTAGTTGATTTAATTCATATGTCTGGCAAACATTTTTCTCACTTGCTTTTATGTTATATACAATGAAGGGGGAAAATAAAACAACAGCACCCTGAAAGAAGATGCCAATTTTGACCTGGGTACAATATGTGCATACAAGATATTATGTTAAAATTTTCAAAGTCTATAACAACCAAACATTGCACCATCTGTGTGTGAATTTTAAACAATGACACCTGTCATAATGTTCAGCAAGGCAAAAGAGTCCAATGCAAGCAGGTATCGTATATCATAGATGTAGTACATATGCCATGATAGGAGGTTGTATTGTGGGGCCTTTGAGTGGCTGTAGGGTAGTTTCAGAATTGCTCTGCATGTTGGGCATGACACAACAGTGTGTTTTGATCTTGGTTAAAGTGGTCAAATGAACATTCCTACAACTTGTAGACCAAGTTCTTGATGGCATGCCAAGATTGGTGCAATTGTAAGAGCAGCAGTGGTTGCACAGTCTTCATATCACTGGTTGGCTCAAATTTGGTACCAGAAATGTCACTCTAGACTGTTAGGAATCATTTATATGGAGCAAGTCTATGGGCGTACATGCCAGACTTTCACTTATATCACAACATTGTTATACATGTTTCTATTATTGTCACAAGAAGGCCATTTATATACGCAGCAGAGAATTGAGAGGAACATTGGGATGCTCATCTTCAGTGTTTGGAGAGAGAATATTGAACAGTGTGTGTGTATATATATATATATATATATATATATATAAAACTTTGTTCAGTTTTGCTGCCATCTCTGCAATAAGGTGATTACTGTTCCAGTCAAGTAATGTCCACTCACATGATGCCTGTGCTGTTCACCATGTTCAACCACTTCCCTGGCTGGAATGATTTCCAGATCTGTCTCCCCCACCCCTACACACACATTGAACTCCAAGTCTAGCATAACAGGTGCAAATAGCACAATGTATCACAGGATGGTATTTACCCAACCATATGATTGCATACATGTTTGAGCACAGGCCTATGTTAATATATATATATATATATATATATATATATAATAATAATAATAATAATAATAATAATATGAGGTTACTGTAGGATCTCCTACACACTATTTACAAATTAATTTCTACTTGCTCATTAAATATTTTACCAGTTATTTAGCTGTTTTTCACTGAATGCTGATACTTTTTCTGCTGCTATCATTGTTATTGAAATAATTCCTATTCCATATTGCATGGTGTCATCTAACAATAGTCTCTTAAAGATATTGCATGTTTCTATTGTTGGGTTATAAATGTTATCCTTGATTTCTATCTGTGCTTTCTCTTAAGAAAATGCAGTCTAAAACAGTATATTTTTTGTATATTTTTTGTTTATTTGTAGTATTTCATAATTCAAAATATCTACCATTTATTTTATACTCTTTCAGGTTTACTTCACCTAATAGTGTTTTAAAAAAAAATTAAATGAAGTATCAGAGTTTTTGTAGAATTAGAAAGAATTAACTTCTTGGATTTCAAATGAACAATAATTTACCTTACATGTTCTTAATTCATTCTTCACTGCATGTGTTTTATCCAACTTCAGGTCACATTAGATGTGTGAGTTTTATTTTTTGCCAGATCAGATCTTATACTAGTTTCTTTTTGCTATATGAAAAATATTGCATACTATGCATTTTAAATTTTTGTTAGATTTATGCTTGTCAATCTTCAGTATGTCCTTGTAAATCTTCCATTCATGTTTTCATGCCATCATACAAGATTATTTTTCTTTTACATTCATTTATAATTGGCAAAATTGGTGTAACAAAAATAAGGTTTTCTTTATTTCTTTTATTTTTTTTATTCACTTTTTTGATAATCCTGAAATGTTGATTCTTTCCCTTGATGTGCTTAATAATAAATGCAAATATTTTTTTCCAGATATAAATATTGAAAGAAAGTATATCACTTGAATTTGTATTTACAGCTTTAAAAGAAATGAAAGTGATAGATGAAATTGCCTATATTATTTATCATTTTTTTTGTTTGGCAATATTTTACAATTTGAATAACTATATTCAAGAAATTAATAAATAGCCTAGGTGAAATGGTTCTTAAACTATTTTCTAGCCTTTTTACATATCTGAAAAGTAATTTTATAGATATATAAGCTTGATTATGCTTTTGATACCAAATTTTCACAGTTGATTGGATAACTGTATGATGCTGATGCCTCACTCTTTTTTTTTTTTTTTTTTTTTTTTTAATCATTTCACTGCTAAGCAAGGCAATAGTCACAAGGAGCTAGTGAGTATTAAAGAATATAAGAGAAAAAAAAACATTATTAAAGATAGAGAAAGAAAACAATAAAAGAACTGGAATTAAGAAGACATAAATTAATGATTGACATTACATTTAAATTTTTAGCATAGAACTTTGCTACATTTAGCCATTTCAGCTGGAAAATATGAGAACTTGCCACCAATCAAGTACTACACTTAAATTAATAAAGTCTAGGTGCAATAGAGAAAAGTTCATCAGAACAATTACCATGAAAACATTTATAGAAAAGACACAGGGAAGCTATGATACAGCAGTGGGAAAGTAACTGAAGCAAAGATGACAGGCCAGGGCCAATAACATTGCAGACTCTTCATTTGTATTTTATCAAGAATCTCCAAATACTTAGCAGAAGCACTAAACCAGATATGATGGCAATATTCAATGCATGCATGAATGAATAGTAGACTTATAAATGTGCAAGATGGGTTCTGGCAAGAAAAATTGTCTGATACAACCAAGTGAACCAGCCTTCCTAGCAGCAGACTTAGCAATTGGTTTAATATAATCATTCTACTTTGTATCAGCAGAAAACATTAGCCTGAGAAGGGTAATGTATCACTATTCTGGAGGTTAGCATCAACCATGCTGATGGAAGTTAAAAAAAAGTTCTTTAAAACCATTAAGAGAGCATTTTCAAGGTGTTAAAAATAAGCCATTTCTTGACTTGGTTAACAGATTATAGGTCATTTTTTTAAATCAGCTGCCAATTTGACTTCATCAAACTGATCAGGTTTACTGAAGTAAATGATTATCGTCAACATAGATACTAGGTTGAGAACTGATAACATCAGGCAGGTTGTAGATGAAAATTAGGAACATAGGTTCAAGGAACACCTGCATTAATGCAATAAGATCTAGATGAGTGGTCATTCAAGACAACTTTAATTTTGTGATCTGATAAGAAAGATTGAATCAATTCAAAAATTTGTCCTCAAAATACCATAACCTTTCAAGACCAGCATGCCAAATCCTGTTAAATACTTTTTAGCTATCCAAAGCAACAGCCCAAGCTTCACCATTTTTACTTAAAGCTTGATAGAATTGTTAATACATCAGCAGAAGTGAAAGCCATGTTGCTTATCTGAAAGAAGACCGTTCTGGGTGAGATACTTAACCAATTCAGAGTTGGTTAGAACCTCTCCAATATTTTGCCAAAAAGAGGTAGAAGACTAATAGGCTAGAATAGTTAGAAGGATGAAACAGTTCATTAAGTTTTCATTAAGTTTCAGTTTTCAGTTTTCATTTCATTAAGTTTTTAAGGACTAGAACGACAGAAGAGGTTTTCCAACAAACAGGGAAGCAAGAAGCAGTAAGGCATTTATTGTAGAGTTTATAGAGAACAGGAACACATTTCTTAAGGACTATTGTAGAGATATCATCAAATCCATATGCTTTGAGGAGGATCCAGTTTAGAGATGATAGCCGAAACCATGGACAGTTGTATGCATATTATTCAATAGAGACACATTTCTAAGTGGAAAGTCTAGCAAAGATACTCCCAGATGAGTCAAGAGTAGAATTTGAAGAGAATTTATGAGCAAAACATTCTGCCTTATCAGCAGATGTTCACACATCAAAATGAGTGAAGAGAAGAGGAATAGACGACATACTCTTATTTAACATAGTTTTACAGAGCTGCCAGTAGACACAAAAACCAAATTAGTTAGAGGTTATACCATGCCTCATTCTGTCAACAGATACTTAGCCTCTTTGAAGACACACTTACAATTATTACGAGCAGTCACAAAGCAGGTGTGTGTTGTGATTGGAACAATCATGCGGTACAGCCAGAAAGTGATTTCTGTGGGTTATAGTGGCTGAACAGGCTGGTATGAACCAAGGAGAATATTATGATGAATAAGTTTGAAACCCCTAATTATTTTTTTTTAGTCATTCTTGCACATTTTTACTAGTATCTTAGTTCCTCAACTTTTGATGTCTCAAAGGTATTACAAATTGTAACCACACTTTTAAAAACCCTTATATTTTTCTCTTTGATTAGATATTATTTTTAAAAAAAAGTAATATAGACGATGCCTTGAAACAAGTTAACATTTAATAATATTAATGTGAAGATGCCAAGAAGAGAAACCATCAGTTTTTCTATCATTTTATAAGATTTGAAAGATTTAATAGCTGAATTCATTATGAGAAATGTAAAATGGCCTCCAGCTGTAAATGGCATGTGTAAAAGTTACCTTGGGTAAGTTTTACACATGTAAATGCTTTTTCTATGATCTTTATTTTTACAGTAATCTGAGAACAAAGAAATTCACTGAAGCTTTTTATTTTTAATGACAAACTGACCAACAGCAATGATATATCTTTACAGATT
Source organism: Acanthosepion lycidas (assembly GCA_963932145.1). Classification (NCBI taxonomy): domain Eukaryota; kingdom Metazoa; phylum Mollusca; class Cephalopoda; order Sepiida; family Sepiidae; genus Acanthosepion; species Acanthosepion lycidas. The sequence goes on along the minus strand of OZ010591.1, from coordinate 54,195,258 downwards.
TTTTTCAAAATTGAAACAAAATAAATTATTCATTTAATTATAAATTTCAGATCCAGTTTGATACTGGCAGTCCTAATCTCCAAAGTGATACTGGTGGGTTTCAAGTTCCTTATGTTGGTGCCACTGGTTATAATGACAGTGAGTACATTTTTTTTTATATTGTATGTAATTAGATATTCTAAAAAAAAAAAAAAAATTTTTTTTAATTTTTTTTTTTTTATAGCTATAATATTTAAAGTTGAAATATGACAGAGACTTTTAATAATTTAGTGAATATCATAAATTACCTGAAAGTGGTCAATAATAATAATAATAATAATAATACTTTCAAATATTTAAATTTTCTCATTGAAATCTCCTGAATCTGTTAATATAAACATTGGTTAAAAGTGACTATATTTTTATCTTCACTGTCTTAACAATTTTAGAATTTCTAACTTAGTAGTCTTTGAAATATTGCAACTGGGCTGTAGTTTTTTTTTTTTTTTTCAAATTGCCTTAAAAACAGTTTGCTTTTTATTGTCTTTGTCTAGATTCGCCATCACAACGTCGAAGATTATCTTCTGATTTGGAGTCTGCCCGTCCATCATCTCTGGGAGAGGAGGAGTTACAATTACAGTTAGCCTTGGCTATGAGTAAAGAGGAACATGAAGAAGAACTTAAAAAGCAAAAAAGTGATGACATAAAATTAGCCATGGCAATAGAACAAAGTAAGAAAGATTCGAGCGATGAGGTAAATAAACCATTTCCTGCTTATTTTTCTCTTATCTGAACCACGTTTTGTTCATATTCCTGTTAATTTGTAATTCAAACCCTTTTTAAAGGGATTTTATATATGGTTATAGTGGTAGGACACAAAATAAGAACAATTTAGTAGATTCATTTGGGGATACATCTCTGTGCATAAAAAGTATCTAGAAAGTAATCTGTTATCATAATGGGCTTTACCATTACTGATTGTATGGTAATTCGAATTAAACATTTGCTCTGTAATAGTATGCTGTACTTGGAAAGAATAGGTTTGACGGGTATCAATATGTTGAAACTTTTAAGCTTTTTACTAAATGCAGCTTCAGACATTTACCAAATGGGCATTATAAATCTTGATGGCTTACCTATGTGTGAGATCATCAATTTAAAGAACAAAACAAAAAAATGTACCTTGTATATATTTTTTTTTTTTTTTTTTTTTTTTTGCATGGGCATTTTTTTCTTAAGCAATTACACTGACACTTTGCAGACATATCTCTCTTCCTGCTATTAGGTTTTGTAATATGACTTAAAATTTCAATCATTGAAATCAAAAAAGGTAATATTTGTTTGGGCTATTTCTCAAAGATGTAGCTATTAGCAAATCAAAAAAAAAGCAACCTTTTTTAACCTCAGTTACTACTAGTTATTGTAATTTGTCTTCTTTTTTTTTTTTTTTTTTTTTTTTGATTTGTAAACTGCATTTAACAATATCATGATGATATTTGATTTAAAAGCAAAGATATTTACCATATAGAAAAGATATCCTTATGAAAGTATTTATGTTAAGTTCTATTAATTCTTTACTAAGTTTAGCAAGCACCTCCTAAAAGTAGTTCTGCAAGAGATAAAATAACCTACTGGAGAAATAAATGTACATTTTTCATTGGCATAAATAGTAAAGAAAATAATTCTATCAAAGGAATTTTTTACATAACTAAATAAGTGAATATGTGTAGATATTTTGTCTAATAAAATAGGGATGTATATTAAAAAGTATAGTTTTGATATTAGGGAATGTAATAAAATTTGTTTCATAGCTAACCAAAATAGGAACATTTCAAGATATATGAAGTAATAATTGAGATACATCAAATGAGATATCCTTTAAAATGCTTTAGTAAATATTTTTTTTTTAAATAAAAGACAAAAAGCTAGAAATATTTGAGTAAAAGAAATGTACATGTAAATTGTCAGACAATTCTTTTCTCATAAGATTAGTTGATATACATATATAATAATCATTGCTGTTATAAATCGGCAGTTGATAACAAGTTTGTCATTCATTTTTTTTTTCTTTTTAGTCTTTAAACTAGAGAAAATGGATTATTAAATTATTTTTTTTTTTATATCTCTTGATATAAAACATTAAAGAAAATTCCAAAGTGATTTCTAACTGTATGTTTATATGTTCAGTTATAATGTACACTATACTAAAAAATATTACTAAAAATGAATTTATTTCTTATATTAATCTAACTTTAAATTGAAGGAAAATTAAATATGTGGTATTACCAGAATGTCTGCAAAATTTGATATTTTTATTTTTTACCAGCATTTTTTCTTCCTCTTTCTTAAAACTACCAAGCAAACTAAAAACAAAAATTAATGTTTTCCCCAAATTTTCAGATGACCATTTTAATAGAAATGTTTCTTTAACTTATTTTTAAAGTTTTATGTTTGGATTTTTGAGATGAATTATCATTATTTCTTTTCATTCAGACTAGTGTACTCTTGGTTGTTATACTCGTGTTTTGGTCACCATAATTTAAAAAAAAAAATTTTGAATTGAACCCTTTAGTCAATCTACAGGTTTAGATTGTTCTTTCATTTTCTGTTTAGTGGATTTTTTTTGTTTTTGTTTCAGTTAATTCTCTCATCTATTCACCTGTGTTGCTTGTCTATTTCCTCCACTTCAGAGTATATGATTTTTCTGCACTACCCAACCTGGTATTGAACTCACAACTGCCAGATACATTTTAACCAATGATTTAATCCACTAAACAATGTCGCTTAGACAATACAGTGAAGACTTAAACCTAATGCTTGTACTCGCAAGATAGAAATTTTGAGTGATCTTTCTTTTCTAATCTGAGGCTTCCAAATGGTTTTATCTCTATGCTAGGTCTACTTAAAAGGATGTCAGTGTCTAACATGTGCTGATTCTTTCAGTCATGTTTTCTCCTTCAGTGTTGATCTCTGTAAATCATAGCTTTTCATCCCAGAAATTCAGATAGAAGCAATGACCACTACACATCTGGTGTGACTATGCAACTGCATGAAGGTAGTCTTCATTATTACTATATAACAGTTTAGTTCCTGTTTTTGAAAAAAAAAAAAATTTTATTTTATTTCTCTCTCTCTCTCTCTCTCTCTTCCCTTTTTTTTTTTTTTTTTTGATACCATTCTGTAAGTTAATGAAATAGTTGACATAAACTTGGAAGCTGTCATATTCATTGTTTTGTAAAATCTAATTGAAAAGGATCCTAAAAAGGATCTTTTTTATTTTATTTCTCTTTTTTCTTTTTTAAAGATATATTGTCATTTGTATGTATATTACCTTCAATCTATTTATACCTTCCAAGTTGAAAATGAGAAATATAATTTAAAAAATATTTCCATTAAGGTTGGACTGAATACAATTGTTGTCTTTAACTAATTTTGTTAATGCAAAACTCATTATTAAAAACATTTTGGATCTAAATTTCAGCACTCTATGTATAAAGCTTTCTTGTGCAGTTCTATCCAAAGATTTTTTTACCAGTAAATTTGTAAGATGTTAAAAGAATAGTGTTGATTAAGTTCTTTGTTAGTCATTTATTTTTCTTTTACCTTCAAATTTGTCTAATCAAAATCATGGATGACCAATATGATTCATGAATTTAAATAATTGATCCCATCAGTAGTGAATACCTTTTGCTGTTGTTTACTATCTTCTACCCAAATACTAATAAAATAAATCTGTCTTGCTTGGGGTATTTTTTTGACTTTGCAAGAGGAAATAATGGTTGATGCTCTAATGTCAGTGTACCTGAAACTCATACATACTTGAAATATGAGACTTATGATAGTTATAAAATTAGAATATTACTTTCACATAATTGACAAATTATTTTTTTAATAATTAATTAGCTGAACCTATGGAAATCCTACTCGTTCTGTCAACTAAAATTATTTATTAGCTCATACCTATGTTGTTTTCTCCTAAAATATAAAAATGAAATGCAATAGCACATTTTTACATTTGACAGTTGAAAATTCCAACCTAGCATTAAATATTATTACTAATATTTAATAATCCATTTTCTCTAGTTTAAAGACTAAAAAGAAAAAAAAATGAATGACAAACTTGTTATCAACTGTCAATTTATAACAGCAATGATTATTATATATATATATATATATATATAAAACATTTGTGAAAGAAATATAAATGAAAGCAATGGAATGAATAATAATATCCTAATGGATATGTCATTTGCCTATCACATGGTTGGAGGTTCTTGTATATCTAGTTTATTTAAATGAAGATTCAGGTTACTTCTCAGAAAATATGTATATCATTACAATGTTATTTTTACTAATTCAAATTTATCATTCTTCCTTTACATTTTCCTTGCATGCTAGCTTTCAGTAATTTAACTTCTACATTTATTCAAGACTTGCTGATGAGTCAGTTGCTATTTAGATACTCTATTTTCATTCCTGTGGACAGCAAGACTCATTGCCTTTTTTACACATTTTAAAAGATCAAAGAGGAAAAGGAGTAATAAAACTCTAGACAAACCAAATTCACCTGCTTTTTGCATTGTTTTTTTTCTTAACCTTCTTACTTTCAATTGTGACTTAGCATCATGGTTGTACATTAGAACATGCAGAATAATAGACAATGAACAATGTATATCTTAATTTTCGTTTTATGATTTAAAAAAAGAATTGCTTTTAAAATATGTAAAACAAAATTTCTTTTTTTTTTTTCTAGGTTGACTCATTTGAAACGGGACCAATGAATGCCAACCATAAGAACAATACAGATCCATGGGGTGTCCCCATTCAGGAAACTACCACCATCTCAGACCCTTGGTTAGCTGGTGGTGCTGGTGGTGGTGGTGGTGGTGGTGCCAGTGCTGGCGCTGGATGTTTATCCTCACCCAGATCTGCAGCAGCAGGAACAGAGACCACGACGACAGCTAGTGCCTGGGAATCACCTATTACTCAAAAGTCATCGTCCACTTTGAGAGCCCAAACCCCTGTCACTGACCCTTGGGGTGTACCTATAAGCAGTCCAGAACGGTCCACTCCACAATCAATGTCTACACCTAGTAAGTGGTGATTTTTTTTTTTTTTTTTTTTTTTTTTTATTATTATTATTATTATTATTATTATTATAATTTTAATGTGACATACTTTGCAACATGTATTTTATATCACCGATGAAGATATGAATTAGGATTTTTTTTTTTTTTTTTTTTTTTTTTTTTTTTTTTTTTTGTGGCTCATGAACTGTTTTAAAAATCATTTGTATGATTGTCCATCCTGTAATGGTTGCTAGCACAAAATATGTATTTTTAAAAATTCAAAGAAAAACTCCTGTTCCCATAATTAAGGCAGCTTTTATTTATATATACATGTAAAAAAAAAAAACTGTAAAATAAAACAATGAATCTAACTCTTTGTTGTAAAATATTCAGTACTGTATTTTTTAAAAAGATGCATCCTACATGTATGTAATTGTTTTAATAAAAATAATATTTCACAAAACATTTACATTATTTATAACTGGAGTTTCTTTAAGTTTTCAGTCTCTCTTAAGATGCAAAAAAAAAAATTAGAAATGTTGGCAGATTTTATTTTTCTGCAAATTCATCTTCAATCATTAAAGTTGATAAAAAAGATTTTCTGGTATAAAATTCACAGTAATTTTGAAAAATTCATTCAGTTTGTTCAAACTGCTAAAAAATTATTTTAAAATCTATAATCAGGAAAACTGTTCAATGTCTGTTAAAATGAATAGCCATATAAATAAAACAAAAAACTTTCATTGACAATATACATTTACATTGTAAAAAGTTTTTTTCTACTAGATTTGTTTTATTTTATACCTCTCATTTCAAAGCCCATAGCTTTAATATGGAAGAAAAAATACATGAATTGTAATTTTATAGTTGTTTACAATGTGTAAATAACAGCAGTTTGACATAAATGGAGAAAATATTTTAAATATTTGTTTTCAGATTACTACTTTTATAGAAACACTGATTTTTTTTTTTCCCTCTTAATCATAGATTGTAAAAGTCAAATTATAATCCATATTAGATATGTGCAGAAATTCTTGAAAAATAGGCTGAAAACACAATTCAAAACCTTTTTTTTTTTTTTTTTTAACATTTGTAGACATTTCATAATACACCTGTTATTCCTGATAACTACTTATTCACTGATCATTTAAGTATATAAAGATTATTGCCATGAGAATTTGGTTGTTTGAACTAAAATTCATAACATTTGACTTTTCTCTAATTGCTTTTTCTAAGAAATTATGCACATTACACTTTATTACATTACAGTTTATTTGAGGCTTGTACAAAAATGATCTTGAAAATGTCATTTCAATATTTATTCACAAATCACTTTTAGGTTCTTATTTATACATGATATTTACCTTTTCAACAATTGTTTGAAATTAAAACTTAAAATAGATTGTTAAAACAAAGACTAAATGTTAATTTTCAATATACATAACTTGTATCATTTTATTTTTTCTTTATTTTATTAAGGTCATTATTTTTTATTTAATGTAATGTTTTCTAATATGAACTTTTTAATTTTTTTTAAACATTCCATGTAAGGGCAAAAAAACTGGGAACCAACCAGTTACCTGCACAAATTAACCCCATTCACTTAATAGAAAAAATTATTTTCAGTACACACTGTTTTTTTTTTTTTGTTTTTTTTTTTTTTGTTTTTTTTTTTTCATTAGACATTGTTTGTTTCAGGCTTAAGATATATTAATTTTAGGGTGCTTCCTGTTTAGCCTCAATGAATTTGAGCAAATTTTTTTAAATCATAATTTACTATATCATTTCTTTCATATCCTATGTAGAATTTCCAGATGGAAAGTTCTTGGCCTAATCCAATTCCTAAAATCTGATCAAATTTTTTTAATCTTGTTTTTGAATCAAGATTTCTTCAGCATCCTCTCTCTCTCTCTCTCACTCTCTCACTCTCACTCTCACTCTCTCTCTCTCACTCTCACATATGCATAAATGGGAAAATTATTAGTAGCAAAAAAAAAGAAGATTTCTACAAAATATTTCTCCTTGAGATTTATTTAGTCCAGTTTCTTGGATATCACATTAACAATGGAGTTGAGAGTAAGATGTCTATAACCAGAAAAGAGAAAACAAAGTAGTTCATTTTCATAGAGTAATATACAAGCATGGTGATCATGTTTATATAAATCTTTTCATAAATATGAAAAATACTTTTGTTATTGTATGTCATTCTCCAATTTGGCTCCCATTAAAATATTTCTGCTACACATTTACTGATTTTACATCTCATGTGAAGCTGGCATCTTAAAGTTAAATAATACTTTTTGTGTTTTAATTATTACTATAATATTGAGAATTCATCTGGCTTGTAAAAAAAATACACTGCATCAGCCTTACAAAATATCTAGTTTTCACATTACAGAAAAATTAGCTTTTATTTTTATTTAAATTTGTTATATAATGTTAGGTCTGAAGAAGCCTCTCTTGAATTTTATACAAACTTCAGAATCAGCTTTTAAATGAATTTTATTCCTTTAACATTTGTAACAGTAAATCCAAATCAGTTGTAATTAAAAGAATCCTTGATGTTTGTTAATTTTCTTAATTGTTTCGTAATTGATACTTACCTATTAAATTTTAATTTTATTGCTATGGTCCACTTGATTTTAGTTTTATTTTTACTCTGCTGCATCCATTGTCTGTCTGTTTTTTGTTTTTGTTTTTGTTTTTTGTTTTTTTTACATGAAATGTGATTGTTGTTCCCTGCTATGCTTTTGTTTTGTTGTTACTGTTGTATTGGAAAATGTTGCTGTAGTACTGGTTATGCAATGTTTGCGAATTGTTAATTTTGTGAAGTGGAAATTTGTCAGGTTCTCATCAGTCAGATCCTTGGACTGTTATCAACACAGGTTCACACCCGCAGTCTGCCACACCACAGAGTCCTTGGGGTTCTAGTGCAGCAACAGCAGCAACCCAATCTCTCCCATCTGTGTCCGATGCCTTTGCTCCTCAAATGTCACCTGCTGCTCCTGCAGCCACCAGTAATGGGGTGACAAACAATAGCATTGATGAGGCCTTTGATATGTTGAGTAATCGCAATACAACCACATCCCCAGTACTTAGCACAGAGGACAGGACTGAGGTCTTAGATGGTTTTGATCCTCTGGCTGACCGAGGACGCACAGTTAGTGCTGGTGAAGGTAGTGGTAAGTTATTAGATACATTTTTCTTTATTACCACTTTCCTTGCATTCATATCTTTAACTTCCTACCCTGCATGTTTATTTACACATGCACACACACACACACACACACACACATGCATATATATATATATATATATATATATATATATACACACACACACACATCTTGGAAAATATTTATATTTTTTAATAATTTTATACTATGTAGATATTAGTTTAAACCCTCATTGTTATTGCTATGCACCATTTTGTTTTATGTTTGTGTATATTAAATGTTTACCATGTGTCCACTGTTAACTATTTGTTTACTAGATGTTCATTCTGCACATGTAGGTGGACCTAGCCAAGATACTGTCACAAGAATTTCCAATTTGAAGTAAAACAATTTCAAACATTGGGTTTATTGCTTATAACTGATTTATTGAATAATTGTTTACCTTCAATTACTTTTCACAGGAAGTTCAAGTTCAGACCCTTGGCTCATGTCTGGTGTTGGGAAAAATTTACCAGAACAAGATCAAGTAAAAAAGAAAACACCTAAAGATTTTCTTGGTGAAAATGCTTCATTGGTCAACCTGGATAATTTAGTATCAAAAACATCACCCTCATTACCAAAAGGTATATTATTTTTTTTTTAATTACATCATTGCTGTATTTTTTTTTTTTTTTCTAAAATATTGGCATAATCTGAGTAATTACATTGATTATAGGCTTTAGGTTTTTATTTATTTTTTAATTCCTTAAGTCATTTAATTACTTCTAATTTTAAAAACGTAATCTTTATATATCTGTTCATATATTTGGTTTATTTTATTAGCTGCAGGATAAACTAGATCCTTTCATATAATTTTCAGATTTTTGATAGACAAAAAATCTTCTGCAGTACATTACTTTTTTAAAATCTTGTTATTGTGAAGATAATTTCTCTAAAAAGAAATCAGTTTGGTTCGGCATCCATCCATCTCGGGAGGCGATGGAGTAGTGCTTTTTTTTTTTTTTTTTTTTTTTTTTTTTTAATTCTAGGTGATGGAGCTACATCGCCTCTGGTGACTGTGTAGTCCCACTCTGGACCGGCAGTCTCTCAGGCACTTGGTGCAGATGAAACTGGATGACACAGAGATGGAGGCTGTCCTTGCTTTTCTCCTGGCTCTCTTTGCTGCCTGCTGATCTTCCCTTGTGGCTTCTGCAATCATGATGCTGTCACTGAATGTGGCTCTCCAAAGCTGATGACCCTCAGCCGCGGCCTCCCAGGTGTTGGGGTCAATGTCGGCCAGCTTCATGTCTCATTTGCAGACATCCTTGAAACAGAGCTGAGGTCTTCCAGTTGAGCGAAACCCCCCACAGCTCTCCCTATAGGATGACTTTTGGGATGCAGTCAGCACCCCTGCGCCATACATGCCTTGGCCATCTGAGATGTCTTTGGCAGAGCTGCGTGAACAGGCTGGGGATGCCAGCATTGTTGAAGAACCTCTGTGTTAGTGACCCAGTCTTGCCACAATGTGCAGGAGACGTCTGAGGCAGCGGAGGTGAAAGGTGTTTAACTTCTCCTCACTGGCGTAAGTTGTCCAGGACTCGCTGAGGATGCAGGCCCGGTAAACTTGTAGTTTGGTGTCCTCAGTCAGCTGGCTGTTGTTCCAGACGCACTTCTCTGGCTTGACCATGACTGCAGCAGCCTTCCCTATCCTGGAGATGATTGACGCGAGGTAGGTGAAGGATTCCATCACCTTGAGGTGTGTGCTGTTGATGGCAGCATCTGGGGAGGAGGCAGTGTCTTGTGCCAGGATGTTGGTTTTTTTTAATCTGATGGTCATGCCAAACTCCTTGCAGGAATGGGCCAGGCAGACCGTCCTCCGTGTGGGACATTAGCACAGCGTCATCAGCAAACAGCATCTCACGAATGAGGACCTCACGGACATTGATCTTAGCGCGCAGTCAGGTGATGTTGTAGATTTTGCCGTCTCCTCCAATGCAGATGTAGATGCTCTCTGTGCTGTCACAGAAGGTGTACTGGAGAAGCATGAAGAAGATCCCAAAGAGTGTCGGCACGAGGACACAGCCCTGCTTTATGCCACTGCTCACAGGGAAGGTATCAGATGCTCCGCCGTTGCAGCAGACTGTGCTGTGCATGTCCTTCTGGAAGGACTTGACCATCTGGTGCAGTCTTGGGGGACATCCTACCTTCCTCTGCAGGAGGCTGAAGAGTTTGCTTCTGCTGACCAAGTCAAAGGCTTTTGTCAGTTCAATAAAGGCGATATACAGTGGTTTCTGCTGCTCACGTCACTTCTCCTGCAGCTGGCACAGCGAGAAGATCATGTCCACTGTAGATCAGCCCACCCTGAAGCCACACTGTGACTGGGTACACATGGGAGGCGAGGTTCTGCAGGCGTGGCAAGATGACGCAGACAAAGACCTTCCCGACGATGCTGGGGAGGGAAATGTCGCAGTAGTTATTGCAATCGCTGTGGTCACCTTTATTCTTATAGAGGGTGACAATGTTGGCATCTCACATGTCCCGGGAGACATGGCCCTTCTCTCAGCACAGGCACAGGAGCTCATGGAGATGCCGCAGCAGAGCTGGCTTGCCACTCTTCAGAACCTTCGATGGGATCCCGGCCCTCCCACAGGAGACACAGTCGATGGGTTTTTCAAGTTCTTCTGCAGAGGGTGGGGTATCCAACTCCTCCATGACTGGGAGACTGGGCAAGGCATCTGTCACCATGTTCTGGGTTGCATAAAGCTCCAGGTAGTGCTCCACCTGCTTGCACTGGTCTATAATAACCTCTCCTGCCCTGGACTTCAGCGGAGATGTCTTTATGGGAGTGGGGCTGGTGGCGATTTTGATGCCGGCGTACATGCCTCTTGCATTTCCACTATTGGCAGCCATCTGGACCCTGCTGCACAGGTTCAGCCAGTAGTTGTTGGCACAGTGGTGTGCAGTCTGTTGGGCCTTGCTGTGAGCAGCTCTAAGGGTATCGCGGGTACTGACGCAAGAGTTTTGCTTGTAGGCCAGAAGTGCTTGTCTCTTGGTTTCAGAGGCTGGCTGCATCTCATCCCAGTGAGCTTCATACCAGTCTGCATTTCGACGATCCTTCTTCCTGAATGTTAAAGGGGCCAACTCCTCCCCTGTCCCCTGTAGTTTAGCCAGAGTCTGCAAGGTGCACGGTTACCATGTGTCACCACAAGGAGGCACTATATTGGGCTTGCTGGTGGAGAGGCTATATATACTGGCAGGGGAAGACTTATGCACTCTGCTCCCCTTTTCGCATTTCTGCTAGCCAGCGGCGGTAACTGAAAGCAATAAGCACTACCACTACAGACTACCACACTAGACGCATCACAACAGCAGTTGAGACACACAAAGAAATACTGTTGATATAACTAAAGAACATTTTTGTATAATTACAATTGAAGTAGTATTCGCTTAGAATGGTTTACTGATTTGAAAGAATTAAAAAGCAAACATTCAAAGATCTGTCAAATGAGATATAGAAATATGTCCTTAAGCATTCAAAATTTGATTTATATTTGCATAATGGAACTTGAGAGAAGAGATTAATTTTAACATAATTTGTGTGTATCATAGAGTAATTAAAATGCTTCATCTTTGAGAACACTTGAATAATTTTGTTAATGCTTCGCTATGTTGAAAATATATTGGAATAGTAATTTTTATTAGTAAAATTAGACACCACCAGATGTATGAACTATATTGAATAATCTAAGATTATTATATTATTAAGGGGGGAATAACTCCTAAATAACCTCAAAAGTAAGTCATGACTATTTTAATTGCAACACTAAACTATAGAATCTTTATCTACTGTCAGCTGCTTAAGCCCTGGCTAGATTCATAAAACCTTACTTTGCAAAAGTATATATACTTAAGAAAGATAGAAACTTTTTAATTTCAATTTGCAATAACTTCTAGAACTACTGAAATTAAACCAGTTTAATGCTCAAATATGTTTATGGGCAGTTCAAATGTTAATTATGTCTTCATAGTAATTTAGAATATTTTATATTTATAAATGAATATATTTTAATGTTTATATTTCTTTTAGAGACTAACAATTAATAAGTTGGTTTCGTCAGCTTAACATTTGAGTTATGATTTCAAATATTGTTTTGCTACAGGTTTCTGTAGAACATAAACAAATAACAACTGTTGCATGTTACTTATTCCTACTAGAAGTAATGCTCAATATAATATTGCTAGTTGCTGTTGCTGCTACTCTTGCTGTATTAGGGAACTGTGCATGCTGCTAATAGATACTGAAGTGCACATACTAGCTAGCTAGCTAGCTCACAATTTTTGTTAACATTTTCTTTTGTTCCCAATTTTATCTTAAATACAACTATAGTAGATTTGATTGATTTCTTTTTAGTCTCAAACTTTTTTTTGCAGCAAACTCCTGGAAACTTTTTCTTGCAAATGCTTTACATATTCAAAAAATAATTTTTCACTAAGAGATACTTGCATAATTTCATTTACTTTATATAGTAAATATGAAGGACCAATTACTTTGTAGTTTTATATACAAACCAAATTGAAATAAGTTGTCTTGATGTGCATTCTGATATCTGCCAATTTTAAAATACATCTAGATTTTTAATAATGCTGAAGTGCATTTAGTTTCTCTTTGGATTAATAATTTTCATAAAGTTTTCAGTGCTTTTTTGATGAATTTCTGAAGAAATTTAATGGTTATTATATGCATGACAATTTAAAATGTTGTTTTTGTGCCCTTTTGGAAATTATTTAGCTTATAACCCAAATTATTGTCTACAATATAGGTCTTAATGTTTTAAATGAAAAATAACACAAAAAGATTTTAAATTGTTCATTGTTTTCTTTTGCTATTATCCCATATGCATTCATTTACAATTCTCTCAGGTATACTTTTTTAAAAGAAATAATTTATTTCACCTTATTGTCATGATTTTTGTTTTTAAATTGGAAAATTCCTGAAAAAATTAGAAAAACAATGTAGTTTTTGTATTTTAAAAAAATGCCCTCCTTCTCTTTAGTTAGAGTTTATCCTTATACTTATTTGTATCTTCAAAGAATTCAACCATTAATAGATTCTAATTGGAAAGATGCATCTACTTTTGCTTTTTATTCATTTTCTCATGAGATCAATTTCCAGTAGCAGTTGAAAAGGTTTTATCTTCAGTTGGTCTCTCAAATTACTTTTAATTTTTTACTTTTATAGTATATTTATACTATAAACAAAAATATCCAATAATTAATGTTAAGAAATCAGATTTAAAATGTTTTTATTTGGAAATTATTGGAGATTTTTTTCTTGTACTTTATAAACTGTATGTATGGAATAATTTTGTATAAGCATTTTCATCTTGTATACTAGATAAATCAAGTGTCCATCTTAAGCAATTTTTTCCTCTTTCTGAATATTCAATTTTTATCATTTCATACAAAATAATTTTTTCCACCTTCCTATTGGATTCGTTGGATTAGTGTGAAATAATTTAAGTATAAAACTTTTCTGATTAACTTTTTTGAAATAAACTGTCAGTAATATATAAAATATACTTCTATTTGCATTCCAAATGTTTTTAATTACTTTAAAAAAAATGAGCAGTTTAAACACTTGAAACTAAATCTGCTTAATAAGCAACTTTTAATCTTTCATTGTAATGTGTGTATTTTTTTTTTTTTTTTTTTTTTTTTTGTGTAGCACACAGACACAAGGACAGTTAATTATAAAAATGCTATAAGCTTATAGAAAGATTACTGAAAATTTCTCAATCTAACCAAGAAGGGATTCTCACCCAAATTCCTGATGTTTGATCATTTGGTTAGTTTTTGGGAAATAGGTAAGGCTGAGAAATTTTCAGCCCCACACTCTGATATCATATTTCATTTGAACTTTTATCCTCATCTTGATTGTTTTCTTTCATATAAACTGTAAATCTGTGAAGTGCAGTATGAGTTATGTGGTTAGCAAATAGGTTTTAGCCAGTTTATGAAACATTAAATACAATATCTAAAAAAAAAAAAAAAGAAAAAAAGTTGAATTCCAACTCATAACCTGATAATTTAATGTAAAAACAGGCTATACTAAGTTATGTTATTCGAATTAAGTGCATTTTATTGTTAGGGTATATTTTAAGTTTTTACTATTTCATATAATTACAGAGCATTAAAAACATTTTCTATAGGTCTGTATATAATTTCTATGAAACTTGTCAGGTGTTTGTGTTGTCATTAGGAGTTGTATGAATACAGTATTTGCATAGACCTTCTCCTATATAGGGACTTAAGGGGCTGCCAAAATGGTCATCTATTGTCCTACTCTCTCCTTCTACATTTGACAATCCTATTTTGTCATCTGCTACTCCTCACATTTGATCAGCTGCTTCTCCTGTATCTGTCCTAGACATGAAAACTGCCAGTGATCCTAATCAACTTAAAAATGACAACAAATACAGTCATCTATCCAGAACTTCACCATGTATATTTGAAGGTAAGGACACAGTGGACAAGGACTTCTATTAATGAGGCATTAAGGAAAATGTCTTACTGTTTTCACTGGCTTCAAATGGTATGGTTTTCCAGACAAAAGTATATATTATGGAATATGTATCTTCTAAGAACATTAATTGGCTTGAGCTAAGAAATGAAAATAAACTGTGCAAGCATATATAATTTGTTTTTATAATATACCATTGTAGGCTAATTTTGTATTCTTAAGTGATTATTCTATTCTTTATTATTAACATTTTTTAATGCTATAGCTTAATCCAATATGCTCAACAGGTATATTATATATTATTGTCTATGACCACTTTTTGAAGCACATCATATCTAGAATATGTTTGCATAAGTTACCCATGTTAATGGCCTTCTTGATATTACCATGAATTTCATTGTAAACAAATTTGGAGATGTTAAATTTACATTAAAATTATATTAATATAAATTATTTTGAAAAAGAAAAATCTATAAAACCATACAATTCCCATTAAACTATATTAGTTGGTGAAATAATTGTTTTTAAAACAATGTTAAAATCTAACAATATATGATAAACCTATCAAATACAAAATGCATTAATGTATGTTGATCTGAAAACCCAGTTATGTAGGGTTGGTTTTCAACAGAAAATAAAATCCCATTATACAAGTGTGGCTAACACAATGCAAACATTTTAAAAATTGATAAAAGATGAATGTTTCTTATTTTTATTTATTTTTACTGATGTTATAAATCAAGGAATTCCTTTTAAAAACATACTTTTCAGCAATTTTTTTCTTTGCATTTATTTTGGCCATTCATCAAAAAATGGGGAGTTTTTTTTTTTTTTTTTTTTTTATTATGCTCATTAATCAAAATATGCAACTGCAGGCAGTGTAATGTAAAATGTGTTAAGAAGGCAAATCTCTGCTCAACTTAAATGTTTTTTTCAGATTCTTAATTGGTTAATTGAGACCAAGTATTATTTCTGATCATAAAACATACATTTACTTATGTTTCTTCTTATTTATTGTGTAATGTTTAACAAAATATTCTATCCTATGAATATTTTCTCTAATTGTACTAGTTACTTTCTAGAATTAACTTTGAAGTTAAATATAAGCCTTTTTACAGTGATTAATTCTAGCTTCCTATCTAAAAGATTTTCTAACATTATTTTCAGTGTTAATAAGAGAATACATTTCTTTGTCAAACTATGAAATGTTTTATTTGCATATTATTTTTTTAATAATGAGAGCAGAAAATGTTTGTCTACTTGTAATTAAAATATTATGTCTAATGGATGGGCATTTGTTGGATTAGTGTTGTTACTTAAAAATTTGAAGTTCTTCATTTTATAGTTTTATTCATCTAAAGTTGAGAATAACTTTGATCATATAGACTAAATTATCGTATACATAATAATTTTATTATAAATGTTTTACTGTCAGCTTCTTAGTACTTTCTTAGGGTGCTTCTGTCTGATAACCAAACAAAAAGGTTTTTCTTTTTGAGGCCAGTCAATCCAGTAGGCCTCAAATGATAGCATCTTAATGCTATAATTTTCTTTAGTTCTTCTCACAAACTATTTTCACTGATTTTAAATATCTGCTTCATGCCTTTCCTGCTGGTGGAATTTATTTTGGCTTTTGTCACAACACTGCATTGGCCTTGTTAAACACAACACTTAGCTTTTCAGCTACAATGTCATATTATTTCTTACATGTAAATGATAAATCTTGCATTTTACATTATTTCATTTATATTACAGTATATTACTTGGCAATTTTTTTCCAACTAAATAATCTTTTATTCTCTTTTTCAGCAACTTTAAGTAATTTTATTTTTTATATAATCAGTAAGATATAAGAAATTGAATAATGTTTTTGTGTTTTAATGTAAAATCAATTTCTTTCAACAAGATGCTCACTCCCAAATCTTTTATTTGTCATGTGTCTTTCTAAGGACTTAAATTGCAATATATTCCATTTTATGCAGGCTTATCATAGGTAAAATATTTCTCATTATGATGCCGGAAGGTCAATAATCAGATAATCTCTTATGGCAAAATTAATTCTTGATCAATACCACTTTTCCATATATCTTTCTTTTGAAGTAAAATTGGAAAATGATATTGATTAAAACCTGATGATTGGAATGTTATAAACAAATATAGAGAATAATGTGCCTAAAACAGAAAAGTATAATGCTTCAGTTCTGTTAAATATCAGTAGGTTTCATTCTTTTCAGTATCATAATATTTTTACAATTTCTTAAATCACTACTTAGTTTGTGCATAAAAACGTTTCACAGTGGTACTCCACTCTCTTTAATGCATGTAACTGGCTCAAGAGAAGGCATCACTAATCAAAATTATGGTTAAGTGATTAACAGGAACACACAAATCATAGTCAAATAACTCTTTGAAAATTATATACAAATTTATTTATTTAATGAAAGAGTATATATGTATAATTTTTTTTTCTTTTACTTGTTAATGACTTTTTTCTTAACAGTTTTTTTTGCACAAAGTAAAACTGTTTGGTGGCTACCTAATACATGTTACTGTGCACAGGCTAGTTGCATGTTAAACAGCGTTATTTAGAACTTCATCATACATAGTTTGTTTCATATATATGCTGTTGATAATACACAATATTTTATAAGTAATTTAACAATTTTGAAACATAAGTGTTGCTAGTATTTTAATGAATTCAGTTTTTACCTCTGTTATATAAAAAAGTTAAAATAGGTTTTATCATATAGTTTTCTATTCTGAGGGAGACATAATGTGTGTGACTTTTTTTTTCTTGCAAAATTGGGGAGGGAATTACAAATAGGGAATTCAAACTTTTCTCTTAACTGTAACTGAAAATTTGGTTGGTGTAAAAAGTGTAAAATTTTGAGGCTAAAGCCAAAAACCCTGCAAAATAAGTTGGGCATTTTTAGTTTAAATAAGTTTTGATATCTACTAGAATTACTACAGAACATTAAAAAATGTTATTGCTTTGTATGATGAATTCTTTTTATATAGTAAGTATCAAATCACAGATGACTCCTCCAATCACACTTTTGAACATATTTGAATTTAAAATGTTTTTTATGTACTTCCATAAATTAAAGCATTTTGGTTGCTATAAAATATCAAATCTTTTAGAATTTAAAGAAAGTAAATTATAGATTATATCACAATTTTTATTTTTCAAAACATTCATGAAAGGCACAAGCTATAAGCAAAATGTTTCTGCTTGACCAAAAGTTTTACAAATGCTCATTTGTGCCATTTGACATCTCAAACTGTTGAAAATCTTTACTGCTTTAAAAATTGTTTTAAGTCCCGTATATCAAAACAGTTGTATATATTTAATTTGGATTTTCATAAGAAATTGTGAGGATTAGGATCAGCCCATTTGCAGCATTTATAAATTCAAATAATTGTATAATCTCCAGTGTGGTAAATTAGGTAATAGACCAAATTATTCCATGATCTAATAAGATAATTAGGTTACCATACTGAGCACTTCCTTGGATTTCTGAGAGCAATGGCAGTTACTATCCTCCTCCCAATTAATGACACAAGTTTTACTGTTGCAGTGAGTGGTTCTGGCTAAAAAATAGGTAATATCAATATTGTTGCTATGTCTGTCATTTTATTATAAAATGAATTCTACAATATTTTTTATGACAAAATTGTATGTTCTTGCAGGTAATTAATTTTTTTTTATATATATTATTATAATTTATGCCTTTTAATTTAATTTTCATAATCATGATTATACACTTTTTTTTTTCATGAAAATGCTTTTACAGATAACTGCAAGTCAAGATTTGGGATTTGGTTCAAATAGTTTTCTAAGATAGATATATATATATATATATATATATATATATATATATATATATATATATATATGGTATTTTTGGCTACCTTCAATGAAAGATTCTTGTAATTTCTTTACAATTAAGTATCACATTGCAGCAATAAATGAATTGTTATATTTATAATGTAAACTAATAAGCATCTATAATCTATGTTTATTGATACTACTTCAAAATTCTTTTAGTTGAGAACATTTTTCTATAGTTTGGAATTAGCACAAAGCTTTCCTCTTTATTCATTTTTCTTGATTTGTTAACCTTCATCTTGACTTGTACTGACTGATTGTGGTAAGTAATGATTTCTGCTCCCTTTATGTGTGTGTGTGTGTGTGTGTGAGAGAGAGAGATATATATCATCTCATTTTGCATACCCATACACAATCCAGATATAGATTTTGATTTAAATTGCTTTCACTTCCAAATGTTGGCTGTTTGTTTATTTTTTTTCTGTGTAAGCTTTCCATTTTTCAGTTTTATTCTTTATAAATTTGCCAGATTGTCTGTGCAACTTTTGGCATTAAGTTTGTAAAATGATTTTTTTATGAATATTCATACTAGCAAAGAAGTACAGATGACACAATAAAATATCATATTCTTCACCAGATAAAGAAGTGTGATATTTTGCTCTGTAAGCTCTTATTATCAATTGTTCAGATTACTAAGATCATGCTATAATTGTGAAAAAGGTTTAATTTAAAATTATTATTGCTACTGTGAGAATTTTGAGGATAGTCAAGACAAATATGAATGACATCAAAAATTAAATGTATCAGTTTTAAGTTTTTTTTTTTTGTTTTTTTTTAATCTGATTTAATATCTTTTCATACAGTTGGACAGGATGAACAAATATAGAAACAGGTTATGTTATTTTCCTATTGTAAATGTTTTTTTAACTTTAATTTGAATTTTGGATTGCATATTTTCTGTTTACTTAAAATAAAACTACATTTCATGATTTGGTAAAATTAAAAAATACACATTCAGTATTTAAAAAAAAACATTCATTTATACATATTTACTAACTCTACCATATAAGTTGATGTTATTTGAATATTGCACAAGCATTCAAATTTAGATAATTTTTTAAATTTTAGAAGCAAATTAAGATTAATTATTTTACTGTGTTACACGAAATTTCAATATATTTTTTCTAATTAAAAGTTGAATTGCTCATGAAATAATTGGATAGCAAGTTGAAGATTATTTTTATATAATAAATTATATTCTAAGTAGCAACACTTTTATTAAGTGTACCTTGTCATGAGTATTAGACATGGAAAAGTAGCCAAAGCAAATATTAATGAAGGTAGCTATCATACCTTACTAGCAATAACAACTAATTGTGCCATGAAATATTGCTATAAGTAGGCTTTTTTGCTTTTTGTATTGAAGAAAAAATGCCCATTAGGCTGCCAGAGGTGGTTGACAAAGAATATATTTCAGAAGTAAAGTAGTGTATTAAAATTAATAATCCGTGTACATTTCAAACATAAACTCTATACAGACAACTTTTTTCCTGAATTCTTGCTTTAATTGCTATTTATATCCTAAGCCTCAATTTTGAAGATATTAAAACATTTTCTGTTAATATTATGTATATTTTTGAAAATAATTTTTCTGTTTAATTTCAATTTGTTCCAAGTTAAATGATCTTTTTTCTACATAAAGTACTCGAATCTTACAAATCCTTATCTCAACTTTATCACATTTTAATCTAATATTACATATGTTGCACATTACTACTTATTTGAGATTTTTCAGCATCATGGACAATAAATACTCTTACTGGTCAATGTAAAGGTTAACATAAAAATTTATACAAATATTAAAGGCAGGAGTTAGTATATTAATATTAAATGAGAATTATGGAGGCATAATTTCAGAAGTATAAGATTAATTATATCTGCAGAACGTTTAACTTTCTTTTTTTTTTTAAATTTGAATTATAGTTTGTAATTCTTTCATGAGGATTTAAAACAAAAATGTAATATTGAAAGTTAAAAATCTTTTTTCACAATGATAGCATTCAGTTACTATCAACAACAACTTAATGTTAAGTTTTGTCAATAAAACTTGCTGATATTTTAAAATGAATTGATTTGAGTAAATTTCCTTTGTTTCATCCATTTTAAATATTTTTTTCATCTTCTTTCCAGCAGGTACAAATCCATTTACAGGAAGTGGCACAAACCCCTTTGAACAGTCTACAACTAGAGTTCCTTTGAGACAGATGCAGCAAACCCAGCAACAAGGATTTACTCAAATGAACAACTCTGAAATGCTACCAAGACCTCTCATTCCATTGAACACTTCATTGACTCCTCCAATGCAACAACCAGCCCAACCCAGTAATCCATTTCTCTAATTATTAGGATATATATATATATATAGAGAGAGAGAGAGAGACAGACACATACAAACACACACACACACACACACACACACACATTCTCTTCTCTTTCAAGTACACACATGCACATACTCTTATTATATAATACTTGTATCAGTTGATAAATTATGCTAATTATAATGTGGTGAGTGGTGCTGTTATCACTATGACATCTACTACACACAGATACAGAATTAAAAATACAAAAAACTGGAAACCTGTTATAGCTATTTAAAGGAACTTGAAAAATTCTCCATATACTCTTATACTCCAGAGATTAGAACAATTGGTTATAACAGGAGAAAAATGTTGTGCTATTATTATTATTAATCCGTTTACAGCTGAGATAAAAGGATAAAGAAAAATTAAGATAACAAATTATTTCGTTATATGAAATTATTAATAGAATGCTTTTTTTTCGTTTCCAACCAATATACATGGCTCTCACATGCAAGATAACTTTTTAAGGGTATAGAATTTAAAACTAAATATAAAATACATTTGGCATCTATACATATGTTAGTGTGTATTGTGTGCGCACACACAATTACTATATACCAACACATAATCTGATTAGATGGATGTTAAAATAATGAAATGCTGGCTTTTGGTATGAACAGTTGCCTATGGTTTTGAGTTCATATGCCACTGACTGAATCTACCCTCTCATCTCTTCTTCCTTAATTGTCAGTTTAAGGAAGAATGGATCTTTTTGTTTTCTTTTGTAAATATTTTACCTATTGTCTAATATACAATGGACATAAACACTGGACATGAGCCTTACCAAATTTTATTTACTTATCTATGTGAAGAGGTGTTTCATCTCCTCCTCCTCCTCCTTCCCACGATTTTTCAATTCATTGAATGTGTTGATATAAACAGATAAAAACAAAAGCTTGAACAGTCTGTATTTTTGACACTTGCTCTTTCATTGTATGCTGAATAGCCTTAGTCACAAAAAAGAACTTAACCCAAACAAAAGTGTTGTTCATTTTTCAACAATGCTTACAGTTTGCACAAGGACATGCAAAGCAAATGAAATGGAGAAATTATTCAATCCGCTGACAAATTAAAAAAAAAAACAAAAAAAAAAAACAAATTATTACTTTTTATTTATTTCTTTTTAACCATCTCTCCCTGTCCAGCCAATCCAGATATTGAAATCTTGATATTTTATCATTTTTATTAAAGGGAAGGAGTTTACATGCTATTTGTACCCAAATCTTGCACTTCTCCCATCCTTTGTTCATTTGTGTTCCTGCAAATTTGTAATCTTGCAGCCAAACTGGATTTGTAGCAATTGAATCTTGCAATATATATATATATATATATATATATATATATATATATACACACACACACACACACACAATTGCTGACATGTTTCTTTGAAGATTTGTTCATCAGCTTTCACAACTGATATGAAAAAAAACAGCAGTTGGTTATATACTGTTCTTTTGTCTACCAATTTGAATAACTGTCTTAGTTACAAAAAGTTGGATTAATATTATACTTTTCTCCAAAGGTATTGCATGTATTTGAAAATTGACTTGAAATTGTATTGAAGACTAAACACCTTTTGATTTAATTCATAGAAATTATCCTCATTCATCTGGTGCTGAGCATTTCTGTGTTGGAGAGAAAATTAACCAATTGGTGTACTGAAGGTTTTGGCATCTATAAGTAATGCATGAAACATTTACACTTTCTATTTGCCATCACTTAAGCAATGGATTGGTTTAAATGTTTTTCTTTAACAATACTAACTCATTTGATTTCTTTTTCTACGTGATTATCATATAAAATGTGGGTGGCAGGGTTCATCTGATAAAATTCTTGTTACTCGGCCATATTAGATTCAAACCCAGAAGTACTGATCTAGATTTTGGACAAGTTTTATATTACTCAAAATGCAGTCAGTCCATTTTTGTACTTATAAAATCTACTACACCAATGGTATAAATATTGACTATAATTTAGAGAATAAGAATTTTTTTTTACTTTGATTGGTCTTTGTAAAACAACTGCTAATAAAGCAAAGAGTCATATTTTTAAATTCTGGCTTTCTCCACTAAAGATTTCTGTTTCTTAAATTCTAGCAATAAATTGATACTAGTAGATTCATGTGGAATTTGTTTGAATATATGTCCACTAAAATTGCTACAGATTTATAAAGTGTGATGTTACTGTGGAGAAATTTGTGAGAACTACATTTGCTCTTTCTGGCTTGAAAGTTCATAGCATATTTAAGAGGTTTTTATCAATCGATGGCATTGAGCTCATCTGATGTACACAACACAAATGTAAGCTTTGTGTTTTTAAATATATTTGTACTGATGAAAGTTTAGGTGTCAGCAAAAAAAAGTTATCTTGAAATGGCTTTGTCAAAAGATTGAATAGAATACTCTTGGTATTTTGGAAGCAATGGAGGTACAAATTTCAGTCACACCACTATAAACTATTACACCAAAGTATCTTAATAAAAGGCTGACTTAACCAAATAACTGTGCCAGCAAACATTTCAGGTAAATGATTGGTTTCTTCTGGTTAAAGACATAATAGATGCAAATTTGAGTGGTCATCAAGATATTGGGATTTCTTTTTTTTTTTTTTTTTTCAATGCTTTATACTCTCAGATGTCAGTTTCCTTACATGTAAACCTGAACAAGTATTATAGCTTAATATAGAGAATATATAGATGTTTAAATATGGACATTAATAAACTAGCTGCATGTTGACAAAATGGATGGATGTGGTATTTTGGACTTGACAAGCTTTCTCACTTTCACTTTGACATCATGACTGTATAAACTCCATACTTTTTTTTTTACTCTACAAAGGTCCAGCCACATCAGCATTGCTATAATTATGACTAACCCTATGCTGCATACATATGTATAAATAAACATTTTGGTTTCAGAATTTCTGAAAATTATGTGCTCTCATTGCTGGCATATTTAGCAAATTAAAAAAATGCTAGAGAGAACATTCAGTTATTTTCAAAAGAAACTTTAATAAAGCAAAACATATTTCAGGTTGTTGTTTACCTAATATAAAACAATCCACAAATTTTCAATTTTTAATTCTATACATGACAAAAATGTTTTCATAATGATAATTGCTTTTCAATTGTCTGCCTGATGTCACTTTCCAAGTATGCATGAGTGCATGTGTGAGAATTTTTATGAAAAACCTGTTGGGTTTGTGTTGTAGAATAGGCAACTCTCTCTTCCTACAACATATGTTGATGGTGCTTTCTTTTTTAATTTTTTCTGATTAACAACTGCTTCAAGCCTCTGCAGCATGTTTAACTGTTTTATTCCAAGAACAAAGTTAAAACATCTATCTGATTCAATCTGTTGTATGAAGATCCTGGTTGCTATTTCAGTTTTCATACCTTTGAAAGCTTGTACTTACAGCTGTGGTTGCAAGTCTCCAGATAACACAATTCCCCACAATCTTAAAGCTTTTCCTACTATTGCCATACTTCTGGTTATTTAATTTTTCTTTTTTTCCTTTTCTTTTAATTATTAGTGGCAAACTACAGCATGCAAAATTTCATTGACAATGGACAATAAGCACAACCAAAAATTCTCTTCTTTTGAAAGCAATGTTAAATGTATATTTTGTAAGCTTCTACTGCAAAAGATGAATTTTTTTTAATTTCATACTGTCTTTGTTTATTTTGGCCAATTGCTAATTCATTTTTAATGATGCTTAACATTTTCCTGTTTCAAGTTAATCTCTTCAACCCCCACTCCACATTCTTATAAAATTGACTTTGCTGTTTTTATTGCATATGTACAGTGTGAATCAGAAGTTGTATGAAATTTGAAACGAATTAGAAATTTACCAAGATACTACAGTGTTGCTCAGTTTTGAAGTTGACTTTGCCATCTAGAATATATAAAAAAATTTTATTCCTTTCGGATTTCTTTTGATTCACATTTTGTACCTAGAGTTATTTTACTACTTTTTTATTATTATTACTTTCATTTATGCATACCTTATAGCAGATATACATTGAAAATGACTAACACATTTCACTTGAAACATGACTACCTTGCTTTTCATTTCTTTATTTGTTATAATTCCAACTTCTTGATGCTATACTACATGATGTATTAGACAATTCCAGATTAATTTTCTTACTCCATCATTTCAGAGAGAATTGTCCATCATAATTTTAATTTTGCAGCAGATCAAGCACATCGTGATTTAAGAAGTTACAAAATAAAGATTTAAAAAAAAATGTTTCCAATTATCTTGATAAATTTCTCCTCTGAGAAAAATATGTAACCTCAAAAAAAAACTTTTGAATTTTGCTTTTGTCCTATTTTATTTATACTTCTGTTTAAAAGGCATTTCTCTCTCTTTCTCTCTAGTTTTTTGTTCTGTCAACACCAATTAACTGTTATTATTTTAAGTTTCAGAAGGAAACAAAAATTGAATTTATGACCTGACATCAAGACTCTTATTTTTCTAAAATTTGAACCAATTTTAAATGGCTAAAAGAAAAAATATTTTGAGTGTGTCATTTTAATGAAGAAATGTCTATACTTTATTCTGAACTGGCTACAAATCTGCTTTAAACCACTGTCGTGAATAGTGGAAACTCCATTTTCTGCTACTCAAGAAAAAGGTTCTTTTGTAAAAGCCATGAAATTGAATTTGATGCTTTTTATTTTAATCAAAGCTTTTTACCTACTTCTAATGTGTGTAACACACACACACACACACACACACCTACATACATGTGATGCCTAAAAAGCTATTAACCAGTCTGAAATTTTATTCTACATTATATTAATTTCTTTGTCCCCAATCATTGTTGCTTACCTCCTCCTCCTCCTCCTCCTACACATCTTCATTTATCCTTTAACAAATTAGCCTTCTTCCTCCATGAACCATATATTTTTCAATAAAAATAAAGGAAGGCAAATTAATGACAAAACCAGTGACTTGGATAGAACACAGCAAGTATTAATGAACATAAGCTCTGTCCTTTCCCATTGTTGCTCATCCTATAAGCATTTCTGTGGTTCCCAGAAGGATTTTGAGTTAGAGCTCAATTTAGGGGTTTATACTTTTAGATTGACACATCATTCCAATTTCTTTTAACATCAATGTCTTTATCTTTTTACTTAATCTTATTTATATTTGTGCAATTCTGACATATGCATTCTCTTTACACAATCCTATTGAACTATGTTGCTTAGTTTGCAAAATCTCTAAGTCTATCTGAAAGTAGTTCTAAAAATAAAGAGCAAAATATCAAAGAAAAAGTTTCAAAAGTTTAATTTTGATTAATTTAAAGTGTTTTATCTCTTTTTTTTTTTTTTTTTATGGAGAACTTATCAGTGTCTTCCTGAGATGTCTGTTCTCCACAGTTTGTGATGGATTAGAACTCACATTGTTCTCAAGTTGCAGATTTTTAATTGCAAAATGTTCTAATTCAGAATAACCATTTAGTTAAAAGAAAGGACATATATTGAGTGCTTATTTAATTTAAATATAAGTAATGAATTATTAAATCGATATTTGTGAAATTGGAAAATACAGATTATAAGCTTTAAGACTGTTTTATTAGTGTAACTTCAGTGAATTTTCAAACATTTTCTTTTTGTTCATGTTTTGAAATAACATTTCTAATAATCTATATAGGTGCTAACATAATTAAATATAAAAATAAATCACTGATAATCCTTGCTATAAACTACTTGTATATAAAGTAATTTGCTTGGTATTTTTAGCTCCCAAAAATCTACTTACAAAATGTTTGACCAGCTAGCAGTGAGGCTATTAATATAAATCCTTTCCTTAGCCTAGCATTGATAATATTTTAATTCAAAGTTAATGCTAAGCCTGTTAAAAATATTAAAAAATAAATTAAATCCATTCCAAAAAATATTCATTGTTAAATTTCATTTCCTTCGCCCTGCCTTTTCTCACTTTCCTGATTGAAGCTAGCAAAAAAAAAAAAAAAAAATATACACACACACACACACACACACACTAAAGTTCTGACTTTACTATTATAAACATTACTTTCTAAAACCTTTTCTGGAGTAGTTACTAATAAGTATTAATGGTTGATATAAATCTTCAGTTTTTTTTTTTTTTTTTTTGTTTTTTTTTGTTTGTTTGTTTGTTTTTGTTTTTTTGTTTGTTTTTTTTTCCCCCTCCATTTAGCTTGAATAATTTTATATTTTAATATGTTGACTGCCGGAGGTCAATTACAAAATCTAACTTCAAACAACAACTTTATAATAGCCAACTGAGGTAATAAAAATTTTTTATGAGTGGATTTATAACTTCTTCTGAAGTCATAACATTGTTTCCACACTAAAAGTATCACTGCAAATAAACTCACTGCTGGCACCAGTAGAGGAAAATATATCTGAAAATGCCAAACACAAGATAACTTATAGTTGATGTTATAATAAAAACTGCCAGCTATAAGTTATTTTGTGGTTGGCAGTCAATGTGTTAAAATATTTATTAATACGGGCATTAAACTGTGAGGAAACTATAATCTTTAATTTTAGTTTCATAATTAATGTTAATTACAAATCAGTTTACCAAAATTCAAAATACTGCAAGTTGAATAAATCCCCAAAATGAGCTCCTACCTATAGCCAAAGTCATTCAGAATTCTACTGTGGAGTATTTAGCCTCCCACCAAACCCCAATTTTCTTTTTTTTTTCTTTGTTTTTTGTTTTGTTTTGTGGCCAGCAACAATAATGGTAACACATCAACCACCAACAACAAAATAAAAAAAACTGGTTATGGCCTTTGCATTTTATTTATTGGCGTTTTATTTGTATAACTCTGTATCATAATTGCTGTAATATTCCTTGCTCTATAACAGTAATGATGCTCTAAACATTGATACATTTGTACAATATTTCTTAATGATTTATGAGTCCTACCAATTAAGAAGTCATTAGCTTCATTACAACAAGTATTTCTGAACAATTGTCTGTTTAGTTTAAGAATTTGAATATAATTTCTGAATAAATGACTAAAACAAGTGTTTCCCTCCTTCCCTTAATTCCAATTTGGTGCCTTTTATTTTTTATTTTTACTTGTGTGTATGTGAGAGCGCATGCATGCATGTGTGTGTACATACAACCACTGATCCTAACAGCTCTTATAAGTTGTATAATATTGTGCAAAATTTTTGATAGTGTTTTTATTTTTTATAATGGCAAGATGTTTAATGCTGGGTGAGGGGGAAAAACACCATTTGAATGTCAAGTGGCTGAAGAAATCAGGTGCATGAATTCAGTGTTTAAAAAAACTTTTACTGATTGGATAATTCTATAAAAAAAATTACATAATTTATTCAGATCATTATCACTTTTGTTGCTTTAATGTTTCAGCTTCAGTGTTTTAGATGACTGGGGAAAAAATCTTGATTTATTTATTAATCATTTATTGGTTATGATTTCTGGTTCAAATACCATATAGTTATTCTGATTGTTTTATATCAAAGTTTTGAAAATCATCTTCTTTCCACAAGCTATAATGTCCATCACAAGTGACTAATTCAATATTTTTTTTTTTTTTTTTTTTTTTTTTTTTTTTTAATAATTTAGTCTCTTGTGAGAGCCTTAGATCTATTTATTGATCTCATGGACAACAGAACAGACAGAAGGAGGGTAAAAAGTCAAAGAGTTGTTAAGATTAACAAGTGGCACAAATCTGGAGATGTTATTGTTATTCTATTTTTGACTCAAGGCTATTTTGTTTTTGATTTTTGTATGGGCTACAAATTCTGTTTATCTCTCCATATACATCTAGTGAAACTTTTTTTTCTTTCTTCATGCAATTTTAATATTTATATAGATGATTGTGTAGTTATCCTGTGCAGGAAGTCTTTAGCATCAGTTAGTTCTTGTTGCTAAGTTGAAACAAGCTTTGACCACAGCACGAATCAACTTAGATGCTTTTTGCTGAAGGTGTGGTTAGAAGTGAAATTTCAATATCTTGCAATGAATTTGGCTTTTGCTATTTATATCTGCAATCCTCTTATGTGTGACTTAACTACAAGTCCATTTGCTTGATTTTTTTTTTTTGTAAACTGCATGGATGGTGAAATAGAGCTAATATTTGGACTGCTTAGTGTGACCAAAGGCTAATTGTGTCATTTCTGTAGTTGGTGTTACAACCACATCAACCTATGGTTTATGTTCATAATAACCAGTAACAAAGCACATCACATTGTTGTCTTCTAACTTCTGTTGTGATATATATATATATATAATCAAACTGAGGAAATTTACTTTGGTAAATATCTTGTATGCAATACTTGGTCATATCAGGTAAAGCAGTGGTCCATTACTCTGGCCTCTAACCAGCAAGGAGCTCCTGAAAGTGCAACGTTGTTCCCTCTTTGCTCACTCTCCACTTATCTGCTATATGTTGTTTAAGCAATAAAAATGGTCCGGTCAACCAGATGATAAAGTTACTGTACATGGTGTTCCAAAAGTCATGCAACAATTGGCAGAAAACATACACTTGTGAAATAGCAAACAGGAAAATTTGCATTACATCATCTTCCATAATTTGAGCAATAAAAATAAAATTTCTTAATAATATATTGTCATATACAGAAACATGATTCCATTTGGTAAATAAATATAAAATTTACAAGGTCCTCAATGGTAATGTGACTTTTGGAATACCCTGTACATCAAACCGTAAACAGAAACATATTACATTAACTATGTTTAATATACACAAATTAACATATTGTTGGCAAATAACTTCTTTCCTTTTCTCCCCCACCTGACCACCACTCTAGTTAATGTGCTTCCTTTTGTCACTACAGAAGCCTGATTCTCAAATGACCAATTATTTTTAATTTCTTGTACTAGAGTTGACGGGTGTTAAATGTTTGGAATAAAAACAAATTTAAACTAACAGTTGCAAAAATAAATACAAAAAATTACATTTATGAAAGCAACATGAGATAAAAATTTATACTACAACTATCTATATTATCAAAAGAACTAATTTTTTGTGGGGTGTATTTTGTCTACAAAAGTTTCTAAGAGAAATTGAAACTTGGAACTCTTTAATGCTCAGTTTTTTCTTGCTAAGTACTCTTAGGTGCCCAATAAGTGGAGAAAAAAAATCCCCCCCCCACACACACACTCCGCGTACTAGGTACCTCCTGAGTAATAAAAAATGTACCAAATCTATATTATTAAATACTTTGTCCTTTTATTCATGCTTTCGGTTAAATTCTGTTTAAAACACGGGCTCTCGTTCGATCGTCGAACTTAGGAAGTGTCAAACCCAATCAGGACTTAGATGGGTGATCGCTT
This sequence comes from Acanthosepion lycidas, assembly GCA_963932145.1. Classification (NCBI taxonomy): domain Eukaryota; kingdom Metazoa; phylum Mollusca; class Cephalopoda; order Sepiida; family Sepiidae; genus Acanthosepion; species Acanthosepion lycidas. The sequence goes on along the minus strand of OZ010591.1, from coordinate 54,164,947 downwards.
TCTATAATCCGTTATGTTTTGGTTTTAAATAACCCACAAAAGGTTGATAAGCTATAAGACAAAATAAAGCCATCAATCATTTTATTCGTATTGAGCCAGCAGAAAAACACTGATGGGAAAATTTCAATTAATTTTTGTTTCAATACACGAACCAATTTTTATGAGCCTCATTAAATGTTTTAATTTGTTGGTAGGGTAAACAAAATATGTACAAAATTTTCGGGCTCTGTACAAAAATACATACAATTTAAATACGTCCAAATTTGAAGTTTTCATTATTTACATTCGAATTAATGTCCTTATCATTGTGATGTTATCATGTTTCAGTTTGTGTACCCCAACTCTCTTCAGGTGTCTATTGATCCGGGTAACTTTCAGGCAATTTTAATTGAAGTTTTTAAACTACGGAGGTGTATGGTTCTCGTCTTTAAGTACTACTCAGTTATTGCTCATCCTGTTTGCATGTCTCTACTAATTGGCCCAGGGATTGGACTTCACGGGACAATAGCTTAGTGGGTTAGAGTGTTAGTAAGTGAATTTCATGGTATAGTAATCGTTAGTTCAATCCGTAGACCAGATAGTAGATACTTATACACAGTGGAAATACAGCAAATTATAACAAATTTTTCTTTTTTTATTTGAAAGACGAGGAGGTACCACTAGACATTGTCAGTTGAACGAGAACAATCAACTTCCCAGTCAACTTTGATCCTCTTAAATGCAATGTCAATCGCTATCTTAATTTTTATTCTCTTATTGTCCTTTCTCCTTAATAGAGAATATGAAAAAAAATACTAATACTCACTAACCCCATTGCTGCCTAGTGGCTTTATTGCCTTGCTTGGAGTGAAATTATAAAACAAAATTACTTCTACACCGTAAATGTAACAAAGGGTTCAGTCGGAAATTCCCTGACGGTTACCCGATTGACACACCGGAAGAGGGCACAACGGCCGAAACTCAATTCTAACATAGAGGACATTCCAGAAATTTCTGAAATCTTCATTTATTTTTCATTCCTCTTAAAAAAATCTGAAATCAATAGATTCCGCAACTGATCAGATAAAACAAGCTAAGCTGGTCTTTTATTTGACCGTTCAGTTTAGCCTTTATAAGCAATGTAGTGATATCTCGATATTCATATCTTACTTTTTGTGAACTTTACAAACGCCCAACTGATTGATGGATCTAAGGATTTTTATTTTTCAGCATAAATAAGTATTCCCGTGATTTATTTTCCACTCGTTCTTGACCATTGATACTCTCTGAGATTCAGAGACAATAACTGTCGCTTCCAGCCGAAACACAACTAAACTAATTTAGATTCTAGTTACAAATTTAGGAGTTTTACAGTACAAAGAAAATAACTGAAGTTGATATTTATATACAAAGTTTCAGATTTTATAAGTACGCAAATTAGATTTACGGAAGAAAGATATACTAAGAGCTGATTTCCAGATTCAAACATCAGCTCGTAGCAATTCAACTTTGCTATTACTTGTATTCAATTATATTCTAGGTTCGGTGTAAGCCACTCTCTTGTATTCCTGGAGTTGCAACCAAAAGAAGGAAATCTTTGAAACAACGTTTAAAACCTATTCTCTTCATTGTGGCTAAAATATTTACAACGCCACCTTAAATATGTCTAATTAAGTTTGACTATATTTCCATTGGAAAATTACTGAACCGCATCTTGACAACTCGTTACTGATTTCATAAATACAAGTACGCAATATTTAATGTTAAGCAAATCAGTGAGGTAGTAATAGATGACTTTTATACAAATGTAGTATGAATGTTCTCCACTCATTAAACGTCAAAGAAAGGAAAAATCCAATTTTTCAGCCACAAAAATTGACGAAAAAACTTCCATCCTTTTCTTTTTTTTAATGATTGTTTTAAAAATTCTGAATATATTATCAGAAAAATAACGAAATAATTAAATTTTTCCTAAATTTCCCTGTACCCACTTTGCATCCAACCATAGACTTTTCAGTTTTTCCATAAATTAATTCAGGCTTTTAGACATTAACCTTAAAACGACCTATTTCCGTTCAGAATAAACTTTATTGATCGAAATAAAAACCAATATTAGAAGCTACACATTTTTGCTAACAAGATACAAGTTTATTTATTTTAGTAACAGAATTCTGAGTTCTGGGGGTGAATTCTACGAAAGTTTTTGTAGCTGTTTGGCTGTTGAAAAAAAAAATTGACAAAAATACAGTTTATAATTTAAAATGGATGAAATAGAAAAAAGCTAATAAAAGAAGTTTTAAAGTAATAAATAATTTTAAAACGCATTGTGTGTGTTTTTATTCTTAAAAATTTGCTGAAACAAAAATATAAAATATGTATTCATTTCTGAACAGTCTAATATTATTATTGAAAGTTCATGTAAGATATTGACACATCTTACACTTAAAATATTCCGAAAATGATAAGTGAATAAAATTTGTGAGATTTCGACAGAGATGCAAAATAAATTTAGATGCTTTACATTAATCTCCTACACCCTCTGACTGGTCACGAACATTTATATAAGGTTGGATTTCTCAGAAATAAAACAAAAACAAAATTGAAAAACTATTTTACACACACGCACACAAACATATATATAAGAAAAGTTGTGGAAAAACGTGTATGAATTTATTATCTTAAAAGCAAAACTAATATCTACAAAATTAATACGCTTGTTTCTATCGCCCTCCCAACTTTTTATGAAGATATGTATGATACTTTTTACACTCCTCCCAAAAGATTTAGTCACAATTTACTTGACTACTCATGGACCCATTAATTATTATATTGTATTATATCGGTGAAGTTGGGTTGTGGATAACTTACTGCTTTTTGCTTTTCTCTTCTGTAGTCCGTTTTTAAGAACCCCGGCGCACGGTCTGATCTTTTGAACTATCGACGTATTAGTCTTTTACCTCTCTTTGTCAAAGTGCTAGATATTCTAATCAATTCCAATTTTTTTTTTTTAGCATTTCCCTTTGCAGGGTCTTCTTTCAAACAAACAATATGACTTTCGCTTCTTTAGGTCAACTGCCTATGTGTTGACGGTTACTGCAGGAAAAGTCTGTGAAACACACACTCACGCGTATATTTTTTATAGTGAAATTGGAGCTGATTTGAACAGCGAAATTAGATCAGAGCATTTTTGTTTACTGGTGGTGAAACCTGATCTAGGGCAGGAGCTGTACCCATTGGAGCTAGGTCATTAGCAGACAATGGAAATGGTCGAAATAATTTTTATTGACTAAAACTTGGAATAGAGCTGAGTAAGCAAGGAGGACCTTTAGAATTCACATGATTTTGGTCGAAGCAGCCATAACCCCGTGATAATCGCGTGCGCAGTAGTAGGGCCAAGGGTCGGTTATGACCAGCCGGGTTTTTCTATATAAACGCGTAGTTATGCTGAAAAAGAGGGAGACGGACAAGGTAGAGACGGAAGAGACAGACAGAAGAGAATTAGCCCGGGCAAAAGTTGGGCTAGAGACAGCGGAGAATCGAGTTGGAGACTCAAGATGGAGAGAATGTGACGATAGAGATTGGAACGAAGCGTCCGCTAAGATCTACTGTTAATATAAGTACCGCTGCATCTGCTACCACAAATATTACTACTACTGTTACTACTGCTAAGGAGGAACGCCACTATAAACTTTAAGCCGCACACAGAAATCTTATTACCCCATCGCAAGAGTCGTATATCGTTCTAAGACGATTTAACAACAAGTTAATCATAACACTCTCTCTCTCACTCTCTGTCTCTGTCCAGAATCCAGTGTATGTGTTTTTACGTCAATTACTTTTCTTTTCTGTAACCCGTTTTCTTTACTATTCTTTTCTGCTATATAAAAGACATTAACAATTCAATCAGTGAATAGTTGTTTGTCCGGCTTTCTGCAAATATTATTATTATTATTATTATTTTTTTTTTTTTCTGCATTCTGAATTTCTTAGCACAGACTCTCCAGCCGTGTCTACATCTTCAATCGACCGTGAATGGAAGAACATCATTTCTCCTTTCTGGATCAAATCAAATACAACGTGGGCAGGAAGCAGGATTAAACTAGTGGACCGGTCGAATAATCTACGGATGCTCAGGCCGTTGCCTTAGATATTTCGAAGGCGTTTTACAAGGTTTAGCATACTGGTTGCCTTCACAAGTTAAACAGTTATGATGTTTCTGGTTGTTTCTATGATTTGATTTAGTCTTTCTTATCAAACCGTGAAATGAAAATTACCTTGAACGACCACTCCTCTAAATCCTTTTGCATTAAAGTGGGCGTCTCCCACAGCTCTATTTTGGGACCAACTTGGTTCATTATTTTCATGAACGATCTTTCTGATCTCATAAGTTCCCGACTATGCGGTGATAACTATTTATTCATTTCTTAATAGCAAGTTTGATAGGTTCGATAAAATCAAATTATCCAAAATCTGTTGTTAATCGGAGCAAGAAGTGGTATGTTAGTTTTAGCGACTTTAAAACAAAACTGCTCTTTATTAATCATTAAGAGCCCCTTTTCCTTTCATTAGCACGGCTGATCCTAACCTCCAAGAAAGCAACTCACTGCACCTTGGTCTCACATTTTCTACCGATGTGAAGTGGAATGATTATATTGAATCAATTGCTAAGTCTGCTGCCAGGAAAACTGGTTCATTATGTCGTGCTGAACAATTTTTTTTACCAATACTTGAACTCTCAACGATTCTAAAAGCGACAACATTGTTTTAGTGCAGTCTATCTGATCGTCCTCAAACGGAAAAAAGCCCTTTTGCGCTGTAAAACGACAAAACGTTCCTAATAAACAAAGAAAATTGTTTAAAGATTGTTTCGCTTGAATAAATAATAAGTAGTAGATTGATTGTTCAACGAAGGGGGATTTGGGCCCAAGTTTGAATTAATTCATGATAATGAACCCTACTAAACCTGCATTTGATTTAAGACCAATCTATTTATTTCTTTGATAGTAGTTCTGGTAGTGGATCTTATAATTGCATCACAGTGTCTAAAAGATCTGAAAATTTAACTTGGTTCGATATTTATCTCATTTATCCAGCATATTAAACGCTTAATAAAGACAAAAACTATTTCGACTGACATTAAGAAATAAACAAATTAACTCTTGTTTTGATTCATGTAACCTTTAAGACTCCTATTTTGCATTGTTTCTATTTACGGCTGTTTGAAAATCTAAGTAGATTATTAGCATTTATATTTATGGGTTTGAATCTGAACGATGCTCAAAGTCTCTTCCAAGGTAAGAGGTATATCCAAAAAATTATAGGCATAAATGGTCTTTTTAAAACTGTAAACACATGTTTATCTAACGTCACAACAAAGATGCCTGCAACCGTAAACCATTAAAACATAGAATTGCGAGGTGTAGTAAGTTTTTAAAACTGATGGAAAATATGCAACAGAAATTCACCATGAATTCGTTGTTGCATACAGAGAATAGGTAATGAGCAGGAAGTCGGTGTGGTACATTTCCAGAGGAACGTACGAATCTGCAACAGGAGTCGAGCGTTCACATTTATCAACAACAGAAGACAACAGTCCACGTTTTGAAGCATTGATTCAAATTAGAAATGGCGCAAATTTTGCGATATAACTGTGGAATCTAATATTTCGAAGCCAATCGTCTATGAAATCGTCTACGAGAAGTTGTGATATCGGAAATTGTCTTTTTGTTGGCTCTCAAAACAGTTGGCTGAAGAACACAAATTCCAGTGCTGAGGCTTTTTTTTTTCTTTATTTTTCTGTTTTTTTTTTTTTTTTTGCGATGGAGGGCTGTCAATGAAAATATTCTAGAGCATATGTTTAAAAGTAATAAGAACCAAGTATATCATGTTAACCCGGAAAGAAAGACTCATTCTAGGGCTTGGAAGCATCCACTGTCACCGATCATCAGTGGCGTAGCTAAGAGGGGAGAGCGAGGGGGGCGGACCGCCCCGGGTGCTAGCACAGGAGGGGTGACACAATGTCACCCCCAACAAAATTTTTCAACCAGGCTAAGGTGCCAAAAATAGTCTGAAAACAGTGGTGGAGACACAGGGTTTCGGAGGAGGGCATATGACCCCATTAGAAATAACTTATGACCCCCCAGTTTTGTCCCCCATTCAGAAATTTTCTAATAAATTGTCGAGAAATTTGTGAGTAGGAAAAATAGCAATGTCTTCAGCTTTCACGTGTTTCCGTTGCTACAATCTTGGTTATTAACAAGAGACATTGTTGTAACATTTTATTTTTATCGGATGATATGGTGTTTTAACTCTGCATCATTAATAACAACAAAGCGAAATACGAAGCCAAAAGTGCAACAATTTCAATCTTGCCTGTGTATCAATTGGCTGAGATACAATTTTCCATTGAGGGAGCGATATACTTTTGAATATATCTACTAGTGTTGGGACGATTAATCGGAATCGGAAAAATCGGGACTTTTTGGGGTATCGGAAAAATTTGTGCCTATTTTCCGATTCCAAAAACGATTCTTTTAACTTAATTTTCCATTATTGGTACTAATGATAAATATTTATTGTTTTTAAATTATCACTAAAAATAAAATCATAATAACATCAAAATACGATGTAAATTTATTTTACTTGTATAAAGAAAAACAAAAAAATAAACTTTGCATAAATTCTCTAGGTAACCTTTAAAAGAATGCAGTTGATTTACAATGTTTAAAAATTAATTAGAACATTTTTGCCAAGAAAAATACTTTCAAACATCATTGATAATTAAATGGTACCCAGAAAATGATGCAACGGAAAATTGGACACCGGAAAATTAGCAACGGAAAATTACGTCAGCCATGAGCCAGTCGAGACTGTCGGATCTGGCTGTCCTGTCCATTGAAAACGAGCTTACAAGACAAACAGATTTTGACGATGTCATTGACCAGTTTGCCACAATGTAAACAAGAAAACATTCATTCTAAGACCATAGTATCGAATGTCATTCTTTTGTGTATTGCCGTGTTTTGTATTTAGTTGTTCTGAAAGTGAACAGTTGCATTTTAAAAATCTTTTGATTTGAACTGATTATTTTGTGGTATTGGATTTTGTCTTGGATCATACATGTAAACAGTAACGTACCGGTCAGTAAAGTAGAGGTAGAGCATGTATGAAAATTTAGCTACAGCTAACCATTCAGCATAGGGTAAATCGGGGTCATTGGGGTGACATTTGAGCGGACCGCCCCGGGTGACGTTTACTCTAGCTACACCACTGCGGATCATGCAAAACTTCAAAGTTCAACAGTCAGCTAAGTAACTAATTACAATGTAAATCGTCCTCATTTTCCCATATTTATAATGTACAATGTACTATCGTCCTCATGTTTCCATATTTATCACAACGTTTCCGCAAGGACACATGGCAAAGTGGATGAAGTCGTTCGTTAGATCCAGTGACAGGACCCAAAGAGTGTGAGTTCAATACCTGGTTAAGGCGGTGGAGAACTTGGAGAGGGGAATTAACAGGAGCAAAATAAAGAGTTCAGTTCGACATTCCAACCACCTGAAGAAAGCCGGAGTGTACAACGGCCGAAACGTTGTGATAAATATGGAAACAAAGATGAGGACGATAGTCCGAACAATGTAAAGTGTAGTCAGATAAGAAATTGATAGCAACTATGCTACTAATTGAAGATATTCTGGAATGTAAAAGTTGTACTACTCGTGAACTTCATACTGCCAGACATTTAATACAGACAGATTAATGGAAATTGATCCTTGAGGTTTATGTAAGGATGTCACTGTAACGGACCCTGCGAGCGCCCCCGTATCGCAAAAGGGTGATGAGGTCACAAGAGGCCCGTTAACATTTCGAAGACGTTAAATCTGACAAGGTGAAAAAATACAGACGACAGAAGAAGGATATACAGGATATATGCTAATTTATTCTAGAAGGAAAGATACAAAGGTGGTCAGAAAGGTAGAAATGCTGACGTTCCAGTGCAGGCATTGATGGTCGAGGTTGGACGTTGCAGATGATCGCTGCTGGTCGTTGCAGATGACCGCTGCTGGTTGTCGTAGTTGAGATCGATGTAGGTCATGCAGATGATCGCTGCTGGTCGTTGCAGATGATCGCTGTTGGACGTCGTAGTTGAGGTCGATGTTGGTCGTTGCAGATGATCGCTTCTGGTCGTTGCAGATGATCGCTGCTGGACGTCGTAGTTGAGGTCGATGTTGATCATTGCAGATGATCGCTGCTGGTCGTGCAGGAGGTCGATGCTGGACGTCGTAGTTGAGATCGATGTTGGTCATTGCAGATGATCGCTGCTGGTCGTTGCAGATGATCGCTGCTGGTTGTCGTAGTTGAGCTCAAAGTTGGTCGTTGCAGATGATCGCTGCTGGACGTTGTAGTTGGATCCATGTTGATCGTTCCAGGTGGTCGTAGTTGAGGACTATGTTGGTCGTTGCAGATGATCGCTGCTGGTCGTTGCAGATGATCGCTGCTGGACGTCGTAGTTGAGGTCAATGTTGGTCGTTGCAGATGACCGTCGCTGGTCGTTGCAGATGATCGCTGCTGGTTGTCGTAGTTGAGGTCGATGTTGGTCGTTGCAGATGATCGCTGCTGGTCGTTGCAGATGATCGCTGCTGGTCGTTGCAGATGATCGCTGCTGGTTGTCGTAGCTGAGTTCGATGTTGGACGTTGCAGATGATCGCTGCTATTCGTTGCAGATGGTCGCAGCTGGACGTTTGCAAATGATAGCTGCTGGTTGTCATAGTTGAGGTCGATGTTTGTCGTTGCAGATGATCGCTGCTGGTCTTTGCAGATGATCGCTGCTGGTTGTCGTAGTTGAGGTCAATGTTGGTGGTTGCAGATGATCGCTGCTGGACGTCGTAGTTGAGGACGATGTTGATCATTGCAGATGATCGCTGCTGGTCGTTGCAGATGATCGCTGCTGGTTGTCGTAGTTGAGGTCAATGTTGGTCATTGCAGATGATCGCTGCTGGTCGTTGAAGATGACCGCTGCTGGTTGTCGTAGTTGAGGTCGATGTTGGTCGTTGCAGATGATCGCTGCTGATCGTTGCAGAAGATTGCTGTTGGTCTTTTGCAGATGATCGCTGCTGGACGTTGTAGTTGGGACGATGTTGATCGTTGCAGATGATCGCTGCTGGTCGTTGCAGATGGTCGCTGCGGGTTGTCATAGTTGAGGTCTATGTTGGTCGTTTCAAATGATCGCTGCTGGTCGTTGCAGATGATTGCTGCTGGTTGTAGTAGCTGAGATCGATGTTGGTCATTGCAGATGATTGCTGCTCGTTGTCGTAGATGAGGTCGATGTTAGTCGTTGCAGATGATCGCTGCTGGTCTTTGCAGATGATCGCTGCTGGTTGTCGTAGTTGAGCTCAGTTGGTCGTTGCAGATGATCGCTGCTGGACGTTGTAGTTGGATCCATGTTGATCGTTGCAGGTGGTCGTAGTTGAGGACTATGTTGGTCGTTGCAGATGATCGCTGCTGGTCGTTGCAAATTATCGCTGTTGGTTGTCGTAGTTGAGGTCAATGTTGGCTCGTTGTAGATGATCGCTGCTGATCGTTGCAGATGATCGCTGCTGGTTGTCGTAGTTGAGGTCGATGTTGGTCGTTGGAGATGATCGCTGCTGATCATTGCAGATGATCGCTGCTCGTTGTCGTACTTGAGATCGATGTTGGTCATTGCAGATGATCGCTGGTGATCGTTGCAGATGTTCGCTGCTGGTTTTGCAGATGATCGCTGCTGGTTGTAGTAGTTGAGATCGATGTTGGTCATTGCAGATGATCCCTGCTGGTCCCTGCAGATTATCGCTGCTGGTTGTAGTAGTTGAGGTCAATGTTGGTAGTTGCAGATGATCGCTCTTGGTTGTCGTAGCTGAGATCGATGTTGGTCATTGCAGATGATCGCTGCTGGTCGCTGCAGATTATCGCTGCTGGTTGTAGTAGTTGAGGTCAATGTTGGTCGTTGCAGATGATCGCTGCTGGTCGTTGCAGATGTTCGCTGCTGGTCTTTGCAGATGATCGCTGCTGGTTGTCGTAGTTGAGGACGATGTTGGTCGTTGCAGATGATAGCTGATGGTCGTTGCAGATGATCGCTGCTGGTCGTTTGCAGATGATCGCTGCTGGCTGTCGTAGTTGAGGTCGATGTTGATCGTTGCAGATGATCGCTGCTGGTCGTTGCAGATGATCGCTGCTGGTTGTCATAGTTGATGTCTATGTTGGTCGTTGCAGAGAATCACTGCTGGTTGTCGTAGTTGAGGTCGATGTTGGTCGTTGCAGATGATCGCTGCTGATCGTTGCAGATGATCGCTGCTGGTCGTTTGCAGATGATCGCTGCTGGTTGTCGTAGTTGAGGTCGATGTTGATCGTTGCAGATGATCGCTACTGGTCGTTGCAGATGATCGCTGCTGGTTGTCATAGTTGATGTCTATGTTGGTCGTTGCAGATGATCGCTGCTGGTTGTTGTAGTTGAGGTCTATTTTGGTCATTGCAGATGATCGCTGCTGGTCGTTGCATATGATCGCAGCTGGTCGTTGCAGATGATCTCTGCTGCTTGTCGTAGTTGAGGTCAATGTTGTTCGTTGCTGATTATCGCTGCTGGTCGTTGCAAATGATCGCTCTTGGTTGTCGTAGTTGAGATCGATGTTGGTCATTGCAAATGATCGCTGCTAGTCGCTGAAGATTATCGCTGCTGGTTGTAGTAGGTGAGGTCAATCTTGGTCGTTCCAGATGATCGCTGCTCGTCGTTGCAGATGATCGCTGCTGGTTTTTGCAGATCATCGCTGCTGGTTGTCGTAGTTGAGGTCTATGTTGGTTGTTGCAGATGATCGCTGCTGGTCGTTGCAGATGATCGCTACTGGTTGTTTGCAGATGATCGCTGCTGGTTGTCGTAATTGAGGTCGATGTTGATCGTTGCAGATGATTGCTGCTGGTTGTCGTAGCTGAGGTCGATGTTGGTCGTTACAGATGATCGCTGCTGGTCGTTGCAGATGATCGCTGCTGGTTGTCGTAGTTGAGCTCGATGTTGGTCGTTGCAGATGATCGCTTCTGGTCGTTCCAGTTGATCGCTGCTGGACGTCGTAGTTAATGTAGATGTTGGTAATTACAGATGATCGCTGCTGGACGTCGTAGTTTAGGTCTATGTTGGTCGTTGCAGATGATCGCTGCTCGTCGTTGCAAACGATCTCTGCTGGACGTCGTAGTTTAGGTTGATGTTAGTCGTTGCAGATGATCGCTGCTGGTCGTTGCAGATGATCGCTGCTAGTTGTCGTAGTTGAGGTCGAGGTTGGTCATTGCAGATGATCGCTGCTGGTCGTTGCAGATGATCGTTGCTGGACGTCGTAGTTAGGTCGATGTTGATCGTTGCAGATGATCGATGCTAGTTGTCGTAGTTGAGATCGATGTTGGTTATTGCAGATCATCGCTGCTGGACGTCATAGTTGAGGTCGATGTTGGTCGTTGCAGATGATTTCTGCTGGTCGTTGCAGATGATCGTTGCTAGTTGTGGTAGTTGAGGTCATTGCAGATGTTCGCTGCTGGTTGTTGCAGATGATCGCTGCTGTTCGTTGTAGATGATCGCTGCTGGTTGTCGTGGTTGAGGTCGATGTTGATCATTGCAGACGATCGCTGCTAGTTGTCCTAGTTGAGGTCGATGTTGGTCATTGCAGATGATCGCTGCTGGACGTCGTATTTGAGGTCGATGTTGCTCGATGCAGATGATTGATTCTGGTCGTTGCAGATGATCGCTGCTAGTAGTCGTACTTGAGGTCGATGTTGGTCATTGCAGATGATCGCTGGTGGTCATTGTAGACGATCGCTGCTGGACATCGTAGTTTAGGTCCATGTTGTTCTTTGCAGATGATCGCTGCTGGTCGTTGCAGATGATCGCTGCTGGACGTCGTAGTTGAGGTCGATGTTGGTCTTTGCAGATGATCGCTTCTGGTCGTTGCAGATGATCGCTGCTGGTGGTTGCAGATGATCGCTGCTAGTTGTCGTAGTTGAGGTCGACGTTGGTCATTGCAGATGATTGCTGCTGGTCGTTGCAGATCATCCCTGCTGGACGTCGTAGTTTAGGTCTATGTTTGTCGTTGCAGATGATCGCTGCTGGTCGTTGCAAACGATCGCTGCTGGACGTCGTAGTTTAGGTTGATGTTAGTCGTTGCAGATGATCGCTGCTGGTCGTTGCAGAAGAACGCTGCTAGCTGTCGTAGTTGAGGTCGAGGTTGGTCATTGCAGATGATCGCTGCTGGTCGTTGCAGATGATCGTTGCTGGTCGTCGTAGTTAGGTCGATGTTGATCGTTGCAGACAATCGCTGGTAGTTGTCCTAGTTGAGGTCGATGTTGGTCATTGCAGATGATCCCTGCTGGACGTCGTAGTTGAGGTCGATGTTGCTCGTTGCAGATGATTGATTCTGGTCGTTGCAGATGATCGCTGCTAGTTGTCGTACTTGAGGTCCTTGTTGATCATTGCAGATGATCGCTGCTGGACGTCGTAGTTGAGGTCGATGTTGGTCTTTGCAGATGATCGCTGCTGGTCATTGCAGATGATCGCTGCTGGTCGTTGCAGATGATCGCTGCTGGACGTCGTAGTTGAGGTCGATGTTGGTCGTTGCAGATGATCACTGCTGGACGTCGTAGTTTAGGTTGATGTTGGTCGTTGCAGATGATCGCTGCTGGTCGTCTCAGATGATCGCTGCTGGATGTCGTAGTTGCTGTCGGTGTTGATCCTTGCAGATGATCGCTGCTAGTTGTCGTAGTTGAGGTCGATGTTGATCGTTGCAGATGATCGCTGCTGGTTGTCGTAGTTGAGAGCAATGTTGGTTGTTGCAGACGATCGCTGCTAGTCGTTGCATATGATCGCTGCTGGACGTAGTAGTTGTGGTCGATGTTGATCGTTGCGGATGATCGCTGCTAGTTGTAGTTTAGGTCGATGTTGGTCATTGCAGATGATCGCTGCTGGTCGTTGCAGATGATCGCTGGTGGTTGTCATACTTGAGCTCGATGTTGGTCATTGCAGATGATCGCTGCTGGACGTCGTAGTTGAGGTCGATGTCGGTCGATGCAGATGATCGCTGGTGGTCGTTGCAGACGATTGCTGCTGGACGTCGTATTTTAGGTCGATGTTGGTCGTTGCAGATGATCGCTGCTAGTTGTCGTATTTGAGGTCGAGGTTGGTCATTGCAGATGATCGCTGCTTGTCGTTGCAGATGATCGCTGCTGAACGTCGTAGTTGAGGTCGATGTTGGTCTTTGCAGATGATCGCTGTGGTCGTTGCAGATGATCGCTGCTGGATGTCGTAGTTGAGATCGATGTTGGTCATTGCAGATGATCGCTGTGGTCGTTGCAGATGATCGCTGCTGGACGTCGTAGTTTTGGTCGATGTTGGTCGTTGCAGATGATCGGTGCTGGACGTCGTATTTGAGGTCGATGTTGATCGTTGCAGATGATCGCTGCTAGTTGTCGTAGTTGAGGTCGATGTTGATCGTTGCAGATGATCGCTGCTGGTTGTCGTAGTTTACGTCGATGTTGGTCATTGCAGTTGATTTCTGCTGGTCGTTGCAGATGATCGCTGCTAGTTGTGGTAGTTGAGGTCGATGTTGGTCATTGCAGATGATCGGTGCTGGACGTCGTAGTTTAGGTCGATGTTGGTCGTTGCAGATGATCGCTGCTTCTCGTTGCAGATGATCGCTGCTTGTCGTTGAAGATGATCGCTGCTGTTCGTTGCAGATGATCGCTGCTGGTTGTCGTAGTTGAGGTCGATGTTGGTCTTTGCAGATGATCGCTGCTGGTCATTGCAGATGATTGCTGCTGGTCTTTGCAGATGATTGCTGCTGAACGTCGTAGTTGAGTTCTATGTTGGTCGTTGCAGATGATCGCTGCTGGTTGTGCAGGTGTTCGCTGCTGGACGTCGTACTTGAGATCGATGTTGGTCATTGCAGATGATCGCTGCTGGTCGTTGCAGATGATCGCTGCTGGACGTCGTAGTTGAGTTCGATGTTGGTCGTTGCAGATGATCACTGCTGGACGCCGTAGTTTAGGTTGATGTTGGTCGTTGCAGATGATCGCTGGTGGTCGTCTCAGATGATCGCTGCTGGATGTCGTAGTTGCTGTCGGTGTTGATCCTTGCAGATGATCGCTGCTAGTTGTCGTAGTTGAGGTCGATGTTGATCGTTGCAGATGATCGCTGCTGGTTGTCGTAGTTGAGGGCAATGTTGGTTGTTGCAGACGATCGCTGCTGGACGTCGTAGTTGCGGTCGATGTCGGTCGATGCATATGATCGCTGCTGGACGTTGTAGTTGTGGTCGATGTTGATCGTTGCGGATGATCGCTGCTAGTTGTTGTAGTTTAGGTCGATGTTGGTCATTGCAGATGATCGCTGCTGTTCGTTGCAGATGAACCTTGGTGGTTGTCATACTTGAGCTCGATGTTGGTCATTGCAGATGATCGCTGCTGGACGTCGTAGTTGAGGTCGATGTCGGTCGATGCAGATGATCGCTGGTGGTCGTTGCAGACGATTGCTGCTGGACGTCGTATTTTACGTCGATGTTGGTCGTTGCAGATGATCTCTGCTGAACGTCGTAGTTGAGGTCGATGTTGGTCTTTGCAGATGATCGCTGCTGGTCGTGCAGGTGGTCGCTGCTGGATGTCGTAGTTGAGATCGATGTTGGTCATTGCAGATGATCGCTGTGGTCGTTGCAGATGATCGCTGCTGGACGTCGTAGTTTTGGTCGATGTTGGTCGTTGCAGATGATCGGTGCTGGACGTCGTATTTGAGGTCGATGTTGATCGTTGCAGATGATCGCTGCTAGTTGTCGTAGTTGAGGTTGATGTTGATCGTTGCAGATGATCGCTGCTGGACGTCGTAGTTTAGGTCGATGTTGGTCGTTGCAGATGATCGCTGCTTCTCGTTGCAGATGATCTCTGCTTGTCGTTGCAGATGATCGCTGCTGTTCGTTGCAGATGATCGCTGCTGCTTGTCGTAGTTGAGGTCGATGTTGGTCGTTGCAGATGATCGCTGCTGGTCGTTGCACATGATCGCTGGTGGTTGTCGTAGTTGTGATCGATGTTGGTCTTTGCAGATGATCGTTACTGGTGGTTGCAGATGATCGCTGCTGGACGTTGTAGTTGAGGTGGATGTTGATCGTTGCAGATGATCGCTGCTGGTCGTTGCAGACGATCGCTGCTGGACGTCGTAGTTTAGGTCGATGTTGGTATTTGCACATGATCGCAGATGGTCGCTGCAGATGATCGCTGCTAGTTGTTGTAGTTTAGGTCGATGTTGGTCTTTGCAGATGATCGCTTCTGGTCGTTCCAGTTGATCGCTGCTGGACGTCGTAGTTAATGTAGAAGTTGGTAATTGCAGATGATCGCTGCTGGACGTCGTAGTTTAGGTCTATGTTGGTCGTTGCAGATGATCGCTGCTGGTCGTTGCAAACGATCGCTGCTGGACGTCGCAGATGATCGCTGCTAGTTGTCGTAGTTGAGGTCGAGGTTGCTCATTGCAGATGATCGTTGCTAGTTGTGGTAGTTGAGGTCATTGCAGATGTTCGCTGCTGTTTGTTGCAGATGATCGCTGCTGTTCGTTGCAGATGATCGCTGCTGTTCGTTGCAGATGATCGCTGCTGGTTGTCGTGGTTGTGGTCGATGTTTATCGTTGCAGACGATCGCTGCTAGTTGTCCTAGTTGAGGTCGATGTTGGTCATTGCAGATGATCGCTGCTGGACGTCGTAGTTGAGATCGATGTTGGTCATTGCAGATGATCGCTGCTGGTCATTGTAGACGATCGCTGCTGGACATCGTAGTTTAGGTCTATGTTGGTCTTTGCAGATGATCCCTGCTGGTCGTTGCAGATGATCGCTGCTGGTTGTCGTAGTTGAGGTCGATGTTGGTCATTGCAGATGATCGCTGCTGGTCGTTGCAGATGATCGTTGCTGGACGTCGTAGTTAGGTCGATGTTGATCGTTGCAGATGATTTCTGCTGGTCGTTGCAAACGAACGCTGCTGGACGTCGTAGTTTAGGTTGATGTTAGTCGTTGCAGATGATCGCTGCTGGTCGTTGCAGAAGAACGCTGCTGGTTGTTGCAGATGATCGCTGCTGGTTGTCGTAGTTGAGGTTGATGTTCGTCGTTGCAGATGATCGCTGCTGGACGTCTTAGTTGAGGTCGATGTTGGCCTTTGCAGATGATTTCTGCTGGTCGTTGCAGATGATCGCTGCTAGTTGTGGTAGTTGAGGTCGATGTTGCTCATTGCAGATGATCGCTGCTGGACGTCTTAGTTGAGGTCGATGTTGGTCTTTGCAGATGATCGCTGCTGGTTGTTGCAGATGATCGCTGCTGGTTGTCGTAGTTGAGGTTGATGTTGGTCGTTGCAGATGATCGCTGGTGGTCATTGCAGCCGGTCGCTGCTGGACGTCGTAGTTGAGGTCGATGTTGGTGGTTGCGGATGATCGCTGCTTCTCGTTGCAGATGATCGCTGCTTGTCGTTGCAGCTGATCGCTGCTAGTTGTGGTATTTGAGGTCGAGGTCAGTCATTGCAGATGTTCGCTGCTGGTTGTTGCAGATGATCGCTGCTGGTTGTCGTGTTTGAGGTCGATGTTGATCGTTGCAGACAATCGCTGCTAGTTGTCCTAGTTGAGGTCGATGTTGGTCATTGCAGATGATCGCTGCTGGACGTCGTAGTTGAGGTCGATGTTGCTCGTTGCAGATGATTGATTCTGGTCGTTGCAGATGATCGCAGCTGGTCGTTGCAGATGATCGCTGCTGGTTGTCGCAGTTTAGGTCGATGTTGGTCGTTGCAGATGATCGCTGCTGGTCGTTGCAGATGATCGCTGCTAGTTGTCGTAGTTGAGGTCGAGGATGGTCATTGCAGATGATTGCTGCAGGTCTTTGCAGATGATTGCTGCTGAACGTCGTAGTTGAGCTCTATGTTGGTCGTTGCAGATGTTCGCTACTGGTTGTGCAGGTGTTCGCTGCTGGACGTCGTACTTGAGATCGATGTTGGTCATTGCAGATGATCGCTGCTGGACGTTGTAGTTTAGGTTGATGTTGGTCGTTGCGGATGATCGCTGCTTGTCGTTGCAGATGATCGCTGCTGAACGTCGTAGTTGAGGTCGATGTTGGTCTTTGCAGATGATCGCTGCTGGTCGTGCAGGTGGTCGCTGCTGGATGTCGTAGTTGAGATCGATGTTGGTCATTGCAGATGATCGCTGTGGTCGTTGCAGATGATCGCTGCTGGACGTCGTAGTTTGGGTCGATGTTGGTCGTTGCAGATGATCGGTGCTGGACGTCGTATTTGAGGTCGATGTTGATCGTTGCAGATGATCGCTGCTGGATGTCGTAGTTGCTGTCGATGTTGATCCTTGCAGATGATCGCTGCTAGTTGTCGTAGTTGAGGTCGATGTTGATCGTTGCAGATGGTCGCTGCTGGTTGTCGTAAATGAGGTCAACTACGACAACCAGCAGCGATCATCTGCAAAGACCAGCAGCGATCATCTGCAATGACCAACATCGACCTAAACTACGACAACCAGCAGCGATCATCTGCAACGATCAACATCGACCTCAACTACGACAACTAGCAGCGATCATCTGCAACGATCAACATCGACCTCAAATACGACGTCCAGCACCGATCATCTGCAACGACCAACATCGACTCAAACTACGACGTCCAGCAGCGATCATCTGCAACGACCACAGCGATCATCTGCAATGACCAACATCGATCTCAACTACGACATCCAGCAGCGACCACCTGCACGACCAGCAGCGATCATCTGCAAAGACCAACATCGACCTCAACTACGACGTTCAGCAGCGATCATCTGCAACGACAAGCAGCGATCATCTGCAATGACCAACCTCGACCTCAACTACGACAACTAGCAGCGATCATCTGCAACGACCAGCAGCGATCATTTGCAACGACCAACATCGACCTAAAATACGACGTCCAGCAGCAATCGTCTGCAACGACCACCAGCGATCATCTGCATCGACCGACATCGACGTCAACTACGACGTCCAGCACCGATCATCTGCAATTACCAACATCGACCTCAAGTATGACAACCACCAGCGATCATCTGCAACGACCAGCAGCGATCATCTGTAATGACCAACATCGACCTAAACTACAACAACTAGCAGCGATCATCTGCAACGATCAACATCGATCTCAACTACGACGTCCAGCAGGACGTTGTAGTTGAGGTCGATGTTGATCGTTCCAGATGATCGCTGCTGGTCGTTGCAGTTCATCGCTGCTG
This sequence comes from Acanthosepion lycidas, assembly GCA_963932145.1. Classification (NCBI taxonomy): domain Eukaryota; kingdom Metazoa; phylum Mollusca; class Cephalopoda; order Sepiida; family Sepiidae; genus Acanthosepion; species Acanthosepion lycidas. The sequence goes on along the minus strand of OZ010591.1, from coordinate 54,146,682 downwards.
AACGTCGTATTTGAGGTAGATGTTGGTCGTTGCAGATGATCGCTGCTGGTCATGCAGGTGTTCACTGCTGGACGTCGTAGTTGAGATCGATGTTGGTCATTGCCGAAGATCGCTGCTGGATGTCGTAGTTTAGGTTGATGTTGGTCGTTGCAGATGATCTCTTCTGGTCGTCTCAGATGATCGCTGCTGGACGTCGTAGTTGATGTCGTTGTTGATCGTTGCAGATGATCGCTGCTAGTTGTCGTAGTTGAGGTCGATGTTGATCGTTGCAGATGATCTCTTCTGGTTGTTGTAGTTGAGGTCAATTTTGGTTGTTGCAGATGATCGCTGCTGGACGTTGTAGTTGTGGTCGGTGTTGATCGTTGCAGATGATCGCTGCTGGTCGTTGCAGATGATCGCTGCTGGACGTCGTAGTTATCATCGATGTTGATCGTTGCAGATGATCGCTGATAGTTGTCGTAGTTGAGGTCGATGTTGATCGTTGCAGATGATCACTGCTGGTTATTGCAGTTTAGGTCGATGTTGGTGATTGCAGATGATCGCTTCTGGTCGTTGCAGATGATCGCTGGTGGTTGTCGTACTTGAGGTCGATGTTGGTCATTGCAGATGATCGCTGCTGGACGTCGTAGTTGAGATCGATGTTGGTCGTTGCAGATGATCGCTGCTGGTCGTTGCAGACGATTGCTGCTGACGTCGTAGTTTAGGTCGATGTTGATCGTTGCAGATGATCGCTGCTGGTCTTTGCAGAAGATTGCTGCTGACGTCGTAGTTTAGGTCGATGTTGGTCGTTGCAGATGATCGCTCCTGGTCGTTGCAGATGATCGCTGCTAGTTGTCGTAGTTGAGGTCGAGGTTTGTCATTGTAGATGATCACTCCTTGTCATTGCAGGTGATTGCTGCTGGATGTCTTAGTTGAAATCGATGTTGGTCATTGCAGATGATCGCTGCAGGTTGTTGCAGATGATCGCTGCTGGACGTCGTAGTTTAGGTCGATGTTGGTCGTTGCAGATGATCGCTGCTGGTCGTGCAGGTGGTCGCTGCTGGATGTCGTAGTTGAAATCGATGTTGGTCATTGCAGATGATCGCTGCAGGTTGTTGCAGATGATCGCTGCTGGACGTCGTAGTTTAGGTCGATGTTGGTCGTTGCAGATGATCGCTGCTAGTTGTCGTAGTTGAGGTCGATGTTGATCGTTGCAGATGATCGCTGCTGGTTGTTGTAATTGTGGTCGATGTTGGTCATTGCAGATGATCGCTGCTGGTCGTTGCAGATGATCGCTGCTCGTTGTCGTAGTTGAGGTCGAGGTTGGTCATTGCAGATGATCGCTGCTGGTCGTTGCAGATGATCGCTGCTGAACGTCGTAGTTGAGGTCAATGTTGGTCGTTGCAGATGATCGCTGCTGGTCGTGCACGTGGTCGCTGCTGGACGTCGTATTTGAGATCGATGTTGGTCATTGCAGATGACCGATGTTGATCGTTGCAGATGATCGCTGCTAGTTGTCGTAGTTGAGGTCGATGTTGATCGTTGCAGATGATCGCTGCTGGTTGTTGTAGTTTAGGTCGATGTTGGTCGTTGCAGATGATCGCTGCTGGTCGTTGCAGATGATTGCTGGAGTGTTGTAGTTGAGGTCGATGTTGGTTGTTGCAGATGATGGCTCCTGGTCGTGCAGGTCGTTGCTGCTGGTCGTTGCAGATGATTGCTGCTGGTCCTCGTAGGGATGCTAACTGACGTGTCGGGAAGGAAAGAGGAGCTGGCGTTGCGATGTTTTTCGGGCATGTAAAAAATCCAGTGCTGACGTTGCGTGTCTGCCGGTCGAGACCGATGTAAAAACCTTCCGTAATAATTACAAACGTAGTGTACGGGAGAGGTTATGGACGACGTGCAGACAGCCAGTAGGGACGGAATGCCGACAGTCGAACATGGGCAAGGAGCCAGAAGTAAGTGATGAAGTAGAGAGGGAGAAGGCAAAGTTTCCAACTATCGCAAAGTTGGCAGACAAAAAGAAATGGGAGCGTAACACTACGCAGGCCGGTGGTCGACGTCCTGGCCACGGAGCCCAGAAGCCTGCGTACTGACCGTTTCACTTGCCGACCCTGAATTTGGCGAGAAGTCCCTGTAATATGGTAAGGGAGACTAGCATCAGAATTGGTAAACTACTACTGTAAAATCTATCCTAAAGAATAAGTCTAGATTAGCTACAAGAAAACCAGGGCCTAAAAATGCTTAGAAGTATATTACGACTAGGTTCGTAATACAACTAAACTGAAAAGGTAATTTGCTAGTCTCTACCACGTAATTAACAGCGTGTAGGGAGCACAACCGAAAGGTCAAGGTCGAAATGACCTGTTCTCTTCCGGTTTAAGGAGCGGCCAAAGGCGGTCGCGATATCACCTTACTTAACTAGAATGTCACCTTACATACAGTGAAACCAATAAATGAGTGGCTGCAATGATATGCTTGTGATGTTTTACTGCATCTGGCACATAGCCCCGACCTGGCTTCTTCATATTATCATCGGTTTCTGTCCCTCAAACGATATTTATCTGGGAAGACGGTTCACGCAGATGATTCTTTTGTTGTGGGTGTCAAGGTGTAAACATGGTTCTAGTCGTTTGACATCATTTCCTAGGAACAAGTGCACAGAAGAAAACACAAGTGCATACGTCTCGATGGAGATTACGGGGAAAAGTATCAGAGTAGTACCGGTAACATATAAACAATATTCTATCTGTATAGTAATAAGCACGTTGCATTAGTAAATTTCTTTATTTTCTGAACATCCTTGTAGATGAAACTGGCTGTTGCAAACATATCCGACTGGAAAAATCTCTTACTTCATGTACAGAATAAGAGCTCTTTATTCGTGAATTTAGTCTTCCTATTTCTGTTGACTGGCAGATAATAGTTCTCAGTTTTCAGCTCCTTCGAAGTATAATAGTTCCTTTATATCCTTTATCATAACACTCCAGTTAACGTGTATTCTATGGAATTATTTTGCAACTTGTAATCTATTCAGTGCTCCCATTGAATTAATTCCCTTGTCGTTTCTCAATCCCAGTGGCACTCAGGGAATTAAACTCGTAATGTTACTAATGAAAAACTAAAACTAAATCTCTTCTTGGATACATAAACACCTGACGACGAGCAGAATATACTAGTCATAAACAGTGATAAATAATAATAATAATAATAATAATAATAATAATAATAATAATAATCTACCCGTACCAAACAAGCTGATGTAGACAAACCCCGTACCCATCAGTGGTTACGTAGTGCAGGGTTAAAAGTTGATACGGAAGCTTTTATCCTTGATGCATAAGACCAATGCTTGCTAACTAGAAATTACCAAGCTTACATACTGAAAAATTGTGTTAGCCCAAAATTCAGATTCTGTGATAAATATCCAGAAACAATTGACCATTTTGTATCAGGCTGCACGATATTGCCACCAAATGAATATAAAACCTGACATGGTAGAGTGGGCTAATATCTTCATTGGAAAATATGCAACTTTTACAGAAAGGAAACTGCAAGAAATTGGTATGAACACCACCCAAACCCGGTTACGGACATGGGGACTGTGACAATTTTATGGGATTTTACAATACATACAGAACAATCAAAGCTAATCAGCCAGACATCGTGATTAGAGACCGTAAAAACAGAATGTATTCTTATTGACATGGCAGTCCCTGCAGACTGTAATATATCTTTAAAGCTCTTAAAAAAACTATCAATTTAACAATGACCATAAAATCGAAATCTCAAAAATGTGGCACCAATAATTCCAGTTGGAGCACTCGAATTGATTGGAAAAAGTACCGACAGAGACATTAAAGGAATCTTTGGTAGCTCATGCCTTAAAGAAATGCAAAAAATTGTACTCACAAGTAAAACTCACACTTTACGAAGCGGTAAAATATGCATAATTTTTATTTCATTTTATATTTTTTTCTAAACTGCTCAGTAGAAAATGTCACGATGCCATTTCTGATCTTAGGTCTTTAGTCAGGGCCTGGAAAGAAATGAGTATACACCAAAAATCAAAGGAAATAAAGTAATCGTATCAAGACACTATATACACTATGTATAAGTATACTGCTTAAAAAAAAAAGAATAAATAAATAAATAAAAGTCCAGTTTATGATTGGTTAAAAATATTACATTTTATCTTCTATTTTGGAATTGGGTGCGACGATCTATCATAAGGTCAGACAATGGATGATCACTACGTAATCATAAGAAAAGATAAAAAAAGCAAAATGTGAATATGTGCCATTTGAAATCTCCTTCGTAATCTGGTTCGAATGAGTTTATAGTCAAGAATAATTGGTCGATTGGAGGACATCAAGATACCCCCAGAACATCTCAGTAATTGACTATTATAAATAAATTGGTTTATCCGAAATTAAGATCTTTTTTTATCTGAATTTATGACATGTAAAATAAGAAAGTAATTACATTGATTGTTTGATAAGAATATTTGTCACTAACCTTTAGTTAGCAGTTGTCTTAGATACGTACAGATAACTTTCAAATAATATTACATTTTTTTTTTTTTTTTTTGGATAAGTGTAGTTTTAGTTAAAATTAAAACAAAGAAAAATTACAATGTAAAGAAAAGGCTAGAAAGGAATTTTTTACAATTTAAAAAAATGCTAGAAACGAGATACTAGCATTAAGATATATATGAATATAATGACAAATTAAAAAATGCGCAAACTTTGTAAAGAGAGTTAATTTTGAAAATAAAAATAAATAAAATTACAATTTAAAAAGGAAGCTTTACGATTATTTTTTAATTTGTCAATTCTTTTTTATTTGATTGTTTTAATTTTAAGTTAAACTACACTTATCCAAAAAAAAAAAAAAAAAATTACATTGCTTTACGGTAGTGTGTATTTATTTCAGAAACGAACTTATGTAAAGGAAGTAAATAGGCCCAAATTTAAGGTTGCGCCACTGGATGTACTCGGCACTGAATCAGTGAACATTATGGCAGTAATGGGGCACGAACGATCAACAAGAAATCTGATTTTTTCTTGTCGATAACTCCAAAAACAGTAGGTTTTTTCATAATTTAATTGTTAATTAGAGTTCAGCATGAACATTTACGTGGAATTATGACGATTTGGGAAAATTTTAAGAGATATTTAGCGCGCGGGCGTTTGGGCGTTAAAAGGCAAATTTACCGGATTTTCTCACCCATTTCGTTCGGCATTCGCACAAATTTTGGATAAAATTGATTGTTGGTCTTAATTGTATTTCTAGTCCTAAGTCTAATTTAGTTTTTAAAGTGTTGAGAATCTAACTTTTTAATTCAATGTATTAATCGCTGGCGGCCATTTCCTTTGGCCTTGTTTTTCTTTTTCTTGCACCATAAATATTTGTATTGTTTTAAAATTTTACTATACCCCAAAAAATAATCATTTTGGCGCAAAAAATAAACTCTGAACATTCTTTTCACACAAAAAAAAAGTTTTAACGGAATTTAACGAATTTAAAATAAAAATGAGGAGATTAAAGCATATTAAAGAATTTAAGAATAACAAAATGTCTCAAATTTATTTTCGATGACAGGTAAAAAATTGGCATAAAAATCCAATTTTAAAAATAAATTAGAATTTTTTGTCAGGACAAAAATAAGATTTCACACCAAGAACAGATTTTATCCAACTTTTGTGTGACTATCGAGCGAAATGGGCGAGTAAATCCAACGATCCCTACAATTGAATTTCTTTTATTAAAAGTTTATATTTACGAACTTCTAAACCAAATTGCACATAAGATACAGCATCAAATATCTCATTAAAGTTGAGCTAAATATTATTATTATTATTATTATTATTATCTATGTCTTGTTTTTCTTTGTACACTAAAAATATAAATTATTATTTTATTGACAGTATCACCAATATAGCAATAAACGGCCAAATCATTATAATTAGAATAAAAATGTAAAATTTCTTTGATAATATGCATAATTATATTATGCAACCATGATGCAAATTTGGGATGTTAATGTGGTAGCCATTTCATGCAAAAAAGATGGGGACTTGTTTTAAATCATTGTTATTTTAACATCCCACAAAGGTGTACTCATACAAAGGAAAACAGTAAACAAGAGCTCAGAATATCTGTAAGACAATATCCACCACTAAAATAAGTAAACTTTATTTGTTTATAATGCATGAAAATTTCAATAGAAAATACTTGATTTTTGTTCATTCATTTTCCGCGCATTCTATTCTGTGCAAGATCCAAATCTTCTATTTTACTATTGTTATGGTCCAAGTTCCTTGTACCACTTTGATGGTCCAAGGTTAGAACCAATGAAAGAATAACACGAACACAAGTATGGAATACAAAGATATATTAGAACAGAAATATAATACAAAAAAGTAGAAGTATTAGTAATGACTATCAGATTTGGTTAGAGTGAACTATGTTGTCTCGACAAGTATCACTATTCCAATGTCCTTACAATATGCTCTCAATTATCTCTCCTTGTCTTACAATATCCTCCCATACCTCTTGAGAGGCGCAGTATTTATAATGTCAGGAATAGCCCATTATTATTATTATGGGTAAGTTCCCATAACAACTATTTATTATTAATAGTAAGTAAACTTAATTTTAGTTAATTATTAATAACCAATACAGGAGACAGAGCGAAAAATTCAAGAATTTCAAAACAAACTTAATTTTAATTAAAAATTGAAATGAAATATCTTTTACAAATTAACCTTTTAGCTTTTTTTTTTTTTTGAGAGCGCAATAATATAGTTTCTCTTTTTGTTGCCATATTTAATCAAAAAACATTCTCAAAAGATTTTGCAAAACAAATATTAGACAAGAAATGTTTACGCAAAATTTTAACTAACTTCTACTGAGTTGAAATTGTTTTTCATTTATTTTTATCAACTGTCAATTATTAGATTTTTTTTAAATCGTTATGTTCAACTTTCTGTAATTTTAGTGTTAAAACAATAAAATACGGTTAAGAAATGTTTCACAAACGAAGCCATTTTGTCAACCTTATAATCTATAAATAAATAAAATTTGTCGAATTTGTATAATGTGTTAATGTTTTTTTATTTTTTATTTATTTATACAGTCCCACTAACTGACTGTGATAAAACTTTGTGAACAATGGAGCTGTCCAAAAGAAAATAAAGTATATGTTGCGATTTTGTTTGTGGTAGGGGGCGCCAGTCTCAATTCTCGCCCCGGGCGCAACTAGACCTATGCACGTCACTGCACATATTAAATTTTCCGATAAGAAATGTGAGATGATCAAAAACTTCTTGAATTTAAGTAAATAATCATTGTCTGAATCGTCTAGGGATAATTATTATGACTCACTGTCCTGTGGTTAATTCTTGATCGGAACAGAGGCAGAGTATTTTTTTCCTTTTTCTTTTTATATGACGTGTCCTTTCAAGTTGAGAGTGATTATGACTCTCCACAACTCACTATTCTGCATAGCTCTAAGCAATGTATATCTCCTTTCTATTCTTCGCACTCCCTGTTCTACTATTCATTTACATAAACTCGTTATGTAGGTTACTCGATGTTTTTCCTCTGCCTCTTTTACCTTCAATGTGTCCTATGAGTGGTAAATTTTCCAAGCCTTCTTGATAACTCAAATAATGAAGATACATAGTAGAAAGCCCAAGTTGTAGATGAAAGAAAGGAACTATTGCAAGGTGTCTTCTTTATTTATTATGATATACAGCAACTTTAGATTAAGTTAACCTTTTAGTATGCACTTAGAATCCGCTTTTCTGTCATAACACTAAAAAATCTATTTTTTTTCTTTTGATTACTATCTAGTGAAAAATGAGTCAACTCTTTGTCGTTGCTACTAATCCAAACACATCTTGATTTACTGGTTCCCATAGTTGACTTTTTTTCTTTTCAGTTACTAACCTAGGTAACCTCTTGTGTTTTCTACTACAAAACATTGTATTGGCCCAGAGCTCTTTGTCACTGAGAACTGCCTTCTATTTAAAGAGCAGAATCAACACTGCAGTGAGCCAACCAAGGATCCCTCCCAGCTCCCTACCAGAGGCCATCTCCGACGAGATCAGACCGGAAGCCAGTCAACACCAACTTACATACTCAGAGACCAGACACTCTGACCACAAGGTCAGGCCGGGTCATATGACCCCCCCGTCTCAATACAACTTATAGCCAGACATTACGTAAAACTCCAGACAAAAAGAGGAATGACATGATTTGGAATTGTCTCCCTTGTAAAACTCTTCTCTAAAAATAAAGTGGCCAGTTCAAACATGAGTGGCTAGGACGATGCACACGTTTTCATGTTCTATCAATCTGTTTACAATACTTAACTAGATCAAAGTAGATAACACAATAATTGGCTTTAATAGTCATAATTGTTTACTCAAGCCAGCTGTAGTAATTCGTATTAAAACAACCTTTTACAAATTGTTTTATTAGTATTTTGTGCTATTCGAATATTTTCTCGATGTTAATTTATATGCAAGACACTTGATGCGAGAGAAAAATGAGTTTCTCATCAGTTATGAAGGTGTAGTGATATGAAAAATTTTCGCTGTTGTTTGACGAAATAGAATCCGGAAGTGTATTACCAATTCAGTAGACTCAAGAGGAAGCCACTAAAATATAATTTTACAGGCATGTTACAGACAAGCGTATGGTTGCAAGAAAGAAATACGACAACAGCAGAAATAGATTTACGTGATTTATTTCAATAGGAACGTGTGGTTTGGGGACAGCTACCTTGTGGTATAGTTCATAGGCCGGCTGAAGATCTGGGTTGATCTCTCATAGTAGTTCTCACTGGTTGGCGTGGCGCTACTGCTGCTGGCTGCTGCTGACCGTTCATTCTGACCGTGACAGGTCTCTTCCCTGGCCTCCTGTTGACTGCCGTTGTACTTCCGTGTGACCAATTTTATGGTGTTTTTTTATGGCTTGACAGGCTCGTAAAACCACGCGAGTATAATTAGGAGGGAAGCATTTTTATTGGTCGAAAAATAGAAACACTTTAAAATATTATTTTATTTTTCGACCGGAACTCGTGCGTCGGGAATATGCGTAAACATGGTCATTTTGTGACGGGGCCTTGTCCCATTCACATCCGGCTCTAGCTCTTGAGTATGTTAGTTTATTTGCCTGCAAATCAGCCGAGATACGTCTTATTTTATTTTATAACAAGGCTCCCCCAGATCTCGGTCTAATTTACAGTGAGCGTTATTCGTATATATTTGGGTGATTAATTCATGATAAAATCTCTGAAGAGTGTGGGAAGTTGTCCTCGTGTTCTTCTTATTGGCATTTGTTTTGGTATGGAGTTATTTGCTGAATTATGTGTCCCAGAGGGATATGGAGGAGAATGATCCTGGTGACTGTTACATGGTGGAGTCAGAAGGATTGTATTAGATAGATGTGTTGGACGTGGAGCCAGTCGTCGGATATGTGCACGGTGAATCCAGATTGTATCACCATTATCGTTTTGCACCGGAAACATCATATTGTTCGTTTTTATAATGGTGTAATTTCCTATCCAGGGCAGATGAGAGGATTGGGGAACAGTTGAGTGTGGCCGGTGAAGTAAAACCTTGTCACCTGCTTGTATTGGGTCCTTGTATGTGAGGCGATTTAAGTTAGTCTCAAGTTTGTGATCAGCTTCATCGTTGGCCAGGGTGACGTCCTGGTGAACCTGCTTTAGCAGGGTATTAATTTGAATTCCATATGCTCCAGGATCGTCACATGCGATTTCTTTTCTGTGTAGTGTGGGTAGGCCGATGTTGGGGTGACGGCCAGTAATGGCATAGTGCAGGGAGACACCGGTGGCGCAGTTGGTCGTGGCATTCATGGACGAAACGACAGATTCTAGAACGTCTGTCCATTCACAGTTCCTGTCTTCGCATAACATATAAAGTGCGTTCTTCATCGTGCGATGTTGTCTCTCGATACTTCCTGAGCTTTGCGGGCGCCAAGGACAGTGAAGTTCTTGCGTGATTGACATCTGGTTACAGAATTGTCGATAGACTTCTCCAGTGAAGTGTGTGCCTCGATCAGAGGATACTATGCGTGGAATCTCTCTGTGTCGAAGGAAGAACTGGTACAATCCGCGGGCGGCATCGATAGCACGGTCTCTCGCGCATGGTATGGCTGTAAAGTATCGACTGAAGCTATCCAAGATAGTTAGGATGTAGCGTTTTTCCTTTGAGTTGGGCATTGTGACAAAGTCTATAAAGACGACATCGAATGGTCTCTTTCCTCGTTTGCAGTGGCCAATGGGCCGGTGCGTACGTCTACCGTAGTTGCCCTTGCACTTAGCACACGTGTCGCAAGAATCGACATAGGCCTTGATGTCGCGTTTTTTGAATTCCCACCAGTAGCTGGAAAGGAGTTCTCGCATACGGGTAACACCTGAGTGGTTGTTGCCCTCATGTGCCTGGTAGAGGTATCTGGATTGTAGTTTGTATAGTAATATTTAGCCACCCCCCCACGAGGGTTACATATGGCACAAGGCCGGGTTTAACGTGGGATTTCCGAGCCTGTAGGCTCGGCCAAAAATATTCCCTCTTTGAACCCGCATAAATGGGTTCAGGGGCAGTCAACCACCCCGAACGAGACTCTGCCCTTCGGTGGAGCCTCGTCCGGGTCCCTCTCCGCCCGAAAGCAGAGAGTTAGACTGTTACTTACCCCGGAGGCAATACCATACAACCAATCTCGGAGAGTGTTTACTGTCTCTTATCATCAAAACGGAGTTGCCTGGTTCTAGAAAAAATTAATGCAAATGTTTTTTGAAAAGTGTAGCTCGGTGGACGTTAGGATCGATATGAAGTTCGCTTGGAGTGGTTGACTGGAGGGCGCTGATGATCTTTGCCAGGGCGTCGTCCTTCTGTTGTTCATTTGCGATGCCGAGGTGGTTGCAGATTCTCTCAGTGGGGATGGTGGTGGTAGAGTGATAGGCGAAGAATGCGTTGGTGACGCGCTTGTGGGTGCGGGCGTTTTGTGGTGTGTGAGTTTTGGGAATGAGCTGTAAACCGTTAAACTCGCCGAGGCACCAAGATGGGATGTATACGCGGAGGTCTGAACCACTTACATCGAATGTCCTGCCTGCCGGTGTAAGGTCATTCGGGGCTTTCGTTTTCTTATGTCCACAACCTCTGCTGAGCATGTCAACCCATACATTTGATTCGCCTTCGACATATTCTAAGACGAATTTATAACATGAAATTTCTTCTTGCCATCGTCGTATTTTGGTATTATTGAACTCTCGTTGGTCCAGATATGTCAGCGATCTGTGGTCTGTGAAGATGGCGAAGGAAATAATCAAACTTCAATATTGCCCACTTTATTGCATATGCCTCTCGTTCTGTCGTGGACCAGTTCTGTTCCGTGGAGTTGAATGTATGGGAAGCGACCGCTATGATATCTTTCTTCCCGTTGTCGGCTTCTTGCATTAAGATTGTTCCACATGCACCGTCACTGGCGCCGGTGGTGAGTGTGAAAGGTTTGAAGAAATCCGGAAACGAGATGACGGGTGGCGAAGAGAGACGGTCCTTGATTTTTTTTAAGGCTCTGTCGGCATTTTGCGTCCAGATAAACGGTTTATTAATCTTGTTGAGTTCGTGTATGGGACCCATAAGTTTTGAAAACATATCTGACCTGATTTGTTCGTGAAGACGTGTCTCTAGGAATTGTCTGATCCACACTAAACGGCCGATATGGCTTTGTAATTCCTTTTTTGATGTTGGAGGTTTCATTTCCCTGATGGCACGAACGTATTCTGGATCTGCTTTGAATCCTTTGCTGTTTACTATGCGTCTGAGGAATTTTGCCTCTGATGCGAGGAAGGAACATTTATCTGGATTCAGCTTGAGTCCAAATTTTCGGAGGGCAGTAAAAAATTGTTCGAGGGAGAGTATATATTCCCTAAATGTCCTAGCGTGGACCAGGTTGTCGACGATATAGGAAGAAATTTTTTCACGGGATGTGACCGTGGCTAGGGCTTCTGCTATACAACGGGAGAAGATTTGTCCGGCAGATGTAAAGCCGAAGGCGAGGCACGTGTATTGATAGCATTGGTCCTTCCATGTAAATGCTGTTTTGTATCGGTCTCGCTTGTCGATCTCGATTTGCCAGTAGCCGCTGCGTAGATCGAGGGTAGTGAAATATCTATTGCCTTTGCCGATTTTGTTGAACAAGTCGTCGATCCTTGGCATTGGGTAAGTGTCTGGATGTTGGGCTGTAGTTCCGTAGTAGGCTGGTTTTGGATGACGTCAGCTTGGGCGCCATATGCTGGATCGTTGGTTGACGATGACGGTGATATGATTGCGGCTGTGTGTGTTGTGTATCCTGAGGAAAGTGTGCGCCTGAATTCTATAGTCGCATTTTGGTTGTCGAATAGATAGGAATCGAGCGTGTTGTGACATAGGATATTTTGGCCGATCAAGATCGGTGTGGTTTGGGTAGTTACCAGCACGTTAACCTTTTTGAATGTGGTAGAGTCTCGACTGCCGATGGTGATGTCGCAAGTCAGTTCGCCAAGGGCGGTGGTGCTGCCGTTGATTCCTTTTACTACGACATCGGAGCGGGTCATATGTTTCTTGGTTTCTCTGGGTAACTGAGATATTGGTACGATGCAGGTGGAGCATCCAGAGTCTAGCATTGCGACGCCAGAGAAGGTGATGTCCCTGAAGTTGAAGTTGGACTGGACGAGCGGTGAATGGTGAGCGAGTCCTTGAAAGTTGAAGGTGTGATGGCTGACGTAGGGGCACGGCGAACGAGGCAACATCACATCGCGTTCTGCCCGAAACAAAAATCCTGTTCCACATCATTTATGGCTTGTATATTATCATTCGTTGCGGCGATATGGGCCTGTGCCCGAGTGCGAGGTGGGTGGCGATATAGGCAGTTGCGTTCATGGAGGCAGGAGCGACCTCTGAGGTAGTTCTTGCACACGCTGATTCGTGGTGTGTGCTGATGGTTTCTGCGTGTCGGATGGTGGCCATGTTCGGGAGGGTTGGTGAGGCTCGTCTGCTGTGGATTTGGTTGCCTACTGGGTTGGAGAGTTGCGTTTCTTTGGTTTGACCGCTGTGGTTACTGTGTGAAATGCACAGTGTCGTGCGAAGTCGTGTCGTTGGATTTTACGCCGCGTTCAAGGTATCCTTGAGATTCGGAGGCTATGCCAATGGCTGAATAGTGGTTGTCCATTGTCTTGACAAGATGTGGGTAAAGATTTGAGTTCCAAATTTTCACCTTTTCGTTCATTAGCATAGCGCCGATGATGGAAATAAGTCCATCGACTGTTAAGTCTGTATTTTTGTCTTTTCTGTATTTGTTTTTTATGTGAAGGGTGCTTTCGAGTCGACCCGCGAAGTCTGTTAATTTTTCGCCGTCTCGCCGTTCCAGATCCCACTCCTGACACCAGTGTTACAGACAAGCGTATGGTTGCAAGAAAGAAATACGACAACAGCAGAAATAGATTTACGTGATTTATTTCAATAGGAACGTGTGGTTTTGGGACAGCTACCTTGTGGTATAGTTCATAGGCCGGCTGAAGATCTGGGTTGATCTCTCATAGTAGTCCTCGCTGGTTGGTGTGGTGCTACTGCTGCTGGCTGCGGCTGACCGTTCATTCTGACCGTGACAGGTCTCTTCCCTGGCCTCCTGTTGACTATATTTAGTCACCCCCCACGTGGACATTATGTGGCACAAGGCCGGTTTAACGTGTGATCTCCGAGCCCGTGGGATCTCTGAGCCCGTGGGATCTCCGAGCCCGTGAGATCTCCGAGCCCGTGGGATCGGCCAAAATTATGCCCATTGGACCCGTATAAACGAGTTTAGGGTCGGTTTACCTCCTCGAAAGAGTTCGGCATAGCCTCGTTCGGGTTCCTCCCCGCCCGAAGGTAGAGAGTTCAACCGATCAGCCGGTCGACCGACATCCACTTGAACGACTTGGCCTCCTGTTAACTACCGTTGTACTTCCGTGTGACCCCTTTTATGGCGTTTTTTTATGGCTTGACAGGCTCGTAAAACGACGCGAGTATAATTAGGAGGGAAGCATTTTTTTTGTTCGAAAAATAGAAACACATTAAAATATTATTTTATTTTTCGACCGGAACTCGTGCGTCGAGAATATGCGTAAACGCGTAAATATGGTCATTTTGTGACAGGGCCTTGTCCCGTTCACATCCGGCTCTCGCTCTTGAGTATGTTAGTTTATTTGCCTGCAGATCAGCCGAGATATGACTTATTTTATTTTATAACAGACATGATAGAGAGTAAAAATCATGTGGATGTTTTTAATCAATCACCGTTGAATTGGAGTATATTAAAAAAAAAAAAAAAAAAAAAAAACAATTTACGGGCCTCATGTCCTAAAAATATTTTTCAATGGTCAGTTAGTCGACTCAGAAATACCAGAACGAATCTATAACAATAATGCTAATTTGTCTATATGACATGATTTCTTCCTTTACCGGCCTTGAGGGAAGCCAGCAATGAAACGCCAAACGACTTACCAAAAACAGTAACAAAATCAAAAAACAAATTGTTATGATATTGATATCTTTATATGGGCATTTTTATCAATTTTTCAGCAAATTCTCTTTTTCATGAACTTTAAAAACTTTCTTTTTATAACAAATTTTATAGCCCATAAACCATACATTTTGAAGCTTTTAATTTACAAAAAGTACTCAAACAGATCAAAGTATGCATCTTTAACATACAAAAAATCGTTGTATAAATAATGTAAAGTGCACTGTTGAATATTTTAATATTTTTTTCACATTTTTGTTTTAGAAATTTACTTTGAGCGACCAAATAACACCAGTGTGCTATTAGAGAAAGAAGTTGAAGGACACAAGTTGTAATATATGCATGCGACCATAGCATAATCGTGAAATAAAATTTGTAAAAATCCATAGAACATTGCATTAGAATAGTAGGAAAAAAAGTGCGTTTCTTGCTACTAGACATAGGTATATAGGGCTATCAATAAGTCTGTTCTAATTATGAAATTTAACATAAATATTTTTCAACATAATTATTAATCACGGAAATCGAACAGTGTAGGTTTCAGATCAAAATTCAAGTAATTATGGATTGACATATTGTTAAAATTCTGTGTTAACAGCTAACATTTTCATTCTTGCTGTTTTTTTTGTTTTGTTTGTTTATTTTGTTTTGCAATTACATTTTGTCCGATTAGATCTTCGCTCTTCTTTAGGTAAGTTGTCCGGTTGACGTTAAAATCTTTCACCCCGCCATTCTCGCTATCTCTTAATCTTTATCTCTCTTTCTATCTCTCTCTTATAGACAAATTCTGGCGTCAAATATAGTTTCAGACAGAGGTAATTCATCGATCAATCTTATTCTTCACTGTAGTGTTTTTTTCAAGACGTTGGCGATCATGGTTCTCCACAACTTCCTGTCCTTTGTAGCTCTTAGTAAGATTAGTCTTTTTCTATCCCCTCTAATTCCTGTACTGCCAACCATTTACACAAACTCGTTAGGTTATTCGCTACTTTCTTCTGTCTCTCTTGCCTTCAATATATTATGTGAGTATCAAATTCTTCAAGCCCCCTTTCCTCATTATGTGCCCTAGAAATTTCAACGGACTATTTCTGATTATAAGTATAAGTGTCCTTTTTGTTCTCATTTTTGTTAAAACTTCGTTGCTACTCACAGGTTCAGTCCATAGTATTCTCAGCATCTTTCTGTAGAATCACGTTTATCTGTTACTTCAAGCATCCTCTTTATTTGCATAATTACATAGTGTTTTGTTTTTGCTTGTGGAGTTAACTCTTTGCTCATACCTGGGACCCTAACAGGTGCTACCACGCCAGGTCATGGTGAACCTGGGAACAACAGCAATTAAGACGTGGTTCCGCGCTACTCAAAACTCCGAATTTCACGATCAGTGGCCTTGTTGCCGGATGTAATTTATCGTCTTACCCAGGACTACAATACTATATAGATGGACTGATATTACATAACAGTTCCGCAATCTTTTCTTTGTCTCTAACGAAATTTACCTGTTTCTTAATACTTTGCTTAGTTTTTGAAAGTCATCTTTTGCAATTCCAACCTTCTTCAGATTTCGGTATCATTTACCATTTCCACCCTCTGTTAAAACACTTCTTAATATTTAAATTGAATAAATCCAGAGAGAAGGCACATACTTGTCTTACGCCCCTTTCTATTTTTATGTTTACTGAATTCATTTTCTAACTGTACGTAAGGTAATTTGCTCCCAGTATATGGATTATTCTAATATCTTTCCCAAATAAATCAAGCTTATCTAGCAGAAAAATCAATATGTCTCTCCGTGCTCAGTAGAGGGAAAATAACAAGTGATAATGTTACCGTTCCATTCGTGCGTTGATATATTCTGTACATGTAGACAGATTTAGAGAACAAAATCCCAAATCAATTATAGCCTGATCACCGAGAACCCGATTTCTTATACAATCTCCATTCTTCCGAGAGGAATTTGCTCCATGATACAACTGAGCAAAGACAAAGGAGCCCACGAATTTTTTGTCAAAAATCCATGCAAAATGAACTTTGACTCATATTTTGCAATTATGTTATTCAAAATAAATATCCTGTTTACTTTCAACGAAGAAGTCGAAAAATAATTATAGCCTGAAGATTCGATTGTCAGACGGTGCCTCCCCATTCTACTAAACTTGAAAAGGTCGTAGGCGTAATTTTATATCTGCAGAAAAGACCGATGTACCTTGGTATTTTTTTTTTTTTAGCAAAACCACGTTTCCGATATCGTATCGTATCATATATTCAGTGAGCACACGAATTCAATTACTCTAAGTTGCTTCTCTCTACATGGATCAATGTTGTTGAAATTTAGTATCTTCTATAAAAAGTGGTAATCGTTTCACCTAATAAATTATAAACTCGAGAAAGGCTGAAGTATGCTTTAGGCGAAAATTAATGATAAAAGCGGCAAGGATGAAAATCCGAATAAATCGTGAAATAAGAGACTGAATTTCTTGATGGTTCAACATCAACAAAAGAATTTAACTGAAATTAAATTTTGTTTTATGTATTCTAGAGCGAGTTTACTTGTTTTATTGTGTGTGCGTGGGCGTGTGGGCGTGTGGGCGTGGATGCGCACGCGCGCATGTGTGTGTGATGATAATGCTTATTTCTCTTTTACCCTCACCTATTAGCAGAGAAAAATGAAAAAATAAAAGATATTTGAAATTTAAAAATTTCACGCCTAAATGCGAAAGGTTATGTAAGGAGATTTCTGTAAAGTTTCTGTTCTCTCAATTGATGCTAACAAGTAAATCCTTGCTTGATTGCCTTCATTAATCAAATATTTTGACTCCTTTTTCTTTTTAGACATGTACGACCGAGTGAGTGATTAGTCTTGAAAAGAAAGTTGAATTATTTCACACGATATTTCTCTATCTATTTGCATATCAGGGGCGTGTATTCATCGGGGAAGACGGGTTTCAAAGTTTCAAAAGAATCTTGAACTTGTCCAGACATGTATCTGTTTATTTCCGTTTCGTAAAGACATAAACTTGCAAAGTTGTTTTTTATGGCGTTATATTTTGCCGCCTGCTATAAAATCAAAAACGTATGGTTAAAAAAACTGTTCAACTTATTTTTAAAAATTTTAATTAAATTAAATTTAGCTTTTGAAATTATCAGTTATTTGAGATTAAATGCAAAAGTTATAATAAATTATATATGTATATATAAATAAAAAGAAAGAACAGTAAGATATATAATTCGGTGTTCTTATAGATATTTTTATTTTTACAAAATAGTGTTCAATGTAATTTGCTCCATGATACAAATATGATATATTTTTTTTTAAATTGATTTATTTAAAATATTTTTTTCGCTACACAGTTCTAACCATGTTTCAAAAATGGAAGCTGAAATCTCCGAATTTAATTTTGTAATTAAATTAAAGACATTAGTTCCATTTCATCCTCAAGCGAATTTTGGAGTAACTTTTAAAATTACAGGGTTTAATGACAGCAAAAATCATAATTCACGTTTCCAAGGATACAGAGAAATCCAATTCAACCAAACTTAGTAATATATAGAATTTAAAAACGTTTAAAAAAATATAGAATTTAAAAAGCTTAAAATATAGAATTTAAAAAATATAGAATTTAAAAAATATAGAATTTAAAAAATATAGAATTTATAGTTTAAAATATAGAATTTAAAAAATATAGAATTTAAAAAGTTGAAAATATAGAATTTAAAAAGTTTTTAAAAAAAAGTTTACTAAAGCAGAGAAATGAATTAGCTATTTTTGCCGCAATTGTCATAAATTTTAGTTAAGTAATATTTAAATGTAAAAATTTAAAAAAATCGTAATATACATATTTATACTTGATATGGAAAAATAATTTTACTTACTGTAAGTAATTCTAATACATTTACTTCTTTTAAAAAGAAATATAGTCTATTAAAACTAACAGTGAAAATATTTTAAAGTTGTATTTAAAATTGTAGTTAATTAAAACGAATTCTAACCTAAACATCTTTTAAAATTGTAATTAAATAAAACGTATTCTAACCTAAAGACCTCCCTTTAAGTACCACAAGCACTTAAAAGAATCCAATAAAACACCTACAGTAAAATGAAATTAATATGAAAAGCTAGAAGATGTAAGCCATTGAATGACTCATGTCCTTTGTATTTACATGAGAAACAATATATTACTAGGTTTATATAAAAAAAAAAGTTTACTAAATCAGTGAAAATAATTAGCCATTTTTGCCGTCGTTGTCATAAATTTTATTTAAATAATATTTAAATATAATTTAAAAAAATTGTTACCTAATAATATACATACTTATACTTGATGTGAAAATAATTCTACATACTGTAAAGGATTCTAATACATTTACTTGTTCTTAAAAGAAATATAGTATATTAAAAATTAAAAGTGAAAATATTTTTCAAATCGTAGTTAAATAAAACGTATTCTAACCTAAACACCCCCCAAAAATCTTTAAATATACAAATAGAAAAAAATGCCAGAAGAATTTTTGCCGTTAACAATAAAAATTTTTTTTAAAAATCCAGTTTATATCTCATCATGATCAATTTGCCAAACAAGTAAATTATTCATAATATTTACAGAGGAGACGAGCCGAGCGTACGGCATCATTAGCAATGCCTGGAAACTATACCACGGATTGATCCAAGCTTTATGTTTGAAGTTTGGCAGCCGAAACACGTTGGAAACCGTCGATGATCGTGTTACAAGTTATCGTGATGGAGAGCTTCAGTGTACTTCAACTACTGGTTACACCGGGTTATGCACCCTCTCCCAGATACTGTAACTAAAGTCTGCTCACCATAGTTGCAACAAATCTCGCAAATCGGTTCTGTGATTGTTGAAAAAACGCAAACGTGCCTGAGCTAGCCATCCCAGTAGATTTCATAGTTCTCGAGGTTGACAGATGTCTACTACTCCATCAAATGTTTTGGTAAAACAAAAATATTTCGGTTCAAAATTGCTTGTTTATTAATTGAGAGTTTCTTGAGCTGCTGCCTATTTTTTAGTCCTTGCGCATAAATACGCGAAAATATTTGACGAAAAACAAGAGAGAATAACATAATGTTAAGGAAAGTGGTTTTATGTCAAGTAACACCCAGCCACCTTGCTAACTTTTAGAAAAATGTTGGCAACATACTTGAAATGAAAAAAATGTTGTTCCTAACTCTAAATATTTATGATGGTAAGAACTTATATGCATTTTTATTTTTGCAGTAAAAGTATGTGATATAAATTAAATTAAAATTTTCCTTTTTTTTAATTAACGTTCCGAATGTATTTTAAATGTTTTTTTTTTTCAACTATGCATGTACATTTTTCTTGTTTTTGCATTTTATTTTATGCCAACATGGTCGTTTTCTTCTCATGAGCGGTCACTTTACGACATCAACGGAATACAGATAAACAGGAGTGGTTACTGTAGCGCACAGGATAGCAACCTTACTCCGCTGACAAATTCACTAGGGTCGTGAATTCCATCTTCACTGGGTATTCTACTAGTATAAATTTATGCCAGACTAATCTAAACTTAGTAAATAATTCTATTTCGGGAAAAGTCAAGGGTAAGCTGGTCTCGAAGATTATTAGAACTGTAACGAGTTTAGTCCTCACTGGGTGCTTTACAAAATTATGGCCCGAACAATGCACGCAAGTTTAGTTTTCCCATTAGAAAGTATAAATTTCTTTTCGAGTTTTACAACCAACTATTAATTGTCTGACAAATTATTTGTCCCGAGTTAATATTTTTATCTAAATATTTGTGGATCAAAAACTGATGAAAAAAGTATGATGACATATAAAACATATAAGACATCCCCATTATTACAGCATTTTGGGATTAGGCTACGGACAAATAGCTTCTGGATAAGCATTAGCTTACCAAATGCTTCGCATATAAGGCCCACGAGAACTTTCTTTTTCATTTAGAAAAATAGTTGGGTTATTATATGACGTTATATTTACTAAGTACAAAGACCAGTTGGCCGAGTCAAAGTGTAATATGCAAAAAGAAAAAAATATATATATACTGAATTTGTCACTTCATCAAACAAATGAGACGAACTGTCATATTTCGCTCATGACGTTTGTGAAATTTTAATCAATTTCTTTTTAAATATTCACGGACCGTCAAAAGAAGTTTATATGAATTTTTGCCGTACAACTTCTGACAGAGTAGCAAAGAAAAATATAAATTATAACATGACGAGACAAAATATGGCAATTGTCGACAATAATATTATGAAATCGTGATTCCAATTTTACACATCTGTTGACATTGATCGAGTGTTTTATCTTTTCTTTCATTTGTCTCTTGCATCAAACGGCATTTTACACTCATTTGCAACTGATATTTCGTTTACACCAATCATTAAACTGCAAAATTCAAGCTCCGCCTTTTTCAAATCCGCTGATGTTATTTCTCTCTATATACAAGGATTGTTTGAATTAATGAAGTGGAAGACTTCTTTTCCTCGAGTTGTATGTGGCGGGTAACGAGTGGGTGGGATATTCATTTGAATATATACCAGTAAATATTGAAAGAGGACCTAAGAATTTGGCGACGAGAAAACAGCGGCCAACAACATATTCAAAACAACGACAGGTGAGTTTATTCTCTTTTTCTTTTCTTTTTTTTTTTTTAACATTTATGTAAGTTTTTACAAGTTCGAATTTTAAAATTAACCTGCTGCCATTTGGAAAAGTTGCAAGATACCTTGGAGATTGATCAGTTGAAAACATTTTTATTTCGTCAAACCCAGTAAGTTCCTTATTATCCGATCAACGTTCAACATTTTTTTTTATTCACAATTCAAATAGCATTATTAGCTGCTGGTGGTAATCGTTAATAACGTGAATTAATACAAATTGTTGTTTTAAAAGGGTTGATCTTTTTGTGACTAATAATATTAAACAAATCAAAATAGCTGAATTTATTTGACATGGATTTTTATTCATTCCGAATGAGATATTGTCTACCCCCAAACTGTAGCAGTTACGTTTTTTGCGTAGTCTTAAAAATGAAACCCTGAAATGTCTGATTTTACGTTGTTTTTTTGAATTTAGTTTTTTTGTAAAATTGTGCTGTGTGTTTTTTTTTTTTTTTTTTTTTTTTTTTTTAGATAAAAAAAGAAAAAAAAATAGTGAAAAGTTCTCAACCCGACCAAGAAACTCATCGAAAAAAATTCTGATGTTTGGTCATTTGGTCATATATGTTTGGAAAAGGATCGCGCCGAGAAATTTACACTACTCTCTTGTAATGATTACAATAAATTAAAGTTTTGACGTAATTGTTTAATAAATTCTGTTCGTAATATCACGAATTACATTGTTAGTTCGGTACGTTTGCGTGATGATTTTAGTGATTAATTGATCATTCCCCGTCGCAGATCGCCTACCAAACTATATAAAGCAACACTAGGAAATCGATAATTCTATGCTATTAAGATTGTTTCTTCTTAACTCCAATTACTGTACACCTTTTTGACTGCATCTAAAATGTAAGAATGTAAAAAAAATAAAGCAGTCGAGTAAACAGTTAATTCAATATTTATATTGTGAATATTAAAAATCAAAGTTTATTATTGTTTTCCTTTTACAGAACTTTCCAATATGTATACACTGTTGGCTACCATGCTGTGGTCACTCATTTTTACAAGTTTGGCTGCCACAACGTCACGACCAAGTAAGACATTTTCTTTTAATTCTGTGTAATGAAATAGCCTCAATGCAGTAATAAAGCGTAAAGAGCTGAAGATTCAGGAATTAAATAATAATTGCAAGGAAATGTTTAGATTTGAACTCAGAGTTAACGATAATTAACGCGTCGGTTTTAGTGTTACAACCTCTCTCCGAGGAACCTGTTAGATGACTCTGCTGAACTGAAGCGGGACAATCTGTGTTGCTTGAGAAAAGTATTCTAGACATCACAACGGATTAACCCATTAATGTCCACTGTCCTCAAGATGGCATTAATGATCTATAAATAGAAAGCATTAATTAATACCGGAATTTTTAATAAACCTATAATTAATAACGATTTTTAGAGACTTTAATTAATATCGATATGGCATAATTGGCAGTTGATTTAAAAAATGACCTACAATCTGTTGTTAACAGGGGCAAGGAATTGCTTGTTAATTTTAACGACCCCAAAACGAAACTGCATACTTTTGATCGTCTGAGACCACCACTTTTGCTTTCTACAAGGCATGGCTGATGCTAACCTCCAGGAGAGTGACTCATTGCGCCTTCTCGGGTTAACGTGTTCCACTGACATGAAGACGAAAGATTATATTGATTATATTCAGTCTGCTCCTAGAAAAATTGGTTCTCTGTGTTATGCTAGAGAATATATCTTACATATTTATAAGTCTGCTATTCGTTCATGCTTTGAATATTGCTGCCACATCCTGTCTGGTGCTTCTGCTATGTATTTAGAGACTCTTGATAATATACGAAGAATAATCTGCAATGTTATTCGTCTTGAGCTTGCATCTCTGCTTCAGTTACTTTTTTCACCGTAATGTAGCTTCCCTGTGCCTTTTCTATAAATACTTTCATGGTAATTGTTGTGATGAACTTTCTTCTATGGTACATAGACTTTATAAATTTAAGCGTATTGGCGGCAAGGTCCCATTATTTCACAGTTGAAATGTTTAGATATAACCGTAAGTTCTATGCTAATAGTTTCTTCTCTCGCACTTCTGGAATTCTCTTCCGGTTTCTTACTTTCCAGTCAACTTTGATCTTCAAATCTTTTATCTTCTGATTTCTTAATTCCTGTGTTTTTATTGCTCTCTCTCCTTAATAATGTTTTTTTTTCTTTTTCTCACATTCTCTCACATTCAGCAACCCCTTGCGTTTTAGTAACTTTATTACCATGCTTGGGGCGAAATGATTATAAAAAATACTATTTTTTTTTATAATGAAAAGAAGATTTTTTTTACTGCGAGCCTTAATGGATTAAACATACAGGTAAAATTTCAGAAAATCTCAAGTAGATTTAGTCAAAACATTTTTAAGAAAGAATTGTAAAATAACTATAATTGATTTTGAATTATTAATTATTTATATTGGTAATCGTGTTAACAGCCATGATTGGTCAAGATTCAGTGTATTTTCTGGGCAATGAGAAAAGCTTCAGATATCGAAAAGAATCTATCTATCAATTCGTTATCTGATGTCAATGTTTCCGAATCGAAGAAACTCCAGATACCCTAAAGGATGAGCAAATGATTACTTGCATCAATTTTCAATAAATTCTAAACACTCACACCGAATTCTTTAGATAGAACTCAGGTCTACGTGCAGTTAGATTGGTTTCCAACATTGCAACAGTCAGTGAATAAGTGACGCTGCCTCGAGTGGTACCGGTAACCTTGAGTAGTACTTTTCAAGTATTTCTGTGCCAAAGCTTGTTCTTTTAAGGGATATTTCTGAAGTCACTCTCTACTAACAATGAGACACGATTCTTGTTCGCATTATAAAATCCAAACCTCTCTCAATAGATGTGCTTGTCGATATAAAAGAATACACTCCAATTTTGCAAGAAGCCAAAGAATTTATCTGTAGAATATATTTTTTTATCTTCCGCAACTTAATTATTAAGCTCAATATTCAGTTGCGATAGCGTAATAATCGCTTTTTTACTACAGGCGTCGGTTACTTTAGGCTTATCTTTTTTACACCACGAAAGACAGATAATCACGAAACGAGACGGCTTTAGCATCCACGGCACAAGTAGATCGACAACTTCTAAAATTATTGACGCAACTTTTGATTTGATGATACTTGAAATCTTCAATCTCTAACCCTCTAGATTCGAAACGATACCTTACAGTCCATTAAATTACGTGTGAGTAAATCCTAACACGATTTTAAACTGGTATTCCAGTAGCAGCTGACAATTGACGAAGAAAAAGATATAAAGTAAAAGCATTCAGTATATGGTCCGGAGACAGGAGGAATAACGAAACAATGGAAAGGATAAGAATAGTCCAACGTCTGGACATACACACAAACACTACAGCCAACGCTCTCCATCTTCGCGCTGGGATCAAAGTATAGTATCTGTTCTCTCTTCCTCTTGAGATTACGAAGGAATCCTGGTCCTGAACATTCTAAACCTGCGGCAGCACCTTTCCTTGTTGCTTTAACTAGGAGGAGTTGGTGGATAGTGACACCGAAATGATATTGGTTAAGATGACTGAGCAATTTCCTCTTTGGAAAATATATATGCGTATTTATATGACACATCCTACCATCGTGGAGAGATGGTTAAATACCGACATCTAGCCAATGAAAAGGGCTGCTATATCGACGCTTACATTTAAGCCCTCATGTAAACAAAGGTAAAAGAGTAAATATATTGCGGTAAAGAGTAAATATGTTAATGATCAACTAGATAATAATACTGGTCACGAAGATTTGTCAACGATGTTATTAATAATGTTAAATTTCACTTGCGGCCTCAACACGTTAGTTAAAACTGCATGCATTAAAAGAATAGGATTTTCCTCCTAAATACTAACTCACAAACTCTCGTTATTGCAAACTTTTTATAGAAAATGGAAACATTTCGAAAGGTAGGTTTGAGTTGAACTTTTTTCATAATTGGTCATCAACTTGTTGTATTCATGAATAACTAGTATGTTTTCGTATATCAAACTTCATATTACATTTTAAAACTATTTTAAATTCTGGTGAAAATATTTATACAGGCTTCCCTCGATTAATGCGCATTCGATTAATACATTTTCGGTTAGTGCGCTAAAATTTTTATATACCAAAATTTCGACTAGTGCATGCATAATACTCGATTAGTGCGGTAAAATATTTTTCAGTTTAACCATAGTAATCGAAAACTATTTTTATAGTTACCGAAGTACACATTAGCCACACTAATAGAGGGATTACTGTATTCTCTTCCAGAATTTATACTTTCTTTTAAGGTGTCTATTTTTTTATTAGTTTTGTAAATTGAAAGTTCACCGCAAATTACGATCCTTATTATTTTGAAGGTTGCACTCGTCCTCTTGATGTGATATTTGTACTGGATGGTTCCGACAGTATTGACGATATCAGCATGACCCGTGTAAAACAGTTCGTCATTGATTTCGCCTCGGCTTTTATGAGCGACGCTAGCTCAACCGGCTTCGGGGCTGTCATGTACAGTGCCAATGTGGCTGGTGTGGTACCCCTAAGGTGCAACGTATCGTTGTTTAATTTCGCCCGGTCAGTTCGATCGTTGCCCCACCCAAAAGACGGAACCAACACTGATATAGGCATCAACAAGATGAGGAAGATGTTCGCTGCAAGTAGTCGACCGGGTGTGCCCATGTCCGGAATCGTTATTACTGACGGCAGATCGAAGTTACAAAACAGAACAGCCATTGAATCGCGACTGGCGAAAGCCCAAGGCATTCAAATGTTTGCAATTGGAATTGGTTATTTGATTGATAAAAAAGAGCTGGAGTCAATTGCCAGCATTGGCAACGTCATGACGGTCGCTAGTTTTCTTGAATTGCAGGGTTTGATTCATCAACTCTACCCGAAAGTCTGTCCTCGTAAGTTTATCTTTTACGTTTACTTTTAGTCTCAGAACACACTGTGTTAAGTCATAACCTCCTGGCGTCAGCTTAAACTAACACCTACTTTTTTATATATAAACTATAATTTCTGAAAGTAACAATTACAAATAAATATTTTTTAAAATTTCAAAGATTTCATCTGAAATCAAGAAAAACGAACAAAATGGTCGCATTATTTAGAAAAAAAGGTGTCAGTTTAAATGACAGCGGGATGATATGGATTTATTCAATTGATTGAAAACAAAAGTTAGGCGCTTAGGAGTATTCCTAAATGTGAAGGAATACCTATTGAATATTATCACATCCCATAAATGTATATATACAATAGATAATCTAAAAACATTTGAATTAAAGAAATGTTTGATCACAGTGGATTAACTTTATCTTAATTTGTTGTCTGTCACGGGTAGAACAACGAAAGAAGTAAAGTTATGTTCATTTTTTATGAGATGAAGTATTATTAATTTTTGATTCGTATTTTTTTTCTATTAATATTGTTTGCATTTCATAAAAATAAATTAAGGGAGCCATTGTTGTGTATTAGTTGGTGTGTTGTAATAGGGGATATTAAACCCTACCCGCCAATTATTTTTGGAAAAACGTTTGATTTTCAGACGAATTTTTTTAATGTTTTTAATATAGTAACTAAGAAGCTGAGAAACCCGAGCGGTGGCTAACACCTATACCAGACGTAAGAGTTGACAATTGGACTCGTTTCAAGCTCAGAAGGGCATAAAAGAGTCAAGATCGACGTATAAACACGTCTGTATCTGTTTTTTAAAACCTTATGTTTTGGACGTGTTTATTCGTACCTGTCTGAAAAAGACACTTTCGGTTTAAAAAACGTATATACACGTTTACGCCGAGGAAGGGGCTAATTGGGCAAATAAAAGTTTTCTTTTTCTTTTGGTAATCTTGCATATTAGACACCAAATTGTTTATCTATATTTTAGCGTTACCAACCACAACAACTACGACAACAACGACCACAACGACCACAACAACAATACCTACCACCACCACCACCACGACACTCGCACCAACAACCACAACAACTACAAAACCACCACCTTCACCGTCAACCAACCCTGCCACCTTAATGGCTATTCAGAATACCGAATATCCTCCACTTGAACAAGCACCCGATGGAATCTGTGATAAATGTGTGATTGTCAACGGGGTAGGTTATACCAACCACCCAACTGACTGCTCTCTTTATATTCAATGTTTCTTCTTCAAGAATACAGTCAAGAGTGTCATCCGGGGATGTCCGTTTGGATTGTTCTGGGATCAAAAGGAACTCACATGTAAATCTGCATGGCAAGTTCAATGCAAAACAGGTGAGTAGAACAATTGAGATTTCCTTGCAAATCATTATATAGTTTATTTCCGGTGTTTTCTTGAAATATTTCATATTCACGAGATGCAAAATTTTGTATCTATGACTTTCAGGATTCTCAAATGTCTACATTTCGATTGCTTTCGATGAAAGTCACTTCCATGATTCCGAATGTTATTTTCCATCTGTCTCTAGATATTACACTATTAAAAATGTATTCTCCGTTACGCATGTAGCATGCATTAAAATAGATGAGATTCATTTTCAAAATTCATCATTATTGACCAAATTATAAAAATATAAAAAGAAAAATAATTTGAAAAATAATTTGCGAGAAATCCCTTAAAAAAATTCGCTAACAAGAGGATACATGATTAAAAAATGCCCAAAACGGAATAAAAACAAAAAATTATCGTCAAAATCTTTCAGGAAAGGTCAAAGGATTTTTTATGCAAAATTTTTTATCCTTTTTAGAGCCCTGAAATTTTTTTGTTTTCGTCAACATGGGAGCGCGCTTTTTGCAGTGAAAAACAAATTGATTTGGAAATTCAGATAACTGTCTGATTTTAATGAAACTTTCAGGAATTTTATTCAGAAATGAATTAATTTTAAAATGTTTATTGTTTGAAAACTAATTTTTTTTTTTTTTTTTTTTTACATCTGTTACTCACTCATTTTTGTTTCGTTTAATCTAAGGAGACATCATCAAAGAATTTAAATCAACAATATTTTGGGGTCAGACATGATCCTCACTTACAGAAAATCTACCTTGAATCGTAAAATAAGAAACTTTTAATTACTTTTATGAATAAAAAAATATTATGGACACTACTGCCTTTTAAAAATTTGATGAATAATGAATTTCTGCGAAAAATTTTTCCATTTAAAAAAAAATTGTAATTAGAATTTATAAACTTTTAAATCTTTTAAAATTCAGTATTAATTTAGGTGGTATGTTATGAAATTTAAACTGTATTCACTAATCGTAAATGGAAAAATTCACTACAATTCAACGACCCCCTTTAAAAATAATTTTGAATTTTTGTGCGTGTGTATTTTTGGAAATAGGGACATCAATAAACAACATTATCAGAAAGTAAATGGTACCTATAATAAATTTAAAATTTATTGGTAATTTTCTAACATTTTCTGGACAAGCGTCTTCGTAAGTAAGACTATAAAGCCAAAGTACGTAAAATTCAATAAAATATTATATTGCATAAAACATTTAAATTTTAAAAAAATTTTTATAGTTAAAAATGTATAAAATGGCGTTCACGTTGTATTCGTCATGCAATTCCTTTCAATTTTCTCGCCCTTATTTAAATTTCCCAAACATTAGGCTCTCAATGGATCACTCAACACGTCAGAAAAATCCCCCCTCTGTGTTAAAAAGAAATGCTTTTCTGCAATATTTTAAAATAAAAGTAAGTAATATTTGTTTCAATTCTGATTAATTAAACTCTAAATCATCTAATTTTCCCCAAAGAACGTTTCAGAAAGGTATATGTTATTTTTGAAATATTTTTTTTTAGTAAAGTGAATTATCTTGTGTTGACAGATTTGTCAATATGGACGATATATTGATGTTATTGATAACTAGAAAAAATCCAGATAATTTAAATTCGGTTTGAAATACACCAAGGTATTTTGCATATTGGAAATATTAAATTTAATCTATTAGTTTGGAATCAAAGCCAAAATTAAGGCTTCAAGAAAGATTCTTCATATTTTTAAAACGCGTTTTTAACTTAGGTATCACTTTTTCTTTTTTCTTTTTTTTTTGAAGTACCTACTTAAAGTATTCCCACGAAAGAAGATAAAATTTAAAATTATAAACTTCATAGACTATTATACAAATAATAACCTTATTCTGCTTACACTAATTATTAAAGATAAAAAGATTTTCCCACATTTTCAATGAACTATATATAAACAACAAAGTTGTCAAAAACATTTTACACAAAAGAAAATATACAAAATTCAATGTTTAATCACAAAAGATTTTCCTCTGCTATGGTGTTCTATTACCACAAAAAATAACTAAGTAGAGAAGTTGTGGAGTAGAGGTAAAGTAAGTGGGAAGTGCGTAGTTTTGCATGAGGCCAATAGAACTATACATTTTGAACGTTATATAAATCTCTTTAGCTTCAGAGTGAGTTGTTAAGTCGAATAACAGTAATAAGTGAAATAATGCAGGAGAGAAAAAAACAATAAGAAACGGATAGTTCAAAAACAGACTAAAGCGAACAGCAAATGTGATCCGCTGAGGATTGCAAAAACGACAAAAATTTGATCATGTGATAACCAAAGCTTTCCTAGAAAAAAGAAAGTGTAAGAAAAAGGTTAATTTGGAATTCAATCCAGGTCAAAATTCTATAGTATTTTGAAATTTAAAATGATTACACCCAAATCCAGATCTGATAACCAAATCTAGTAATCGTTAACAAAATGAAAGTGTCTCAGATAATGAAAAGCGATATTCCAGCAAAAAACAATAAGATAAAAAAACAAGGAAAAGCTGAGAAAATAAATAACTTTTGCTGTTGCGAGAGAAGAAAAAATGTGGAATATGAAAATGATAACTATACCCATCATTATTAGCGTGCTTGGAACAGTTCTGAAGATCCTTGCGAAAGGATCAAAAGAATTTGAATAATCAAAACTATCCGGGTGGCAGCATTACCAAAAACCCTGTAGAATACGAAGAAAAGTGATGAAATATTGAGACTTCTGGTCACTTGATCCCCAGAAAAAGTATCACTAGACATTTTTGTTACTTTCTCCTTTCCAAATCAAGATTAGACTTTCACTTTAATTTACGTATAATCGCCAATTCTGATATTTTCTTTTAAAGTTTCGTATTTTGAAAATTATTTAGTCGTTGAAAAACTCCATTTCCTTTCGCTTGACTGGTTTATGCCGGGCATAGTTTGCTTTTTTTTTTTCTTTTTTTTTTTTTTTCCTTTTTTTATGTAAAAAAAAGTTTGGGTTAATATGTCAGTAGATCTTCAATCACACAGCGACACGTCATTTCAGTGATGGAGTAACATGATAGATTAGTTCAAATTTTATGGTTGACGTGTAGGTGAGATTTAGATGAATTACACTACAGGAACATCATATTCGTCTGACGGAAGGAAATGGACATGGAAACTAATTCATTAGCTCACTTTTTAAATAGAAACGCTTTATCAATGGAAATTAATTCAAAAACGCCTTTTGTGGGTACGTGTTTGTGTAGGTGTATGTGTATATGTGTATGCGTGTGTTTGTGCATAAAACTATAAAGTTAACTAAGATATGCTTGCAAGTAATCCAAAGTTAAACTACTGTTTCAAGAATGTTTGAGTTGATTTGCATTTTTAATAATTGTCTAGTGTAATTGTCTCAAAATCACAAGTCCATGGCACACACACATACACGCGCGTGCGCACGCACACAAATTCATGTAATTTAAATGTACGCACTGTATTATTGTTGTACTGGGTTTTTTTTTTATCTTTGTTTAGTATAAGACTTTTAAAACTAAAAAAGAAAACAACAAAGCGATATTTAATCTAATATGCTTGGTTTGATCGTACAATTTCAAAACAATACTTTTTACCATAATCAAATCAGTTTCATATCTTACAAGCTTAATAGCAAAAGTTAATTTCCCTATTTTTTGTATGTTTTCTTTCGTACATAGTGATATGTAATAAAAAATCAAACTTACAAACATAATTATAGTTATTTAATATTTGATTGACAAAAAATATCGGTGACTTTTGTTAATATTTCAAAATTATTCAAATAATTAAAAGTAATGATAATCAATTATTGATTTCCTAAAAGTATATTTTTCAGAATTACTTTCATATTTTTTTTTTTTTAAATTTTCTGATGTGTCACTTTTCTACTTTGCTCTTTGGATAACTGACGAACGTACAGGTTTCTTTGAAATGTTATCTGTTGATATTTTGTGATGCTTTTGTAGATTTTTAGGAAATAAATAAGTAAGCTAACTGTACTAGAAACACTATCACTGCTTCCCTGGAATTTATGACTTAAGCAAAGAATTATTGATTAATAATAATAATAATAATAATAATAATAATAATAATAATAATAGGGAACAAGAATAAAAATGGTTTCAGATTGTGGATTCCTGTTTCAGTAGATGACAGAATAAAATGAAAGTTGGATAAGTATCTGGACCTCTCTTAAGAAGTGAATAAATGATAGGTTATGAAGATGCCAGTTGTACCAATAGTTATTGGAGCAATAGGAATTAAACCTAAAAATTCTAGCGAAAAGGAAAGAGGAATTGGTAATTCGAGGTAGAATCAAGATCATTCGGACAATAACATTATCCACACAGATAAATTGCAGAGAAAATTACTAAAGTGTTGCGAAGATTTACTGTCCATTTATTTCCAGAGTAAACCACATGGTTACAACCGGTGAGAAAATCAACAAGTGATATAATAATAACAGCAACAGTGAAGACAGATAATTGCGAATGTTAAAAGACTTAATAGGAAGTGTTTGTTCGAACATTAATAAATATAAAACGATTTTTACAGAAAATGGGGCTATCCGTGAATTCAAACGAAGAAGATTCTAATTAAATACTTAGCTTACGTAATTCTTCGCTTCATGTTTAAATAACCAAATCTGACAAGTTGACAGACAAGTAAATCTCTACAGAATAAATTTTACAAGCATGCATACGTATATATAAAGAGAATTACTGTTTCAGTTATGATTTTCAATTCAAACAGAATTTTAAATATTAATAATATTTGAAGAAATAATAATTTCAAGTCATTCATGATTGAGTAAAAACAAAAAAGACAACTGTTCATACTTCTCCATTGCAGATCAATGTCGAAATAAAACTGTTGGTTCTTATCCTTACTACAAAAACTGCCGCTACTATTGGGCATGTCAAGGAGGTGTAACGGTGGCCAAATGCTGTCCTTCGGAACATGCCTATATTGCAGGGAAAGGTTGTGTAAGAGATCCAAGCTGCAAGCAGAGATGTAAACTTCAAAAAATTAAAAAGGGTTTGTAATTTTTACTTATTACAAATCGTTAGATTCTTATACTGAATTTCTATCGGAATATTTTGGTCATTTTATGGGTATTAATGTTGTTTATTTTCATTAAATAATTCTTTGAAATCTGAGGAAACACCTCTTCTTTATGTAAGTTTTATTCCAATCGTGTTGTAACGAAGATAGCAAGAATGTTAAAAGAATCAGAGAACAGCCGTGAATCTGTAACATCAACACCTTCAGCAGACATTAACGCTTTCGTTATTCTATCTGTGAAGTACCAAACGACAATAATTACGGAACGTCCCCATTTTTTAAATTCGCGCCTTCTCTATATTTTGTCTTTCCGTGCATTACTTTGACTAATACAATAGCGAGCAAAAGAAATTAGCCACGTAGATAAAAATAGATGTAAGCAGCAAGTGTTCGACAATATATTTTAAAGGCCATTGTTTATGGTCATTCATGATTGTAGTGCTAGTTGTCGCATTCACATTAACACAATACAAGGAAAGATACAGATATGAATGCATGGTGATACTGAAAATAGTTCATGCAAAGTTATAAGCAACTAGAGGAAAAGCATCATGAAATTAATTTGTAAATACAGGGTGCGATGGGTAAATTGTCGCCATTTTATATATTTAATTTCGTGCATGCGCGTTGTTTGTATTTCATGTTGTCGACTGCACGATATAGTAGGGTCATTTGGGCACTGTCTATGAGAAAAAAAGGGCATCATGACGCAGTTCACTCTGCCAGAAATTTGGAAACGTCAGGCTGTACTGCTTGGCATTCGTGACGGAAACTCCAATACGAACATTTCCGAGTGTTTGGGTATCAATCTGAGGACAGTGCAGAGGATCGGAAAGAGCTGGATGAATCTAATGGTGATTAGAAAGGTGTTTGGGGAGTGATCACTGGTGATGGCGACGTTATGCTTCCATTCATCTTCCCACTGGGCCTCAGATACAACACGGAGGCCTACATCAAGTGCCTTGAGATAGTGCTGCCCTAGGCCAAGGGGGTGGCTGCTGGAAGACTCTATGTCTAGCAACAGGATATGCACCAAGCCACACAAGCAGAAGAACTCAGTCATGGCTTGTCGGACAATTTCTGTGAACACATCTGATCACCTAGCTCCCAAGACTACAGCATCCTTGATTATTATGTGTGGGGTGAAGTTGAGCGAGAGACCAACAAAACTCCTTGTAACACCAAAGTTGAACTGAAGGCAAGGATTATGGCAGCATTCACCAACATAAACAATGAGACCGCCCAGAAGAGTTGCAGTAGATTCCGAAGTCGTCTGGAGGTCGTGGTTGAGGCCAATGGCGATTTTATTAAATAAATCTACTCTTTAGTATTTCAAGATATTTTTATGCAATTTTATTAAAATGAGGTGTCAGTGTTATTTTCATTTTTGCGTAATTTAGACAACAATTTATCTATCGTACTTTGTATATTTATATATTCATTCAAAGATATATTCAGTACTTAATCTGGCTGCCATTAGCACAAACTGGAATGTCAATCAAACATAGGCTGGAGGAATACAAATTCACAACTGTTTAAAAAAAAATCTTTAATGTATTCATTAGTGGAAACTTGAATGTTGCACGCGATATATAGCAGAAGATTATATATCCCCACATGACAAATCATTCCGTAATATTTAATCTGCTATCATACCTGGTAATATGTAAGACTTTACAAAGAAATGTATCTTTCGTTATTTAATATTTCATTGACTTTTATTAACTTTCTTCCACCGTTTTATGTAGCCCAAAGCATTAGTCTACCACCATCGAATTTTACAAATTTGGTTGTGTCTCATGTATTGAATTTTCGGGTATACTCTTTTGTGCCTTTTGTCACTAAATATCACTGTTGACCATTTTTCATTATCCCATAGTTGTTCTTTTACACTGTTTTTCCGTTGTCTTTTTTTTCAGTGCATCCATTTAAATTATCTCTATATAGTATCCATTTTATTGCACGAACTGACACTTTACTAGTAAAGTTACTTTTATCCATTACTTGATCCGGTAATTATTGCTTGGATACTGATAACCTCATCTTTCTTTGATCACCAAATCAACATAAAACTCATTATCTAATCAGCTTCATATTAATTTCGAAGCCGTTTTCTATCCAAAATGCTTCCAACATCAGCATACGTTTTCTGTCTTGAACAGAGCGTCTCCATCTTCTAAACTGTCTCATTTTTTGTAACATTTCTATAATCTTTATCCCTTTCTCCAGACTTACTCTTCCTGTTTTGAAATTTAAATCAATTACACTAACAGTCAATTTCAACTCTCCAAACTTTATGTAATCTATGTTTGATGAATTGAACATGAGATATTTTCTTGTGTCAAGACGTTTACCATGCCCAGCATTCAAGTAGCTAATAACTTTTGCAACCCCTATTTTCAGTATCAACATGTAATCAAATCTATACTTTCTACTGTGTCGATGTCAATTTGATAACTTACATTACAATCAGACACTTACAATTTTTTGGTAAAGATTAAATAAATTATTTTTTCTGTTTATTTCTTGGCTCGCCAGCTTTCCAGTAATACTATTTAATCCCTTTGAATTTTCCTTATTCTGGCCTACACATATCAACAGGAAAAAAAAAGAATTAGCTCTGAAAGGACTATTTCGTTATATTGGATATATGCAGTTTTCTATTCTCTGCTGAATTCTGGCATTGTAATAAAACATTTTTGATTTAATCTTTTTTAATTCAAATCTAATTTTGTAATTACGTTTTTGTTATATTCCTTATCATTAATATTACAAAATATTTTATGTTAACCTCTTTATATATTTTTATAACTCAATGAGTCTCGTGACTTCAGTACAATAATAAAAACCAAACAAGTTAGTTTTTATTTTTCATGTTTCTAAATATGAATCCAAAATTAAGATTGGTTGGAAAAAATATTCAAATAATAAGGCTGATGATTCGCACGTTTAGACATCGGAATGTAATAAAATCTCTCATTATTATAGAAATCATGACTGCGGTGATAGTTTTGGCAGACAAGATATAAATTCGAATTTTTCAAATGTTTGATTATTGATTTGCATATATACTGAAGACGAGCAGTGTATTCATTTCGCACGATTGAGTCATCTCATTTCTATATTTATCTCTATAAAATTGTTTAAACTTTATTCGCTTGTGAAGAAATGTGTTATTGCGGTTTGTTGAATATGTATCGTGTATAAATTCACAATTCAGCATTGGTCAATGAGCAAAAGCAAAGTAAAACATTAACGATTGTGAACAAGCATGATGTAAATGATAATCGCTGTCGCGAATAGAATTATATATATGATCAAGTAAATCTGAATAAACAACTATTGTATTGTTTTGATGTTTTCTCATTCCAGAGGAATGCAATACAAAACCTTATCTGGGGGATAGCACTTTTTACCAGGAGTATGTAGTTGGCCAGGGTTGGATCAAACGACAATGTCCTCCCGGAACTACCTACCTTCTTAAAACATGCGGTTGCAGCCAGTTTGGGAAAAATCTCCAAAAATTTAGTATGTCATTTTTTCCTCTTCATAATGCTTGATTTTTTATTTATAAAAATAAGAAAAAAGTTCTATTTTGCTTTAATATTTTTTTTATTTTTTATTTTTTCGGATTGTATATCACTCATGAAAGAAAAAATACCAATTTATATCGTTATAATTTAAAACCTAATATAAATATTCCACAAAAATGATTTTTAATCGTTGATCTAGTGTTAACGGGCCGGATTATCCTCTAGGCTAGTATAGTCTGCAGCTTAAGGCCCCTCAAGCTTGGTTATATCATTCTGGTTATAAAAGAATTTTTCTTTTTTTATTACGATTGTGGTGAAATTTGGTTAGTAAAATAGTGGTATTTCTTGAATATATTTTTTTTTTTATTGACGGACAAAAGATAGCTATTCTAGTTTATTTAAAGAATTTTCAATAAATTTACTTCAAGCTATGTAAATGTCACTAAAATATATCTCAAATAAAATATTCATGACGGGTGTGGTCGAGTAGAGGGTGGTACCGTCTGAGTGGACCCCATAATTTCATCAGCCTAGGGGCAGGATTATGACCTTTTGGGTTTGGTTTTTAATCAGACTTTACTGATATATTCTTTTGGGAGGTATTTAGAGCCGAAATCAAGTTAACGTGGGAATTAAACCTGCCAAAGAAACAACAATAAGGCACGGTGGAGATTACGGGTCGAAATGAGGAATCGGAGAGCCAAGTTCGAATTCCAGTAGAGTCCATTACATTCACTTCAAACTAGCCTGGAGAGGGGTGAGCTCCGTCAGGGTGTCTTGCCCAAGACACATCACTTCATATGGTGCACATATGACTCTAATGAGTTACGTGATCGTGAAAGAAACATTTTTGTGAAAATTTGCAAAAAAAGAAAAAAAAGAAGAAAGAAACAGACAAATAACTTTGCAGAAAATTAATGATAATAAAATTGTTCCTATAGACCAATGATGAAACGGACTGATAAAAGTTTTGCTGATAAATTTTCTGAGAATCAATTACAATTTCTTGGTTTTTGTGTTTACCATCTAATTAACGTATAATATTAGTGTTTGTATTTAATAGATAATATTAATAAGTGTGTATTTGTGTTTTGGTGTATATTTCGACACCATATCCTCTCACCATAGTAATATATGATTGATCAACCCTTCCGAATAATAATAATAATAATAATAATAATAATAATAATAATAATAATAATAATAAGTACAGCTCACACATTACGAAGAGATTTATCTATATAAAATGTGCGTGGTCTTAGGGTTCTTTTTTCACAAAAATGATCGGTGGAAAATGTCATGAAGCCATCTCTGACCTTAGGTCTCTGGTTGGGATCCAGAAGGAAATGTGTATACAACAAAAATCAAAGAAAAAAAATAATGGCGTTATTAAATACACACATGCATAATATGTGATAAGGCTCATATGTAAAATACATGTATAGTATATATGTACCTATGCAAGAATAACTAATAAAATATACTGACACATACATGTATACATATTAAACATTACACTGTAATAATTTAAAGAATATATTGTGAATGAATTCAACATGTTTGTAGGACTCCATTTGTAATATCATTAATAACAAGAATGATAATTTTAATATTGAAATGTTTTCTTATTTTTGCTCAGCTTGCGTCCCTGAAATATCTGTGCCATTTAACGGAACGAGTGCAAAGGATGCATCGAGAAACCAAATACAAATAGGAAATGAAGGTGTCATTGTTCGTCAAGGCATCGCGTATTTCAATGGCTACAGCCGACTTCTGTTTTGGCGCTTCTCAAACTCACCCATTGGAGATGTTCTTTATATCCGGTTCCGCTTCAAGTTGAAGTCGCTCAACCGAGAAAATAAACAAGCTTTGCTCAGTAATGGTGGGTGCACGGAGAAACCATCTGTTTATATTGTGGCTAACACTTTCACAAACCAACTCGAAATGGGAGCAGACACATCTCTTGGTATGAGCCAGGTCAACGTTAAATTTAAGGTAAGGACTTTGGAGTGACACGTAAAAAAAAGGGGGCGGGAAAGTGAACTCGTCAGAACTTTTTTATTTTAAAGGAAAATATTAATTAGTAAAGATACAAGGAAGTTACAGGAAAGTAATTTAGTAACCAAATGGTTTTTCGCTTCATAAAATTAAATAGACGTCATTGAAAGAAAACTTGATATAAGTGAAATGAGTTTACTGTAAACAGTCAGTCTAATACTCGCTTATGTAAATATCAAATATATTATACTGTTTGGGTGGGAGACTTTCATGATTATTTTTTAAATATCAACCTGAAGACCAACCAGGTCCGATGGATAATTGTGAAGACTACAAGGATAAATAAAGAGTTGCAAGGATCCATCTGATAATGATGAGGTGTTTTCTCAAAGTCGTGTAATTCTGAGTAAAATGTTTTACATGATTTCTAAAAGTCTTCTATTCATGATGAGTAGAAGAATTGTAACCGAAAGTATACACATCTATTGTTCTATGATATCCCAGAGAGACCTTAGATTACATCCAAACGTTGTCAGGACAGTCATTATTGTTAACGTATACTGATCGAGAAGAAAACTGAATTCAAATTAATATAGTCAACCTTGTTCGTCTACAATGCCGAAGAAACTTAAGAAAAATAAGATTTTATGAATGTGTTATTTTTTTTATTTTTTTAATATTTGGAGGTTGAAACCATAAACCATTGTAAATACATGCGAATAGTTTGAATCAATAATCACATGCTTCCATACACTTTTTATAGATTTTATAGTTGATGTCGAGTTTTCCGTGTCCTAGACGACGAATAATTGACAGAAATTAAACAATGAAAAATAAGTCTTAATAAAATACTTGAATATTTGTTTGACGATAAAAAACATTTAAAGGCTATTTTTTAATCAGTCACTATCAATTTGTATGTAATCCAAATAGAATTATAAACTGAGATTTCGCCATTTTTTGGATGCCACTAATTTTTTTAAATGTTGTTTAATCTGATTTTAATATTATTCTTAAGCCAAACCAATGGAACGAAGTGGCCTACCTCTTTGAATCTGGTCGTTTAACCGCGTCTGTAGGGAACTTTGCTGCAAGAGGACAAACTGGTGAGTAAAATATTTAAACAAGATAAATACATATAGTTTGGGATTAAAGCAATTAATCATAATCCTGTGGAAAAGAGAATGATTAGATGAGAGATTAGTATTACCAGATGGCATAAACATTTATTAAGGATAACTCTTCAAGGATAGAGAACCCAATCAACTCTGCTATTTAACCCATAACAGGGAGAGGAAGAAATGGCATTAGTGTGAAAGTGGACACAACAGATTAGTCTGAAATATAAACTCGGTACTTTACACGCCGACATTCGTTATACGATTTGCACACTCAAATGAAATAAAAGGAAGATACAGAGTGATATTTGTGATATAATTGGAGGCAAGTTCTACTTTGCTGCTACTCCACATTATCCTATTCACGTCTGTCTATATTTGTTCAGTCGAGGAGAAAGTTGTTTCTTAGAGGAGTGATTTTGCTCACTTGTTTCTCGCCGTCACATGGTTAGTTTCTTCAATGAGGGAAACAAATATTCTGACAGTGACATCATTTTTGTGATTTGAAATTTCTAGCCAAAAGGAACTTTTGTAGCGAACGCTAAGCTTTCAATCCAAACCTAAAGGTCACTGCGTTAGAAATAAAAGTGGATGAAAACAACTTTTCAACTGGAAATTCTACTATTGA
This sequence comes from Acanthosepion lycidas, assembly GCA_963932145.1. Classification (NCBI taxonomy): domain Eukaryota; kingdom Metazoa; phylum Mollusca; class Cephalopoda; order Sepiida; family Sepiidae; genus Acanthosepion; species Acanthosepion lycidas. The sequence continues at coordinate 54,106,830 of OZ010591.1, read as the reverse complement.
TTTTTATCCAATAAAAATGCGTCTAACATACAACATTAATACTTTTCATCCGATCAGAATTCTAATTAACAATTTTTTCATAAAATTTAATCTTTGTTTCTTATAAATAAACCAAATTAATTACAGTAAATCAGTAGTAGGTTGAGTTGAGTTTGAGTTGAGTTGAGTTGAGTTGAGTTGAGTTTCTTTCCAAGTCGCGCAAAATGCATTAAACATTCAACTTTTCGCATTTTTCCGTTTTGCCTGCCTTCAGTCATTTTCCACTGATATATTCACTGATGAACGGCAGATTATCAAAAACCCTTTAATAGACTACTGCTACTATCGTTTTTTTGCACACATGCACAGACACACACATAAGAAAATACATACCGCTACATACAAATTACACACTGTCTAAATGCATCCTTTATTCATCATTATGAACAAACTTTTCACACTTTAATGTATTCATTTTAATGTATTGTACAACAAAGAAAATGTAAAACTGAATTTTAATCACTAGTATTTATGTAGTTTATCGAAAATTAATTTGTTCTTTTGATTGTACAACTTTTAACTTCTTTGATATCTGCGCTAATAAATATATTTATATACGTGAATGATTATTTTCAAACCAGATATATTTAAAACATTAACTTTTAAAAAGTCATTTCACTCAAACAAATCATGTTTTGTTTTCTATGCGGAACAAAAATCTTGTGTTTCTGTCAAATATAAACATTTTTAAATTTTATCTTATTTAATTTTCAAACATGATATTGATATTTTCTTATCTTATTTATATTCAAATTACAGTGGATAAAACATTAATCAATAAACACTGTGCCATGCAAATTGGTGCGGGATTGGACTACGAAAATTTCCAAGGGTCAATGGATGACGTAAGTATATTTTCAGATTTAAATTATGTTGTTTGAATTCTTAGTTTGCATCGCTCTCCTTGTCTTAAATCTAGCCTTTCAGGGAATTATGAATATTAATTTTGTTATCGTTGTTGTCATTATGTTGTGCAATGGACGGAAGCATGAAATATAAAAACAATCAAATTTTTTATATCAAAATACATGCGCATTTATTTAAGACAGTATGCTATTTTCAGCGAGGTTACAAATCGTAACGTTATCGTTTGCGTTCAAAAGAAAAAAAAATTAAAAAGAAATCAACTTTTGGGTTTTACTGCTGGATTTATTGTCCTTCAGTCGATATCTGCTTATATAATATACAGGCTGATTGAAAAGTAACTCCATATTTTATGTATGATGGACTCTTCCGTCTAACTATAATTTTTTTATATAAACGTGAGAGTCCATTATTCATAAAATATGGAGTTACTTTTCAATCACCCTGTATGTATGTATGTATGTATGCATGTATATATATATATATATATATATATATATATATATATATATACAACAATGTGACTTTATAGTTTATATATTTATCGATCATGCAACTTGATCTCCCTTCTTAATAATGAAATATTCCGATGTTATGGCAACAGGAAACATATCTTATCAGTAGGTACCTTCACTAATTCTGTCTACGTAAGGTTTAAAATTAATTTTTAAAAATGAAAAAAGCTTTCTTAATTGAAAGCTAAAGGATTCAGAATTTACTAATTCCAGTCAGCAAAATACTCTGTGGTGTATTTCAAACAGAAATTATATTGATCGTAATTAATTTTTCTTCAGTAAAATCGATGAATATCTGCTATTTTGACAGATATGTAATAAAAGTTAATTCTTAGTTTTAAAATCTTGCAAAAATAATACATATATTTCTGAAACGTTATTTGAAGAATATTAGCAAATTTAAAGTTAAATTAATCTGATTTGAAGCAAATATTGCTTACTTATAGCAAAAGCAGTTCTTAACCACGGAGTTTTGTTTTTCTAACGTGTTAATCGATTTATTGACAGCCGATTGGCTGCCGAATGTATTCATAGTTAAGTATGGGGGAGCAGATGATAAAAAGGGGGACAGCCCTTAAAACATGTAACCTTTCAATGATAGACTTATCGGTTTGTGTACATCCATACTTCAGAAATTCTGCACGTATATACACATACACAAAACAAATCGAAATTCTTTTTAAAATATTCGGGGTCATCAGATTGTAATAATCTTTACAATATATGATTAATAAATATAGTTTTACTTAATAACAATATTTTCTAAGAGTTATCACATTAAAACTGAATTTTAAAAGATTTAAAAACCCTTTAAATTATTCAATTTAAAATTGGAAAAAATGAAAACAAATCTTGTAAAATTCCATTTTTCATCGAAATTTTTTTCTTCAAACAATATTGTCTTTATTCATAAAAGCAATTAAATTTTTCTCTTTTATCGAAACCGTGTTCTTTGGAAGCTTGTTTAGACTAAGTTAATGGCCTTTTAGGCTTCCTTCACGTGATTAGTTCACTTTTTTTTTTTAATAAGAGGAACTATATGTCACTTGGGGGCACCAGGATTTTAGAGATGTTTAGGTGGGGCATGGACAAAAGAAGTTGGAACCACTGGTCTAATCAGAAAATCTCAAAATAAAAATCCAATCTAGAAAGGAGCGGGAACACAATCCAAAATAGTAGAGACACAAATCCATGACTATAAAGTTCACGCGTAAATTGATCTTTACGCGAATATCATCCTTATCCTTATTCCGTGTCTCTAATGTTTAAGTAGAAATAGCCAAATAAAGCTACACAAAAGAAATGAGAAGCGATAATTAGCAGCATGATTTCCTTTCGTTACTAATAAGTAGGTACCTCCACGAAATCGCTAAAAATTCACCATACCATGATGAAAACAAGATTCAAACTTTTTACTGTTAAAATATTTATGTTATTATTTAGAAGGATCAAAATATTTTTGATTATCTAATTAATTTTTTAAATTCTTTTTAGAAGATTCGAAATTTTCATTAAAAAACTTGTTTTTTGCGTCAGCGGTAGTACTAACTTTTAATTTTAACAAAGCAAATTTTAGTCTCATTTTTTATTTTTTGCGATGACAGACACATTAATTTGAAAACTCTTGCAAAAATCAAATAATTGTCAGATTTTAATGAAATTTTCAAGACATTTATGAAAAATGAAAGAAATTATTTTTGAAATTTCTTTATTAGAAAATCTTGGTAAAAATATTTTTTTTACACGTGTTTCGCCTCTTTACTTAATTTTGTGAAAACTTGAGAAATTCAACATGATAATTTTAGTGACTATATTAATAAAAGTAGAATTCTTTGACAAATTTAAATCACCGATTTTTTTGCCAAATCACACCCTCTTTACAGAAAATCTGTTCTGAATCGAAAAATAAAAAATATAATAAAACTAAGACATTATTTAATTAGAGAAGATTTTAATTGCTTTTATCAATAATATATATTAAAGACAATATTGTATACTGTCAGATTTTGCTTGGTTCAGACAGCCCCCACTCTTACATTTTTTGGCTTTTTAAGCCAGTTTTAGTCTCTTCTTTTTTTCGTATTTATTCTTATATACGCATAAATATTTTTTATCCAATTAGAATGCTAATTAACGAATTATTTGCATAAAAATGTAGTTTTTGTTTCTTCTAAACGAGTAAAACCAATTACAATAAATCAGTAGTCAGTTGATTTTCTTTTGAAGAAAAAGCGATACCTAAGGTAAAAATGAAAAATCTTTCTTGAAGCTTTTAGTTTTAATTTCAAACTAATAAATTAAATTTAACTAGTTTTAACTCGTGAAAATTTCACGGTTTTTCTCTTTTAATATTCTGATGAAGATTAATTCTTAAGTTATTTAATCAATAACTTAAGAATTAAGCTCATAGCGAGTTCTATGACAATAAAATATTCGTAGAAATTTCCCTGTCGCATCGTTATATATTTGAGCTTAATAACATTAATAAAATATTGTAATAACAAACTTATAAATGCTGGTCGTTATTTTGAGAAGGGAGTACAAATGAAAAGATTTGAAATTGACAACTTTTTCCATTTCACTGGAACAGCCATTAAACACTTCTATCTTTCCTTCTGGCTTTCTGTCTTTCTTTTTCTCGCTGAAACCATTTAATGTCTCTTCCCCCTTTCCATGCGATCAAAATGGAATAGTCCATTATTTATGATATTGGCAGAGAGTGTAACGGCGGTGGAAACTAACGAAGGGAGGAACAAACACAATTATAATAGAAGATTTCCAATAAGCAATATACTTTGCTGTATTTCAAACTGAATTGAAATTGATCGGAATAATTTTTTTATTCCTAAAAATGGCTAAAATCGTTCATTGGGTATTTTTATGAAAAGTTGACTACTCTCTCGATAGACACATATTAAAGAATTTTTTCGAAAGATATGAACAATTTTAGCGTTTTTACTGATAATAAAAAAGTTAATTCCAATCAATTTAAATTCGTTTTTAAATACATCAAACTATTTTTCTTAGAAATATTAAATTTAAGCTATTAGCTTGAAAATTAAAACTAAAATGAAAGCTTAAAAAATTTTTTTCATTTTTAAAAATGCATAAACCTTAGGTATTGCTTTTCTTTGCAGGTACTTATATACGTATACGTATATATTGCTGAAGTCGTTTGCATTATGACACAAGACATTAAGCGGATTTATTTCTAACTTCTTGTCTATTCTAGTTTTTAAAAAAGAAACCAAGTAATTTTGTTATTGGACTTATGAGAAACTCGAATATCAAAATAATTCCGTTCTTAGGCGAAAAATTAAACACAGCATAATGATTACTAAAGAAAATTCATTGTGAATGAAATCAATAGTGCATTTTATCAGTCTAAGCTTTTGTAGTATCGAAATTTGTATTGGTGAAGGGTAATTAGATTATTATTGCAATTAATCATATTGATTAATTTCAATAATAATCTAATTACCCTTCACCAAAATAAGAATACTCCGAATAAATATATAATGGGTGACGTAGCTTGACTAAAATAGGAACATCATTAGTTGAGAAGAAGAAAAAATTGAAGTAAAGGAGTTTAAGTTTGCATATAATAATAGGTACCTCCAATAATTCGCTGAAAAAGGGCATACCATGATGAAAATATGACTCAAACTTGATAAAAACTAAGTTTTATTGTCAAAATCTTTGTCTTTTATTAAGAGCAAATACCAATGTATTTTTTGATTATTTAATTATATTTTTGAATCCTTTTTAGAACGTTCGAAATTTTAGTTAAAAATATTCTTGTGTCAGCGGATGGACTATAAATTAGCATAGCAAATTTTAACATTTTTTTTTTTTTTTGCTGTGAAAGACACATTGATTTGGAAATTCTTGCAATAATCAAATAATTTTTGGATTTTAGTGAAACTTTTCAGGACTTATTTACTTTTTATTTTTTACATGTATTACACCCGACTTTCTTAATCTTATGAAAACTCGAAAAATTTAATAACTAATTATATATTAGTCAAAAGTAGAATTCCTTGGACAATTTAAAACATCAAACTATTTTCAAAATCGGACCCCGTCTTACTGAAAATCTGCTCACAATCGTAAAATTAAAAAAACGCAATAAAACTATGACATTATCTAATTAGAAAAGCTTTCAATTGCTTTTATTAATAAGATATATGAAGAAAAAATAACTACGGTGAATAATGAATTTTTACAAGATTTGCATTCACTTTTTTAAAAATTAATTAGAATAATTTATTAAGTTTTAAAATTCACTTTCAATGATATACAGTTTAGGGAATATTGTTATTAAGCAAAATTATATTTACTAATCATAAATCGTAAAGCTTATTACAATTTACGCACTCCGTGTATTTTGAAAATAATTTTGAATTGTTTTTGTTATGTGTATTAACGTGACGGTTTTTGTAGATACAGATGTTCATACACAACATTATCAGAAAATAAGGGGTACAACTATAGTAAATTTAATGCCAAAGTATCTAAAATTCAGTAAAACATTAGATTATGGAGAATATTAACATTACTGAGTACTTAAAAATTATATATAAAAGGCGTCACGTTAGATTTTTTCAATTATTTTTTATGGATAAAGCTCCCGTAGAACAACATTAGATAAACATCAATCTGTCATCAAGTTGTCAATACATCAACATATTAAATAAACAGCTACAGACGTATTAAAAATGCATTTCTGCGATATTTTAAACAGAGTAAATAATATTTGTTTCAAATCAGATTAATTACACTTTAAATATTTCTCAAATAAAGTTTCAGAAAAGTATATTTTATTTTTGGAATATTTTTTAATAAAGAGAATTACATTGCAATAAATGTGTACTAAAATGGCACTAAAATCAAATTTTTTAACAAAAAACTCACACAACTCCTTCAGTCAGTTTAAATTAATTTTGAAATACAGCAAAATATTTTGCTTAATGGAAATATAAAATCTAAATTATTAACTTGAAATTAAAACTAAAATAAAACCTTCAAGAAAGATTTTTCATTTTTACAAATTCATTTTAAACCTTAGGTCTCGTGAATCTTTGGAGGTACCTACAATACAATCATATAATATACTGTTGCACTGTTAATCTTAAACTGTTGGCGGGTATTGATAATTGTCATTATTTTCCATAATATAAAATTAAATTATCCTCAATAATTATTTTTTTTTCTATTTACAGATTGCTATTTTCCTTTGCCGCCCTTAATTTTACATCAGAAGATAAACATTATCGATCTCCACAACGACAAGCCAATTAAATATTATAAACAAAATTGAAACTCAATAAACCTGACCGAAGTGACTTCCACTTGCGTTCAGCGCACGTTTTCAAATTTGAATCTCATATTAAATATATATATATATATATTTTTAAATAACCACAATTGTTCTTGTCTTTATTTGCTTTCACATTACTCATTACATAAAATAATAAAACAATGATACGTTCGTTAAATTCGAAACATGATTCCAGCAAGTTTTCGACACGATCATATATTTGCGTTCTGAAACATTAAAAGAAAAGTTCTTTTCTTTAAAAATCAATATTGCAGTGGTAAAATTTGCGAAAATCTTTCAATATAAATATTGTATAGAAATATAAATATTGAAAGCAATTTTTGTGTTATAGTCGATCATGAAAGACAATGACTGCTCAGAAAAAGAGCTTATTGTCTAGTTTTCCTGAAATTATAGCAAACGCTACTGTTTCACCCCCTGTAAAAATATCCAGAACCATCGACTCTGCTAATACTTGTATTTACGTCAATAATTTTCAGGCTTCAGAAAAAAATCCTAATAGTTTTCTCGCATTTTACGGTTATATGAGAAAACAGTATATTGATATTATAAAAGTAAATTTGTTTCTTTTTTTAGCTTTTTGTAACATAGATAAAAAAAGAAACAAATTTACTTTTTGACAAAGTACTGTACTTCTACACTGGTTAAGAAATTGATTGACAATATGTTTCTTTGAATAAACTTTTAATGGTACTATTAGGTTACCAGTTTGTAACAGGCGTCATCAGTTTAAACTAAAGCATCGTTGCCTCGTTTGTTGCACAGCGATATTTTTCCCTTTAATTAAAAAACCAGCTATAAATTTCTTATTTTCATAAACAACACATGGAAACTTGGCAAATAAAAATAAAGTGTGAGATAAGAGAGTTTTTTATTGCTTATATAAGATGTACATTTCGTAAGCATTGCATTTGCAATGACGTAAATGTTTACTTTAAAATATAACGGATATTTATTAATTTTTGCTAGTGTTTCTTTCTTACATCTTATTCTGTTACATTTTTTTTTAAATTATTCATTTTTACATTTTTAATTGTAAATAGCATAAATAGCAGAAACAAAGAACAAGATTCAGTTTAATTACCTTTCGTTAATGAAATACAACCTAAGAGGTACAATAATACTAAAAAAATATTAGTTCTAAATTACTGATAAGGCAAAGAAAATCGGACAACTGAAGGCATCGTTATTTTATTACCAGAACATTGACTCTAAGTATGAGAACTATTATCAATTTGATTAATAGAATATGCTGGATGTTGTTGCTTATTTGAAATAAGTTGACAGGAACCCCAAGTTAATATTTTAGGTGGAAGCCCGTTTAGGTTAAATGTGAGTCCCCTGTAAAAATTTGGTAGACATTTTCGACAATGTCAAAATAAAGGAAATCAACATATACGTAAATTTCATATATATTTATATACGGAATTAGGTGTAACATAGCTAAAAAAAGAAACAAATTTACTTTTTGACAAAGTACTGTACTTCTACACTGGTTAAGAAATTGATTGACAATATGTTTCTTTGAATAAACTTTTAATGGTATTAGGTTACCAGTTTGTAACAGGCGTCATCAGTTTAAACTAAAGCATCGTTGCCTCGTTTGTTGCACTGCGATATTTTTTTTTGTGTCGGATATATATATATATATATATATATCTGTGTGTGTGTGTGCTAGCTAGCAGTAGAGATATCATAGTGTGATCGCATGAGGGTTTTTTTTTGCGAACGGGAGATAGTGTTGTGATAGCATTGTATTTAATTTGTATGTGATGCGACACGTGGCTCGTTGGGGTTTAAGAAGTCCTTCGAAATGAAAACAGGTACGTCTTGCCACTGCGGCATTTTGTGATTAGAGAGAGACTGTGTGTATATGTATCTTTTTCTTTTATACTGCTTTATACAATGTCACATAGCGGTGGTTAGGAACAGTCCCATCAGACGAAGTGACCTAATTCCACAAAATAAATCTCTCATTTTGAAAATATAGGAAATGAGATTCTTTAACATAATATTTTGAATTTCCAATAAAAATTGCAAGCAATAATATCAACATTTGTTGTGTGCATTCCTATATGTATCAGCCGTTTTTATTATTGATGCCCTGTCAGCATTACAATTTTTGTCAGTTGGAAACCATTAATTTATTAAACCAGCTATAAATTTCTTATTTTGTCTTTTGGTTTGAATTTTTATTTATTTATTGGTGGATTTATGGCGGCAAACCTTAAGAGCTCCTAAGATGGAACCTCAGCTTTTTTTCATCGCTGCACTATAGCAATAAGCAATATTTCAGTGACATGTTTGATTCATTTCAACAAATTCAAATTTAAAATAGACTCAGATTTTAATCTAGAAAACATTCAAAATTTATTCCATTGTAAGGTTAGACAATTTATCAATTTGAGAAATACATATTTATATGTCGATGTTTGCGTTTTCGTAAACTGAAATAGTTTACGAAAACGCGAACGTAGACATATGTAAAACATGTAAATTCATCGCTTGCTATATTTTTTAATCTATAAACAGTTCTTTACATATAATGCTGAAACGTTTTTGTTCATTGGTACAGAAAAGATTCGGTAGTTATTCACAAAAAGAAATATAACATAGAAGGCCTTTTAACTAACATTAAGTTCATCATTCAAGTTCTGTAAATATGTAAAGTGTTTTTCTCTCAAACGTATATGCATATCCTTGTTCTTATTAACCCGTGTACATAAGTTTGACTACATTGTGCATATAGTAAAGTTATATTGTCATAGTAAGATATATCTATGCCCACTAGCCATTCCAATACTCTCAATAGGCAACTATAGAAAACCCTTTCTCCATCAACATTTTTATGAAGCTTTCCACGACGCTTTTTAGTTAAATTTGTACATAATCTTCTTAAATTTGAGAAGACTAGGTACAAATTTAGTAAAAAGGCGCCGTGAAAAATTCATAAGAGAATCCTTTTCCCCCACGACAATGCCTCTGCCATTTCCTCTCATTAAAGAATGGAACATTGCGAGAATTTCGATGGAAAAACATTAGACATTCAACCTACAGTCCTCCTTTTGCACCTGCTGATTTTTTCTTATTTTTTAACTGTAACAACTTTTTGTAATGTACCCATTTCGAGAGTATTTATGGCTTAAAAGAGTTTCCTTTAACAGGGTCGAATTCTAAGGACCCTAACTTCTTCCAGGATGGTATAAATGGCTGGTATCAGGTGCCCTGATGCTGATGTAGTTTATATAGAGAAATAATGTTTATACTTAAAAATGTCATTTTTTAATTACATTTTTCCACGAACTTTTTGAATTCCCTTCCTGTATGCTAACATTGCTAATAATGATTAAGGTGAGGGTTAGGATTAGGCTTATAGATACCATTGAATATATGCAATATTGTCCCTTTTATGTACTAAGTGCGCAATTTCGAAAGAACTCCAAATACCAAAAGGTTGTCGTATGTGCTTTCAACTATTTTGCTTGAAGTAAAAATGGGAATTCTTTAAGACATGGACTTTCTTGAGATATATGAATGTAGCTGAATGGACTCAGCTAAAATTCTTACTAATCATTCAATCAGTAAGATTTTTAATTGAGTACACTGAGATTGTAGACCCTTTGTTTCTTGAGAATATTAGAAAGAGAATTGGATGGTATTGAAAGCATTGTTCATCAACGAGCAAAAACTTACTTTACGTTATTGATTAGTTGCGATAAAAAAATTATACATTAGATCAGTAAAATATTCTTCTATTTGCTTAATCCATTGTACTATTCTTTTATTGATACTTGGTATTGTTAATTTGGAGCAAATTGGCTGATCGGTAAATTTATTTGCGGATCAAGTTGATATTTCGGCTAATTTGCTTCTTAGGAAGTTCGATTACCTTTATTGATGAATTGCCTACTTCTGTTGCTACTACTACTACTACTACTACTACTACTGGACAACACTATTTGTATTGTTTCACTTTTTCTCTTTTCTTCTAATTTGTTTTCTCATGCTTTTCTTTCTTTCATACAGTTTGTGACGAATAACATCTGTCGTTAACAAACAGTACCTCATATCCCAAATTGCGAGGACACGTCACACTAGGCTTGAAGATTTATCTAAAAAATTTAATATCGCGATTGGTTTTCATCATGTAAGTTATCCAACGACTTCTTTGAATTTATTTATTATTTACTTTGGCATCCTAACATATGTATATTTAAACCGTGAATTGGTTATATTTGATCTTATCGTCATACACAGAAGCGAAAACAAAAAAAGTTTCTTTTCATCATTACTATAAAAAGTTATGTGAAAAAATTATAATTTTCTGCCCTTTACCACTAACTACGAGCGAAGACATTATTAACCAATGAAGTGTTTGGATGCAACTTTTCTGATAAGCCTTGATTGTAAGTCTGATTATGGCGACGCTGTGTCTGATCCAGGATAATAAAAACGATAACGATAAAAACCAAATTTATTGCCATTATTTAAATGAAGGGTTTGTTTTCACCCATCAATTTGTTCTGAAACAAAAAGGAAAGAAGAAAACTCATCCTTTAGATTATTTTCCACCAATCAGAAGAACCAATCAGAAGAACAGAATATGAAACCGCGATAATTTAAAAAGTTGTCTTCGTCAGAGAGGATAGTCAGGACAGATGACAGAAGAGGACTTTAGATATCAAAACAACGCAAAGCCAATGAAATGTTTCGAGTAACATACGAAAACTAAAAACTGATAATTTTTTCTACTTAGCTTAATTTTTAATGAACGCCCAAAACAATATTTTATGCAAACCATTACACACTTCTTTTCTTTTAGCATAAATTATTATAAATAAACAAAGTTTGTTTCAATTTTAAACCGAGTCCTTTTTGTGTACTTAATGAACCAACTATGTTTTCTCTATATACTCGTTCACTTGTCTATTATTAATACAACAGATTAATCTTTCTCTAGTAGTTTATTTTTTCATTCGTTCAGACATTTACTAGTTTTGATGTGCTGATTAATTTATTGATTTCGGCTATTAGTACAATAAGATTATAAAATATAAATAAAAGTTTATGGCTATATATATATATATATATATATATATATATATATATATATATATTGAACAATAAAAAATATTAAAAAATTAAAATCTTCAGACACACTGGGTTGTAGATTAATATTCTTTCGTTTTTATTATTTCATTTAGATTTCTCGACTAGTTTCGGCCAAAATGGCCATCATCAGGAGAAGAAATATTTCTGCTTGCTGGTAGCAGTAAACTACAGAAATGAATGTCTTGATGGAGAAAATGAACTTTTGTCTGTAGTTTTCATTTGTTTTTTTATTTTTTTTATCTTTTTAACATGAATCTTAGAGCATTCCTTGTGTTGGTCAAACAGTCTCTTTTAAGTTGTTATTTGAGATAAGAGCTGGATGGATCTATGCTGCTCTGAATTCCCCTAGTCAGTTTGACAGTTTTATTGGTTCCTGGAGAGGGGATGTGTCTCTGTTAAGTGTGTTTGTGTGTGTGTGTGTGTGTGTGTTATTTGGTTCTTAGGGAGTGAGTGAGTATGATATGTGTAAGCGTGTATATTACTGTGTGTGTGTGTTATCATTTGGCTCATAAGTGAGTGAGTATGATGTGTGTAAGTGTGTATGTTCGTGTGGGTGTGTGTATAAGTGTGAGGCCTCAACACCTCCGTAAGCATGTCTGTCTTGTGTTGGTGAGAAATGTGGGTAGGTTTTGATTTGTAGGTTTATATATTAATACTATCTATATTGTTAAATTTATGGTTTAGCCCGGCTGGATAGTGTGTTTTTAAAAGTTGTATCCACTTATTTTCATGGAACTCTAAAATCTTTCTAATGTTATCTGCTCTGAACTTTTCTATTCTCTCAATTATAGTGAATTTGGCATTGGTTTTGACATCGTGTTTTTCTAGGCGGAAATGTTGTTCTAAAGGTAATAATTTTTCATGGGGAGTCGACTTAATTCGATTGCGATAATTATTAATTCTGTAGTGAAAAGGCCATTCAGATTTTCCTACATATTGTTTCTGGCATAGTGTGCATTCTAGGAGGTAAATTATGTTATGACTTCTACAGTTAGAATCGTGGTAGATTTTGAAAGTAGATTTAGTGACTGAGCTAGTGAATGAATTCGTGTGTTTAATGTGGTTGCAGCATAAACTTCTTTTGTTATTACATGGTTGGGAAAATCCTGTTGTTTTTGTTGTTAGTTTATTACGGATTACCTTGTCCCCTGAAATGTGGTTACTACCTATGATTTCTTTTAGGTTCTTAGGTCTACGATATGCTAGAAGGCCGGGTTCCTTAAACAATTTTTTTAGGTCTGGTTTGAGATGTAGTATTTCCCAGCGACTTTTGATTATTTGGGATAGTGGAGGCAGAGTGGGATTGAAAGTGGTTACTAGAGGGATGTGGCTAGATTTATTTTTAATCTTGTACATTAGGGTGTCTTCTCTAGGTGTGGAAATTGCTTTATTTATTTGTTTCCTGATTAGGTGTTGTTTATAGCCACGTGTTGTGAATTGGTGCACCATATTTTCAATGTGTTTATTTAATTCTTCATTGTTGGAACATATCCTTCTGAGTCTAAGTGCTTGTGAATAGGGAAGGTTCTCTCTGAGGTGTTTAGGGTGGGAAAACTTAAAGTGTAGATAGTTGTGGGTGTCGGTGATTTTAGTGTGTAGTGTCGTTTGTAGTTTCCTGTTTTCATCTATGTAAATGCGGGTGTCTAAAAAAGTTACTGGTGTTGTGGATTTTTCCTAGTCAAACTTAATTGAGTCGCGCACTGGGTTTAGGGTCATAAAGGATTGGATAAGTTTGTCATCACTACCCGTGTATACGAAGAATATATGATCGATATATCTTGCATAGAATACGCAGTCGCTACCAATGGGTGGATATAGGTCTCCTCAAACTTTCCCATGAATATTGTAGCATATGATGGAGCTGCAATGGTGCCCATGGCACAACCTCTTATTTGAAGGTAGTGTGCTCCATTGAAGTTGAAAGTATTCAATGTAAGGACATGCTCCATGAGTTTTATGATAACTTCTGTGGGGGGAGGGGGTCTTGTTTTCTTCTTTTGGTAAGTGCTTCCTGAAGAGTGGTTGGCCCTTCGATGTGTTTAATGTTTGAATAGAGTGACCATACGTCCAGGGTCACTAGAATAGCATTCTCTGGAACTGTTTGTATGTGATTAATTTTGTTTAGTAGATCTGTTGTGTCTCTAATGTAGGATTTTACTTCCTTAGCTAGGGGTTGTATGCAATGGTTTACGTATTTGGAAATTTTTGTCGTGTGGCAGTTGAACGATGAAATGACCGGCCTTCCTGGGTTGATGCTTTTGTGTATTTTAGGAAGGAGATAGAAACGAGCAGGTGTAATGTTTGTGGGTGTAAGTGTTGTGAATGTTTCCTTGCCGATTAGATTGTTGCGAAGCATTATGTTTAGTGAGCTGGTTAATTCTTTTTGGTATTCGGGGAGGGGATCTGTAGGTAAGCTTTTAGAGGTTTCTTTGTCGGCTAGCTGTTTGTTGGCCTCTTTAATGTATTCTTCGATTCCCCAAATCACTGTGGCACCCCCTTTGTCAGCCAGTAATATTGTCACATGGCAGCTTACGTGCTATTGTTTTCTTTATGTCATTTGCTACGGCTATTTCAAATGTCTGCATAGTAATGTCTGTGTTTTGTGGGGTTTAGGCAGTATCATTCTCTTTTAATGTATCAAGTATGGAAGGTGCGTTATCATTGTCTCCGTAGTGGGCTTTTAACCCTATTCTTCTGAAGAAGGATTTCAGGTCCTTTGCCAAGGTGTCTTTATCAAACCTTGGGGGACTAGGGCAAAAGCTTAGTCCTTTATTTAATACCCTGAATGTATTGAGTGAAAATTTATTGTTACTTAAATTTATAACTCACCCGTATGGGTCAAGTTTGAATTTGCAAGCTTGGCGAAGTTTTTTCGTAAAAATTCGAAAGCTTGCATCATATCTCCTATTAGGGATGCTATACCCCAATCCAGGTGTCCTGGTTGGGGGCTTATTCCGTTTTTTTAAGGTTGAGTGTGTTTGCAGTTGATTGTCTACTAGGCGCTAATCTAGGTGGTCTGGGATGTCTAATGGTGTTATGCGTTCTGTAGAAGGGCTGCTGTGTTTTGGTTTGTGTATGGTTGTACGGCACCCTAAGGATATCCGCGTAAGTTAGTGGTTTGTTTTGTGTGTGTGTTTGTTTTGAGGTTCTAGCTATCGTTGATGGTGGCGGTGTTGTTATTGTTGGTTGTGGTGCTGGTGGTTGTCTGTTGGTGTATTTATTTGGTCTGTTTTGTGTTTGCATTGGTTGTGTGGTGATCAGTGCAGTGGCGGTGTTTTGTTGTATTCTTTTGTGGTATGGTCGTTCACTTTTTTTCAGAGTTTGGCTTGATTTCTCTTTTGTTCCTCTGTCTGGAGGAAATATTCCATTTTAATTTTCTTTGTTTTTCAGTTTTTGTTTTTTGTAGTTCCCTCACTGTTTGGTCTGTGTGAGCTTTTACAACATTCTTTATGTTGGTATATTCTTCCGTGTCCGTTTGTTTTTTTATTTGCTCATCGAGCAGGTTAATTTCTGCTGTTGTTGCCGTTATGCTTTCCTGGCAAAACTGCCTGGTATCCTGCATGAGTTCCCTGGAGAAGTCTTCTAATTTACGGTACCATGATGCTAGAAACGCATCATTATGGTTACATATTGATGGTTCCAAATCAGTCCTGAAATTGGTCAATACTAGTTGATCCTTCAGGTATACACACACACACACACACACACACACACACACACACACACACAGAGGGTGTGATGGATAAATTGTCGTCTAAATTACGCAAAAATTGAAAATAAGACCGACATCTCATCTTAACAGATATACTTACCAAAGTTACAAAAAATTATCTTGAAATGCTAAAGAGTTAATTTATTCAATAAACTCGCCATTGGTTTCAACCACAGCCTCCAGATGACATTGGAATCTCTTGCTACTCTTCTGGACGGTCTCCTTGTTTAAGTTGGTGAATGCTGCTATAATCCTTGCCTTCAGTTCATATTTGGTCTTTATGGGAGTTTTGTTGGTCTCTCACTCAACAGCGCCTCACACATAATAATCAAAAAGGTTACAGTCTAGGGAATTAGGTGGCCACATGTAAGGGGTGAAGTGGTCGCAGAAATTGTCTGGCAGACATCACTGGGTTCTTTTGAGGCCCTGTAAGAAGATGAATAGAGGCATAACGTCGCCGTCACTAGTGATCACTCGAAAACCTTCGTAATCACCATTAGACTCGTTCAACTCTTTCCGAATCCTCTGCACTGTCCTCATATTGACACTCAAATACTCTTAAATGTTCGTATTGGAGCATCCGGCGCGAAGCAGTGCAGCATACCGTTTCCAAATTTCTGGCGGAGTGAATTGCCTCGTGGTGCTCTTTTTTTCAGACGGTGACAAACTGTCCATACTATACTGTATAGTCGACAAAATAAAAAAAAAAAATAAAACAACGCACATACATGAAATGAAACATATAAAATGGCGACATTTTACCCATCGCAGCATATATATATATATATGTGTGTGTGTGTGTGTGTGTGTGTGTGTGTGTGTGTGTGTGTGTGTTATTAATATAAATTATAACTGTTATTATACATCGAACACTATTTTATTATCACCAGCATTCAATGTGCGATATTCTCTCTCTCTATATATATATTTATATATATTTGTATAAACTTTTCTGGTAGTTTGACGCTCGCGGTAGTGTGAAACTTAAGTAGTGGTCTGAACTTTGTCTGTTTCTGAGTCCTAACGCTGAAAAGCATATTTCTCTGTCTTGGTAATTTAGAGATCGATTACAGTTTATATAAGTGTCCCTCTTTTTCTTTTCATTTCTTAGTTTGTTTCATTTCCCCTTTTTCTTCTATAGGTTTTTATTGTTTTTTTGTTTTATTGGTTGATAGTTTTTTTATTAATTTTTTTTCTTTGATCATTTGGTTGGTTTTCTGTTTATTTTACCAATACTTTGGGATTTTGCGATATATATATATATATATATTGGATTAATGAAAATATAGTATTTGTCTGATTCATGTTATATTCAGCACCCCAACTCTAGAGTTTTGTAGACGAACCTTTTTGTAATCGTCCCATCCACTCGTCAGGAAGTAATTTTGACAAGATTAGAGTCGTCATAGTTCTGCACTAAAGCTTCCCAATTAGAAAAATCCCAAGTGGTGTTAACGAACAGGAATCTAAAAGAAGCAGTGCCAGGGATGCTTGCAGTAGGGCCTTAGCTAATAATATACGTTTTTCATCTTATTATTAAAAAGACCTATTCTCAATATGTATCCCCTAATCATGAGTTTGTGCTAAACTAGATCAAGCTCATGCCTGTAGGCTGAAGCAGCTGCCTTAGTTCTGTGATTTGTCCCTCGTCTTATAAATTATTAACAATGAATCCATACTGTGTTGGATATAAACCCGACAAATAGTATCACTGGCTATAACGATTTTTGTAAATTCAGAAGTGAACTAACACTTAAAAATATGAAAGTACTACGGTTGCCAACAAAGAGATAAAAAAGAACGTGGAATTGGTGAAAAAGGAAAAGAAAACTGAATTAAAATAACGATAAAAAATTAAGTGTGTTGTCATTGTATAATCTGACTTCTACATTTCATAGATCACACCTAATTTCTATAAGAATCCTATTTAACAACGTCCTGATTGGAGAAAAATATTAAATAATATCTTATGTATTTTTCATGTGTAAGTTTGAAATTTGAATAAAGTAAATACATATAGACTCAAAGCTAAAAGTACAACAATAGACCTTTTCTGATTGGTTTATTAATACCAAGGTCAAATTTACACCTACGCACAAGTGTTCAAACCAGAGAACCGCCAAAATTATGAAAGCTGTTCTCGAGCCTATCACGTAATCAACAAGTAAATAAATAGGTTGCACTAGCATATTTTCACCAATGAGAATCACGTTGCCAAACGAATCCACGACACTCAGTTATCTGCATTTTTAAAGTTACCTTGTTAACATAAAAACAAACTTTCAGAATTCACTCACTCAGATCACACTGGATATCATTTATCACACAGCAAAAGTTCTCAATTACAGAACATTGTTTCATCCAGAATGTGTCTAAATATTTATTATTACTTCTTGACAATATTACGATCAAAGAAAGACAGCTTTAGCATAACTAAGTTTATCCCAATTTACACTGGAAATTTATATTTCACAAACACCGTTTAATAACCTCATAAACAGCATTATTCTTTCACTGACTCAATTTCACAATTACAACAAATATTTCTCCAGGTAAACTCACGCACCATAACTCTAAACACCAAAATAAGAGTTTACACATATAATTAAAATAAACATCAAAGATTTCACTCACAAATCTTTACTCATTTCAGCATAATGCATTGTATCTTTTATGCTATATAAATCAAAATATTGTTTGTTATTAAAAAACTGTTTTTGTATTACTTCTCATTCATGTTTATTGTTTTGCGTTTTGTTGAAGAACAAATTTAAATGTGTGACGATAGTTAAGTTTAACACGCAGCCCAATTCAATACAATTGATAACCAACTTTAAATACAACTACCCCACTTTACAATTATTTAAATGAAGGGGTTATTTTGACTGAATCGTTGTGGCATCAACTTAAATAGAATCTCGGTATGGTTTTTGCGTAAGTTATATCAATGATGCAATGTAGCAGTTGTGGATTGATAAAAAGCCAGATGAAAAGAATTACCAGAGAACGACTGTTAGTGTTAAAGTTACGCGTTTGTGAATCTCTTTCAGAACTGACTGATGGTTTGAGTTCGCAATACTTTATAAAAATAAAGTATACATTTACAGAAGAAGCTGTTGCGATTGCTAGGGGTTTGAATTTGGTATCAGAAGGTTTATATTTTTAGATGATTAGTTTTACGGGCATGTTCAAAATATTTAACCGCAACAATATAGATAGACATTCAAAAACGAATCAATCAACAGGCAAATGAGTAAGGAACACACCGATTATCAGATTTCAATAGAACAAAATAATGCATTTATCATTTATGTACAACAAATAATATACAATTTTGATTTTTGAGAATAACAATTGATTTGAACTTAAATGGATATAGGTGTATTTAGCTGTGTAGAATATTATTGTGAATGTTTGAAGGTGTTTGCAATTGCTATTTAGATTTGTTCACAAAATTAAGTGTCCAGTTAAGTACTAAATTGTCCTTTGTGCGAGTTCACTTACTAGTGTGTGTGCGTAAGTATGTTTGTATAATTAGCAGGAGTTGCGTACCTTTAGTTGTGTTAGAATTTGATTGTTTACTAATACTTTTTGAGTAGTGAGAAGAAAATGTCACTTTTTTTAAAGTATTGTAAGTAATGTTCTTGAGAGAGATAGAGTGTGTTTGTGGATTGTTGAGTCAGATATTTTGCGCGGCAAAGTCCTGGTTGGTCAGAGTTTTGACTTGCGTGGGTCAGTTTGGTACCTCTCTAGAGATGACGATCTGACTGGTGAATTGGACTGAAATTCGTTCTTTTATTTGATTTGGGAAATCAAAGTAGGCTCCCAGCGGCCTCGCGGGAAAGCAGATTTTTGACCATGGATACACATTCTAGGGTCGTCTCGACCAATAACAAGCCGAGTTTCACAATGTGTGGTGTTGATTGGTCAAAGCTAATTCTTATAGAAGAGTCTATTTTTAACGGGGGTGAGTAGACAAACATTGACGATTCTATAAAGCTACACTCGGTGAAAACTACTTTGTTAGAGGTTTTTTTCCTGTAATGAGCTCCACTTATCCAGATTAATAATATGGTAGGATTCACTAAAAGTAGCTAAGCACTTCAGGAATCGTCAGTTAATCTTCACCATACACAGTGGATAGTTCGCATTAATAAGAAATCTCTTGATTTTTTTTGTTTTCGAATTATTAGTGTATCGATTTGTGAGTGTTATTAATGCAGTAATAAGCAAAATATTGCCGTGTCCCCCTCCCCAACAAATAAAAAACAGCAGGTACAGTTATTTAGAAAATGTTTCCTGTGTAGACCATGCAGTGAAATAAAGCTAATGTGTTCCTTTTTTTTCTTTTTTTTTTTTTGGTGGGGGTGTATGCAGTTGAGTACTAAATGTCTACAAAATGCTTTTTTATACCGATTTCATGCGACTATTTTAATGGCTCAAGACTGAATCTACTTTTTGTTGTACTATAATTCACCCAAAGCAAGGTAAATGAAAAAGTAGTAGTGGTAGAAATAGAAGTTTACGGGGATAAAGGGTATATGTAACAATTGGTCCTTGATTTAAAAACGTTGAGATAAAATCATTTTTTTTTAAGTACAAACTACTCAGAAATTAATAAAATGCTTCAACTAAAATAAATCAAAATCTGCGATTAAATGGTCGTTTGCTTTGCATACTATTCAAAATTTGAAACGTGTCTAATTTACATAGATGTGAAGTTGAGAATTAAAATAAAAATGTAGAAAAATATTTATTTTCGTCACTAATAATATTTACCCTTCAGTAATTTACGGATTTATTTGCAAATAAAAATGGAATGTAGCAAGTTACAAGTATAATCTCCAGTAAAAATGGATGTCATTAAATTCATTGAAAAAAGGTTTGGCATGAATTGAAATAAGATTTTGTACTAACTGAACAAACTTAAAAATTAATAAAATTACTTAATCGACGACTTCGACTTAAAACATTCTTTCTACAGTGTAACCCGGATATAAGAGAGTTGTCGGGATCGGAGAAGAAGTCTCTTATGTCCGGGTTTATCTTATATCCGGGTTGGTCTATTTTGTTTAGGTAAGTATGGCTCTCATTTGGGACTTGATAAAATCTCTCTTATATCCGGGTTTCTCTTATATCAGGGTCTCTTATCCGGGTTACACTGTATATAAACTTCAAATAGTTTTAATTTTAATCGTAGTTTATATAATAATAAAATATCGTTTTTATGCCATATAGTTTTGCTTAGCTCTTTCTCGTTTTGATTGACTTTATTCAGTTTTGTCTTGGTTCTATAAATTAAAAATACAAAAAATTATTATTTTATTTAAATGTGAAAATTATTCAATGGATAGAAATATTGATTCAATATTATTTTTACTATTTTTTGTATCACATATAGCATTTATGCTGTATATTTGTAATAATATTCAAAATTTAATGATTAAAAAAGGTTGATTACATGGGCATTTCAAGAAAAATTATTAGCTAATAATGCAAAATAATTAAAAATTAAAATTAATAAAAAGTGTAAATAAACAAATAAATATAACCGTCTAGGTTTGTCTTATACACGTACTTTTTAGAGAAGTGTATTTTAAAGAAAGCCAGGCGGTTTATAAAAAATGTTACATTTGCCTGCGAAATATTCTATTTTTAAAATTGTCTGCAAAAGAAACGCCCAAAATATTTCGGTCAAGTTGGATTGTTTCAAATTCATTTTTTAAATTAAAAAAAAATATACTATATCTATTTATTATCCAATCAAAAGCGTTAGCTTTGGACCACGTAAATTTGAAGTTAAGGTCTGTCTGGAGCCCCTTCAATTGTTATATAATAGAAAGGACAATGGATAATCTTTAGAAGGTAAGCAAATTTTCAAAGCATTGAATGTTTCGATCAACACAGAAAACGAAGTGACGCAAACATTTCCTCCTAAAGTTAGAATGATAAGAACCCAGAAGGAAATGCAATTTTTAGCTGCCACCTGGCATAAAATGGAACTGAAATCTGTGAATAGAACTGTGTTCTATACAAGATAAATTGTAAAACGTTCCAGTGACTGTATTGCCTAAGCTACCTTCGTTCTGTGATTATTTTCTTCTTTCTTTTTAGGTGGTGCACATTTTTTCAAAGAGTACTTTCTGCCTTATTCAAGATAATATTACATTCTCAAAGTTTTTTGCTTAATTTTCAGAATTTATTTTTTTAATATTTTAATATCATTTATGCTTTTTTTTTTTTTTTTAATCTGTCATCTGCTTCACAGAAGGTACGCGAAGGGGAATTTTTGTGCAAATTTAAATGAACTGCAGTTTTAAATTTTACTACAATTATTGGAATTTATTTACTGTATTATTTATGAGTATGACAAATTACTAACGCCGAAATTGAAAATATATCAATATTTGAATTACAATCAGATATAATTTATGAAGAATAGAGTCTTTGCAAGTTATATGACTGTAATTACAATTTTGATATATTTTCAATTTATATAGATTAATGCATCATTTTATATATGTCTAACTACGCAAATGGAAAAAGCTTGTAATATGTAAAACCGTTTACAAATAATTAAAACTAGATTTATAAAGCAGAAATACACATAAAATAAATGGAGCCAATAAAAAAAAAAAAGAAGCCCAGTCGCATCAGTGCGTATTTTTTTTTTTAACGTAGTTCTTTTTTTAGAAGGAAAATTTCTAATTAAACTGATGTCTTTGTAGTTTCTTTCATGGACCAAATCAGATTTTTTTTAAGTGAATCTTTTTTCAATTTTTCTCATTCAATCATAATTGCTATGAAATGTTTTCATTGGTCAGCAATTTTCTGTTTCACGTTGATTTGGAAAAATAAAATAAGAACTGTCAATTTATCCAGATATTAAAGCAATGTTGAATTTCCTTTCAAGAAATGTGCAGCAACAATAACGAGTTTCAGCTCAAATATTTTCTGGTTTACATAAATAGAAGGAAATCTGCAATAACAAGAAATAATTGCAATAATTAGTGTTTATATTTTCTAGAATTTGTTTGGTGTATGAATTTAACTACTAGTGTGTTTTTGCCATATGGTAGTATTTTATTATTAGAAATATAGTTTTTATTGCAGCTAATATTCAGGTAATTAAATTATACTTGTTTACATTTTCTCGGTATTTTGATAAAATAATGAAATGAATATGACTTTTTAACATATAAATATTGAATTTACAATTCGTACATTTTTATGTTTACAATGCATATATTATCAACAACATTAATTTAATACTTTACCGTGAAAATTCTATATCAAATGAAAAAATGCTTGCACTTATATTTCACGTCTTCTTTTAAAATTAAATACATACGAGGCAGTAACAGCAACTTTATTCTGTTGTCATAAAGTATTACAGAATAATTGATTTTTAGGACAAACTCAATACTATTAGATTGAGTCATATGTAATTTCCGCTTTACGAACCAATTGTAATCAGTATTGAGGAGAGACTTTCCGAGGTCCGGCACTCAGATTATTTTGAAGCACCCCCCCGGTCGGAAAAGAAGACGCCGAGACAAACAAACTCGGTCTAGCGTGTCTTACAAGACTTTTAAAAAAGCGTGTCTTACTTGGCAACCCTTGCGATCAAATGTGATTTGGTACGTGAATTAGACTTTGAGGAATTCATTGAGCATTTTGCTTCAATGAAACTTCGAAAAATAAACTTTTAAGCTGCTTTCATATTTTTTTCAATAAAATACCGATTCGTAATTTTGGTCTCTACTTTTTGTAAAGAAGCCTCCCTTAAGCCCCTAAAAGTATTTTCTTGAGGCTCCTCTGGTTTCGAGGCCCAGCACATTTGTGCCGGCTGCTTCACCCCATCTCGCCGCCAATGATTGTAATGACGAATATATCATTCTAACTAAACGTTCCTTAAATATATCATAATAAGTAATGAAAAATAGGTTACATAAGATGCTGCTCAAAGCAAAAGGCAGTATAGATCTCCACAATCAATGTGGTTCCGTGGAAGTTGAGCGTATGGTAGAATCGTGGAGCTATTATTCGTTTAGATTTCTTAAAATGCAATAAAACACTAGATGCACATTTATACGTCCAGCAGTTGTAACGTGTCTATACGATTTTGATCGGAAAGTACCCTGTGATGGTCAGTAGCAACACTGTTGTGCCACCATAACAACACAAGGTTGCTTACGGTACGAATAACACAGGAAGAGAATCTGGAAGTTGATTGGTCTGTTCTATTCACCTGACCTTGCACCAATTGATTATAATTTTTTCGATCGCTGCAAAACGCTTTGTTAGGGAAAAATTTTTCTAATGAAAACCAGATTCAAGAGTTTGTCGAAAACGTCACATTAAAACTTGCAGGAATTTACTCAAGAATTATCGAAGAGCTACCTTATAAGTGGTTACAAATTGTAACTACTGGTAACTATATAATTGAATAAATATGCAATTGTGCTTTATTTTTTAAGTATAAATTTGAAAAACAAAAATGGAAATTATTTAGGAAGCAACCTAATATTTTCTTGACAAAGATATTTATTTTATTTAAATTATGCAATATGCGTTTTTAGAAAAATCAGTGAACAGTTTTTACTTAATAGAAATCGATTCACATTTCATGTATAGAAACTCTAAATCCAGTTAAACATTTCCAAAAGTATGCAAAAGTAATTTTTCTTTTTACACTATTATATTGGGATATTTTAGGATTATATACGCAAAAAATGAAATTAAGTAAAATCACGATTATTTTCTTTATAGGTCATTATTCATACTCCAAATGAATGAATAAATTTAAAAACGGTCATTATTTGGCTTCAACTAAATGATTCTGATTGTGGTTCTTACGTTTTTATGAAATGTCAAAAAGACTCGCTTTGGATTTGTTATTACTTGCTTATCAGATCTGTGGTGGGCAGCATTAGCTTTTAAAAAAGTTAGCACACACACACATACACATTAAAAAACACACTAACAAAAAAATCCCACCATGGAAAATAAATAAATGAAATAAAACCAAAAGGTTTTTAGTCAGTTGACACCTAATGCCCTAAGTTCGGGTAAAGTTGGTGGCCGACACTCTTAAATACTAATCATATTTGGATAAAAACGTATATTTGGGCACCTCCTCAAAACTAGGATTTTGAATACGCACCCACGTAAACCCAGATTATTTGGAACCCAACAAAAAAGAAGCGCACGAAACTGAAGAACAACATTTTTTAATTATTGAATGCTGACTTTACACACCTGTTAAAAGAACTAAATACAGTGTATATAAGAGAAACACGGATATAAGAGAGATTTTCTCTGGTCCCAAATTAGAGCCTGTGTTAATTTAAACAAAATAGAGAAACCCGGATATAAGAGACTTCTTCTCCGGTCCCGACAACACTCTTATATCCGGGTTACACTGTACCAGCATTCTTTTCAATGAAACAGAAATTTTCAACACTGAACTAATTATTCCCTTGACACCGCTATTATACAGTAATAGCAGTGTCAAAAGGTATAACCATCCTTTTGATACACCGTTTTGTTTTTCGGGCACGAATATTAAACCTTGCTGGATATGCAATGTTATGCAGAAGCTTCCATTGACTTGTCAGGTTTTCACCGTTTATACAGTTGGACTATAGTTGATACTGACACACCCACTTTTAATTGCCGATTCCTATTAAACTGCAAAAAAGATAGACTGATATAATAATACCTACGTTGATGGGTCAACACACCAAGTTCTAATAAACCAGTGACATAGTCCCAGAAATAGTACCACCTCTATTCCAAGAATTCAGCACTACCTACACCAAGTTTTCGTATAGTCACCGAAGTTAAGTAACGTCGACCTTGGTACGTACCGAAATGGGTGTCCACCTGGAAATACCAGGTGCTGTAAACTTGTTGTGCGGGTGGTATTAGGTTGGTGCAAAAATAATGTCGTTTTCTCACATATGTTAATATGTGAGAAAACGACATTATTCTTACACCAACCTAATATAATGAATAACAGCTCGGAATTTGAAAATCGGAGAGCCGAGTTCCAATTCCAGTCGGATTTGTTATATTCCTACGCGCAAATGCCACTGAGAAAAGTGTGAACTCTCCTCTTCCCCCCAGCTGTGGGTTAATTAGTAGGACTTGTATCAGTAAAATTATTATTACCTCCAATAAAAATTATTACAATCTAAAAATATTTTCTGGCTTTAAATGACCTGATAAGCCGTAAAAAGCAAATCCGTTTACTTGCAGAACCTGTGACGTATTCACGACTGCCTCCTCCAGCTAATTAAAAATCAGAACAAATGTCACCAGATTGACAGTGACACTACCATGAAGGATGTTTCTGCTGGAAACAATACTTTGGGTGAGGACTCTTATCGCCTACAGCAATCTCAGACACAGACTTATTCTAAAACTACACATTCAGGAAAACGTCTGGTATTTACTAAAAAAAGACGAGTTCTCTTATTTCACATAACTAAAACTAAAAAATAAATGTTTATAAACTTCGCTTCTGGGCGTGGATACATTGTAGTGATTCGGATTAAGTAAAAAAGATAGCTCACACCTACACAAGCACACAAAATTTTTTCTCATGTGCACAAAATAAAAAAAATTCAAATAAAAAATTACAAATAATAAGGGAAAGCCTTTTACTCAACTGACACCTAACGCTACTATTTCTGGTAAAGACGTTATCTTGTTCTCTTCATTCCTATACGACCTTGGGTAAGACAAGCACAATAGCACATCCTCAATGCCTGGACACTGAACACACGTACTCAAACCCACCTACAGATCTTTAAAAGATATTAATACTAAATGTAAAATTGAAAAATATGGAAGATAATTATTTCATTTATTTGTATATACACCTATTCATACTTGAATGTAATACTAATTTTTCAGTTAATGCCGATCAATAGTGGCTTTCAAAGTCACTATTGATCGTCATTCACTGAAAAATTTAAAAATTACGATTTCGAACACTTCATTGCCTTCTATTACGCATTACTCGTATAATTTAAATAAACAGTTAAAAAATAAGTTCTTTTTTTTTAAAATATTATATTAATAGACAGCAACAAATACGATACCTCGTCGATTTCCCCGTTGAAATTACGCATTCCATGGCCAGCACCAATTTGCATGGCACAATGTCTACTCTCGATGCTTCCAGTGACTTCAAAAAGAAAAAAGAAAATATATTTAAAATAATAATAATGTCAGATGATTCTCTTGTTTTCTAAAGAACCTCTGCCAATGACTGCTAGATGGTGGCGTTGCCAAAGCAGTATATAAGAAAAAGGTGTAAAAGTTTCATTCTCTTTCTCTTTTCTTTACCCCCCAGGATGTCTTAAGCATGTGTTTCGTTTCCTTCTAAGGAACCTTTTAGTCCCCAGCAGACCTCATGTTGCATTGAATACAACACAGGATAGTACACAGCATACAATGCTCGAAGATTATTTGACTACACACAGATATATTTAACGATTCTACCAAACCAACAGTTAAAAAGTTCAACTCAAAAGTAAGGCTCACAGTTTTCCGTAAGAACTTAACACGTAATATGTACTATAATAAATGAAGGCGTCTACGTTTACGTACATACCTTCATTCACCTGTTTTGTATTCTTTCCATTTAGTTTGTTCATGCAAAAAATATATATTGCTATTATTTATTAATTGTGAAGATTGAAGGTAGTTAAAATAATAACGGTGTTAATGGAAAAAACATCATTTTCACACTCCGTTTTTTTTTTGTTTTTTTTTTCGGGCAGGAATGCCTAGGTTTGCAGCTATATGTAACTGTTTAGTTTGCATATTCAATCTTTTTTGAGGAAACTCCAATGCGTTTATAAATACTTGTCACTAATTCGTCCCACACAGAGAAGTTATAAAACAAGCACAGAGTGAAAAGGCAAGAAGCGAGAGGATATTGTAATATTTCTCGAAGGGAAAACAGCCAAGGAGGTCATATTTTCTACGAATTTCAAGGTACCATGTCGGATCTCCTGTTCTGTATACCACTGTGGGTTTGAGGTGACATCTAGCTTCTTAGCGGTCTACTATCAACAACTAACGTAGGCTGACATGCCTTGTAACTACGCGTGCTAAATAGCAACCCAGCTTTTGTCAAACCACGAACTGACATCACTTACTGGCCGTAACTTGATCCTCGTAACTTCGGCTTAACCAAAGGAAGATCATCTCCATTCGCATCCCTATACATTCATTTGTGTTTTCGAATAAGATTTTGTGGTTCTACCAAAGACTGAAGAGTGAAAGATTTGTGGATTCCACGCCAAGTGCGAATTTAGATGACTCTCACTGACTAGCAAAATAAAGAATTCTGATTTTGATTACAGTCAGGTTTTACAAATTACTTACTTGTTCTTCCTGTCTTACGTATTTTGTTTATGCTTGCAGTTACGTGATCCTCATCAAACATATACGTCACTTCCTTCCAACCATTAGTCTGAGAACAAATGAGATATTTTTCATTTAGATTGTATAAAATTGGTGGAAAAGTTCATGAAACAATTTTAAGACACAAGTGATTAAAATTATTAAAAAAAAAATGCTTTTAGGAACTTTACATTCAATCGTCCATATCCAACCGTTAGTTGAATATTAATGATCGGCATGCATGTTTTTTGAAGTTAATGCCATTCTTTATAATCAATACTATTTTTTTAAGTAGCAGTTTTCTCAGTTTTTATGCATTTTTATATTCTTGTAATTAATACAGCAAGACTTTTCAAATTGATAAAAACTATCGCCGGGACAAGTCCTTGTCAAGTTTCGAGTCTGTAGACGTACAATTAATTTACACAATTTTAATTTTGAAAAGTAACTGAATTTATTTTATCTTATGGTTAATCGAACAAGCCAATTGCTTACTACTATGTTGGGGTATTTTTTTTTGTTTTGTTTTTTTTTAAAGCTGCTTTTCACCGAAAAAAAATATAATTTTTTTCTCTTTTGATTGTGTGGGAGAAGCCATTGTTTTGAAAGAAGCCATTTTTCGAAACGCTCCTGAAAAGCCACCTTACACTGGCTTTCTAAGAACTTTATCTGTATTCAGGGCACCCAGTCTTGCTTTACATTTCATAAAATTTTAACCCAACAAAGAACAACCAACCATTTGTATTAGTTATGTGCATTAGTAACTTTGAACTTTGCCATAATTTATTGTATTACGAGTTATATATATATTTTCCTTCTAACAAAGGAGCTTTATTGAAGTCTGATCAAATATCTGCGTTTGTAATAATCTGTAATCAGAGAGAATTACGTTAAATGTTACTCTTGCTAGATGACATTTCTTGAATGTAATTATTACATCCAGAATTTTAAATATTATCGTTGAATTTATTTTTTCTTTTATTGCATTTAAACACTTAAATTCTTTAAGCTGTAATCGTTGGAATTTAAACATAATAATCTTCATTCAGAACGTATATTTACCGTATATACTGGTGTAACGCGCGATCTCGCGTATCGTGCGACTCCCAAATTGTAACTTATAAAAATGATTTTATTATATAGCTCATGTTTCATGCGAGTTCCTTTTTGGAGAGACCAAATTGCAATAGACTAACCTATTTTTCACTATCGTTTTATCCCATTTTCTAGTTAAATAAGCTAAAAGAGTAAAAGAGAATGATAAAAGCATCGTTAGTAACGCTATACTCGTTGCGTAAACGCGTACAGCCCTATGCAACGAGAAACAACTAAACATCTTATAAACGTAAACAATGAAAAAGATGCATATTTGCTGTTGGTATTTTGTAATACGATACAATTAAGAGAATATTACATGTATTATTATTGCATACAGTTAAGTAAAACATCACTTTTATCAAAATCACGTTTATTTTAAAACAGTTATACTGTTGACTACAGAAAATGGATACAGTGTAACCCGGATATAAGAGATTTTCTCTGGTCCCAAATTAGAGCCTGTGTTAATGTATATAAATTAGACCATACCCGGATATAAGATAAACCCGGATATAAGAGACTTCTCCGGTCCCGACAACTCTCTTATATCCGGGTTACACTGTATATCCTTCGCCAGGACTAGATACAATTTTGAAATCAGAGTTTTCTTTCTGCTAGACCAGTTGCCACCCAAAGCTATAGAACCCAGTCTGTGCTACTATTTACCTATAGGTGGAGTGAAAAGTTGGATTCATACTATTCCCAAGGGTATTAGCAAGTAATTAGAATGTAATAGTGATTTTCTAGGCGTAGCTTAGATGTCGCACAAGGCCAAACGTAGGGGCACCCAGTGAGAATCAAACTCACTATTCAGTCGTAACTGATCTTTCAAGAAAAGCTTGCTAACCATTACACTACGTCGAGGTGCTTAAGTAGTTAGAATACAATGAACGCAACCGGAATTCGAACTGGACTGTCCGATTCCTTTATCATGCTTCCTAGTGATTAACAATAACTGAATATTCCGATTTTCTCTCACTTTCTCTTCTCCTCTCTCTCTCTCTCTCTCTCTCTCTCTCTCTCTCTCTCTCTTTCCCTATCTATCTACTAATGCTATTAAAAAAGAAAAAGGCTGGCAAAGCAAAATTGACAATTTCTTATCCTGAAGACTGATACATTTTACTCCTCTAGTCAGTAAATGCAATTGATAGGATGGTAACAAACAGATAAAAATGCCATTACTAACTGAAATTTGATTATTTTATATAACAAACAGGATCGTTCACTTTGTAAAAACAATCCAGTCCAAATGGTGATGCCATCAAATTTCCTATGATCAAAGAATGTCAATAATATTATTTTGTAATCAATAAATTATTGTTCAAGAGTTCCTCGTATCAAAAGCACAATCAAATTAGCTCAAACTCAGAACTTCTTCGCCATCGGGTTACCCACTCTTGTGGTTTTATGTCAAAACTAAGCTATACTTTGTAAATAAAAAATCTGAACCGACTAAATTTACGATCTTGTGCTGAAAATCTCTCGGTTCGACAAAGAAGGGATTACAAAATAAATTGTGATGTTTGGACATTTGATTAAATTTGGGGAAGTGGGTTGGGCTGATAATTGTTCAATGCCCCTTCATAGAAATAAGATGGCTGCGCCTTTTGGAGGTGGCAATTTAATCGCAATCAAGTCTTGTATGCCTAATGAGATAGCCCTCAAAAATGTCTGTAATATTCTTGCTAATCATCGAAGAATTATGTGCATCTCCTCTTTTAATTGGTGGCGACAGTTTAGTTCATGGCTCCCCAGTGCCAAAGAAAATTATTTACAATTAATTATAGGGAAATTCTAAACTGTCGAATTAGAAGCTCAATATATATATATATATATATATATATATATTGCTGATATCCACTGGCGAGTGGGCGGAGCGATTGGTGGATAGACCGTCTACGAAACTCTAGAGCCAGGAAGGTAACATCAATCAGCTAAGTGACAAATTTCATGTATGTATTAATCCTATATATATATATATATATATATATATATATATATATGTGTGAGAGAGAGAGAGTGGGGGCAATATGTTACCTGAAGATGAAGCTACATGAAAATACAATATGCTCCATAATTAACACTCTAATAACGACAAATTTCGCTTGAAAGTGGATTCATAGTTAAACATATAAATCTTAATTTCATCCGTTATCTTATGAGAGAATTTCTTTTTCGAGAAAAATATAAGAACCGTTGTTACTGTTGTTGAATTCACTTTCCTTCCTCTTCCGCAATTAGTGTGTATATCGCTTGACTGTTCATAAAACTCTGAACGATCAATCAGCAAAGCCCGGTCTCTACATAGACCAGTTTTTGATAGAAACCGACAAAAGATCCATTTCTGACACGTAATTAGACATAACCTTTTGCAACAATGTGCCGAACTTGTGAGTAAAGATAGCTTTTTATATCATCCACTATCTTTCCTTTTTAGAGTCAGCGAGAAGGTATGTAAACATACCTATATTTTGTTAGCATGTTCCCTTTCCAGAAAATAAAAACTTCATTTATATCCTTCCTTTTTATCCTTTATTTTTTATTGTAAACATTTGGGTAATTATTAGCTTTTGACGGCCAGACACTACAAATATCCCACAGAAACTATTATGTCAATAATTCAGTATCCTTTGACATGGCGATTTTTAAACATTGTCTGTATATAATGCAAAGTAAATATTGCGTCCTAAAAATTTGTCAAAATTATTATGAATGTATGAAAAAAAATTATGTAGATTTGCATGAACAAAATATTTAACGTTAACGTAATAACAAAATACAAGAAAGATGAGTATATTATAGAATGCGGAAGATCTTACTTTGTAAGCAATTCTGACATCACT
The DNA here is from genome assembly GCA_963932145.1 of Acanthosepion lycidas. Classification (NCBI taxonomy): domain Eukaryota; kingdom Metazoa; phylum Mollusca; class Cephalopoda; order Sepiida; family Sepiidae; genus Acanthosepion; species Acanthosepion lycidas. The sequence goes on along the minus strand of OZ010591.1, from coordinate 54,074,883 downwards.
CGTGCCGATGTCTGTCACTGCTCCCATATGCATAAATTTTGTTTCCCTTTCTAACGCGATGTACAGAGAAGGATCATGACCACAGTCACCATTGCTAACAATCGCCTCAGTGTGATTACTATACCCTCTTTCCAGGAACTTGACTTGGATAAAGATCTTTTTGCCTAAATAAGCGTTGGCAAAACGCCACAGCAAAAGTCGGGAATTTCCGTTAAAATCTGCCACACCATTCTGCACGGTCACATTCTCGCTTTTGATTCCATTTTGGCTACCAAACACAGTGCCATCTTTTTCATCGAATGTGAGATGAATTTCTGGCTTGCATGCTGTAAAACAATTGTCTTTGTATAATATTCAAATATTTTTTTTAAATATCAACAGTTAATGTAACTTAAGTCAAGAAGTTGGTAAACGTTAATAATTTCTTGTCTTAGACTTTATAAATATTTTCAAACATTTATAATGTTTCCAAAAATGCTCTTTCTGGCGTTACTAAATAAAATATAAGAAACTTCGAATAATATAAGAATAAAATATACTTATACATTTTATGATATCTTATATCAGTCCTTTGAAAACTGTATCACGTACAATAAAATCATTAATAACACTAGTTTGTCTTCTTTTATTTATTAAATTGCTAAACTAGTGGCATATATCATTGTAAATCTATTACCATAAATAAATGTTTAGAATGGAATATCAACAATATGCAATAAAAAAATTAGTACACACTTTAAGTATTAGGTTGTTGCAAAAATATCGTTTTTTGACGTTAAAAAATACGCCAAAAAACGATATTATTTTTGCACCAACCTAATAATTGTTTGATAGCAGTTACTTACTTCCAATGACAACTAAATACATTTTTAATTAGACTTTTATAAAATATAAACTTAAAATATAAGCTTTCTAACAAGACAAAGGAGAACATAAACAGAAAATGATTGTGTTAACAAAATTAAATATTAAAATGTTGCCAAAATAATATCGATGCCATTTGACGGATATATATATATATATATATATATATATATATATATATATATATATATATCAATCAGCACTTGAGGATTGCATTGTGCATGAAACTAATAGTTGTTCTACCAGTGAGTAAAAAAAATGTATATTATTAACATAAATTATAGCTCTGTTATTATACATCGAACACTATTATTTTATTAGTACCAGTAATGAATGTGCGATATTATATATATATGTGTGTATATATTACGAAATGGACAAAGTCCGACAATTTATTTATTAAATTAAATTAATTTATTAATAAATTGTCGGACTTTGTCCATTTCGTAATATATGACGTCATTTGTTTACATTTGATACGCCATGAGCAGTTATGAATATTCGAGATTCATGGAAGATTGAGTTTATAAGCAGTAAATTCGACCTTGTCTACCGAACGCTTCTTTGTAGCCTAACGGTAAGGCACGTCAGCGTAAATGACGGTTCCGTATAGGATGCAGGTTCGAATCCTGTCAAAGAACGAATATTTTCTATGAAAATTTCTCGGACATTCAGGCCGGTAAATGTTATTTAATACTGTTTATTATAAACAGAGCATTTACTTAAATATTTGTATCTATAACGTTAAACATAAATATGTGTGATGATAAATTTTGGTATTAAAAATAAGATAATAAATACGAATTTACTTCGTGTGAAATTGTGATGTCTGAAAGACGTATTGCAAGAACACGTGGAAATGTTGAAGAAAGTTCCCGGGGCACATTTCTGAACCTTCCATCCGTGACCAGCAATATCTTGTTGGAATGCTGTATCATCTCCAGGGACTATTTTCAGGGAACAGATTTCTACATGAAGAATAAACGTTATAATAGAAAAAAATCAGAATAATTATTAGAATTTATAAAAAAAACTATATACATTTATATTAAACTCCCAAATTTTTCTCACGGGAATGTACATTTGTAATATTCCACTCAGCACTTCGAATCGGGCTACAGACGTCATGGTCTTCGATTTTCTGTTCTAACGACTGAATTCAAACATTAAAAAATAATGAATGCTGTAATTGAATAAAGATATATGTTCAGTCGATATGCAGGATATATACAATTTAAAAACAACTTCATTGAGGAAGACAAAATATCCAAAACGTAATAAGTTCACGAAGTAAGTATTTGAGGGTTAATGGGGGAAGGAAAAATATGTATGGGAGCACATATTTCCTCTAAAAACCTATGGTTCAAAATATAATATTATAAAATGTTTGAGAAGTCACAATGTCTACAGCTTTCTAGACAACACGTTTTTCAAAATCGACCGAATACCAGAAAATGATATTCATAAACTGTTTTATTAGAACATAAGATCATCGACAATTATGAGAAGAAGCAAAAAAAAAACTGTTGCTTCATTAAACTTAAATTCATCAAGTCTGCAAAAGTTGTGTTGACTCTCGGCATTGCAAGTTTTTTGTTTTTTTCAAATGCAATTGATTAAGTGCTGAGGATTCCAATTTTTTTTAAAACACCCGTTCCAACCCTGGCTTACATTTTATTTACAGACTGACACTCAGTTTCTTACCTGATGAAAGTTGTTTTAGTTCGCAAGATTGTCGGCAGGTCTTATTTTGTACGCAGCCAGTGCCCTCAACATAACTATATCCACGTTGACAGCATCTTCCATAAGATTTCCCTCCGATACAAGTCCAATACGCCCGACAATTATTTCTGTTCTGGTAACTGCGTAGCTTAGATATCCGGCAACGATCTGTAAATAATAACAATATTATCAATAATAAAAATTAATTTCATTGTGTTTTACTGACAATAATTAATTTTTAAATAACATTTTTTCTCTTTATATATTTATTATTGAAAAGTACCGACTTTCTCAATTCAAACTTCTTAAGGGACCAAATTGGCTTTAATGGAATACATTTTAATTTCATATTCTATTAGGGAGATTACATTTGAGTTCAAATAGATGGACCGCAAACTTTATTCTTTTGGGAGGGAAAATCAACCAAAGATATCCTTATTCCAACTACTTTTTTTATTAAATGGTCAAGAAATTTACCCCTCCTTTAATTTAAGCTGTGTGTTTTCTAGGAAAATACGTTTCCTTGGAATATTGATGCCATGGGTTAATTTTTCTCTAAAAAAGAATAAAGAATAATTGGAAATTCACTGTTGAATATTTAACCTAAAATAAATTATTTTTAATAAAACAAATAT
>OZ010591.1:53919162-54066662 GCA_963932145.1 Acanthosepion lycidas | reverse complement strand
GGCTGAAAGTAAGCATTTTCTCTCCAATAAATAACTCTCGCGATTTCTATGTAAAGATGTGGATTAGAAGTTGGAAAATAAGGAAATTTGTTAATCCACAATCTATTCGACGCACTATACAATATTTTATTATATAAGTCAATATTTTAGCAATAAAATGAATATTAACCAACCGATGTTAGTAAAAAATTCAGAATAAACTACTGACAATTATTCCGTGGGAATTTCATATAATATCTGTTTTCCTGAAAAATATTTACAATAACTTATTTGTTGGTAAGAGTCTTGTTTACTGACCAATCCTTTTCGCCGTTCTGTCATTGATTGCTGCTGACAAGCCGTTTTTATTGCTATTTGACAGCCAGTGTCGACTCACGAATCCTATCTGAGTTTTTCACGGGAACGTATACGGTAACTCAAGCCTGTGACCTATTTCTCGATCATTTGGTGCTCACCCGTTGACGTCGTAGAGAGCACATCACGTAACTTATCATATCCAAATAGGTTCCAGAAAACACATTTAATTTTGGATCTGTGTTTTGTAAAGAATCGTAAAGTGTTTTCGTATCTATTGATTTTAGTAGGATTTATTCGTAGGTGTCCCTTACCTGTTTTTGTTTTGTGCTTCACTTATTGGCCGTAAAATATAGAAGTTTATACCCTATAAAATATCGCCTTTAAGTAAACATCATATAGAGAAAAATATACGTTGAATGAATTTTAAATGTACAGCTACATTAGATGGACCTGGTGACTGAGGAGGCGGAATAATGCTTTTGGATAGTATTGTAGTCAGTAGATTCCTTCAAAGTTGCTGATAGTGTCATGATAAATAATTGTAAGTTACCAGGCAATGAGTGAAAGAATAAGTTTAAGTGAAAGAATATTTATTCACGCGAGACAATGCTCTTTCATATTCAAATAGACTATTGCCCGCATTGAATAATTTTGTTTCAAAGACATCAACTTAATGTCTTATCAAATATTAACCAAATAGACAACTTGTAAAATATAAACCATCATTAAAACATATGTATATGAGACTGGAATATTTAAGCAAAAAAAAAAAAATATCCCTGAAAAGTAATTCCATAGTCAAAACATTTGCAAGGTTAAACCAATGAAAGAAAGACTAGTTATGGTCAATGAGCCCATATTAACATAGAAAATAATTTATTCTGACATATAGGATACTGTGTTAATTAAATATATGTTTTCATGGTGTAAATCCTTTGGATTTATTTATGAATAAAACTGTGTTGTAGTTTGCATAATAAAAACTGACACCCCAGAGAAGTTTTTTATTTTTAATAAGGATGGTCATTATGAGTTGAAACTCACATGGTATATTGATCTTATAAACATACGTGTATCCCGAAAAGTTTACCAGTTAATACCAATTCTATTTCAAAGCATTGACTTGCAGAATAAAATCTGACATAATGTAGAAAATAGCAAACCGATAGAATAAAAATGTAAATTCTTATGACTTAATAACTATAACAAGTCATTCAATCCGAGCGAGAAGACAGAATCTAATAATTGCAAACGAAGTAAGGAAGATCTGTCAGATTTCATGCGTCACGATTTCAGCATGAGATTAAATAAATATTCGAATCTTACAAAAGAATTAATAAAGTTATTGTAGAATATGAAGTAATAATAGAACCTATAGTTATTGAACGTTCGAAAACATCGCCAAAAGGCTTACGAAAAAGATTGAAAAAATTCAAAATTCAAAAAAGACATTATTGAGATTGGTAAGATCTCTGCGAAGATTTATTGCCATTTAATCCGTAACAATAACTAGCAAATACGACTAGTGAGAAAATTCACACACACACACACATACATAAATACATACAAACATACTTACACATGCATAAAAACGCCTCCATCCACACACATATACATAAAATTTATACTCACGCGTGCAAACTTCTCTCGCCAACTTGTATGTCAATTTTTGCAGTTCATGAAAACCGTCCACTGTCCGAACTTTGCCATAAGTAGCGATATCACGCAATTCGTTTTTGTCTATTAACTGTCCAACGCCAACAGCAAATATTATTATTCCTTCTTGGTGAGCAAGACGTGCCTGGGTAGTGGTCAATGAATAATTCTTTGAACGCCCATCAGTAATAACGATTGCAACTTTGGGCACTTCCGGTCGTGAATGCATAGCGACCATTTCCCTCATACTTTGAATGCCTCTTGCCGTGTTTGTCCCGGACATTTCATGGGGGAGTTCGTGTATGGCGGCATACAGGGATGAGCGATTCGCAATAGAACCCAGATTGATCACTCCTGACACATTTGAACTATAGATAACAGCTCCGAACATAGCTGCCATCTGGTGAATTTGGAATCCAGAGATGAAATTAATGACAAACATCTTCATCTGTTCCATCCTTGGAATGTCGATACTGTCTGAACCATCCAGGACAAAAATGACGTCCACTAGATGGCGGCAAACTGAAATAATAATAATAATAATAATAATAATAATAATAATAATAATAATAATAATAATAATGATATTCATGTTTTGATAATGACCGATATCGAATAATAGGATTTTATGAATGAAATATATAAATGAGCAATACATAATATATATATAATGATCATTAGCATAAATTCCCAGAAGATAAAAAGAAAAAGGTTTCTTCCTTTCAGACTACCTTAATCCCTCTGAGATCTAACTACAGAGCCCTCTAAAGGAGTATAGGCACTTGGCCTGAAGATCCCTTTGATTTGAGGTGTGATAGAAGTCATCATACATTGTTGATTCTTATGTGTACATTGTCTATATCTATTAACACTTAATTAAATACAGTGACATGAGTTTACTAAATTCTGTATTAATTGCTTTTTAAAAATATAAAAATGGTCCGGAAATGCTGTCTTAATCATAATTGTTGTATCAAGCTATTCAGAAAATAATTCTATTGGATTTTTTATTTTATTTTTGCAAATAAATTCCCTCAGGACGAAGATGATCAAGGCTCTCTACAACTTCTTAATGGATAGGGGTTCAGCAATGATAAATCGGAGAGCCGAATTCGAATTCTAATCGGGTTCATTACATTCAGTTACGCGCAAATATCCTCGAGAAAGATATGAATTCATTTCCTCTCCCTGTTATGAGTTAAATATGAAAATGTGAAAAACCATTGTTATTCTCAAAAAATTGTGAGCGGAATATTCACTCGCAAAAAAACGAATGTTTTTACAATCCAAAATATGTTTGGCTTTAAATAACCCACAAGGGATAAGCCGAAAAAAATAATCACTGGCGATAAATATTTGAGTATATAAAACCCAGCTCGTTTCGTATTTATATCAATCCGTCTTTGTCAGTCGGGAGTTGACCATTAAAATTCAAAGACATACTGATATGTCAAAAGTCATGAAAAGGTAATGGGAGAAGACACCACTGTGCCCTGATGTCCTGGAAATACCCAGAATTATATCAGTTGTGCTCTGACATCTGATAAGTAAGTGTGAACACCAGTTAAGCTGTTTATGGTAAGATAACATTAGAGTGTGAACTTGGTATGGTAGCGGATGGCAGGTGGATAGGACATTCCATTTCTAAAATTGTGGGGACATTTGACATTTGACGATCTAAGATGACATCTGTGTACTGGGAATGCCTGATGAATGACATTACCACTCACTGTAGACAGCTCAATAACCAACTTTTTATCTTTAATGAACATGACCCGCGATGTCTGGCTAGAATTGTCTGTGATAACAAATAAGTGACACTGGCTCAAGCCACATCCACAATCAATTTCTGAAGGTAAGCAGGTGCATATTCAGCAGGTTAATTCAACGATCTTTATCTTCCATGTGATATGGAAGCAGATTCACTGTTAACCTCACTATACTGGACCTCTGGGTCCGTGACATCGTTAATCGGTGGGCTTTGGGTGTCTGAAAACGTGAACACCACCACATGTGAACCCAACAGTAAATCTAAGGCACCTGGCAGGTTGGTAATGTCTCTATAATGGTGTGCAGTGTGTCCACGTGGCCCGCTTATCCAACGAATCATATTGACTGGTGGCAGCTTCGTTAGAACAGTTGTGTTACCATTTGTTCCCATTCCTGGATTCCATGTACACCAACCTGTTTCAGGTGGATAATGCACCGTGCCATTGGGCTCATGCTTCCTAGAATTGGTTTGAGAAGCATTCTAGAGACTTACAAGGAATAGTGTAGCTACCATGTTCCTCCGACATGGGTCCAATCGACCATTTATGGGATGTCCAGAAGACCTGCAGCTAAAAATATCATTGAACTGTGGACAGCTATCGAGAAGACATGGCTCAACACTGCTCAGAGATCTTCCGAACACTAGTGGAATCGATACGATGTTGCTGCGTCTCGCCGAGCAAAGACGGAAGCGGGGACAAGGTCGCGGAAGAGCGGGTCAAGAGTGGCGGTACTACTACTTGATGATAGGCACCTATCGTATATCTTTTGGCACGTTTATGTATTTCATGAATTTATTAACGAACATTCTTTTATTTATCATACACAGGATAACTTTTTGCTAGGATTGTCCAGTAAGATATCGCCATGAAAATTTGGATCCTATTCGCTCTTTTCTGAAAAAATAGTAATAGTTAATTAAATAATGAAATGTAAACCTATTTAATCCTAAATTAAGCGAACGAAAACGATAAAAATAAAAAAGAAGTATTTCACTCACATACACAATCAGAAAAAATCACTTAACGTATGACGTTCGCCTTGAAAATGTCAAATTCCAAGGTGTAAAACTGTAACCTAAAACTTAAATCCTACATAGATAGATACAGACACACACGCATACACACACGCATACACACACACATACACACACACGCATATATATATATATATATACTTACTCACTGAGTGCTTTGCATGAACCACAAATTGCGCCTGTTCTTTTGCGTCGTATTCTGCGGCATAATTATTCTTACCATCGTTGTTTGTTACATCTACAGTCCTAGGAACATTTAAATCGCCACCTGTCATTTGATTCGAAGGATCGATTTCATTTTTATCAGAAAAAATGTATCGAAAATGGGATTTATTTCCGAATATTGGTTTGACAACTTGCTTCTTAGAATGAATTTGACCTTGTAGATTGTTTCCATTGTCCAAAGCATTCCAATTAAAAACGATTTGCTGATGAAATGAGGGTGTGAGAAACTCGTCTTTAACAACTGAACTAACCTGGCCGGTTCCTTGAGTTTCAGTAGCTAATGATTTTCGGTCATTTTTAAAAATTACTTGACGATTTCTTGCTTCTTTTCTTTTGTTTATACTGCTTGCAGAACTAAGTTTGACGTTGAGAACATTAACTCTTGGTTTCTCTGAAATGAAACCATTTCTTTCTATTCCTTCTCCTCCTCCTATTTTCTTACTTCTTTGGTTCATGCCTTTAATTTTGGTAGGGAACCTTTCCAAATTGGATTTTTCATTCAAAGTTTTTTCATTGGTTGTAACTTTTTCTTTACTTCCAAAAACAGAAACCAATTTTTTTCTCTCAGATGACGACTTTGAGCTCAAATTTATATTATGAACAAAAGTGTTGGATGTATTCTCTCCTGAACTGTTCCCAGAACTAGATCCAAAACTGGAAAATGTCTCTTTTGTTTCTTCTGTAATGAAAGGGCTGCTACCAAAATTTAAACTGGTGTTCCTTACTGAGGTGAATTTAACTCTTTCGACAGACACCTTATCTTTGTTTTTTGCTGAGGCACTCTTTAATTGCAATGTCTTACCTTCTACTGAAATAATGTTTTTTCCCTTACTAAAGTCTTTCCTTTTCATTGAAGGTGTATTTGATCCCAATTTTATGCTATGAATAAATACATTTGTGATTGGTTGAGTTTTTGTTTCATTTGTCAACGTGTTGGTAATTTTAACAAGCCGACTTTTTGTTCTCTTCTGCATTAATGTATTGTTATTTTTATCTATGGAACTTGCATTGAATCCCATAAAAGAGTTTCCCGAACCTAAATGTATATTGCGAACTAATAAGCTTGGTCTTTTCTTAATAGATCTACTACCAGAATTTATTTGTTTCGCTGAAGTAGGTGCTGTGTTAGAATTGTTTTTTTGCTGACCAAAATAATATTTTGTGATTTGCTTTATCATTGGAACTCTGATCAAAGATTCATCCTTTACAGAATTTTTACGTAAGCCTTGATTTTCTACGTTCTTATTTTTAATATTTGAGCCAAGATTTATATTATGTACTAAAACAGAGCTACTTACAGAATTTAGTTGCTCCTTTTCATTTGATTTTCTTTTAAAATGGCTCTCAAAAATGGAATTCGTTTGCTCCGTCAACTTTGGAGAACTAACATCTTTCACCAATTTTCCCATTGCTTTTTCCATTGAACTGTTGTCAGATATAAATCCATTCTCTTTCAATGGGCTACTTTCAAAAATCTTTTTCCTTCCTCTTGCCGAGTAATCTCCTGATCCCAACTTTATATTTTTAACAAATACATTATTTTTTTCTATAATGAAGCTGTTCTTCGGAACTGGTTCAAAAGTAAATATTTCTTTTGCTGGGAGAGTCACTAGTGCATTTTCAAAATTCACCTTCTTAGTTGAATTAATTCCAGTTGTTTCGCGTTTAATCCCATTTTCCCTATGGTTCAATCTGCCAAATCGTTTCCTAACGGATTCACTATTAAGGCTTAATCCAAATCTTTTTAATGATCTACTTTCAAAAGTTGATTTTTTGTTTTCCATTGCAGAACTTTCTGAACCGAGATTTATATTGTGAATAAAAACGTTGTTCTTCTTTCCTTTAAACAGTCGACTTTGTGAATTGGGTACAAATCCAAATTTTTCTTTTCCTAGAACCGTTTCCATTCTTTTATTAAATTGAGAATCAGAATTCATAGTAACACTTTTCAGCTTACTTTGGTTTAAGCTAATGTTTGAATCTGATTTAACCCCAGAGATGAAAGTTTGGCTTTTCCATCGATTTTTCAAATTGTTTCTGGAAGTTGTGTTAGTATTATGAGCAGATATAACGCGATCATTTTCAGCTAAACTTTTCTGTGAATTAAGATTCGTTTCTCCGGCCAAAATAGTCCTTTTTGCGGCAATTTTCGAACGGCTTTGTGATATTATAGAACCTGGAGTCTCGGCACTATTTCCTGAGCCAAGCATTAGATTTTTTATAATTACTCTGCGACTTCTTCCGTCTACATTTCGTTCATGATTTGTCTTAACCGCAAGATTTGGCAAGTTACCGGGTATTTTAATCGAATAATTCTTTTTCTTGGTGATTCCAGGCCAAATTTTGTGGATTACGCCAGAGAAATTTACCGATGTGCCACTCAAAATGGCACTGATATTTGGTAACTTTTTTCCGAGCTCACTATGGATTAAATTCTCTGGATTTATCTCCCTCTGGTTCAACAGAGCTGTTTTGTTGCTTGACACTCCAGAAATTATAGGTAATTTTTTCAGACTTTCTCCCGAAATATCTTTACCCTTTCCAAAATAATATATTTTAGATGATTTTTTGTTGTCAGTTGCGCCTACAGACCTTGCATACCCAGATCCATCAATTGATTCTGTAGAATCATCAAATTCTTCTGAACTGAAAGAACTGTCGACATTCTCAACAAATGATGACTTTTTAGAGAATCGGTTTCGGCCTTTACTAGAAAAGGATAATTTACTTTGATCTCCGAATCTAGGCAAGGTTTCTTCTCGTACGAAATGCTGAATGCCGGTAATGGGTTCGCCAGAATCTTTTGAAACACCAAAAAACAGCAACTCTGCATCATTTAACCCCTTTAAACCTAAAGAAAAATTATTGTCTTGTCCAACATTTTTTACAAGATCTATATTCTTCTGTTCTTTAGGGTTTTGGTGAGAATCTGCAACTTGAAATGTGTGTGCTTTCTGTGTTAGAAAACCTATTTGATTATTTTGGCCATTTTGAAGTGTTCTCGTATTGGTCTTTGAATTCTTGTTTAAACTTGCATTTATTCTCTGGATAGTTTTACGTTCGTCATCATCGTCAATAAAAAACGAGACAATGCTCGCAGGTTGTCTATTCGAAACCTGTTTCCAGTAAATTTGTTGCACTGCTGGGAATTGAGATTCTTGTTTGAAACTAGATTTTTTTTGATGCGCCGACTTAAACTGTGTTTCAGTTCTTTGTGAATGAAAGTTGTAAAACTTTCCTCTCTTTCCATTTGTATTTTGCTTGTTTAAACCTCGAAAAAAAGTTGATGCATCTATTTCATTATTCATTTCTCCACTGTCGTCATTAAGAAAATCTTGTGCCAAATTTGCCACATTTTTTGCGAACGGAGGTTGATTCAGAGAGTTAATACATTGACCGACAGATAATATGAAGAAGACAGTTTGAAATGTTGAATATTTAGTCTTGTCCATTATATATTTCCTCTGCAAAATACAAAATATAAATGTATTAAATGCATTTTGAACTATTCTAACACAAGGCCTCAGTATAGAAGCACAAATTGAACAATAAGAGAACTGAGTAGTTCCAATAGGTTAATCGAACATCATATACCGAGAAGCTGTTTGAGAAAATAGTCAATGCAAATGTGACGCAAAAAATATCGATCTACCAGAAATGATTCTATTATTATTTTCGTTGTTGCTATTCAATTTTCCTTATTAATTTTCGAAGCATTCGTTCAGATGAAAGTGATTCAAAGGCCTAAAAACATTAGATTTGATTAAAACATGAGAAGTGGTTGCTAAGTTTAGTTTAATCTGGCACAACAAGTTTTCCACAATTGTTTGAACACCCGGTGTTGATCGAACTCTCTAAAAACAAGCACATTGATATTTAATTAGTTAAGTCGGACATATGACCACAAGTGTTGCACACCCAGTGGGGATTAAACTAACTAAAGTATTAGGTTGGTGCAAAAATAATATCGTTTTTTGACGTTAAAAAATACATCAAAAACGATATTATTTTTGCACCAACCTAATATTAGGTTGGTGCAAAAATAATGACGTAATAATGTCGTTTTTTGACGTATTTTTTAACGTCAAAAAACGACATTATTACGTCATTGTTTTTGCACCAACCTAATAGTAATGACCTGTAAAACTAGCTTCTGAGATGTGCTGAATGATTAAAAGCAAATAATAGTAATGTTTTTCAGTGATTTGACCCAAAGAATTGGGAGTTCAATACCTGGCCGCAGCAGAGGCAAAGAAAAAAAACTCGGAGAGTTGAGTTACTAAAGTGAAATAACTGAAACTGAGATATCCAGAAAAGGTATGGCACGTGGAACTAGAATAATCTACCCCGGGTACAACGACCGAAATGTCGTGAATATGACAATGAAGATGAGGACAACAGTTCGAACAATGTAAATTCTATAAATAGTTACAATACCTCATCTCAGAAATACAGACAGGAAAAATTATGATATCTTAATAAACGCATCCAAAATAACTACTTGTTATTCTGAAAAATATAAATAAATTGGATTAGATCACATTAATGCTAATTACCCAATGACATTTCCATATTTCGATAATATAATGATTTTCAGTTCTTATAAACACAATGGGAATCACTTCGATAACATAGACATTAACAGATCAAAGAAAGTAATGTGACTCACAATCCGATTCACTTAGAACCCTAGATAACAAGAGAACCATGATTAAATATCGGAAAATCTCAATCTTTATCTTTTTTTTTTTTTTTTTTCAGTTTTAATTTAAGCGAATTCAAATTTGTGGCTAGCGATTTAAAAGTAATGACTGACAATCATCTTAGCGATTCAAAAATAATGGGATGAGTAACATTAATTTCTAATCATTTTACGTATTTCAAACAAGATATACATTTTTTTTCTATGAATTCCGCTTTCTCTTGTTTTTTTTTAATTAGTTTTCTTTTTGAATTAGACGACGTGATGACAGCTCAAATAATACTTTTCCTATTCTTCAGAAAAATCTTTTGTATTGATTTCCTGCATAGTCAATATCCAATATTTGTTTATGTTTATTCATATAAGTTCAGTTCATTAATGAGAGAAATCGATTCGAAATTTTAGGAAGTCTTAATCTCACCATTATGTTCAACTTCACGTTTCTTCTAAAGTGCAAGACAAAAATGATTTTGACTGAAAAAAAGTTAAATGTTAACATAAGCATAAATATAAAATTGAAATTAACTGACAATTATTAAGCGATGGTGATGAATTTTTCAAGATTCTGAATTTAGGTAGACAAACAAACTATGTTTTATATTTCCAAATATTTTCAAAAATTAAAATTCGGGTCAAGGAGATATCTATCTACGGTGAAAGCAGTGTTAATATTCAGTCTTCGTTTGTACTAACTACAAGGGTCTAACTATTATATGCAACTTCACGAGTTTAACCTGAGACAAACTCGCTGATGCATTTTCGTTAAAATATGTAAGAATCAATATCTGTCTATATCTCTGAGATGAGGTATTATGATTACTTACATTATTTACATTATTATAGCCGTCTTCAGGTGATTGTAATTTCGAACCGAACCCTTTATTTTATACTTGCGGACACATGGCTCAGTGGGTAAAGACATTAGTCAGATCCAGTGACTAGACGCAATTAATTGTGAGTTCAATACCAGGCCACAGCAGTGGTGAACCAAACTTGGAGTTAAAGGAAAATAACTGAGACATCCAGAAGAGACCTGGCACGTGGAACTAGAACAATCTACCCCGGTGGACGAAATAAAGAGTTCAGTTCGAAATGACCTGAAGAAGGCCGGGGCGTACAACGGCCGAAACGTTGTGAATATGGCAATGAAGATGAGGATAACAGTTCGAATAATGTAAATAATGTAAGTAATGTAAGAATCAAGTCCGACACATTCGATGACCTATCAAAAATTAAATTTGCATTTCTCTCTCAAATTCTTGCACAACTTAAATAGTATGATCGGGATTGTAAAAAATGTACCCATGAGTACATATTTGTGATTATGCAAATAAGTACATATTTTATCTTAATTTAATCACAAGTATTGAATTGACATGACTCAAGCCAAGTCTTTCCAAAACAGAAACCATCGAATTGGAATGAAAGCAGTGGTTGCACATACGCTGAATCCATGATAAAGATTTTCAGGATATGGAATTAGTAAATACTAAACATTTCAAATAACTCTTGTATGAATCAGTTCTTCTAACAAATTTAGTATAGGAGATAAGGAGATTGAACACAGGTAGGAATAGTTTCGCCCAATACCACAAATTGCTACAAAATCAAAATATTAACACAAAACGTCAAGTCATGTTCTTAAATAGCCTCGTCAGATTGAAACTTTCATATGGATGTCATGAATGGTACCAGACCCATTCAGAAATATTTAACCTGTCATCTCTATACAACCGCTTTCTCAGATCAACGATTACAAATGGCTTCGAGGGAATAAAAGTCTATAGGTCTCAGCAAGAACCAGACTTTCTCGAAGAACGTGGATTGGAGCTACAGAATCACAAAAGAACTGTACAAAATGACAGAAACCATATCACTTGAGGACATTCAACAACAGCAACAACTAAGATGGATAACACATGTAACTCGAAGAGAAAATAATGACATAAGATGTTGACGTTCCATACCACTTCAAATAAGATTAGGAAGGAAATCACTATCAATAGTAGGACCGTTCTACATCTATAAATGCATTTAAATACTTGTAAATTTTTCGAAAACTACAAAATAAAGATGACTAAGTTTCAGGTCAATTTTCAAGCTGGAAATGAAGTTAACATAATCATAAGCATTTAAAAATACATATATCATAAGCATTTAAAAATATCTACCGATTGAAATATTACTAGAGTTTAAACAGAGAAACAAACCTATTAGTTCGAAAAATCAAATTTAACCCATTATTTAAAAAATAGCTCAACTTTAGTTAAATCTGTCGAAAACTAATAAGTTTTTAAATGTTCTTTGAGATTTTTTCCAGAAAGTTTACCATTTAGGAATTACTAATTTTCCAAGAGAATCTCTCAGAAAAATAACCTTTTGTTTTGTTTTCCTCATTAAGTCTATATAACATATCTCGCAAAAAATTCAACACATATCAGGAAACTCGTATCTCTCTTCTATCAACTCTGTGGTCATTTATTCACTCTTCGCCTGTCATATGTGGATGCGTAGGACATGTGATTTCCATGTCCGTGCATCATATGTGGTGTACACGAGCCATGATTGATGAGTGGTAAAACTAAGGACGTTAAAAGAAAAGAGTTTATTATTCGGGTGGACGTCTGAGGAAAGGCCTAATCTAATATTTTGTGCATCATATATGACCACAGGACGCTTGACTGATAATGAAAAGTCTCAAATGAAAGACATCTATTTATCAACTTTATTGAAACGATTATAACATTTTCATCACATGTGATGCACAGAGCGTAGCGTAAATAGCTTATGATTTGCACGTTTTGTGCATTACATGTGATGCACATGTTTTTATTATGTGAATCACTATATATCAGCACATTCTATTTGCTAAATAAGCTGAGTTGCCTGAAAACAAGCATAAACATTTGGATAGTACACATGAAAATACCCTGGACAGGCAAAGTGTTAAGTCATTATAATTATTATTTTAACTGGATTTCATTATTTTGCTTTAGTGATGATGATAATAATGCAAACTAAACACGATTCTTGAATTGTACATAACACTGACTCACTTATGTGTAAATATCAATGTTTGAATTTGTCGAAGATCAATAATGAAGCCTTAAAACATCCAAGACAAATCTATATTTTAATAGCATTTTCGAAAATACGTAAATGGTATATGAAAACAAAATAGTCAATCTAATTGAATAGTCGCTGTAAATGAATAACTTACCTTACTTGCTGCTTCGAATAAATAAATAACGCCAGCATATGAACATAAACAGTGTTGATAAATTTTAAGATTTCCTGAATTGGTCTTTTTCTTTCTGCACGCGCTTGTTTTTAAATAGAATCCAAGACTTATGGTGGAAGGTAGAGGGAAGGAGAGAAAGGTAAAAAGGCAAGGCTATCTTGATTGGGATTGTCTGCCTATGGCGAATAGCTATGACGTAAAAGGCTCACGGGATATCTCTATCAACTCTACTGGTACCTGCATGAGAAGGTAGTTAAAAATAAATAATTAAAAAGTAGTTGAACTGTCGAACAATTTCAAAGAAAGTAATAATTTATCATGGGAGACTTTTTCTTTAATTTCGTCAATTTTTCGTTGCAGCACCGGTTCAGGCTGCTTGTGTGTGTGTGTGTGTGTGTGCGTGCGCGCGCGGGCACGTGCGTCACGCGCGTCACTTATAATAAACTGATGGGGGTTCATAAATGAGTGATCATGACGTAGAAGGAATTAGGAAAAATATAAACGGATCAGGACCTAGAGAACGACAAGAAAAAGACAAAGTTCACGGGGGCTAGAAATAACGAAAAAGAAAAGATGTAAAAGACATTTGTAATAACTTTGAATATATTATCTCTTGCCCAGCGATGATCTTTCTTGTGTCTTATCAAAAATTAACAAGAAATAAAACCACAGAAACGAATAAAACAAGTTTTCTCTTTACAAACACGTCGATTAGTAAGAATAAAGCAGTTTGTCATCTTTTATTGTATCATTTCTCTGAGAAGTTTTATTTCTTTCCCTTTCTAGTTTATATCATTGAGACGTTTATCTTTCTATTAAGGTCTCATTTACATGCTTTGTCAACTTAATCGTAAGAAATGCACTTAAATCAATGGCATTTAGAAGTTGTTTTCCTATTTAAAAGGTTTTTTCTGACTTAAAAATCACTGATTTACCTAACGTTTGTCGTTATTGGTTTGATTTGATTAATGAGTTGAAGAATTTTAGTAAAAGATTGATTATGTAATCATTCTTTTGGACAGGTTATTTTAATCATAATGTTTACATCCCCCCTCACACACAGGCACACACACACAATCCTTCCCCAAACATTTATCACTTTTGGCAACTTTGTGGGGAGGACTTTGGACAGAAATATTTATGAGATCCCCAAGGTCACGTTGTTCTCATTTCTTACCGGTTGCGTCTAATGTCCAGAATTCATAGCTCAGTGCTTCTCTATGGCGCCGTCCTAACGCCCCACTGAGTCACTGTATATTTTTGTACTAGAACAGAAATTAAACTCAGATTATGAGTTCTGAAATTCCCCAGGAATGACATTGGATGAGACAGCTCGAAGTATGAGAACTTATGGATCAAACAGAAGTTTCTGGAACGTGACAAGCACCTGAGGAAGATTAAATTGGAAAGTGACCGAAATTTGATGTTAAAGACAAGGAAACTGATCCGACAGAATCATTGTATAATAGTAAGAATTTGTCATTTTGGAAATTGTGACATAATCTAAAAATATCTTACCGTTTCAGCTTAGATTTATGATTAAATGTAGATTTCATTTTAATTTTACACTCTTTCTCTTTAGTCACCTTTATTACTCTAGATATTTAATAAATCTATCTGAGCTCAAACATCCTTCATTAACGTCAATAAAAATACGCAAAATCCTCTCTCTCTCTCTTTCACTCTCTTTCTCTATCTCACTTAACCTCTCTCTCTCTCTCTCTCTGTTTGTATTTTAACACTCACATTTCTCTTTCAGGCCTATCGAGAACATTAGCATGACAGCTTTCAATCTGATACAGGAAAAGAAAAGGCACTCTCGGCTGTTGGCATTTGCCGTCAACAACATTGATTTGGGGATTGCGAAATTCTTTAAAGTCGCCAGCTAATCAGGAGGAACAGCAGATGGTTCTGCGTAGATTTCGCGAAGATATACAAGGTGATGCACAGCAAGCTTGCATCACTTGTGATTGTCCTGGGCGTTGGGAGCAATAAGTCCATACCATGCCACACTTCTTCAGGATCTATGGCACGGTGGTCAAACCCTGGAACCGGCAGTGGTGCTACATATTTCAACAAGACTCTACTCTCTCTCAGCATGACTGACCGATAATTTTCACAATCATATTACATCGAACCAACATATGGCCTCAAAACAATCCTGATTTGAATCCTCTTGACTATTAAGTCTTAAGGGTCGCTGAAGGTCACCTTCGTAGACGCAACTACGAATGTGAATCAAACAATCCAGGCATACAACCGTATTTTTTCTTTTGTTTTTAAAAGTTGAACATATGAACCCATTTTTATTCAGCAAATGTATATTTTTCAACGTAATCTCATTCCAATACGGTTCACCACATAGATCGAACGTTATACAGTAAAAACATTAGATGTAAATTCAGTCAATAATAGCAGATCAGGTTGCGGACATAAAGATGGCCATCTTACATGTTTATGTATATATATATATATATATATATATATATATATATATATATGGTGATGACAGTTGCCTCCTCACCGTTCATATCACTTGTAAAAGTTTCCGTTTCGTTTCGGCGTCAATGATTCCTAAGAAGATTCTTGAGACCATTTTCGATTTCATAACTATCGCGCATATATGACAGATAATTTCTGTATCCTTAATTTCGTTGATTGGATCTCCAGCACTCCTGTGTAGCACCATGTACCTCCTCAGTCCAGATGATGATATTCAAATCCTGTTATAAACAACAAAGGTCTTGTAGACAGGACAATGAGGTAGGTTAGCATACTTGGATTTCTTCTAATTGTTACGATGACCTTTCAGATGGTTTACATAACATGTCGTCGACAACAGCATGCGCTCAAACATACCACACTTCCAAGACAGCATATTAGTTGTCAAATCAGAATCAGTGCTGTTTCGGAGATCACACTTGAGAAATTCATCCTCATGTTTCAATACTATGATTGTACTTCATCAGGCGATAGTAGATAACTTGAGATAAAAAATTATTTATTTGAGAAATTTAAAAACAAATCGTTGCCCCTTTTCAGAAGTTAAAGGTGGGACATAAGGCCAGAATTAAAAATATACATGTTGGTAAAGTCAGATCTACGCTAAAAAAGAAAAATAAGGTTAGAAGGTGGAGGTAATTGGGTTATTTTTTCATGTCACAAAACTGTTTTTTTTTTCATAAACTAGCTCCCAGACATGTCACCCAACGATTGTATAAAACATGGCTACAACAAATGTAATATTGATGTAGCCATGTATGATATTCTGATTTGTTGAAGTAGACATAAAGTTATCAGAAACAGTTTTTTTTATATTTAGGAAGCTTCTTAAGGGAGCCAATAGATAAAATTAAAAATGTGGAACATCTATTTACGATGTTAATTATATTGAATAGACGGCAAACATGGTAATATCAAAGTTGAATAAAACAAATAAATAAAATACTGGTATTGGGTGGACCATTATATACTAATAAAATAATGGCTATAAACTTGTAATACGTAATTATTTATCAAAAATTGTTAATTATATTTTAAGGTAAAAGATAGACAATGCCGGCATAACACCGTTAATTCATTTCTTTGGTTTAACAGAACAAAAAAGTTAGCAAACTTTATAATAAACACATAAAACAGAGAACATGTAAGGATTTATAATTTCTAGTTTTTTTAATGTTTTCCATTTTACCGTAGGGATTTTGTTAACTTCTTTTAAATACCAAAAATATTTAGAAATGGGCGTCCTATTGCTGTACGCATTGCTTTTGAAAGACAATACATGTTGATACCACCTAGTTTTAATGGAATTTTTGGTGCTACCGATATAATTTTTTTTTTATCTGTTAGATTTTCTGTAGATGAAATAGTACGTAGGTAAACAGGGGATTCATTTTGTCATCTATTTTGTAATGGACACTTATTAGGATTTCTACAGTTACACAACTTGGTTTCATTATTGTTTGTTGGTTTTGGAATGGCGATTATTACTTAGGTTTAAGTGATGATTTAAAATTTTATTTTATTTTTATTATAATATTATATTTTATTATATTTTATTATATTATTGTTTTTATTATAATCTATTATAAAAAACATTTTAAACTTAATAGAGATTAAATTTAGATTTTAAAATTGGTAATTTTTTACTTTTAATTTTAATATAAAATTTTATCATATAATTTAATACTTATTGGTTAGAATAAATTCTATTTTAGTATAAGCCCAACTTTAAAGCTCTTAATAGCTATTATAACCTCACTTCGTTGTCAAGTTTTTTGAATTCTCCTATACTTGTGCTTTGATTGGTCATTCTAGCTTTTGTAAAAGCGTTTTCCCCTTACGAAGGATCGTTTATCAATTTGAAACTTTTAAAACCATTTATTTTACATTCAACATCCTCACTTGATAAGACACCGGAGGTGTTGAAACAAAATGGCTATTTTTATAGTGATTTTATAACAAATTTATATTATAATTTTTAAATAAATAATTATATATATATATATATATATATATATATATATAGAGAGAGAGAGAGAGAGAGAGACTCAATTCTCTTTTTTCTCCGTTTTGAAATGACACAGTCCAACAAAAAGAACCGATTATTTTTTACACTTTTTTTTTTTTACTTTAACACAGTTTAAACATATGTCCTTGTGTGGCCACGGAATTTATCGGAAGTGGTAAAGGATTAAGTAATATCCATCAATTATAAATTCCAAAATACCGAAACTCTACGTAACATGATTAAGTAACAAATGTAACATATTTGTAAAGGACATGAAATTGTGCATTTGTGGCTTATAAGTATGCATGATTTATATGTAATATAATTTGAGAAAAGTTATTTGCTTTAAATTATAAGCTTTGTTGACGGAAATGAAACATATTTGTAAAGGATAACAAATTGTTTCATTTACGATTTATAAGTAAAGTGATTCATTTCCAAATTAGTCTAAAGGAATTGGAAGAAATACAGTTGTTCCTAAGATGGGAAAAGCTGTTGTAAAATTGATTTGATTGCCCAGAAAGCGAACATTACAAAATACTAAAGTCATTCGATATAAATAATTTTTTAAATAAATAATCTTTTGTTAATCTTTTTAAATGATAGGTTTAACTCAGTAATTTCAAATTAAATTAAATATTACAAGCCTAGCTTAGAATTTGTTTAATTAACTGTTCCTTTGCAGTATAAAAAGTAGGAAGAAGCAAAGCTATAACATTAATAAGAAGAAGACAAGAAGAAAAAAGAGAATTAATAAAAGCAACGTTGTAAAATTAAGAAGACAAGAAAAGAGAACTAAGAAATAATTTTATAAAATAATTAAATGTGAAGAAGATAAGAAAAAAAGTTCCGAAGAAAATTTGTCTCTTTAAAAAAGCCTTTTAACAAACTTTTAATGTGAGTAAATTTTTTATTTTTTTTGTTACTGTAAATATCATATGGAACAATATGCATGTCTCTTTTTTTTTGTTACATTAAAAATTTTAAGATCTGTGAATCCTTTTCTTGTATTTATATTATTGAAAGAATAACGCATCGAGAAAAATCGAAGAGCGTTTCCCTTTTCCTATATGATGATAATATTATTTTTTCTACACTTACAATCACATCCTCTTCTTAATATCATATATATATATATATATATATATATATATGTATGTATGTATGTATGTATGTATGTATGTATGTATATTTCACTGATAACCGAATTTGTATAAAAAAACAGCGAAACAAATGAAGAAAAGAAGAAAAAAGAGAATTAAGATATATCGCCATTAAATATTTCCAAGAACGAGTGATTTTGCGCCACAGAAAGCGAGTACTTTTACTGTCTAGTAGTGACACTAAATGACTGAATAATTATGTTATATAATTCAATTTATTTGTATATGAAAATTAACATTTTTTTATTAAATATATTTGGATGGAAACTATCTCTAATTTTCATACATACAGTGTATATTTTTTACACGGTTATATTTTGCACGGTAGTCTCTGGAACATATACCCCATGCCAAAAAAGAATTATATATATATATATATATATATATATATATATATATATATATATATATATATATGTAATGTTTTATTAAATTCTAACAATGTTTGTCTATCCCAAATTTTATAACTTTTCAATTTACGAATGAGTTGTTGTAAATCGAAGTTATGAATAATTTGTTCAAAAGTCATGTTTATATTTTTGTTATGTTCAAATACTTTCGACTATCACATTCATCGTTAAGAACGGATGTTATCAGTAAGTTGAGCAGGATGCATTTGACTAAATTCTGTCGTTTTTAGACTGCTGGAATTCTAGAAAATTTAAATTCTGGAAGCCATTATAATACAAAAGAAGAAAACAATATTAAATAATATAGGAGATTGTATATTGAAGTGTGTATATAAAAAACACCTATAGATAATTCGATACATGATTTTCTCTTTAACCGTTACAAATGACATCAGTTTGAACTGATTCTAATTGTAATTTATAAGCTGAAATTCACATGGTATACTTACCATAATAAATATCAATATATCCTGAAAATTCTAGCAATATCGGCTGGTTAATAATAATTTTATTGTGAAATCATTGAGTTGCACAATAAAATCTGATAGTGTATAATTTCGTATTTTATTTCGACGGGTACAATGCTAGTACGTATATAATATTACTTCACAAAGTTTGCTCAGTGTCGTCGGATAGAATCTTAATAGCCGAGAAATCCTTAGTTTTTGTGCTAAGACGTAATGCATTTTCCCCCAAAATCTGAAGAACTTCAAAGACTTTATTGTGCAGCAAACTGCGAAATCGCATTTCTTTATTGATTCAAAGGAAACATTTTGATATTAGCCTAAATACAAAAAGTTCATGAAAATTTTTTTCAATCATTTTTTAGTTCCAGGCTTTCTAGACATTTGAAATGAATAAATAAATTTGGCTTTTGATAAAAAAAAATCAATTGAACCGATTTTATCTGAAAGACAGCATATATCGAAAGAAAACACAAAATCACGGAATCAGACGCAGCAGTGAAATGTCTCTCTCTCACTCTCTGTGTTTTTCTCTCATTCTTTTTCAAGATCATAGCCCTCCACAGCTTCCGGTTTTTCTCTTTGTGATACTTGTTCCATCCTACTAGTCAAGTAGGCTACTTGCTGTTTTCCTCTGCATTTCTTTTCTTTAACATCCCTGTAAGTTTTAAATTCGCCCAGGTTTATTTTCGCATTATGTGTCCCCAAAATGTTTACCTGTCACTTTCTGCTTGTTCACCTGTCACTTTCTTTGTAGCACCTATTCTCCTTAAGATTTCCTCATTTCTCACACAATCTCTCCCGTTTATTCAAAACAATCATCATCAGAAGCGTATCTCTGCCGCTTCAAGTTTTTCTTTATCTTTGACGAAGTTTCCAACGCTCATTGGCATATGAGACTTTAGACATTATGATTTTTATGAAATCAATCGTTTACAATAAAGCAGTTTCTTTTGATGGATATATGTTTTTATATAGAGATCTAAATGCGTATGCACATACATGTACACGCACACACACATGCATATATATATATATATATATATATATATATATATATATATATATATATATGAATGAAGACTGTGGCGAAAGAGATTTGAATCATATATCCTTATCATCACGACCTTGTGTCTAAATGTGCTATAGGTGATCATACACGATATAACAATCTCCTTGAAAATTAAAGACAATTTTGAATTTTCGAATAATATGCAAGTTTCCCTTTTCAATCAATAAATTTTGACTGCAGTCGTGATTACACAGTTATTGTAAACTCCACGGTTCTTTCATTAGCTGCCTAGTATGTTCTACGCCTGGGCTACATACGGTTTTGAATTCAGTGTTGTCCTCCTAAACTCGTTGCTAACAGTCTGATCTATTATTTGCCCATAGGGTCCAGTCTGTTTTGCTATTTACCCATAGCTTGGGGTAGAAGAGATGGATTCATGCATTTCCCAAGAGTATTTGCACGTAAGTGTATATAACGAACTCGACTGAGATTCGAACTCCGAGTCCTCTATCCATTACTCCACCGCGCCTCCTAGGTAAGGTATAGACTTTTACAATTCACTGTATAAGTAACATTAAATATAATAATTATCTATTTTCATCATAAAGAACCAGTAGTGATTTCATTTTCTCTTTCTCCGCCTTACTTTTCCAACCCGCACACACATGGCATTTCTTCCTATTTTTAATGTAATAGATATTGGTGTATACAGAAGTAAATTAATTTGAATCAGTCGGAGAGACAGTTTTATTGCTAAAAGTTTTGATTCAAAATAAGTTTATTTCCTAGAAATGAGGTTTCTATTTTATTTATTACTTTGACATCTCGTTCCTTTTTTCCAATTAATACAAATAAAACACATTAGACACAGATCTGTTTTCGACTAGTTCTTTTCAATGTGCAAATTAAGTTTCGCTGTTTTATGCTTTATAAATATCAGTTTTCTAAACTTATCCATTTTTGTGATAATAATAAATCCACTTTGCTTTCACTTACTTTTTATTAGCTTATATAATTGAATTATATGTTCCTGTTCGTATTTTTGATGTATTAGGTTTAGTTTGAAAATTTTATTTAAAGTTTTACTTTAATAAAGAACTCGCTCATTAGAGTATGAATCTCTTCACTACAATACTCTGCTTCATTTCAGAACACTGTACAAGTAATAATAAATCCTTCATTATTATTGTTATTACTAATTAGTTCTTACTCTCATTTCCCTTATTTATTTATTGATACCGTTAAATATAGCCACTTAGCTGATATTATATGTCTGAGAAAGCGCTTCCACATCCAGAGTCAAGCAGGGATTAGCCATGTCGTAATATTGCGGCTTCGCCTGATGACCAGAGTATACAAACTGATGATCTCAACTCTACAAAACCTAGCAAATTTCACTTGACTCCCAAAGAAGACTGAATCCGACGACACATACAATAGTCAATTTAGACTTTACAATGATTACTAGTGGTTACTTTCACAAAATGTCAATTTTCCAACACGTAGCTACAAATAGTGACATCAATAAATGATACGAGATGCATCAATATACATTTTACTGCACATCGTAAAAATGATATATATATATATATATATATATATAAAGGCATATTGTCTTTTTCTGTAATTCTTGAAAAGATAGCATAATAGTGATTTCGACTAAATGCTTGGAAATGGTAGAGATATACGACTGACGAGATATCTTACGGAAAACGTTTATTTGACTTGTAGTGACTGACGAGATATCCCACAGATATATTATACATGTATATTGATAGTACATAGGAACTTCAAGGGAGAAAAATGCTATTTTTACTAAAATTTTCAAAATCAAATTCTTTCTAAGCGATAAAAAGAGTAAAAACTATATTTCCCAGTATCAAGTGGCTAAAGTTATTTATTACAATATATTAAAGATAATTTGTCTTCTATTTGTCTACTGCAAAAATACACTGTGAATATTCCATAAGCCCTGAAAGTTAATAATACCATTTTCCATCATATGCACCCGAAATTTACTATATTTTGCTACATTGAAAATCGTGCAAAAATTTTGGGGGCTCGATCTGAAACAAATTTGTCAAAAATGTTTTTTTCGGTTAAAAGAAAAAAAACAGACGAGCCACGATTTTAGGCGAAATCTTACAATTAATTTAATTAATTATTAATTTAATTATTACTCAAAAGCAATAATAGTTATGTATTTTGCTAGTAACCTTTGTCGGAGTTAGCTCCTCCATTAGTTCCTTAATCCTTCAACAGGGGTCTCTCTCTGGCTATAAATACTCGCTGACCCTTCACCTCGACCTCTTTTTCCCTCAGGCCTTTGAGCCGCCACCTTGAGGTAAATCTTTTTGCCTCAGGCTTAGGCCTTATACCACCTTGCAGATATAAACGCTCACAGATACAGCGTTTCCCAAATGCTGGGAACACGCTAAGAACAATACACGTACGTACGAACACTCACCACAACACACACACATAATATTCACCACACGAACTCTGTCCATGTAACTGTCCATGTAACTTGTAACATTTCTTGTTATTAATACATATATTTGTTTACATATATTTATCGGTCTTGTGCTTGTCTTTCCTTGTCTTCAACTTTCTCATATAGTTGGACCGGCTAGCAGGAAATTTTAACCCACGTGTGTTTTACATACTCATCGCCGTCACGGTCCTCTACACCTTTCAAATTTTCTTTCACAATTGAGATTCACTAAGAGATTTTTCTTTTTTGAATCGTATTCAGTCTCAAAGCCTTGACAAAGGTTTTTTCATTATATTAACCCATTCTTTTATGTGACATATTATTAGTTATTATGACAATGATATAACACTATAAAATACTTTTATATGATAATCTCTGTGTATTTACTCTCAAGATAGTATCAAGGAACATTTTGACTTGTCTTGATGAACATTAACTCAGTGATTTGGAGATCACAAGATACCAAACAAGTACAGAAATTTAAAAATCCGGGAAGTGTTCTATCAGAGGACGGAAAATACGACACTGAAATTCGAAGACGTATTGGAATGGCCAAAGATGCATTCCAAAAGTTAAGCAGAGTATTAAGAGACAGAAATAATTCGTTACAAACGAAGAAAGGATTTTTGAACTGTTACGTGCTATCTGTCCTTCTGTATGGCAGCCAATGCTGGGCAATCTCCTCAAAGATGAAGAAGAGAATTGAAACACTAGAAATGTGGTTCTACAGAAAGAATCTGGGGATATTATAGACTGAACACGTGAACAACAACGAGGATTTGGGGAAAATGGAAACAAAAAGAAAACATTCTAAATATCAGGAAGGGGCAGTTGAAATTTCTGGGGCATGTAATGAGGAAGGAGGGGGCTTTTAAAATCTGATACTCACCGGGCAGATTGAAGGGAAAGAGGGACAGAGGAAAGCAACGCCTAACATACTTGATGAGCTGGAGTAAATAGATGGTAAAACATGGTTTGGGAGAAATAACAAAAAAACCAAAACTTATTACGAGCTACAAAAGACAGGAAGATGTGGACGGCCATGATCTCCTACGTCCTGAAGGGACAGGACACATAAAAGAAGAAGGATCGTTTGGACAGTCACCAGCACAGCTTCATAGCAGATACGATTGCCATCTTCATAGCAGATACGATTGCCACCTTCATAGCAGATACGATTGCCACCTTCATTTCCGCATAACTTCCTCCGTTTCCTGGCAAGGTAAAGATTTTTATCCAACTTTTCAGTTTTCTTTGGATTTATTTCGTGATTTGCAGAAACAGCGTCCTTCTTTTGATTTGATGCGCGATCCAATTATTTACCAAATCTTACACTTAAGACGTAAGGTTTTTCTTGGGAACATATTAGGATTATTGGATAGAAAGAATTTTGTCTATGTGAGCAGTACTCTTGAACACAATCTTTTGTATTTCAGATAAAGATGGATTTCCTGGAATTATCTTAGTTTGTGTATCAGGATTATCCTTAATCATTTTTAAAGCTCTTACTTCTTTTATGTTCAGGGCGGGCGGTCATAGCTCTTCACTATCTCCTGTCTTTTGTCTCTCCTATTTCTACTGAAACAATGGTTGTGTTTAAATGCCACATTTTTGCAATTATTATTACTTAATTTTCTTTTGCTTTGTTTCGTATGAGCTGCTCCCCACTCCCCGTCAAGTCCTAACCACCTAAAGCCCCAGTAGGATGTGTTGCTGTGTATTTTGTGGAAGTGGAAAAATGTTTAAAATTTCCGCAAAGGTTTTAAAATGTTTGTAAAATGTCCAAGTTTATATTTCCAAGAAATCACTGAAAGAAAATTAATAAAATATTTGTTTTAAAACTTCTTTTATCTATATGGAAAGAAATTTGCGTAAGATGTATCAGGGAGTGTGATTTTTGTGATTCGCTTGTTGAGCGACAGTGAGGAATTTGTTTTACATATTTCGACATCATTCACAGTGCTCCAATGACTACAGGTAGTGTGATTGTTTTGAGATGCGATATTCTGCCAATTTCAATTTCAAGTTGTTTTGAGATATGTATTTTTGTCAGCTGGGACTGTGATATCTATCAGTGAACACATCTTTATTTTCTTTATTATTATTCTTTAAGTTTTCTCACATATGTTACTGTGAGAAAACGACATTATTTTTGCACCAACCTAATATTTCCTTTGATTTCTGGTGTATTCTCATTTCTTTCCAGGTCCTGACCATAGACCTAAGGTCAGAAATAGCATCGTGACATTTTCCACTGAGCAGTTTTGAAAAAATAAATAAATAATAACCACACATATTTTACATAGTTAATGCTCTCAATGTATTGGCCGTACTTGTGAAGACAATTTTTTTTTGTATTTCTTTAAGGCATGCCCTACCCCGAATCCCTTCAATGAGTCTGTTGAAACCTTTTCCAGCCAAACTGAGGACTCCAACTACAACTGGAACTATTGGTGTTCTCATGTGCCACATTTTTTAAATTTGATTTCTAGGTCCTTGTATTTTGATAGTTTTTTGAAGATCTTTAAAGCTACATTGTAGTCTGAAGAGACTTTCATGTCAATAAGAAGGCACATTTTGTCTTTGTGGCCTCTAATTACGATGTCTGGGCGTTTAGCTTTGATTGTTCAGTCTGTGTGTATTGTCAAGTCCCATAGAATTATTATCATTATCATTATTATTATTATTATTATTACTTCCGACTTTCTTTTCTCAAACAGAGTTTGTGCAGAAATTTAACTATTAGTAGTGGATCATCAAAATGACCACGGGTCTTGTCATTTTGTAACCTTTCTACAACAACAAAACCTTTATTAGAATTCTGGTTGTCCCAAGCAGAGCCCATTTCTAAAGCATCTCAGTTCAAATCACCCGGCTGTTTTGGTATTTTATTCAAGGGTGTCAGGTACAGGTACATTTTCTACCTTCTTAAGCTGCAGCAAGCGTGTTATCCCATGTCCCAAATCTTGATACCTTTCCTCCTTATTTTTCTTAACTACCCTTACGTTTCCCTTGTATCGTGATATCGATAATCCAACACTGTGTTCCTTCTGGACATTAACGATATCGCAAGAACTTGGAGTGGGGTAGGCGGTTTAGTCGTCGACTCCCCCGACGGTAACGTACGTACATACACATACAGCCTTCATTATACACACACACACACACATATATATATATATATATATATATATATATTATCTTTAATTTCGAGATAATATTGAAGGATGTCTCATAGCAGATATTCAATTTTTTCTTTTGAATCTTTGAATCTTTCTGTGGTGGTGATGATAGCGGAGGAGCATGTTTGAGAATGTAACTTTTTCCCATTTATTTGTACTTATTAAAGTTTAGTTAAGATATCACCTATTAACTAAAAAACGTTCGGAAAATTAAGAATCGTTAAATGAATATTTTGAGCAGGAAAACAATATCGCGATCATTAATAATAATAACTAGCAGCATGGTCCGGCGTTGCCCGTGCTTGATTCAAAAATCGTACAACTCATACAGCAATCGCTATCACTTGACTTAAAATATTTTTGCCCTTCCTTGCCTTTAAAGGAGTGCCCTTTGCCATGCTGATGTTGCTACATGCCTTACTTCTTGCCTATCTCACATTGAGAATTTTTTCTATGCCCTATACTAAACATTAAATCTGTTACGAAAAAAGAACTAAACAAAATGAACACAAAACGATCAGCTTTAAAAAAGGACTCGTAACTGGAAAAACCGAATGAAAAGAGAATGTGCTATAGTGGAACACACATATTCTATAGTTAACAGACTCTCCCACCTATAATAAGTAGGAGTAGTAAGAGTAACGAGGGAGTCGGTCAGTGAGTCGATGTCGGACGACAGTTAGTCGAATACTAAAGTATCAGCGACCACAACTAGATTACTCTGCGTTATACCTATTATATCAAGTTCCTAAGGTTTTGTACGTCGAACCTATTGTAGGACCGACAAATACAAGTCTCCACTGTGAAATCACTCCACAGCAGAATGTTAACAACAAATACTTTTTCACACCCAACCCAGTTCTGCGGAATCAGAATCAACGTTGAGTTTAAGCAAGCGAATGAACCAACTGGAGTAAAGTGCCATGCACATTTAAATTTTTCCCACTCGTGACGAATGCAGCTATCGATTTTTTTTTGCATGCTAGCATGCTAGTTAACATTCGTGTCAGTCAGCTGTTGGCTCTCCCGCTGGCCAATAGAATCTTCCTGCCTATTCGTGGCAGTCAGCTATAGGCTCTTACTCTGGCCAATACAAAATGGCTGCAAACTACATGAAAACTGTCGTAGAAGCATGAAAAAATCGAATATTTCCACTATCGATGGGAGTTGGGAAATGCAAAGTCGGTCTTGGCCTTCCCGCTAACTTGGAGCATGTGCATGTAAATTTTGGTGCAAATACATCGAAAATTGCGGCCGTGTATTCGTTGCACACACACATACACACACAAACACACACAACCTGCCTTTTATAGATAGAGATAATAATAATAATAATAATAATATATATATATATATATATATATATATATATATATATATATATAAAAAACTTTCTGTGATGGTAAAACCATTAAAAAATTAAAAAATTGTTTAATATAAAAATCTTACCTCACATTTTCATTTAACACTGCATTGCTTAAAGATCCCTAGCTTAATGATAAGCGGAAGGAATATTTTTGGTGTTTATTGGATATATTAGCGGATGGAATGCACTTCATGGTTGTACCCGACTCCCTCAATTTCAGATTTAGGTTTGTGTGGATAAGAGTTTATGATTGACACATAATGAGAAAGAAAATACAGCTTTTGCTCATAACAGTAAATAAAGTATTTTTGCCTCCTGACACTCTTTAAAATATGAAGCTTGATTGTATTTGAATAAAACCTCAAGCCTTATTGCAAAATTTTGGAACTTTTGTTTGGAACTATCATACTTATTCTTTTAGCTTTGGAAATACAAAGAAAAACTTCTCGGGTTAAATAGGTGGCGTCAGAAAGTAACTTCTTTAATTCTAAGAAATATTTAGAAGGAGATTGAAAAGACAGTGAGTATGAAGTAACAAGAGAAAGAGGATATAACACTTAAATATTGGAAGATGAAACCAAAAGGAAAATAAAAACAATAAAAAAGAAAAAGAAAGAGTTATAATTAGTTTACCATCACGGACTTCCCAAAAAACAAAAACGTATTTTAAATAATTTGAATGTCTGAAATTAAATTTTTTTTTTTTTTTTGAAATACGATCACCTAAAGGTAAGTCGTATGAAAATAAATAAATTTCCGTATATAAAGTTTTATATATTTTTATAATATTGGCACGTTCACTCATCGATTCATCGTACATTTATTATAGACTAAAAGGTAAACAACAAATTTTAAAATCTCTTAAAAATTCCATATTTCTACTAAACATTGATTTCAAAGTAAAATAGTAAATTTAAATGTTAATTAACTGGATTCTGTAATAGTAATGCTTACTTTTTACTTAAAATATAATGAAAATAACAATTATTTACGCATGGTAGCCTATGAGCTGTCATCAAGGCCATACGTCGACAACAGTAGTTGTAAATTACATAACTATATGATTGGTGTCAACATAAGTCGAACACCAAAAGTAACAGCTACTTTTACCAACTGAAAATTTCTCACGAGAATGGTTACTTTTTAGATATTGTAGAATTCAGCCTTAGAGAAATATACGATTTCGTAAGCTTAGGCCGATTGGTCCTCAGAAATGTTCCGTCTATTTGGGCTTACCGTGGATTTGTGAGTGAGTTCGAGGTTTTCTAAGCAAATTTCTGTTGATGCAAGAAGCTGTTACTTTTCAGCCAATCCATGTATTGCTTTTGGTGCCCGACCTAAGTTGAGACCGATTCTGCCTAGACATCATCTGTAATTTACAAATGTCAGTGCGATCCTGAATATGTATGCAGAACGGGTCAAAGGTTAGAGGCACGGATCAACCAAAATATTCCAGCCAATATTCGCATGGGAAAGGTGGATAATTTACATGGGTGCATTAAAAACTGAACATTTGTTTTGAAGCCGTATTATTGCTCTCGACATATTTTCTCCTGAAGTGCTGATTTTTTTATTTCCCCGTGCAGCAAAGGACTTAAAACTTTTCAGTTCGGATTCGGTCATGTGACCACGACCCAGAATTTTTTTCTTGATCAGTTCACATTTGGTACTAAAAGGGGTAACGAACATTTTCGTGATTTTTTGTGATTAAAAAAGGTAAAGTTTTAATCCATTTATCCATTCCAATGCTTTAAAATTTAATTTTAAGTATTTAAAATTACTTTTAAAAAAGTTACTTAAAAAAGTAAAGTAGCACCTAATTTTTTTTTTTTTTTGCTAGAATAAAGCTCTAAAAAATATAGCCCTGTAACATTTTTTACGCTTTCATTCACCTACAGGATGCCAAAAAAAGTCAATTAGCTCAATTTCCTCTCTACTTTCCTGACCGTTTCCAATAAAGAGGAATGTCATCGTTATTTTGATTCCAAGTATTATGAACAATATGAGTAGATGACAAGATGCCCCATTCTGAACAAATTGTTCTGTTGCTCGTGTTTGTTATCTTATCAACATAAAAACACATGGACTACTTACCGGCTATTGGAGTTTGAACAATTTGATTACAGCTTTGACAAGATACAAAAAAATCTCAGAACCATCTGAATTCCGTAATTGCTCTAAAAACATTTAGCCGACAACGAATTGATACAAAGATCGATCACTGTAAAGCAGCTTCGATTCATTCGCATAATAAATCAGTTTAAAAAAATCGTTAAAAAGTGAATTCTTTGTATTGAAATTTTGGCCTGTCAAGAATTACCATTTTATGGACACGATAGAACAGAAGAATCAAGCAATAAGGGTAATTTTCTGGCTGTATGTGAAGCAGTAGCTGAATACGGTTATTGTTTAAGATCGCATTTAGGAAAAATGGCAACGGCGCATTTTCTGGGCTTTCAAGTGATGTTGAAAACAACGCCGTTAATTGTATAGCTACTACAATTGAAGGTGAAATTAAGGCAATGATTGAAAAAATATCATTTTCTGTTGTTATTCCTGATGAGATTACGGATGTTGGAATGAAATATCAATTGCCATGCGTTTTGCGATTTGCTGATGAGAAAGAAAATCATCAAGAATGTTTTTTTGGGGTATGATAGTGTTCCTTATTGCTTGATATCAGTAAAGATAGAAGAGCTGCATCGCTGACAGAAGATGTTCGAAAATTTGTTAATGAATTCAACTGTGGCCAAAAATGAATCGCACAAATTTATGATGGAGCTGGCATGATGGCTGAACATTTGAACGGATTGTAATCAAGAAGAAATAAGATTTTTGGTGCGAACGTCATATTTGTACAATCTTATGCATATTCACTTAATTTGGTACTCTCTTAATTGGCTTCAAGTATTCATGAATATCGAATTTTCTTCTAAACTTTAAAAGGAACTTGTTATGGTTCAAGGTTAGGACCATGGAAGAACAACACGAAACGCAACA
Organism: Acanthosepion lycidas; assembly: GCA_963932145.1. NCBI lineage: Eukaryota > Metazoa > Mollusca > Cephalopoda > Sepiida > Sepiidae > Acanthosepion > Acanthosepion lycidas. The sequence continues at coordinate 54,036,134 of OZ010591.1, read as the reverse complement.
GTAGAAATAACAAAGAACATATTACACGAAAAATAATACCAGAAGTGGAAGGTATTAGTATGACTGTCAGTCTGGTTTGGAGTGAACTACTATCAGCTCGACTCGATTCAATACCGTCTCAATACCGTTCGTCTCTCTTGAGAGGCGTAGTATATATAGCGTTAAGAAGAGTTCATTCCGTCGTTCTAGGTAGGCACCATGACATCCCCTCCCTTCCAAGTTTTTACCTCACAGGGGTCTTTAATATTTTTTCCTCTTCGGATTAATCATCAAAGGCTCTGTAAATTTTCTTTTTCTGCTTGATTTCCGCGGTTCTGAAATTGAGGCCTTTGCATATTGAAGGTGTCAAATATTGTGTCCATTACTTCCTGCTCTTCCTGGGGTAGACTGTTAGAATCCTCTAACAGACTCTTTCTGATCTGATTTATGTGCCTATTATGCGAGAACTTCGAACCCTGAATTATGTAAATCACGTTCCTGATTCGTTTCTCTATTGTACCTGGCCCCCAATAGGATGTATTGTTTTTGAACATTTAAAAAAAAAAATTTCTCCCCTGGGCTAAATTTTCTTTTTGATACAAACGACGTTGGTGATTGCTCTGTCTGATCTGATTTAGCAGCAATTTGTCGAATACCGATCAAATTTTTCGAGTGAACATTACTTCCGCCGGTGATAATGCCGATGGCGTAGTACTGTTCGGTGTAATTCTATACACTTGCAAGAATTGTTGTAAAGCCGTTTCTGTTGGTACGTCATAAGCTTTCCTTAGTGCTCTTTTTAATGTATCCACAAACTTCTCCGCTTGCCCGTTTGACCTTAGGTGATATGACGGAGATTTTATGCGTTTCACCTGAAAAGTTTCACAAACTCTTGAAAATCCGCAGATGTAAATTGTGTCCCATTATCGGTGACTAAACAATCAACCACTCCGAAACGAGCAAACAGCTCGTGAAAGCAATTTATTGTCGTCTCGGAAGTAGGTTTTCTACAACGAAATACTTCTGGCCATTTGCTGTAACTGTCTACTACAATCAAGTAGTAGAAACCCTCTACTAAACCTGCGAAATCTACATGGATTCTCGACCACGGTCGATCTGTGTTAGGCCATGGCTTATGAGCGATTGGTGGTGCCTTGTCTGCTAAGGAACAGCCCTTGCATTTTTCCACCATATGTATAATATCTTGATCCATGTTTGGCCAGTACACATAACTTCGCATTAAGAATTTCATCCTGTTCTTTCCTGGATGGCCCATGTGGAAATCCTTGAGGATTCGCCTTTGTAGCGTTTTGGGGGTTACTACTCTTTCATTATATAGCAGAACATTATCACATAACGAAAACCTGTCTGATATATGCTTATCTTTTCCTGCAATTTTTGTTTTCGTTTCCTTTATAAATTCGTCATTCACTGCTTCGTTTCTTATTTCCTGTAATGTGACGGGGAGGTTTCGAATTGTACTACATAATGATGTTCTGATATCTTCCTCATATCGTAGCGCTGCAATTACGGAATCTTCTAATGGCTCCGTTTTCTTTGGTATTAGTCTCGAAAGACCGCCTGCATGCCCGATTTTGTTTGATGGAAGATACTCCAATTTGAAATTATAGTTTAATAAAATCTTCCCCCATCTTAGTAATCTATTAGCAGTGTAGACAGGTAGACCTTTCTTTGATCCAAATATTGTTAGTAACGGTTTGTGATCTGTCTGTAAGGTAAAAAATCTACCATAAATATATCTGTGAAATCTCGTAACTGCAAAAATTATCCCCAGCGCTTCTTTTTCGATTTGCGAGTAATTTTGTTCGGCTGGTAGTAAAGTTCTTGACGCATGCGCGATGGGTTTTAGTGTCCCATCCGGCATTTTATGTAGTTTACAAGCACCAACACCATAGGCACTCGCGTCACTCGCGACTATTATTTCCAATTTAGGATCATAGTGTGCTAAAAATAAATCTGCTGTTAGAGTCTTAATGATTTTGTCGAAAGTTTTCTGACATTCCTCTGACGATTCCCAACAGTTTGTTTAGGGGTGACGTAATTTGTGCATGTTAGGAATAAATTCTTGATAATAATTTACTAAGCCCAAGAAGCTTTGTAACTCGGCTAAATTTTTTGGAGTCGGCATTTTTTTTTTATTGCTTTGTCTCTTTCCGTGTCTGGTCTTCTTCCTTCTTCGTCAATAATATGGCCCAGATATTTTATCTCCTTCATAAAGAAGTCACATTTATTTTCTTTTACCTTAAAACCGTCATTTTGTATCTGTCTAAAAACCTCTTGAACGTGTTCCCAGTGTTCAATATTTTTGCTATTTATCAGGATGTCATCAAGGTATGTGATTGCAAAATCCAGTCCGCCTAGCATAGTGTCCATTATTTGCTGAAATATCGCCGGCGCAACCTTGATCCCTAATGGTAATTTCTGGAACTGATATAATCCTTTATGTGTGTTTATGCACAACAACCTCGAGTTTTCCTCATCTACTTGTACCTGTAGGTATGCTTCGCTCAAGTCTATTTTTGAGAAAAATTTTCCTCCGTTCAACTTTGTGAAAACTTCCTCTGGACTAGGGAGAAGATAGTGATAATCCTTAATAGCTGCATTTGAGAAATCAACGCATACTCGTATCTCACCCGATTTCTTTTTCACGTAAACCGTAAGTGCGGCCCATTGACTATATTCCACCTTTGTCAATATACCGGTTTTCACGAGTCTATCCAACTCTTCGTCTATCTTTTCCAATGATGCAAAAGGTACATTTCTTTTTTTCCTGAAAATGGGTTGTATATTTTCTTTTAGTTCGATTTTTGCCGCCATTTTTTTACACCTTCCGAGACCGGCTGAAAATACGTCAGAGAAACTCTCCTTTAATTACTCCTTCAATTTCTCTGCCTCGGTCGATAATCTTTCCACTTTTTGGCAGAACGCATTTATCGGTAAATCCCAGAGGTCAAATTTCTGCATCCAGTCAGTTCTAAATAAATTTTCCGTATTTTTTAGAACATACATCTTTAATTTTTTGGTCATTCCGTTGAACGTCACATTTGTGATAATCTCGCCCTCAAATTTGATTTTTCTTCCTGTTACTGACCTGGCTATTTTATCTGTTCTCAACATGGTCGGTTTATTTAATTTCTTCCACGTCTGTAAGCTGATAATGGTTAAATCTGATCCGGAATCCAATTGTAATCTGATTTTTTTGTTTAACATTTCTACTTGTACGTATTTTCGTATATTTATCCCGTCCGCTTGATCAGTTCTAGTAACTCTTACTCGGCTTTTGCTTTCTTTCTTCGTTCTACAGTGCGAACTTTTATGTCCCACTTTATTGCACGACACACAAGTCATATAGCGGTATGGAGTCTTTATACCAATGCAAAATTCCACAGCGATAGCATGGACTCCTTCTGAGGTTTCATTTGACTTTTTGTAGTAAAATAATTGGTTTGGTTTGGTTTTGAGGAGGGAAAAAAACGTGTTTGTCGTTGTACTTTTCGTACGTGAGCGACGCCAGATTCTTCGATATCTTTCGAGTCCTTTTTTACGCTTATACATCTCTGACAGTCCTCAGCCAATTTTTGTAGCGTCAATTCTGGTTCACTCTCAAGTTTGTTAGAATTCTCCGTCTGATCTCTGCATCTTTAGTCGAAACCAGGCCTTGGACGAATATCAATCTTTTGTAATTGTTAGAACTGTGTTCAGATAACTTAAAATCATCGCTGTGTTTGTTTACTACGGAAGCGAATGTTATATAGTCTTCGCAATCCTTTTTTTTAAATTTAAACATTTCCACCTTTTGTGAAACAGTGAAGTGTTCGGACGAAGTAATTCCGTTAAAAGTTTCACGGCTTCCCTGAAAGTTAACTCATTCGTTTTCCTCGGTAGGATGTAGTCTACGAATTTAGTGTATTCGCTTGACCCTAGTTTCCTCAGTAGTAGACGTACTTTTTTCGCGTCTGACCAATTTCCGCAATCAAACTCATATAAATCTTCATATCTTCTGAAGTAATCCGCGAAGGTTTTGTCTTCGTACGGTGCATAAGTGAAGTCTTCGATTGAGCTCCATATAGCATTTTGCGAGAATGCCGCTTCATTTTCAAAATTTTGTCCTTTATTTGTTACTTCCCGTAGTAGTAATTCTTGGAGTTCGAGTTGCTTTTCTTCGTTTTTCTGTTGAATTTCCAATAGTTTTCCATTAAGCCTAGTCTGTCTTTCCTCATTTTGTTTGTTGCTGCTCAAATTGCATTTTCATTGGTTCCAATATGGTTGCCTTAAAGTCTTCCATGTTTACACCGTAATTTAATAAAAACACAGTCACGAGAAGAGGAGAAAAAAAAAACACTTTTTCCCCTTACTTTTCTTTTCGCAATATATACTTTGTAGCTAGAGTTATGTACTGGTGTAACGATTTTTCCTTTTTTTCTGTGTAGAGTTCAGGTCTTGGTCGTCTGTTTGTTCTAGAACATTGGTGCAAAAAAATTTTCCTGCATAGAATTCGATTCGCGTATTCGTTATCACTGTTATGGTTGGTATCCAAAAGGTTTTTTTTTTATCTTATCTTCGCGTAGAACTTGTTTTTTTTTTTCTCAATATCTCCGTCGCTTCTGTTATGGACGACCGATAGCAAAAAGGTTTTTATTTTTTTATTTTTTTTTCAATATCCTCCGCGTAGAATTCGTTTCTTCAATATCCTCGTCGCCACTGTTATGATCCAAGGTTAGGACCATGGAAGAACAACACGAAACACAACAGTAGAAATAACAAAGAATATATTACACGAAAAATAATACAAGAAGTGGAAGGTGTTAGTATGACTGTCAGACTGGTATGGAATGAACTACTATCAGCTCGACTCGATTCAATACCGTCTCAATACCATTCGTCTCTCTTGAGAGGCGTAGTATATATAGCGTTAGAAAGAGTTCATTCCGTCGTTCTAGGTAGGTACCATGACAGAATTTCCACTTTTTCTCAAAGTCAACAGCTCCAATATCACTATTGGATGAAATTATTGGAAGGTGATTTCCAAAGTTACTTGAAACACGTTGGAATTATTCATCTCGACAAGTATCCATTTTGTCCGATAATGAATCCATTTAGTTTTCTGGGCTATTTTCAACCATATTAGAAAATCCAGAGGATTGGAGTGCTTCAGCATTACCACAGGCAAGACGATTAGTTTCTTGGAATATTTTTAGTTGAAAGTTTTATTAGTGGTTTTTGAAACCATATTTAGTCGCTCTGAGATTTTGTTTTCGATTCTTCAGAAAAAGTTCGCTTATATTTCGAGGTGTATTTGTGAGGCTAAGAAAAAACAACTGGTATCAAGAACAACAATTTTGAGGAATTTCACTGCCGGGGTCTAGATGTTAAGCTGAACCACCAGAGAAACGTGGTAGACATTAAGAACCAGAAGCTGTTTTAAAAATTTTTGGATGAAGTTATTACTCACGTTGAGTAAAGATTTAAAACAATGGGGTGAGTTCAGATTTATTGAATTGTTGAATTCGAAGCTTTTTCAAGTTTACGAAAAAAAATTCCGATGGAAGCATTTTCATCTTTGAATGTCTCTAAAAACATACTGGATTTGGATGGATTGAAGTACGAGCTGAAATCAGTTTATGCTGGAGATTTTGCAAAACATCCAAAAAGTCGCAGTCATAACACGGGTGACTTGAACTAAACTAAACACTGGCAGAAGTAACAAAATCATTACGTTTGATTCTGACCATATCTGCCATATCTTCCTGCGAGAGATCATTTTCTTGATTAGAACGAGTAAATAATTATGTGTTCTCAAAGTGAAGAGAGATAAATTTGGTTTTTCAACCAATAAAGACCTTTTGAAGAAAAGAAGGTTAAAGCGTCGTGTTAATACATTTTATAGCAAAGTGATAGATAAATTTGCCAAAAAAAAAAAAAAAAAAAAATTGAACTGATTTACAAATAAATTTTAAATATCTCATTATTTGTAGGTTTTGTTATTTTCTCAAATTTCTTTTGTAATTAATAACAATCATCATGACCGTCGCCATATTATTACTAATAGGGTGGGGAACATAAAGTTGAGTGGGGAGGTGTATCAAGCCTGAAGTGTGGCCTGTTGATAGAAGTACATTTTCTCTTATTAAAATTAGTTTATATCACATTAACAGATGAGGAATAATTTTTCCGGGATTGGGACATTGCCCCACGCTCTGCATCATGGACAATTGCTCTGTTTTCCAAGTCACCTTTCCCCACTGGTTCTCAGTGCTGAATAGGACTTATACCGATTATCCCTTGAAAGTTTTGGAATCAATGTATATTGTCCTACCAGCCTGTAAGCAGAAGTAGTAGTTGATGAACTTAAAGGTAATTAGCCTTTAATACGTATATATACAGAATGCGCTATTTTATATTTTTTAATTTCGCACATATGTGTTGTTTGCTTTTTAATCATGTCGACTGCACAGTATAGCATGGTTAGTTGGGCACCCCACCGCCTGTGAGAAAAAAGAACAGCATGACGCAATTCACTCCGCCAGAAATTTGGTAACGGCATGCTATACTGCTTGGCATTTGCTTCGGAAGCTCCAATACGAACATTTCCAAGTGTTTGGTTGTTAATCTGAGGGCAGTGCAGATGATTCGGAAAGAGTTGGACGAGTCTAATAGTGATTACAAAGGTACGGCAGCTCGGAAAACTCACTCTGATCGCTCTGATAAGAAAAGAACTCCAGAATTTGTTGGTGAAGGCCTCAAACATCAAGTGCTTTGAGAGGGTAGTGCTGCCTTAGGTCAAGAGGGTGGCTGCTGGAAGATCCAATGCCTGGCAAAGGACTCTGCACCATGTCACACAAACAAGAGAACCTAGTCATGGCTGTGTAACAATTTCTGCGATCCTTACATCTAACTTAACTCTAACTCCCCAGTCTTCAACCTACCTTGGTTATTATGTGGGGTGCAGTTGAGAAAGAGACCAACAAAAATCCTTGTAACACCAAAGACGAACTTAAGGCAAAGAATATGACAGCATTTACCAAATTAAACAAGGAGACCATCCAGAAGAATTGCAGGAGATTCCAAAGACGTCTGAAGGCCATGGTTAAAGCCAATGTCGTTTTTATTGGATAAATATACCCTTTAGTATTTCAAGATATTTTTGTGTAATTTTGGTAAATATATCTGTTAACAGATGTCAGTGCTATTTTCATTTATGCGTAATTTAGACGACAATTTATCCATCGCACCCTGTGTGTGTGTGTTTGTGTGTGTGTACGCGCACGCGCGTACCTCCAAAGAAAGGTGATACCTAAGCTTTAAAATGAACTTTTAAAAAATGAAAAATCTTTATTGAAGCTTTTATTATAGTTTTATTTTCAAGCTAATAAATTAAGATTAATATTTCCCATAACCAAAATACTTTACTGCATTTCAAAATTAAATTAAATTGACTGGAAGGCACTTTTGTCCTTAAATCGCAAAAATCACTGATTTTAGCATTTTTTCGAAATTTATCAAGATACACTAATTCTCTTTATTAAAAATCTTTCAATAAAATATTCTTTTCTGAAATTTTATTGAGAAACATTAACTGCTTTAAATTAATCTAATTTGAAACCAATATTACGTTTAGTTTAAAATATCACAGAAATGCATTTGCAACATATAGGTAGGTGTTTTTATTAGATGTTGACAGATTTATTGACAACTTGACAGGTGGAATTTTAACTAAGTTTTTTTCTACGAAGGTCATATCTGTAAAAATTACTTGAGGGATATAACGTGAACACCCATTTTATATAATTTTTAACTACCCAGTAATCTTAAAAATGTAGGAAAATATTCTCCATAATCTAATGTTATTTAATTTTAGGTACTTCGGCTTTAAATTTACTATAGTTACCGCGCTTATTTTTTGACAATCTCGTGTATGGACATCCGTATTTACAAAAATTGGTACGTTTATACACACATACAAAAATTCAAAATTATTTCTAAAATATGGGGGCAGTCGCTGAATCGTAGTAAGCTTTTCCATTTATGATTAGTAAATATGGTTATTACTTAATAACAATATCACCTAACCCACACAAATTAATACAACATTTTAAAAAATCTAAAACTTTACAAAATATTCTAATTAAATCTTTTAAAAATGAAAACAATTCTCATAAAAATTTATTATTCATTGAAAATGTTTATTTTCTTAAGACAATAGTGTTCATAATATCTCTTAATCATGAAAGCAATTAAAACCTTTTCTTATTAAATAATCTTAGTTTTATTGCTTTTTTATTTTACCATTCAGAACAGATTTTCGGTAACTGGAGGCCATGTTTACAAAAAAAAAAAAAAAAGTAAAATCATTTAAATTCTTTAATATATTATACGTAACCAAAATTTCGAACGTTCTAAAACCGATCAAAATTATAATTTCATAATTATAAAATGCTTTTCTCTTTCTTCTTAATAATAACATAAAGATTATTGACTATAAAACTTTGTTTTTATTAAGTTTCGGGAATATATATATATATATATATATATATATATATATATATATATATATATATATATATGATATAATCTCCTATATTTTACGGATAATAAGTGATGCATAAACAAGAGATGCCAACAAGTATGTCTTATTAAATTCAGTAGATACAATTTTTTTACAATTCTGTACAAACACAGCTTCAAATTAAATAAGTGGTTTCTGGAACCTGATTGGATAAGACAAGTCACGTGATTTCCTCTCTACTACGTTCGCGCGGTTGAACTCCAAATAGGTCACGGCTGGGTTACTGTTTAAATTCCCGCGCAAAACTCAGGTAGGTTTGCTGTTAAATAGCGATAAAAACGGCTTGTCAGCAACCAGATCTGCAACGATACAGTCAGTGGGGGACAGTCAACGAAAGACAGCAAACCAGACCATCTTCAGTCAACAGCTTAGACATACGTACGATGACAACGCGTCAGTCAGTGATGATTTTTTCTGTACTGATAAACATACACAGCTGTGACGAAAGTAAACCCCGTCTTTTCTCTCTTTTTGTTCACTGTATTTAAAAATGACCCCAAACTTAGCAAACTCACTTAGGACAAATCATTTCGAACATTCGAACTGTTGGTCTCTTCATGGCCACAACAAAGGACCAATATTGATATGTAAATACATGTATCTGACATTATAAATGTTACTCTCATATTTAGCATGGCTTTCTTCCTTTTCTGTGAAGATCATTTCTTCACGTTGTAAAAAAAAAAATGTGTTGTATTTGTGAACACAACACTCTGATTTTATTTTTCCTCCTAAAATCCGGGCAGACTGACCCTACATATATATACAAATTTCATTGAAGACGACTGATAGTGTTGTCAAATTCTATTCAATTGTTCTTGTGTTAGTGTAAGTGCTTTCTTTTCTGCTCATAAAGTTTATAAAAATTGTCCAAATATTCTATATTTCCAAAAGCGCTCGTATATAGAGATCATTTGGACAGTTTTTACACGTCTATAAAAGAAAACATAATAACGAAGAAAAAATTGAATAAAAGTTTAATCGCGGTAGTTTGTCAGTCGTCTTCTTGTATAAAAGAGGGATTTATCAATTTATAAAAATCGCCTGAGGATACCGTAGGTTGAAACCACGATAGCGGATTCAACTGATTTTTTAAGTATGCACGCGCGCGCGCACACACACACACACACACACACACACATATATATATATATATATATATATATATATATATATATATATATATATATATATATGCACATGCATACATATGTCATTAGTCTGGGGTTCTATATTTTTTTTAGTCGCTGTACACATTTCTTTCGTCGATTTTTGGTCTGATTAGTAGAGAGAACCGATAAACCGGTTTAGCTGTTTTTTTTTTATTTGCTATTTCAGTTTTGCCATTTTTGGTAATATTTTTGTTACCCTCATTGTTTCTTTTTTGTTATGAATTGTTTTTTAATGTGTCTGTTTTTATTGCTCGATTACATTAGAAGTATAAAAAAGAAATTAAAAACTAATTAAACATTACTTTTGAATTTAATGTATTTGTTTTTATTCTTGTTGAATTGCGGGTGTTGTATGGTGTAAATGGATAATATCTCAGTAATAGGAAGTCCAAGAAATGAGTTCGAATTCCAGTTGCACTCGTTGCATTCACTTTCGCGTAAATACCATTGAAAAACGCATGAATCCATTTATTTTCCTACCATCTATGGGTTGAATAGCAGGACAGTCTGATACCTATAGTTTTGGTTGTCAGCCAGTCTACCTCAGAAAGAAACGGCATCCCACTGCGTAAAAACCATATGCCTTGTCACTCATGAAGCGAAAGAGACATGATCATCGCCCAAACGTGTATTTTGACTTTAATTTATATTCTTACTTGTTTGATGTCATAAAATAGTTAATTGAACCTAGTGAGGTTTTTTTGAAATTATTATCTGTATTTAAGAAAATTGATTTAAATTAATAAAATTGCAACTAACATAAAAATGGGGAAATTTGATAATGCGTTATAGAATCAATAGCATTAATTGACTGCTTTCATTTTGATTTCTTTTGGAAATAATTATGAACCCTTACAAACAGTCAAGCAACAATCATGTTTTTTTTTTCTTAAATATTGACAATGCTTCGGTCAGATTTAAAAAGAAAATAAAAATGCTCAATATTTACTAAATAATCAGGAAAAGACAAAACCTCGAAAAATTTACTCCGGTATCGATGAATTGGAAAACACAAAACCGACTAAAAACCATAGATATTAAATTGATATTAAATCCATATCATTCCAATAAGGAAGAATAATCAGTCAAAGGAGATAATTCAGAATGATTTACGTACAAAAATTAATGTTAGTTGCACAAATAAAAAAATCTTTTAAAAACATTTTTCGATTCTTCAGTCACGACTTTATTTAGTAAAAAAAATATCTCATTTATCATCAACAAGAAGAATTTCCAAATTTCACTGAATAATTACAAGTACCTTTTTTAAAAATAAATATTCATTGTAGATTTTCCCCTGAAAAATAAAGAAAATAACGTGTTGTATTGAATTATGCAAGCCTTAACTCTTCCCAAAATATGTTTCGAGTTTTATTGAATTATTTTTGTAAGGAGTCATGACAAATTTCCAAATTGTTTTGATTTGATATTACATAAAACTTTATACTAAATAACATCTTTAGAAAAATATCTGTCGTCAACCCTCAATTTTGAAAGCGTTCACGATATATCAAAAGGCTGGTTACTGACCACAAAAATGTCACCACGAAGTTTTCTCATGAGATAACCTATTCAGCATACAATTAATTTATTAATGAATAAGTAGTGGAAATTCCATTTAAATCGCATAATTCTCTGATCTTTGGTATTTTTTTTTAAAACAGTGCAGCGTTTTTTGTTTTTTTATTTTGGAAAAATGTGTACATTTTGCCGGTACCTAGTTATAACGAGAGGAGTAAAAACGAAAATGTATGGACAAAAAAATAAATTTCATTCTATGTTGTTGCTGTTGGTATAAGGGTTAAATATCTACTTCGGATGAAAAAGTGTTGTCAAATTTAAAAAGATATTTTGTTATATCATCAAAACAAATCAAGCTGCAAATCTTGATAGACAGCGGGTGTAACTCGAACAAGATAACAAGATTAATAAGCTGCCAAAAAATCCTCTTCAGATATAAAAAAGCTCACACCTTTTCTGAAAAATTATTTATCTATTGCTTCAGTCTTCTCCTTATAATAGTTTTATTATGTAGTGCAGATAACTCGTTTTCAGCAAAGTAATCCGTATTTCGATTTTTGCATAAATGGGTAGGTTTAATCCAAATGAGAATAGGTGCTATAAAGTGACTAAAAAATTCCGCTGCACTTCCGCTGACCTTAAATAAAACTGGATTTAAAACAAAATAAAATCAAAATGGATGGTTTAATTATTTAAACAATAAAAGTTCTTTTGACAATTTTATTTGGTGGAATCAGTTAATCTCGTCATCGGTTTTATCTTGTATCCAAAAATTTAATTTCTTCTTTGTTGATCGCTTCCTTTATGATGATGGTGTTGATGAGTTTAGTAGACCAATTCTTGCATGGAAGAGTCGATGGTATTGACTGCATGGTAATGTTGATGGAGGACGAGGTTGATTTTGTCGATCCCTTTTCTTTTATCGTTTGACTTCATCCTTTTCTCTTCTTCTGGCTCCGAAGTTTATCGTTCCGATGTTGATGGAACACCGCCAGTTAGTACGGTTTCGGAATCGTGTTTCAAACGATTTAGGCTCAAGTCCATCAGCTTTCATGGTATTTGGGGCTGGCTGTGCAAATACCGTGGTTTATTTGATGTTTACTGTAAGACCAAAGCGATAGTAGGCCATAGCAAAGTTGTTTACAGTCTGTTGGAGTTTTTCTTTTGAATGACAGAGTGTAGCGTTGTCATCAGCATATTGAGGTTCTGAGATCTGTTGTGTTGTTTTAGACGTTTAGATCGAAGTCTACTAAAGTTGAAAAGTCCTGCATCATATCAATATCTGATGTCAACTCCTGCATTGCGTGGAGGAAGTTTGCGAAACATTGCAGCCAAATACAAAGAAAACGGCATAGATGCCAAGTTGCATCCTTGTTTTAGTCAACACATGATTGGAAAGTCTTTTAGGTAGATTGTTTTGGTGGAATACACGTCCAGACATATTGCCATGTACATTGTCAATAAATTAATATAACATGAATAAAAGACTTGTAACAAAATTTGCTTTAATCATTAACGCGAATATTGTTACAAGTCTTTTGAAAATGTTAAGACATTCAAGTTTAATGTCTTAATTTTACATATATTTATTTTACACTTTATATATCTCTATATACAGAACAACATAGCTCAGAAAATGGGAGAAAATTACTTATGTGATTAGCTGTAGTGTGTGTTTGTGTGTGTGTGCGCGAGAGAGATCAGTTCGCTTGGAGACTGTCACCTCTGAAGGAAAATTAGACCCATCTTGTTGCTTACCACATCCTGAGACTGAAATATTAAAAGACAGTGTTTGAGTCCTTTCCTTTTATACAGCTTTATATCACCTAGTGAAGTTAAGCGAAGTCCTCTGGTACCCACGGACTAATTTTGTTTATTCAAGTGTTTCGTGGGTTGCATGAGCACATACACACATCAATATTTCTTTTTCAAGCTTCAACAAAACAGCAACAAAAATCTCAAGACTTTTGGTCGTATGCTTCACAAATGAGTTAACTTCCTTTACAGTATCGTTACTATTGTGTTGTGGCGTAAGAGTATCGCAGATTTTACAAATCAGTGTGTAGTAACAAAGTAGAGGATTGGCAGAGCTGAAGACTGAGATTTAACTTTGGTTAGATCCACTTAGCAATTTTTGACTAGATATCTACTGTATCTATTCACTCTGTTAATCAATCATTCAATTTTTGTTCACCTTATTTTGTTAAGTTTGATTTTACTTCATGTTTCCTAAAATTTCACCCTAGGAAAGATTGTTCTGTTCAAAACTGTGACATATTTTCGACAATGTTCGTAAGCTTTTCAACGAGACAGGAAAAGCTCCAATAATCACACACGATTTAAAGGGAAAGTAAAGCCTTTATTATTCTACGTGGAGTTGCTGAACATTTCTCAGTCGGGCGCACTTCTCAAAATTTGATCTTTAAATGACCACAGAAGATCTATTCTAGAATCACTTCTTGGTTTGACCGAGAGCTTTTCAACACCCCCTTATACAAAACAATGTTTCCGTTTTGTAACAGTTGCAACAGCAATAACAAAAAATGACATCAAGCATTTGTTAATTTTGATGACATTTATTCAGTCATGAAATTGAAAATGTACTAAAAGCAAAAATAACCTTTGTTTTAATAAAGGTGTCAAGGTGCACAATGTCTCTTTTAGTTATACGTAAATAAGATGACGATGACGATGTAAAGAATGATGAAGGTGGGAAGGAACAAAATGGTTGATCATAAGAGTATTACTTGAATGTTATTATCACTCCCATTGACGTAAGCTTACAAGTCCAATAAACAAGTACAAAAAAGAAGAACCAGTTTATGGCAAGCAAATATCGTTCAGTTATATTCTGATTGGCTCAAAGCAAACTATGCGGACTTGGCCCATGTGACCTCTAGTACACTAATTCCCACCGAGCACTCAACAGGAAATTTACAATCTGAGGATGTACACTGTGCATATTGGCTTTTTTCACATTGGCTGCCTTGTCGTGCAGGAATGGCTAGGAAGGGGATCATTCTTACTGAACTTAGTGTTCGATCCTTACAGGAGGCACTATACCTTGGTTTTGTGACAAAAAAATAAGTTACAGTTATTAAAACTGTCGTTTATCAATGATCAATATCTTCAGTTTAAAGTGACATTTTCCCCGAAAGATATGCAATGGAATTTGTCCTATAATATCGGGTTTAAGTAAGTCCTATCAAGCCAAAAATTATCGACTTTACGAAACAGTTTAATCAATGCTTCATTACGATTTCAGTACAATTGGAAAAGGGTTCACGTTAAATAGAATATTTACTTTTTTGAAGAAAATATATCATGTTTTTCTAATATATTATCATATGGTTTATTAATAAGATTTTTGTCATAAATAGTTCTAGTGACAAGGAGTATGCACAACTCCCGGTGTCGACCCTTATCAGCGGTAACCAAATATGTCACCCAGTCGTCGATCCTCAAGTTCCTTCAGACCGTCGTGATTACTATTTAGCTGACACTTCACTCGTTAGCGCATGACTTGTTTTGTCGCTGGTATCGTGTTGATAGCACGGTTCCACTCGAGTAGTAATGTTTCATCATCACAGAGTAAACCCTGGGTTTTCTCCAGTCATAATGACCGGTTTTATTCTGAATGAGCTTCCTTACGTAGAACGTTTATTGGGACACAAGCTCACGCCAAGTCTCAAGTGGAATAAGATATATATATATATATATATATATATATATATATATATATATATATATATATATATAGAGAGAGAGAGAGAGAGAGATAGATAGATAATTTTATATATGCTACATCGCTAATGACACTGCAAAGATGGTCAGTTCCCTATGCCACTCCAGAAAGTACCTGACCTCTTCTGCCATGCTCTTCATGAGCCAGATCAGACCAAAAATCGAGTATTAACGACATACTTGGACCGGAACTGCCCAATCCTCACTTTCCACCCTCGATCGTATTCAGAAGCATTTGCGCGGCCTTGTAGGTAATGATTTGTTTTCCAACCTGTTTCCCATAGACGGAATGTTTCTAGCCCTTGGCTGCTCTACTGCTATTTTCATGGTAGATATTTGGGCGAACTACATTCTTTAGTTCCAACCATGCAGACCTTCATAGCTAGGAGCCGCTTTGCCACGTACCTCGAGTCGACACATCCCCGTCATCCCCTTCATATTCCATTGGTAAAAAGTAAGTTACCGTGCTGACTCAATGCGTACTGATATATAGGCTTACAGCACCTGGTATTCTCAAGTAGTGATGCATCTATGTAGTGACAAGACTTAACGTTGCTTAACTTCGGTGATTGGAAAACAACCGGTGTTTCAACGTTATATAGCCGTATGCTATATTTTTAAATTATACTAGAAATTGAAAAGCAACTTTATTCGTATATATTAAAAAAAGCGGGGGTCATTTGCATAATCGGTTGTTTAGGTAGGGAATCAGAAAAACAAAGTTAGCCAAAAGTAGCTACAAACAATGGAGAAATAGAACATTCAGATTTTAACTTCCCAAAATGTAGACTGCCACGTAGGATTGAGTCGTGTGCTTGACTCATAAATTATTAAGAGTAAATTCGATGCTCATCTGCAAAATATGATCCGTTTTTGTTTCAATAATCATTGATCTCCGTTTTTAAAATTCGTTTAAGATTAAAATATGAATTTATTTAAATACAAAAGGGAATATACTTAAAATATTCACACGTCACGGGGGCAATAAAACAACGCTAGTCTTTTGAAATTTCTAAAAAAATCGTGCGCTGGATATGTAAAATTCTGACAAATAGCAAATGACACAAAAATACGGAATCTTGAATAATTGAACATCCCTAATATTCCGTATGTTATGGCTCTTTTTGCATAGAAAACATCCATGATACTGTGGACACTAATGTGCGATTGTTGAAAGATTTAAATACATATTTTTTTAATTACACTGGTTTAAGAAAAATAAAAGTAAAAAATATTTAAATTAAAAAAATCCCAAAACTTTTACACTTATATATTCTACTCTCCAAACAAGCAAAACTTTCCATCTCACCTTCTAGAGTTCTTTTACAGAGTTCATAGGTGAAATGAAATACCCCGGGTTTGTTTTGATCCCCGACAGACATGCTGAAATATGCCTTGTAAGTCTGTTGAGATTACGTATTCTGTATTTATACTGCAATCTATGTTACTAGACTGTTCTAGAAATTCTTTAAACTTTTAGAAACGTCTCGAAAGTTAAAATAGGTTAGTTTCAAAACATCGATGTCCATGTCACAAAAGCAAACTTTGAAAGTAATAATAGTCATTTCCTTTGCTTTCTACACAAAGCAACTAGGAAATAACGCTTACTGATCAAAGGTATAAAAGTCGAAATTTTTGTTACACGGTGTAATCCATGGATTACGCTTACATTTAAATTAGAATATACTTTGGAAAAAAAAATTAAGCTCCTCTCTCTCTCTCTCTGTCTCTCTATATCCCTCACTTTCGCGCGTGCACATAAATTACTTTTTTTTCATTATCTGTAATTTATTCCTGATGCTTTAAATTCTCCTATTTAGAAATCCCAAAACGATTTACATTCCTTTCATTTTCATGTTTTAAAACTAGTTAATTCACTTAGGAGCGTCAACAACCAAACTGGAATTACTTTAATGGGATGATGTAATTTTAATTCTGGTTTTAGTTTTATATGATTTCAACTAACAGAGAAAAACTCTATATTCCTAATTCGCCATTTAATAATTACGAATGATTAAAATAGCGACAACAATATACGCAAGAAAGCTTCAGATTTCTGAAAACCCTTTTATACACATTTAAAGGGCTTTTTTTCATGAATATACAAATGACACCGTAAGAAGTTGGTAGAAACTCAAATCTAAATGTAGATTTAAAACAGAAAATTTTTTATTAAATACTAATGAGAAAAAAAACCCTTGTAGTGAGTACGAAATAATAATAACTCCCTTTATCAACTCACTTCAAATTCCGGCGAGCTGAGGAAAAAGAAATTGGCGAGCCTATGAGAAATTGTCTTTGGACCAAATGAATACCTTGCCTTCACAGAAATTAACTGGCAAGCTGAAAAAAAGAGGGTAATAAATTCGCCACCCTATGTAAAATTGTTTTGAACCAATGAAAACCTTGTCTTCACAGAAATTAACAAAAAAAAAAAAAATAGCAAGCTTATGCGAAATTTCTTTTGGTATAAAATGATGAGAAAATTAAATTAATAAGAGAAGAATGTTTGATGTCATGTGAAAATTTTTGTTTCTATTCACCGCGTCCGACGTTGAAGTTTTCTTTACTGTCAAATTAACCGCCAATTATCGGCTTTTTAACCAAGAACTGGGCACTTCAAATAATGTTCTTTCAACAATGCAAGAAAGCCAATTATTTCAAACTACCTCTCTTCGCCCACTTTTGAATGTATGCAGCTGTATATCGCTTCTGTGAACAATGAACTCTTTTACCTCTGTTTTAAACATTTTGAATATTCTTCTGTATTAGATCATTTAATCTGTTGTAAGAACCTTTCCTCTTCATGAACATTTGTTAAAACTTCGAAATTTCTGATTTATTTTTCTGAAACTAGCTGCTAACACAACTTTAATGGTATAAATTCGTAAATAAATTCCTTATTTTGTTTAGTTAAAATTACCCGTGGGTTTCCTCGTTATTATCCCCATCCATTAATCTTAATGGCGTGGGTAAATCAGCGCCACTATACCCTTACAAAAGAAACGCAAATGGCAAACATAAATTATGACAAAATAATCAATAAGGTTTTTGAAACATGTATAAATTCCTTTGTGCGTCAAAAATTTTATTTGACAGGAAGAAGGTCCTACAAATCCTTTTGTGATGTTGTTTTTTTATGAAAAAATTACTTGAAGAGGAAATGCATGAGAAAAAATGGAAAGGTAAGTCGAAGGAAAGAAAGTCGTGTCAAAGTAAGTCGAAGCTGGTCGTCATAAATTCGAAAAAGTGTCCTTTCAATCAGGCATAGTATCTGGCATTCTGTATGGTGTATTATTATTATTATTATTATTATTATTATTATTATAAATAAATAAAAATAAAATAATAATAATAATGAAAATTATAAATAAAATAAAACAATAGCATAAAAATGTTGTATAAAATAAATTAAATAAAATTCAAAAATAATAAAAATACTCCCAGCATGCAACAAAAATTGTTCCTGACGGAAATACGGGCAACCCGCCAAAAGACGTTAAATTCAATCTCTTCGCAACGAACCTCGATACGGGCAACACGTGGCCCCGTGTTGCCCGTAATAATACGGAATGACGTTTCCATTTTATCACCTGTACCATAAAACAAATGTAACCTAAAAAATACACACACCAATATACACAAGTAAAATATAAATAAATTGTATGAAATTAAAATACAATTTACCGTGCTTTTTCTGTTATTTGTGTACGTTTTATTTCCTGTCAAGTATGCTTTTATCTCCGCGAACACAAGTCTAATTTCTGCTGCTACGATGTGAGTGAATCCCCCACAATGGATCAGGCGGATTTATTTGCCGGTGAAAGTTCTACTTCCGCCTTTCTTTGGACTTTTTCAACTGTTGCAGCAGTGACCTTTGTTTATTTATATATCCACTGCCGTCCGATCCTTACCGTCTTTAAAGTTTGATGGTGTATTGGATCCCCATCATTGTTTCATAAATGTACATACACGCACACATGCACGCACACACACACGCACACACACACATAAACACAAACACATACACACACGCACACACACAAACACATATATATACATATATATATTACACTATTTTTATTTTTTATATTTAAGACTGATCCACTTAAGAAATTCAATACGAATATTTACTTCAAGAATAGGAACAAGAGGATGGTGCGCATGAGTTAAATGCTGCAAATATTTAAGAAAATATATCTGAATAGATCCATCACCCTTTCTAATTTTTCTCGACTCGAGGGTGATGCCTAACACTTTTCCTGAATGCCATTAATGTTTAGGTTCTACATGATTTTGCATAGTCCATTACACCTTAGAATAAAGGCACATCTCATCTTTGGAGTGCGGGGAGATGGTAAAGATGCCGGTGCGTATAACGACCGATTGTTTTTTCGCATCACACCTTAAATCTGCGTAGCAGTCGCCTGTGGAACTCTCTTCCGGTTTCTTGCTTCCTTGCCACCTACAATCCTCAAAAATTTAAATGCAACGTCAATCACCATCTTCTGTCTTCCTGAATCTTGTCCTTTCGCCTCATTAGTCCTTTCATTCTCTTTCACTCCCAGTGACCCCTTGCGTTCTTGTGACGATAATGCCCTTGCTTCGGATGAAATGATTAAAAAATGTATTCAGGAACACAGATTGCATTATGATCATAGATCATGAATCGTGAATAGGTTGGAAACTGGTGTAGGTTACCCCACTTTACTAAAAAAAAAACCGTCGCTAGGGAACGCTCCTTAAGCCTAGAAATAGGAAATGATATTCTCAGTCATACTTTTTCCTTTTTTTCCTCTTGGACAATAAGATGTAGTCGCACGTGGGGAAAAAAGTATACCCCACTGGAGTACGTTTACTTCAATTTCAATGTATTACGTTTCTCTTTGACTTCTCCTACACAAACTTCAAACACACAAACACATTCTCTAGTTTAAATGTTTTCTGTCATTAGAGTTTTCTTCTTTCATATTCATTGTTTTTGTCACCCACGGCATAATGGTGACCACGATGCGATTTTTTCTCCTGGATACAAAAACACACAAAACTATATAAACAAAGTCAACTATGCATCGTTTAGACACTTTTCAAACTGAGAGTCGGTGAATAACTTCAACCAACTTCTCTACCTACAGAGTACCACGCACGGGGACACGAAAATCTTTCAACAAAAATAATTTACTCTTAAAAATTGGGATTAAACCTGATGTAAAGAGCAAAATCGAAAATTTAAAAACTATAAAACACATCTATACAACATAACAATTATCTGGGCAAGTGTTCTCCAAGTCATCAAATATTTTTTCAACACGAGCGAACCAAAATATCCCTAATATCCATTACAATTACTACTACGCTCACAGACGAACAACATTTATTTCATTTCTACTGCCTTTGCTTAACCCTTTCATTCTCTTAGGCACAATTACGTCTGACTTCTACCTCCACTGGCAGATATCACAACAAGTTTTTTCACCAAAATGAAAAGTACGACTTTCATCTTACAAGCCTGAAGCACACAAAACACAGTTCATTTTCTCCAAGAATATAACCGAGCATTCACAAATAAACCTACGTAGACCACACGAGAAAATATCACCCAAACTGCCACAAAAGTCAATTCCATTCTCAACATTAAACAACACTGTTCCTCCTGTGCTCAACAGATGTGAAATAAATTCAATTCGACCCACTCTTCAAAGATGTTAACATGAACAAATAAGACATCTGTATGTACGATTTAATAATTCACGGGGATAGCTATTAGGTTGGTGCAAAAATAATGTCGTTTTCTCACATGTGAGAAAACGACATTATTTTTGCACCAACCTAATACATCTCCGAGAAAAATCGACAATAATACCAGCTATCTTTAAAAGTTTTCACAAAACGTGCATTTGACACTCTGCAGTAATTTCACCAGCATTAGATCAACAACTTTATAAATCAAATCTTTTTCTATTACAGTTTTGTGCAGCAAATTCATCCACGCACAGCAAAACAACAAGGCCTTCCAAACAAAATTAATTCAAGGTGGACCATTGGAAAACAACAAAATTTTAATACCAATCTCTCTCTTTCTGCTCTACCCGGCATATTCTCTAGGGCGTGACCAACTAGAAAATTATACAGTAATCTGATGACACAGTACTACATTTTCGTCGACATGTTTAAACACACATCTCAACCATACTATTTGACTCTTTTTCTTTTCAGTCTAGGAAGAAGAAAACATACGCAAACTTTATGAACATATGGACAGAATAAGATTTTACCCATCTGAGGGGACGGAATTTTGTGGGTTACCACACTTGGATTTTCTAAAAAAAAAAAAACCTAAATGGGGTAAATGTGCGTGTATGTGCCTCAGGTTCGAGAGACAATTGAACTCGACTCTGACTCTACTGGAGAAGGGCGTTCCTTATATAAAGTTCAGTTGGATCAAGTAAGCTGCTTTGTTAGAATCATTTTGATTGATCAATAAATCTAAGAAAGTCGTTTCTTTTCGAAATATAGCAACTTATCCGGATGTAGTCAACCGAATCCTTTGATGTCCGAATTAGGAGCTTTTAGCTCGTAAAGCTTTTCTTATTGGATCTAAAATAATTGTTTATTAGATTTGAATTTGGATTTACGTCAAGTTACTACAACATAATACATCTATTTACGATAATTTTTTGCTTCAATGTTAATCCAGTAACTACAATCATAGGCTACTACAATCTAACAAATTCATCCGATCAAGATACAGCTATAAATTTCTATAGTGATCTATTAAGCCGAGTCGAAGTTGTAGCAAATCACATTACATTGAGAGGTGGAGATACGAATGCAAAAACAGGTAAAGCAAATGAATCAACTAATAGTAACGTTAGTTTATTTCTTTATATGATGAATGCAATCGTATTGACCTTGAAAAAAAAATAAGGCAACTCATTTATTTATTACCCGGAGATCATTCTTCTAGAAATCCAATTGAAACGAGCTATTTAATTCGAGTAAATTAGCTCTTATTTTTGTTAATTATTGTTTGTAACCCACAAATTTAATTATTGTTTGGTACCCACAAATATAACGGTTTGGTTTAAATATCTCATTCACTATGCATTCATTTCCCCAAATGTTTTCCTTCAATATCCAGTTAGCAGAATCATAGTTTTCTTCATTATTTGTCAAATGTGGAATACTCTATAAGACATAGCCCGCCAAATACTCTTTTACTGTTTCAAGGCACTAGACATTCTTTACACAATTTTCAAATTGGGTAAGAAAATTTTTTTAAATAATAGTGTCCTTTTTCACAATTGTGAACACTTAAATGTTTGGCCTAAAGTTTTGGTACCAAGATTATAAATTACCTCGATGATTTTATCAATTTATCTACTGAGGAAGATAAACAATTTTCGGTAATTTTAAAAGAAATCAACAATCGATTTTCATTTGAATTTCTTTTCTTATTTTGCTATCTTTAATGGCAGTTTCAGTACAAACATTGTTAATTTGAATATTAATAGAATCCACTGTGTCCAACCACGTCGTAAATCCAATTCCTCATGCGTAAAAAATTCTTTTGTTATCTCCTCTTTCAAAATATCGATAGTAGAAATAATACTATTTATTTTTTTATATACCTATTAATTTATTTACTGCTTATTGATGCGCTAGAGCGGAATAGTGCGACATTTTAAAACAAATCCTAGCCCAACGAACTTGAATAATGTTCTCTATGTTGTTAAGTTAATAATTATTTGTGCAAAGTAAAGGAATTTTTCATGAACCTGTAAATGACGCTGTAATAAAGCTGACAAAAACTCAAGCTCAAATGTCGAGTTAAAACAGAACAAAAACTTTTATTAGACACTAATGCGAAAAGCCTTCACAAAAGGAAAGGCAAATAACAAAACAAACCGTGCAAAAAATAATCAACATTTGCTTTGAATAAGTTAAACAAGTATTTAGGGGGAGGGGAGGGCGAAAGTTCTGTTAAATAGGAAGTCCTTCAAGTCGTTTTGAGAAGTTTAACAAAAAATTCCTTAAAGGGAAAACCTGGGAGAAAAGTAGGGGAGGTGACTCAAGGAGGGAAGAAAGCTGAGACGAAGCTGGATATGATATATTCAAAATAAGTCTCCTTGCAACCAGGCAGGGAGTCTAGAAGTTGGACAGCTCTTCCTATTGTTGGAGAGGTGACGTTCTGTTCGAACCAGACAGAACGTCACCTCTCTTGATTTCTCAACTCCTGGACCAGTAATATTTGTTCACTTGTATCCACTAGCATTAAAAGCCACGTCTTCTTTCAAGTTTTTGGTGTCATTTATTTTTGACAGGTTTTTTACTTAGAAAATTTTTCGCGCCTTTCCTTTTATAATTATTATACAGTGTAACCCGGATATAAGAGAGTTATCGGGACCGGAGAAGCAGTCTCTTATATCCGGGTTTTCTCTTATATCCGGGTTTGGTCTATTTTGTTTAGGTAAGTATGGCTCTAATTTGGGACCAGATAAAATCTCTCTTATATCCGGGTCTCTTATATCCGGGTTACACTGTACATTGTCTTTTCTTTCAGTTGAAATATGTTTAGACTATCAAACATAAAACCATTTTGCGGAAAACATGCACCAACTCTTTTACTGTTTATTTATATATTGGAATTAAACGTGTTACTTCAGATCAATTGAAAATTCATTTGCGATTGTATTTGTAAAATCTCATCTTTTAAATTTTGATATTTGGTGGGGGGGGGGCTTACATGTAGATTACTGAAGTGTTTCCTTTTGTGGATTTAAAATTCTACAAGTAATACTTTCATCCGAAATAGAAATAGTTCCAAATTGCTATTAAAAATTGAATTTTTATTAACTGAAAAAACAAAATGGTGTATCTTATTTCACGTTATTTGTTATGCCATGGCGTTTCCATACATAATCTACACCCCCGAGCAGCTTAAATAATTAACTTTATTCTGCGAAGAGTGGCAATTATATATACGCAGTGCATCCTGATCAAAAATGATAAATTGGGTGTCAGTGCCAATGATCAACAGGGTGGATGTGGTCAAATTGATCTCGGATGAAATGAGCACTCATCCCTTTCTCCGGATAATTTTTATTACAGTTACAGGCAGTTGTGGTTGACATTTTTTTTTAATTTCTTGACGTCATGGATTGTAAGTGTGGAAAATGCGTCGCAGTAAAACCCAGTTTGTGGTTAGAAATAATTCACTTACTATTCTACGTCGTAGTATAAAAATGATTGAAATTTAAGTCTTTGCAAATAGATAATTTTTTATGTTCAATCAAATAAATGACATGCTACTATACAACGAGACAAGGAATTTTTTATTGTATGAAAGTACATGACAAAGAGTAATCGCACTCATTCTTACGCCGTGGAATTAGGACAGTCCGAATCAATGGTTCACAAACATTTTTTAATCACGGTACCCTTAGTAAGGTTTTTGTTTCTTTTTCATAGTACCCTAAATTTGAACATCGTAAACAGTTGTATTTGTGTTCAGGCAAATTGTTAAGTCAGTAAAAGAACAAATAAAAAATAAAAATAACAGCCCAGTTTCGGTTAAGCAAACGTAAATAAAAAATAAAAATTATAAAATATATTTTCCTATGTCGAGTTGCTTTGACTCTAATCTCTGTTTCTTCCAGAAATGCTTCTTATTTTAAAAGAAAACTATTAAAAGGAATAGCTTCTAAAGCGTGTGAAGTATTTACAATGTAAGTGTTCAGTTTAGTTTATATTTATTTACATTATTAATTGAGCACCGCAAAGATGGATCCATGTTTGATATTATACATGCATTTTAAATTCCTCAGTCAAGTTGGAGTGAATTATTTTTCCCAAAGAAAATATAATCCTTTTCATTAAATCCATGCCAGTATTTTGGAACCACTGGTCTGGTAATATTCTTGATAGGAATATATTTAAGAAATGGCGTGAAAGATGCGCGGAATGAGAAAGCGGAGAACCGAGTTTGTATTCCAGTTGAGTTCATTATATTCACTTACGCTCAAATACCATTGAGAAAAGTATGAATCCATCTCTTCTCCCCTAGCAGTAAATAGCAGGAAAAACTGGATTCTATAGTCTTGACTGGCGACCAATCTAGATTAAGGAAAGCTTGAATTCAAACCAATCTGGAGAGGCTTGCGTTCCGTTAGACTGTTTAGCCTAAGACACACTACTTCTGCTACGATTGCAGTACATGTAATGCCTCTACAAACCTAATGGGTTATGGGATTCGAGTTTGATCGTGAACATAAGAAAACGGCTTTCAGAATTATTATTCTATTTCACTCTTGATTCACGCATAATTTTTCTTGTCTTTAAATTGCGAGTTGTAGATTTCTTTATCTACATGTAAACGAAAACTAATGCAAATTCAAAGATTAATAACAAGTGTGAAGAAACTCTTAATTGGCGCAATATGGTCAGATTGAGAATTAATGAAATGGACTAATCGGAATGTATTATCAGTGACTTCAAAAACCAAACCGTTTGCAACTGTAAAAACAAGTGGATTTTGCAAAAACTGGCCTGATGAAGTTAATGCCATCAGCAGTTATGTTAATAAATCAAATTCAGTGACTGTTTTCCTCATTAAGAAAGTGGAAATGAACTACAAAGTTATTCCTTAAGCCAGATACTTCTATTCAAATTAAAGATATCTTTATTCAAATTAAAGATACTTTTATTCAAATTAAAAATACCTCTATTCAAATTAAAGATACTTTTATTCAAATTAAAGATACCTCTATTCAAATTAAAGATACTTTTATTCAAATTAAAGATACCTCTATTCAAATTAAAGATACTTTTATTCAAATTAAAGATACCTCTATTCAAATTAAAGATACCTCTATTCCAAAAGAAGAGACCGTTGTTCAAAATATAAAGACCATCATTCATTGAATAGATTCTTTCATTCAATATAAAGATACTTTTATACAAAATAAAAGATTCTCTTATTGAAAGTAATGAAACTATTATCCACTACTATACGGATTAGAATTCAAAATAACAAGGCCTAATGAATGGATAAACACTTTTGATTGCATATTGCAAACTATTTTGGACCCATTTTGTAAGTTTGTTCTTTAATTGCTCTGCAGTGCATGAAACTTCAAGACCAGCAGAAAACTTTGTTTTCAAAGAAGTGAAAGCGTCTCCTATTGGGTTTAATATTGGATTTGTACGGTGACAAATATCTAACAGACAGCTCATTACTTGTAATTGAACTTAGCACAACTCTTGGTGGAATTTCACATTGTCCATTATTATAAATTTCATGAGTTTGGGAAGAATAGTCTCGCCAATAATTGAAGTAAATAACGTGACATTAAATGCACCAACGGTAATTTGATGGGTTATGATTCCTCTTAAGGAAATGGCACATAAAATGCTACAATTTCGTCCTCGGGAAGTCTAACTAAACGTTTACTTTAACTTTTGAATAATTCCTTTTTGAATGAAACTAGGATCAGCATTCAACGTGTTTCCGATTAATTCTTTGGCCCTGCGATTTCTTTCGTCATTATTTCTAGGATTTTCTTATTTTCGACAAAATTATCTTTGTAAGTCTGTAAGTTCAGTGAGTTTTTTTCCGTTATTCTTTTTGCAGTTGTAGCCTTTGAAATATTCATTATCTCAGAAATTTCCTTCAACTTTTGGCAAACTTGGACCTTCGTTCCCGCAAAACAACGAGTGTCAAAAGGACGGTTATGTGAAATAATAACTGTGTCGATACAACGCTATCATTTTAACTACCCTCACTCCTCGATAATATTTATTGTTTTAAAAAGCGATTATTAGAATTGTAATATAAAACTAGACACTGTGTGAAAGTGAATTTATACATTTGTTTTGTTCTTCAGAATGTGTGGTTAGTTGTGCCAGATGAGCGGATTTTGATAGCAGTCTGGAGAAAGTCCAAGGTCCGTGCCTGAGTCTAGGAGCCCGGTCAAAATGAGGAGACGAGGAGAAGGGTAGGCAAGAGAAACCACGGAACAAGAGACGCGTGAAGTAGTAAAGAGGTCATCTGCTAATGATAATTTCTGACCTTCTTAAGGTCGAGAGAAAATAGACTGACGCTGCCTATTTCTAAGATGACTTCTACTACAGTGTAACCCGGATATAAGAGAGTTGTCGGGACCGGAGAAGAAGTCTCTTATATCCGGGTTTGGTCTATTTTGTTTACATTAACACAAGCTCTAATTTTGACCAGAGAAAATCTATCTTATATCCGGGTTCCTCTTATATCCGGGTCTCTTATATCCGGGTTACACTGTACTAGCAGAAAGTATGCACTATCGAACCGAAACGGACTTTCTCCAGACAGAAAGCAATGGAAGCAATGGAAGTGTAGCGACTGCTATGCTTTTCCACGCCCACAATTTATTCGTCTGCAATTGGCTAGTAAGTCAATACTGCTTTTCTATAAAAGAATTTAGCAATCGCAATCATCACTTTGAATTTTTCGGTCGTGAACTTGCTCACATGTTTCTTTAATACAAAATTAGTAATTGGTCAAATTTTAACCAATCAAACATTTTAATATTAAATCAATTTTTGCCGAGTTTTCGCTCGGAGCCTACCGGTACCTTTAAAAGAAGCAATTTTGCCAGAAGCCGCCAGTAGAGTCCAGCTATTTCGCCTGTCCACACAAATCTACGACTTTACTCACAACATTTGAAACTCACACACAGACACAAATTTTTGTAACACATGTGACTCAGCTAAGTTCATGAACCAGAACTCTATTAATTTCTCTAAACAACACATTTCTTAATTAACTGTATTCCATTCTAACAGCAGACTCTATTCAATATAGAATCCTGAACATTCTTATTCAAAAGAAACACTTTTGAACATTCAATTATAAATCAGAATACAGTTGAAGGGGAACAACTTTTTTCTACTTAATCATTACACTTCATTGCACGATCGTTTTGTATGCTATATTTCAATATATATTTATTTGTTTGATCCACAAGTGGAGTTTCGTTGTTTTTTTTTTTCTTGAATCGTTAAATGTACAATAGATATATGCGCTAAGAATACGCATCACAGAAGGGTAAACAGAAAAAGCAATATTTAATTCTATAGCTTCATTATTTTAAATACTCATCTTTATAATAATGAATAACTGTCTTATTACTTTGAATAAGAGTATCTTTTATTTTGAATAAAGGCATCTTCATATTGAATAAAATAATCTGTTTAATAAATAATGGTCTTTTTATTTTGATTAAAAGTGTCATTAATTTGAACAGGGGTATCTGGCTTAGTGGATAAGTAATATTTCGAAGCTGGGATAGAATGAATTTTTACTGCCATTATTATTTACATCCTTATTTATTTATTTATTTCCTCATTTTTGTTTTTATTGTCACAATGTTTCGCTCATTGTGCAGTTCGGCAATCTTCGGGTGTTTGTCGATCCAGGTAATCTTCGGGAAATTTTGAACCTTTTATTTAACCTTCTTCTCTTTTTTCTATCCATGCCGAATGTATATATATATATATATATATATATATATATATATATATATATATAAGGAAAAGCTATAACAAAGTAGAAAAAGTTTTCGTGTGACGCCTTTCGTCTTTTAAAATTGAAAATTATTAGCATCCCCTAATGTTCGAGCGTATGTATAGTTAGTGTCTAAAACATTTTCGCATTAGTTTCTATTGTGATTTCTCAATAAATTTGACATATGACGACCATACCTGCCTGGAAAAGTGTCGAATGTCTTGTGGAGCATGTTGAGTGGCATATGAATTATATGGGCGGACATTATCCTGCTAGAAGAGTACATCACATTCCTATTGCAGGAATGGCAGAACAACAGGTTGAACAATGTTTTGGTTCATGGCAATGACCAACGTTCACTAACTAAATATATGAGCGAAAGTTGTAAATTATGGCATCTACATCATGATGTCAGAATTTAGGTTTGTTTGTCGTAGGTGAATACCATCAAGAAAATGCCGTTCCTCAGGCTATGTCGCACATGCAAACGATCATGAAAGCATGAAACTGTTCTCATCCCTGAACAATATAATAATGTCTTAATGCACCATTCCATATCCACATTGTGAAACCGCTGCAAATGTGCATGACAATGTTGCATAAAAGTAAGTACCTCCACCAATTCGGCATAAATTTTCGATACCTAACGTTTAAAATGATTTTTTTAAAAATGAAAAAGCATTCTTGAAGATTTCATTTTAGCTTTAATTGAAAGCTAAATGATTAAATTTACTATTTCCAGTAAGTAAAATATTCTGGTGTATTTCAAATAGAAATTATATTGATTGGAATCTCAACTTTTTGGCCGATTTAAGAAAGTTTTCTTAAAAGGGACTATTTTCTTAATTAAACAAAACAAAATTATCCGTTTTAAAAATTTTCCAAAAATAAAATATATATTTGTGACATGTTATTTGAGTAAAATTAGCAAGTTAAATTAATCTGATTTGAAATAAACATTAGTTACTTATAGCATAAAAAAGTAAAAAAGCATTTCTTAACGACGAGTCCTGTTTTTCTTTCATCTTTATTGACGTATCGATAAATTCCGAGGTGATGACAGCTTGTATGGATGACTAGAATTTACATAAATTTATGAAATCTAAGTGAACGCATTTTTTCGTTTTTAAGTACCTACAAACCGCGTAAAACACGCGTCGTAATTCTCCGAAATGACCATCCAGCCTCTCTCAGACGGTTCTAATTGAGCAAAAGGAGCAAATGCGTATGCATGTATCATGACACCTGTTAGCAGTAGATTGTGGGAGTTCACTCACATAATAGAAGTAAAAATTAACCTTGTTGTTCACAGAGATAAAAGTATACTTGACAGGAAATAAAACATACACAAATAAAAAGAAAATCATAGTAAATTGTATGTTAATTTCATAGAATTTATTTATATAATTGCTTGTATTTTTTAGGTTACAATTGTTTTATGGTACATGTAACAAAAGGGAGAAATTTACTCTGTAGTATTACAAGCCATATAACAGAGAGAAGTTGGACAGGTGTTGCCGGTACCAAGGTTCGTGGTGAAGAGATTGAATTTAGCGTCTAATAGATTTCATCCTTCATCTACAGTCGACGATTCTAAGAGACTCCATGCCCTCGTCAATACTAAGTTGATCGAAGGTGATGTCTCAGCTTCAGTTAGAGTATTGGCCTCATCTGATACTATACTATCTACTACACCAGAAGTTTTTACAGCGCTCCGTCGGAAACATCCTGCGCCACCATCAGATGTCAGATTTGTTCAGATGGAAAACAATGTTTCAAATATTGAAAGCTCAAAGGAAGCAATGGTTGCCACTCTGAAGTCTTTCTCGGGAAGCAGTAGTGGAGTTGTGGACGTCCTTCGATCTGGTCACATCAAGGACTTAATTTCTGCCCACACTGCCGAAACTGTTGAACATTTGAAAACATCCATAACTGCTCTTCTCCGAGCTGAGATACCCCAACATGCTCGCGACTTAATATTTTCAGCCAACTTAACGGCTTTAAAAAAAAAAAAAGACGGAGGTATCCGCTCTATCGCTGTTGGTAACATTTTTTGTCGTCTCGCGACAAAAATTGCTTGTAGAGTTGTTGTGAAGAAGATGGGGCATGAATTGCGGCCTATCCAGCTCGGAGTAGGCATACAGGACGAATGTGAAACCGCGGTTGATGCCACAAGATCATTTTTCGAGAATACATCACCTGTTTCCCCACCCCCCGTATCTTAGTAAAATTGGACATGAAAAATATTTCAATAGCATCAGAAGGGATCATACCCTGGAAGTTTGCAATCAACGGACTCCTTCCATATTTAAACTAGCTCATCTTTCGTATAATCATCCAAGTATGATAATATTATCTCTTCTGCTACTGGAATCCAGCAAGGTGATCCACTTGGTCCGCTACTATTTGCGATGGCTGTTGACGGAGTAGCTCATTCCATCGCCTCTCCTTTCAATATATGGTATCTTGACGATGCAATGCTGGGAGGATTCATCGAGGCCGTAGCTGCTGACCTCCGACGAGTTATTCCTGCTTTATCTCTGCTTGGACTTGAGATTAACTCGTCCAAGCCAGAGATAATAAACTTGAATTATAGTGCAGATGATTTCGAGAGTGCTATCTGGGATATCAGACTCATCCTTGAGGATATAAACACCTAAGGAGGAATTACACATTCTTGGTTCTCCAGTCTTTTCAATGACCATTCGAGTGTGTTTGGATACTAAACATGTCATTCTAACAAGAATGACTGAGAAATTGCAATTAATTGATGCACACCCAGCTCTCTTCCTCTTGAAGAACAGTTTTTCGCTACTGAGTTTCCTCTACACTCTCCGAAGTGCCCCTTGCTACCTCAAACAGGATTTCTTAAATGAGATAGATATCACGATTAAGAGACGCGCGGAGCTAATTTGCAACGTTAATTTCTGGAGGCAGGCAAACCTTCGGAGGCCTGGGCCTTCGATCAGCGGTAGATTTGGCCCTTCCAGCATATCTTTCTTCACTTTCGTCCAGTCACGAATTAATTGATGAGATACTCGGTGGATCGTCTCAGTGTTTCTTGGGTAGTTCTTTCGAACAAGCTTGTGGCGGCTGGGGCCAAGAATGACTTTCTATCCCACTAGACACATAAACAAAAAAAAATGGGATGAAATAAAATGTGAGGCCAATTTTACGAATTTGAGGCTCTCTCTGGATCAGCATCGCCTCGCCTGTCTACTATCTGCTTCACAACCGAGTAGTGGCGCCTGGCTCAACGCAGTGCCATCCATCTACCGGTACCCTTCTAGATGATGTGTGCACTCGGGTCGCAGTCGCGATCCATCTTGGACTCAAATTATGTGAGTGTCACAAATGTAGAGATTCCATCGATGAGCTTGGTTTGCATCCTCTTTCCTGTCGTCGTAGTGCCGGCCGCTTTCCACGGCATGCAGCAATAAACGACATCATCAGAACAGGTTTGGATTCAGCAGTGTTCCCTTCCAAAATCGAACCCGTAGGCCTCGACCTTGGTGATGGAAATCGGCCGGATGGCATTACTATTTTCCCTTTTAAAATGGGGAAGTCGTTGATTTGGGATGCGACCTCTGCGGATACATTTTCAGCCGGTAATTTGATCAGGTCCGCGGCTGAGCCGGGGTCCGTCGCCCGGGATGCAGAGATAAAAAAAATAGTTAAATATTCTTCTCTTGCTGATAGATTTTTTTTTACTCCTGTGGTAGTGGAGACTTCTGTGGTTACTGGCTCTCGTTCAATGGCGTTCTTTCGGAAGATTGGCGCGATTGCGTCTCGATTAAGGGACGATCCTCGCGAAACGGAGTGACTCTTGCAGCGTCTCTCACTGGCGATGGTTCGAGGTAATGCTTTCTCCATCATTGCGGCTGGCAGAGGATAGCAAAAAAAAATTGTTTATAGTTACTTTGTTCAAACTTTTTTTCAATAAATAAATTATTGGAATTTAGCGTCTTTTGGCGGAATGTCTGTATTTCCGGCAGGGACATTTTTTGTTGCATGCTGGGGGTATTATAGGATTTTTATAAGATAAAAATCCTACGAAAAATTGTATCTTAGTGCAAACAAATGTTTGTGGTAACGTTGATGTTAAAGTCAAAGCACACAACAAAGACAGACGACACGAGCCAAGTTTAAAAAAAGAAAAATACGTTAAATTTATTGAACACACAAAATGAAAGGAAAGTTACACAAATAAGATGCTTTGTGTGCCAATAATGGCCAGTAACATGTATATACAAATAGAAAGCATATAATACAAATACAAGTATATAGTGTACATAAATATGTCTTTTTTACAATGAAGAATATAAAATTATACCCTTTACAATAAAGGATATACTTCAAACAAAGTATGTTGTTTTACAATAAAAATATAAAATATGCTGCATGAGGTCCCCAGAAAGTCAAACGACATTATAACAAAATAAGGCTCTACTTCTTTGAATGCTTTTCAAGTAATAGGTATAATGTCCGTAGCGACCTTTCTTGGTAACAGTGAAGAAAATATATCACACCAGTCCATGAATTTTACTTAGATGAGGGAGCAGCCTAATTTGTTTCAATCCTCGTTTTGCGGTATCAAATTTCTTGACAGTAGTGATCTGGATTCAACCAGCAGCTGAAGATGTCTTTACTCCCGCTCGATTCAATTGAATTCTTTTCTTTTATACATCAAAACCGGCTCCAGAGTGTGTCTCGGGCTTTGGAGCGAAGCCCTCTGATTGGTGCCGAAATAATTCACACGCCGCTATTTTTCCACAAATTGGAAGACTGCAAAATATTTTTTGAAAGTCAATAGTTTTAAGATGGAACCCAAAATAGTGTCTGCTTTCCCCCAGAAAAGCAGACGATATATGCTGAATCGGCTTAAGTTTCTTATAGTATTTTTATTATTTTTAATTTTTATTTAATTTATTTTATACAACGTTTTTATGTTATTGCTTTATTTTATTTATAATTTTCATTATTATTATTATTTTATATTTTATTTTTATTTACTTATAATAATAATAATAATATCCCTACAAGATCACCACACTGAACCTCAAGGCAGCACATGTCACTGATGTTTATGATTACTGTCACAAGATGGTGAAGACTGAAATTTTGCGCGTAAGTGTAAGTAACGAACCCGAAACCTACAGTTTTGTTTTTGTCGCTTAGACAAAGTAGGAAATGCGATAGACTGGTTTGCATTCTTCAGATATAAAAGACTTAATAGACAGAAACGGCCTCTTAATTTGCATTGAAATCTGCCTTTAATTCGAATTTTTGGAACGATTGCTACTGACTTTGCCCTGGTATAGATTTGAAGAAAATGACACCTAAAATGATATTATCTATCATAGAACATATTTTAGTTTAATAAACCTGTTTTGTTGCAAAATCTGAAATGTCTAAATGTTTTCGTTTTTATAGGTTCCCTGTAGATTATTCATGCAGTAGATGATAGACATATATGCATTTGCCCGTAGTCTGCTGTTTTTATAATATTTTTATTCTATTTTACCAAAATACTCAGATCTGTCAGAATAATTAGAGCGGCTTTTCTTCATTTTCCTGTGTCAGCGAGGTGACATCATCAAAAAGTTGCTTTTCCAGAACAAAATGTAATTCAACTGATGACGTCTTTCTATTTTCCTTTTTCAAGTTTCTTCTCTCTCTCTCTCTCTCTCTCTCTCTCTCTCACTCACTCACTCACTCACTCACTCACTCACTCACTCACACACACACACACACACACACACACACACACACAATTATCATTTTCTAACAGCCCCCTATATATGCAAACACATGTACGTACGAATGCATTGTCCATTTCATAAATAAGTAACGAATTTCCTATGCGTCTCGCCGAAGCTAAAATAACAGAGTGGACGCCAGAAGCTCGCAAAAAGTTTCTGTATTTTATGTTCATCAATTCACGATAGAAGTTATTATAAAGAAGGGATTTTGCTTCAGTTAACAATCACATGGAAAACAAACGAGTATATCGTCCAAAAGTAGACAGATATCGTCGTAGGCTTTGGCGGAGACAAAAACATCTAATAGGCCCGTTTGGATATGGAATAATCAAATGAAAAAAAGACGAATAAGAAATATTTTTCTGTGTAAACAAAGTATTGTGACGAGACTTCTTTTTAATGTTAAACATTTAAAACTCATGAAAAATATTGCAAAAATGTCAATGGAATTATAAATATTTGTTGTTGTTGTTGTTGTTGTTATTGTTGTTGTTGTTGTTGCGGTGGTGGTGGTGGTGGTTTAACTTTTTTTCTGGTTGGTTGTCTTTGCCTAGAAAAAGGACTTCTGATCGTTATTCGAAGTTGATGATGGCCAAATTTCCTTTGAGAATGACGACGTTTAACTCGTCTTTGGATTTTGCCGAGAACCTCAAGATGAACAGCAGGGGCGCCAGACCACATGTGGCAACAGTAATTAACAAAAGAGAAAGTATATTAGTGTACCAAGTTTAAAAGGAAAAGAGATACATTAAAAATTATTAAGTAGTGTGTGTGTGTATGAGAGAGAGAGAGTTCAGTCGTGCGGAAAAAGAAATGTTCCCCAGCGAGAAGTTTTTTTTTAAGTACTTAAACAGCGCTACCTAACAGGCGTTTTGGCAAACCAACCGGGGTTAATCTCCACACTTGGTTTTTGGAAGGCATCTTTCACTATTCCAATGCGCCTTCAAATTTCGGTTTTGCATTTTCTGTCCTCTGTTAAAACATTTTCCAGATATCTAAATTTTTGTACTTGCTGGATTTTGGTATCTCTAATTTGTAATTCGCATGTTGGACTGTTTCTCTTGCTGACAATGATACATTGTCTTCTTATAATTGATGGTTAGTCCTTTCTTCTCACTTTCCTTTACTACCTTCTGTGGGAATTCCTTTGGTTTCCTTTCTGTATCTGCTATTGTAGGGTCAGTCTACTCGGATTAAAAGTGAAAAATTAAAATCCGAGTGTCGTGCGCACAAATACAACATAACGCGAAGAAATTATTTTTTACATAGGCAAAAAAAGAAAACCTGATTGAAATAATCATATATTTATGTACATATTAACATTTGTTTTTATATGGTAAACATTATGTTTGTTCTGATCGTAAAAAACAAAAAATCTTCCATTTGTTAAAGGGTAGTTCGTAAATT
Organism: Acanthosepion lycidas; assembly: GCA_963932145.1. Lineage (NCBI taxonomy): Eukaryota > Metazoa > Mollusca > Cephalopoda > Sepiida > Sepiidae > Acanthosepion > Acanthosepion lycidas. Next base: position 54,000,419 of record OZ010591.1, on the reverse strand, counting down.
TATATGCCTTAATCAATATAAAGTGTGTATTTATGTATGTGTGTCTAAATCACATTTAAACAGAGTGTATGCAAGTCTGCTGACTGAATGTGTGTGGGTTAAGCTTATTCGTAGAAACGTTGTGTGTGTGGGTGCTAATACGTGAAATCTGACTACAGTGGTTCCAAAAGGAAATGGACATACAGAGAGATGATCAGACTTACTTTTTTCCACGGTTATGAGTATTTCTTTGAGTTTTTGAATATTCCTTTGAATGGTGTGTAGTCGTCGCTGACTGACGTGTTGTCATGGTAACGAGAGAATTCTGCTCAGGTGTTTACAGATCCAACTGCTTATCATCGACGGGTGATCCACGTCCAGCAGCTGAATGGGTCTTTACTGTGTGTTTTTTATTGCCCCTGAAATCGGTGTATATATAGTTATCCCGATCACATGATTGGCTCCAAACGAAAGCTATTTGGTTTACACGGGATAGCACCCAGCAATATTTGGAGTTCAAACGTACGGACGTAGTCGGAAGCATAGCATGTGACTGTACTGTTCAATCAAATTCCAGGAACCACTTATTTAATCTTGGATCCTATTTTTTACTGATTTCTACACAAGTTTTTGTTTTAGTGATTCTGATCTTATTTTGTGTGTGCGTTTCTTATTTGTGCATCACCTATTGGTTGCAAAATATAGGATTTTATATGCTATAATATCAACACAGTGCATATCTTATGTTAAGATTGTAGCCGCCAATAATGAATTTTGGTTGGACAAAAAGAATCAGTAACTCAAAATTCTTAGAAAGATAAGAACTGTAAGGGGAAGGTTTTGTGTGCTTATCTGTAGACGTCAGTAATCCCCTACGCCTTTATATTATCGCAAATGTAACAAAATAATTGTTGTAGCATATCTACGGATGATAATGGGCATGACACCATTCACATAAATACAGTAGTAAATACTGTATGTTTGTCTACAGTCGGAGATTCGTCTCCAGCTGTGCTGGTCAAACTCTATCTCCGGACAGAGAGGATCCCCAGACGAGGCTATGTCGAAGAGCAAAGTCTCGTCTCGTGAAACAGCTACCCTGGGAATTTTTGACCGAGCTTACGGGCTCGAATATCCCACATTAAATTCGGCTTTTTGCCACATCTGACCGCGTAGATGGTTGGTAGATATCCTACAGTTGGAGATTCATTGTGGAATTCACTTGACTCACCTCTAGCAGTTGATTATTTCTTTTACGTGCCAGTCTTAAGTTATGTCTTAAGAAGTAGTCAACTGTGTTGTTCGTGACCTAAGTATTATCGTTCATTACCAATCTTCGTGTGATTATTATGTTCAGTAACGTGATCTTAGAGTTTTTTCTTTTATACTTAGAAAGAAGGTTAGTTAGTAGCAATAGTATTGTGGCGCAGTTATGTATAAACTGCCGATAATAGTTTATCATCCCTAGAAATCTACGTAACTGGCGTAGGGAAACTGGTAGTGGGAAACTGTTGATTGCGTTGACTTTCTCGTCCAAGGGAATTAACCCGTGTTTATCTATGACGTGACCGAGAAAAGTCAACCTAGGCACAGCAAGCAAACACTTTTCAAGATTCAGTTTTAGACCATAGTGTTGTAACCGCTCAGACACTAATCGCAAATGCTTGTTTTGCTCTTCGGGGTTCTTACTGGCTATTAACACATCATCTATGTACGCATAAGTGAAAGGTAACACTCTTAAAACCTCATCAATCAGACGTTGGAAAGACTGCGCTGCATTACGCAGGCCAAAATTCATACAACCCAAAAGCGGTAGTAATAGCTGTTTTGGGTACGTCTGATGGTTCTATTGGAATTTGGTAGAAAGCTTGTTTTAAATCCAACTTAGTAAATATGGTAGCGCCTTCTAGTGACAGGGCAAAATCCTTGATATGGGGAATATGGTATTTGTCAGGCACAGTTTGAGCATTTAAAAGCCGATAATCCCCGCAAGGACGCTAGGTGCCAGTATCACTTTTAGGAACCATGTGGAGTGGTGTAGAGTAAGGACTTGAGGATGGTCGAATTATGCCTAACTTAAGCATATTTTCAAATTCGTCCTTAGCTACCCGTAATTTTGTCGGATGCAAACGACGAGACGGTTTATGAACTGGGAGTCCAGTCATCTTAATAGAATGAGTAGCGTTGTGTTTGATGGGCCCCGCATAATTAAAAGGTGACAAGAGTGACTTGTATTGACGGAGTAAGTTTTCGTATCCGTTTGCTTTTGCTATTAATGCGGTCAAGCCAATTGTTGAATGTTTAGACGATGTTCCACAGCGCCGTAGGTTCGTGCACGTGTCGGTAAGCGTGCGTGAGGAAAGCTCAACAGAAAGGTTGAAATGAGCCAAAATGTCTGCCCCGAGGATTGGCGTCTCAACATCGGCTATCGTGAAAGGCCAGGTAAACTCCCTCCTGAGGCCGATGTTGAGGGACATAATACGTTCGTCATATGTGCTGATTGGCGCGCCATTGGCGGCTTGCAGTTTAAGTAAATCTTCCTTTGGTTCGGTCATTGATTTGTCATAGCTGCACAGTGGTATGACGCTGATCTGCGCGCCTGTGTCGACCAGTTATCTGCGGTTGCAATTGTGATCTTGGATATAAAAGAGACGATTTTTATCATCAACCCGGGCAGCCAATGCCCTTAATCGTTTCCCTGTTGCTTAGCCGAGGGTGTGCTATGGTACGAACATGGCGGTTGGCATTTTTTGGCGCGCGCTCCGAACACCTCGTCGTACCAGCAAACATTACGTGGATGTTGTCGGGTGCGCCGCGACGTAGAACGTCGGCGTTGAACGCTGTACCGATTTACATAGTTGCTACGCTTCTGCTTTGTGTATTCTGAACTTCATTTAAGAGCAGGGATAGTTTCTTCACCTCGCAGGCTAAAGCTTGTATCTGCTGGTTGATATCTGAGGTTGAATCATTCAACAGCACGGCTGAGGCGATTCGATGTGCTGGGCAAGTATCTGAGATTTTGTCAGCTATCGCCGCTAACTTCTGAATATCACACATACGATATGTCTGTCAACACTGCTAAAAATCTGTACTGTGTCTGGACTTTATTTGTCCAGACACATTTGTTTCAGAACGGCTTCGGACATTGAGTTGGCGCCAAGCAAGATCTGCATCCTGCGTAGAAGCTGGGAAGGTTTACTACTTCCGAGGGTGACGTTGGTCAGGATTTCTCTATTCTTTCGTTCCTCTGAACAACCTGTCCGCTGCAGTATTGCCTGCTTTACTACCTCATAGGGTTTGTCTGACGGAGGGTCATTGAGGATGTCTTCTACCTCCGATGCCACGTCGGCAGGTAGCTACTCGACGACGTACGCAAATTTTGACTGTTGCGGGGAAATGTGTCTTGCTTGAAAGATGGCAGCTAACTGAATGAACCACGTCTGTACATTGGTATTGTAAGTCGGAAAGTCTACTTTAAGTGTAGCTTGGGTTGGTGGTGCGGAGTCGGCCATATTAATACTGATTCCTTTTAGGGGAAAAAATTGAAGTTGGCGCCGGTCTTTATCTAAAGTTGGGGTTACCAATTTTGTTGCGGGATGTACATGGAGTGAAATATATCAGAAGGCAAAATTAAGTAAGATGAAGGTTTTGCGTGTTTATAGCGTCCGGATCCCACAAAATATAGGTTATACAAACAATTTAAGAACAAATTGCATGGCAAGAAACTACCAACTATTGTTGTTAAAGATTTAACATTAAAGAAATTTTTATATCAATAATAAAATATACATGCAAAGACAATCACAATGTTTGCTGTTGTGAGAATTAAGACAATCTCATAAGGAATGTTTGGGCAGAAATGTGGTTAAGAAATGTTGGTACTTTTTGATTGTTAAGAAAATTAAAATGATTTGGTTTCTGCAAGGAAAGAAATCATATGTGTTCGTTCATTTATCAGTGTGTGTACGTGTGTAATTTACAAGTAAGAATAAATGTTATCAAGAGTTTCTTGCCTTTGAGTGTTAGGCTAAGTTGATGAGATATACAATTACTTTTTAGTAGTGAAATTGTTCCACTTTTCAAGTCAACTGTAGATATTGGTTAACACGCGGACAATGGTTGATGAATATTTTGTTGAGTTTGTTGAGATTTCAATGTGGTGCGTGAGTCAGTGAATTGTCATGCGTGGAGTTTGGCTGACTGTCTGGATTGAGTCATGCGGTAAATTTATAGATCTTTGTGTAGCGAAATCGGCTCCAAAGAGCTTGGCGGGAAATAGGATTCGTTTGGAATTTTGCTACACTTTGGTGTTTATTAACCAATAAAAAGATTGGATTTGCAAAAACGAGATGATGATTGGTTAAAGGCTTTTTCAGGGAAGAATACACTTTTGAAAAGAGTTAAAGGCTAATGTGGAAGATTCCACAAGATAGTATAATAAAGTATAATTTGGTTTACGTTGAAATTAAACAGCTTGAGGTTTACGAAAATTATGTGTATTGAAGTGAACTTCGTGTTTTAACTGGATAGTCTTTTAGTTAGCTTGTGTTGAAAGAGCGATGCAGACTGTTTTAGTGTTAAAAGAATTTTAACGTATATTCTGAAATGAAGAATAGTGACACGTGCAGTATAGCTCCGCGTGGGATTTTTCCACCTCACTGTCCGTTTCTGAGTTTTGTGTCGTTAATATACACAATATGCGTCACATGGTAGGCTCCAGCATATTGGGCGCAAATGTATTTTTGCTCGGGTCAAAAATAGGGTCGGTACATTCGGACGTATTTGACGACACATAACTGATATTTGTTCAGCCAATCAGAATGCGTTGCTGTATTATTTAATTCGGAGCTTCTGATTTTGGGTTTTTAGGAATGATATAGGATCTTGATCCTATAGAACAAGAGTACGGGTTTGTGCAACATATTATAATTCTACAAAATTATTTTTGTATCCTCATATCTGTTATATACGATATGATTTATTTATCTAATGATAGAGAAGTGATCCAAATTATTTTTGTGTTTACACTGATCGTTATTTGACAAATGTTTGAAAATTGAGGACACTTTATCCACAACCAGTGCATGTTCTTAGAAATGACGAGAAGCCTCATCAATATAACTAACTCTACAGTTAGCATATTTAATATATATATATATATATATATATATATGTGTGTGTGTGTGTATGTGTGTGTGTGTGTGTGTGTGCTATAGAATTAATCAAGATTTTATCTTTAGTTGAAAACAAAGAATCAATTTTCTGTCTTGTGAAAATGTTAGAGGTGAACCGAAAGAGGAAAAGAGGCTCCTATGTATAAACGAGGCGAAGTACTCGTTTTTTAAAAAGGAGGAATCGCAATGAACTGTTTCAGTAAGGGTCATAAGAGGTGGTTAGTGGGACATAAAAAAAATTACAGAGGCAGTGAGAGAGTTCTTAACCTAGAATCCACGAGACTTACCACGAAGTCCCAAAGTGATATACTAGGTACTACTAAAATGCATGACTTTTTTCGAAATGGAAGCAAAAAATCAATAGCCTCCATTTTAAAATATTTGACAAAAATCAGGAAAATATTCGATTCAAACGAAATTTTCAGTACTTATTCATTAATGAATGAATTGTATACTGATGTAGTGACAAAGATAATAGCACTAGCAGCTCTAAAATAAAACTTATCAGCAATAACTCTCGAATATAAAAACACGTAAACGCTAAAGTAACTCTCTCTCTCTCTCTCTCTCTCTCTCTCCTGGGTTTTTCCTCTTTCGAACTGGTGTCATAAACTTTCCACGCTGAAGCTAAAAGGGCTGTGAACGCTACACACAAACACAATAATTTCACACTGTAACATTTCATGAACCTTTTGTTGTGTATAAAATTTACGCCTAACAAAAGAAACTGTTGTTTTGAACTATCTTTTTGTTAATTTGTCTAATAAATATTATCTTGCATTGCAAATTAATTGGTCTGTTATTTTGTGCTCTTGTACTCTTTTTCACCACCACTATTCCATGTACCATTAAATGTTCCCGTAAGAAACCTTACATATTTAATTATTGAAGTAGCTAATCACTAAACTGAATAGGTTATTTTATTAGAAAACTTTGTGGAAATATTTGTGTATTTGTTTCACTCCCTCTTTTCGATATTTTGTTCTACATTTTAATTTGTGGTGAATGTGATCGCTATATTTCTTTTTGCAGTTATATAAAGAAAAATCCTTGAAAATGTTATGTCAGTAAAAAAATTATGCTATATCAGGTGCAAACATGTGGAAAATTCGTCGCGAATATTATCAAAAATAAATTCAACAAAGCTCAAAAAATGAATTTTTCTGTCAGTTGGTGCTTCTATAATTTAATAAAAAAACCGCTATTTTCTTTCAGATTGCAGAGAAAAAGAAATCTTCGCTTTATTTTGTTTTAGACTACTTTTTTTGATTTTGAAATGAAATTCGTTGTTGTTCATAAGAAGAATTATTTTTATTAAATAAAGACGTCTGAAGAATCGAAAAATGTAAAGTTAAATGCTATTTTTTAGTGTGAAGCATTTTTAAAAGAATTTTAATTTTTTAAAGTTTTTTTTTTTTTTTTTGCAAATATTATTTTTGGTATGAATGTACTCAGAAAAGGAAATAATTCTGAATGACTGTTTTTGACTAATTTTCCCTATCGGAAGAGTTATATATCATAATTCAATAACTCTTAAATTCAGAATAATTATAAAACACATTTTATGACATTTACATGAAAAAAAATAAAATCAATAAAAGAAAACAAAAGTATCACTTAAAACCAAAAAAAAGTTACTTTTAGTTTTAATGTCGTAAAAATGTAAAATTGTATAATCGACGAAATTTCATAAAATCATATTCTTAAACTATTGGTTATATAAGGTTAAAAATAATTTATTTTTAAACATAAATGCCAATGTCTTGTGTTAGTGTTCTATATTTTTTAAATTTTTACTTTTAATTTTCGCGCGATTTTTAATTTTGACCAATGATTCCACGTTATTTTCATTAGGTTTTAAGTAAAAAGTAAACATTACTTTTACAAAATCTAGTTAATTTAACCCTTAAATTTGCTAAATGATTTCAAAACATATCTCTAGGGTAAATATTGGATTTGTAAGAGATTTTTAAATTTGTTGTTTACATATTTTTCGTCTAAAGGGAGTTCATTGAATTGGTGAGTAACGTGAAAAGGTGCCAATGTTTTAAAAATGCCTAAAGACATTGTAGCAGTTTGAATGGCCTCAATTCAATCCATACATTTTTTTACTTTACAAATGTGTCAACAAACAAAAACTGTTTTTATAATAATAATCTTCAATTTGACATACAAAGCAATCAAGTGTGTGATTTTTATATAGTGAGTTGTAATTATTAATAGCAAGAGTTATTTACCTTTAACTGGAAATTCTTAAAGCCTTTTTAGTTTTAGAGAAAATGTTTTTATCTGAACTCACAGAAAGGATTTCAGTTCATGAAATAAAGTTCAGCCTCAATGAAAGAAATGTTCAAAGTCGCTTTTTGAATAAAATGTTTGTTTCGCAAAGTGTATGTTCTTTGAGTAGAATTCTTGTTGCCTCGATAAAAATCGTAGAAAATTGAAGTGTACTGTAGTCAAGTCTGTTGGTGAGTGACCGAGTGAGTGAATTAAAAGTTTAGGATTATGTTAGGAAATCTAAGAAACCTCAAAGATTTGAATGACGTGAATTTGTTTGGCGAATTGTTTGATGTCGCAAAGTTATAAATTGATAAGTGTCCTTGTAGTTGAAGGAATGAATAGATGTTGTAGATGTGCGTACGTACATGTGAGCGTGTGTGTGTGTGTGTATGCGTGTTTCATAGCGTTTGCCCTTAAGAAACAAACGTAATCTCTCTAACGCTACATCTTGTGTGTGAGAGAAAGCAAAAGAGAGAAAACAGGAAGATGTTGCTAAATATTTATAATCAATGTGTACCACGTGATGGACTCGAGACACATAAACAGATCTTTGGCAGTAAGTTAATTTTAATTTAAATGTGTGGATAAAGTAAATAAAGTAATTTAAATTATTCAAAATGCGTTTATCTTCTTTTTTTTAGTGGGAAATAACAACTCTCTTCAAATTCAGAGGTCTGAGGAAGAAGGAAAGAAATTCGTGAGCCTATGTATTGTTTTTGGACCAAGAAAAACATTGCCTTCAAAGAAATTAACTGGTTAGACAAGAAGAAGAGGAAATAAAGTAGCAAGCCTATGTGAAAATTCTTTTTGATGATAAAATGAGGAGAAAAATTAATCAGAGAAGAATGTCTGAAGTCATGTTAAAGGTTTCCTTTCTGTTTCTCTTTACCAACGTTGAAGTTCTTGCCAGTGTAAAATTACTACCCAATTATATTATTGGCTCTAACCAGCATATGGCACTTCATAGAATCTTCTCTAAACAATCCAAGAAAGCTAAGTATTTCAAACTATCTCTCTTCATCTACTTCTGAACCTATGCAATCCTTATATCCCTTCGGTGAGCAACAAACTCTATTACCTTTGTTTTAAACATTTTTTTAATATTATTTTGTGTCAGATCATTTAATCTGTTGTATGAACATTTCCTCTTCATGACAATATGTTAAAGTTATGAACTTTAAGAATTCTGATTTATTTTCCTGAAATGAGCTACTGACACAATTTTAAGCATGTAAATTCATGAATAAATTCATTGCCTTGTTTTGTCAAAATTATCCATGAGTTTCCTCATCATAACCATCCTTCATTAAACTTCTTGGTGTGGGTAAATCAACTGTTCATTTTAATCTGTAAGCCCAATGCCACTATAGCACTACCTATCATATGCAACATTAGCAAAAAGAAACCTCTATTGTTCAATAAAAGTAAAAGTCTTTAGTCTTAACAATTCCATTAAAACAGCAAAATAGAATACAACATAGCATAAGTGTAAGGATTGCAACCCAAAATGTTCATTTGATTTTACTGATCTTTAATCATTTCTATTTCAGTAATTTTTCCATAGAATATGCAATACCGATTCCACTTCTACTGACTTTTTGGAGAACACCAATGAACTTGATGCTACTTTGATCTTCAGATACTTTTTTTCCATAACAACTCTCACTTAGTAAAACATACCTATCACAAATCTAGATTTTCATAAAAGTTTACATTGATTGTTTTCTACAGCTTATCAACTATTTGCAAGTTATTTAAAGCCAGAAAATATTTTCAGATTGTATGAATTTTTTAAGATAATAATTATTTAGTGATACAAGTATTATTAATTAACCCATAGCTGGGGAGAGAAGTGGATTCATGCCTTTCCCAAGGTTATTTGAATGTAAATGAATATTTGCATATTTGAATCAACCCACAAAAAAGAAAAAGGTGTTTTTTTTGTTGTGGATTGATTTTTTTGTTGTGGGTTGATTGTGGTGTTTAAATATAAAGATACAAAATATTTTTATTTTTGTGTTTTTTTAAAAATAAATTTTTCTTAGTATGTATGAGTGTTAAAGTTCTTACAATCCTTGTTTGTAGTTGTTTTTTAAAATTAAAAGAAATGTGATTTCTTCCTGTGTATGTGTGAGAAAGAAGCGACAAGTGAGAAAGTGAGGTGGAAAGTGTGTCATATAGCTTGGTGAAGAAGATGGGTAAATGAATTTCTTTTAAGTCTGGCATCATGAAATGTTGCTGTCTATTGCTCTTTGTCTCTTTGTCCATCTAGAAACTTTGCTTAAATACCCTTCAAAAGGATCACAAAGCATGTTTTTATTGTTGGTAGGAACGCGACTTGTTGGTTCAAAAATGTCAAATATCTATTTTGAAAGCATTAATTTATTAACCAGAAGGATGCAAAATCCTCCGACTCAGTAACCAGGTTTTGTCATTTGGTGTTTAACTGTCTTGGTGTTTATTTCTGTCTTCACTCTACCAATAAAACACACCTGACTGGAATTGGAACTCAGCTCTATTATTAACAATTCCATTATCCATTACACCATCAACACATCCAAGCTTAAAGCATTTGGTATTCCCAAGTGGTCACCCATTTAGGTACTGACTGGGCTTGATGTTACTTAATATCAGTGATTGTACAGAAACCAGTGTTTTTATGTGAGGTGGCCGTATGCCATAAAAGTGTTCAGCTTACTAACAATATGAATAAATTTTGTTAATCTCCTTATTTGTTAAAGCTGGACTCAACATCCAACAAGAAAACTCAAAAATAGTGTGAATTAAACATGAACACAGGTTTATATGAGGAAACCATTTATTCAACACAACTAACAAAAGTTAAAAAACAAGCAATGTGTACAAAATGACTTAAGATTGAATATACTTAGAGACATGCTGTTTTTGTATTTACTCTCTAACTAACCTAATGTAGTTTCAGCATCTAATGAAATGTACTTATCTTAGTGCTAAAGCTTAGAACTGAAAAGTTCCTTTTAACTTACTGCACATGTATTATCTTTTCATTGTCATATCTCCGAGTGGGATTTTGGGCAAATTCATGCGAGCCACTTTGTTGGTAAAGTGTGTGCTGCTGTTGATGCTCATGTCCCTACACCCTACTGCAAATCTGGATTTGTCTTTTCTTTGACATTGTAGTTTATGAATTGGGTGAAATCTAAAAATCAATCACTACAAGGCAAAAAGAAGGCATCTAATGCCAAGCAACCAGATTAACCAGGGTGGAAATAATTTCACTGCTTCATTCATTGGCTCTTATTAGACCAGTTTGCAGTTTTATTTTATGTGTAATTGTATACAAAAAATTTTGGATACAAAAGTACATCTTACTCATTGCATAATAGGATGAATCAGATAATAAATGTGTTAAAGAAAAAGAATGCGCTATGAAAACACTTTGTATACCTTAAAACATACTGGGGTGGGAATACCAGGGAGGTGCTCATTGGCATTTGTCAAGTTGTTTGAAATGTTTTTTGTAATGCAAAATGATCACATGCAATGATAGCACCCAGGGACTGACACAAAAGATTCTAGAAATCAGCTTTTGAAATTTACTTGCTTCTCGTCTCGTGTTTTTGTCTTGATCGTAAACAGACTTGACTTTCTGATATATCAAGAATGACATTGATAAACAACCAAGCAAATTTTCAGTTTCTCTTTGATTTGATTGTGTCTTGTTGCAGTCATTGGTAGCAACCAAACATGTTCATCTAGATTACAGGTAATGGCAAACCTGTTCCTTTAGGAAACAACAGCTTTTCTCACTCACTCACACACACATAAATTGTAAACCATTTGTAGGTTTTTCTTCATGGCAATCTTTTGATGACCATTCTGCTATTTTGACAAAAATTTCTTTTTGGCACCAACAAAGTATTGAATGAAGTATCCCACCACATGGCCTTTTCCAACCAAAACATGTAGGTAATTGCAATAAGAAAGAAAAATATCAAACCACAGGTAAAGCAGGTTTTGTAGTAACTTGAAGCAAATCCAAATTGAAATCTAATAAACAAACTTTCAAACTAAAAGTTTGTAACTTGGACTTCAAAGGATTAAACTGTCAACATCCTGATAAATTGCTATAATTTAAAAAGAAACACCTTTCTTAGATTTATTAACTAATCAGAATGACTCAGAAAAAAGAGCTTATCTGATCTGGCTAAACTTTATATAAGAAATGCTGTCCACCAGTAGAGTCAGAGTCGTGTCTATTCATTCATCCATCTGAAATGTAGCCACACACATATACACATGCTCACACACATGCACACACACACACACAAAATACCAAACAAAGGTCATCCAGTCAAAGATAGTCAGCTGTCCACTTTGAAACGTACCCCACAACACACAGCATCTGTATGACTTCCTTTCTCCAATGACTGTAATTTCTTGTTCAATAAGAGAATATGCATTTCACTTCACACCATCTTCAAAAATAAAGATTTTGTATAATTACATACAAATAGAATCAACCCAAACCCATTTAGTCTTCATGTTGATAGAAAATGAATTAAGAACAGAGTTGCTGCAATTTTTCTTGGACAAAGACTAAAAAATGTCTGTAGAAGATGCTGAAATTTTTGAGATGGCAACTAAAACTAACAGGATATAAACTCCAGTGGATTCAACATAATGCACCATAGATGACATCTCCAATCTAGTTCAAGATTGTGACATTGAACAGCAAAGTGTAGACTCAGTCTTGTCAACCACAAAATATGCTTAAAATTCACAGTTAACCTGTTCTTACTCTTCATATGCCAAGAAAGAAAACTACTGACAATTACTGACACTAAACAGTTAAGGTTTCAGAGCTTGTAAAGAACTGAAATTTTATTGACTAATTAAATCTTGACATTTTTAAGTTTAGAATTAGCTGTCTTTTCCGTTATCTTGCCTTTTCTTACACTAACACAGTAACCGTCTACCTTAAGTGGCTCTTGGATCTTGTATTGGGTGAACATTAATAAAATAAATAAATATCACAATAACAGTAACAAATATCAAAATGTTTATTTGTGCTTCTTGAACAGTGTGCCGACTAAAAGAGTCCAATATGAAGAAATTCATAAAAATTTAGATTAGCTCGCACCAAAGTTCGCTTGGAAAAGTCATAATTGTAGTAATGTTGAATAATGTGGGGTGGTATGATGTTCTAAAGATATTTGTGTTAGTGTATGTATGTATGTAGCAAGAATGCAAATGGCGAGAGAAAATGTTAGTTTCAGGGATCATTGCCATTACTGCGTTGAGAGGCTTGTGAGTATTGTTGATATATATATGTGTGTGAACAGTGAGTTTGTGAAAAGATCTATCACTACCATGCTGACTAGCTGAGAATGCAATTTTCAAAGATTACAAAAGGCATTTGTAAATATTGATGGCATTTAGTTGCCAATATTTATTAGATAATGAAACCTGTTTCAGTCTTTCAGAAGAAATGCTATTACTGTGAAAGATCTCATTTGTTGTTCAATTGCTGTGCCTTGCTAGAAATCATCATCATTGTCAGTCCCATGAACAGGTGTGATTGTAGGATTGCTATACAGCTGAACACCTAACCAGCTCCCTCCATATGCATGCCGATATCCAAGTCTCTGTGAATGATCTTCAGTTCCATTCATGACATTGTCAGCTCCTTTTTCCATAATGTGGTACTTTTCTGATGCAGTCTACATAGGACATGCCAAAGACAGTTCTGTAGCATCTCATTTTAAATGCTTGGATTCTTTGCTGTTAATGTTCAAGATTCACAAGTGTACATAAAAAATTGAGAAGGCTAATAACAGGCTGATCTTTGATTTCAGACAGATGTTCTTGTCTTTCCAGACACTTCTTAGTTTTGCAACAGCTGCCATTTTTGTGCTATTCATGAAATTATTTTTATTCTGGAGCCCTCTTCACAATGATAATCAAGCCAAGAATTAGCTCATTACTTTAAGTTACTGACTACCCACTTTTATCTTTGCTAAAAGCCCTGTTATTGTTTGTTGTGAGTTTGGTTTTTCGACATTAATCTCCATGCTAAATATGGAGGAAGTTTCATCTAGGTTCTTCACCAGACTTACAAGTTCCTCTTCTTTACCAGCTAGATCATTTAGAAATACTTCCCACATAATGGTAAGACATTAACTAGATGAAAACACCATTGCCACTAATGTCTCATTATTATGTAGGAGGTATTTCTGCCACACCCTGTATGATGTTGTAACCTCCAATACAGTGTCTTGGTGTTCCTCAAGGGCATCACTCATGATGCATTCAAGGAAGAGCATAGGAGATAGAAGGCATTTTTGGCATATACTAACCGATATGTGGAACCATTTCCTAAGGATCTCTAGAACAGTACTGTGCCACTTGCTTTACCATATCATTGCCAGAAAGTATGGATCAATTTCTTGGCCAGGTTATATATTTTTTATTGTTGCCCACAAAACCTCATACCACACTCTAGCAAAAGCTTTTTTGAAGTCTATGAAAATGTGATTTTGTAGGTTTTGTGAATAATTTTTGCATAGAACTCAGATAGAATATCTTTTTGGTGATGCTTCTTATACAAGGCATTCCAACCTGATCTTCAGCACTGATTTCTTCTGTTTCTGATATTAGTCTTTTTTTTCAAGATACAGCATTGAAAGAAATGAAGAACATTTTTAAAGAAGAGGATTTGTTTTAAATGCTTTGGAAACTGTATCTATGGACAAATATGCTGAATACAAAAGCAAATTATCTATTTTTGCTCTTCAAGAAAAAAAATCCATTTTCTGTCTAAGGGTGATGAGTAAAAATGTTCCCAGATATTCATAAGTGAGTATGCAAACAAATACTGTTCAAAGAAGATCTATCTTACTAGACATCAAGACAAGATTGGGGGGGGGGGGAAACACTACATGATTCTCAATAAATAAAACAGCAGATAACTGGTTTGTTTGAATTCATTCAACATGTTCACCTCCTATTTCCTCTGAAACTGTTCTGTTGTGATAGAGACTACAGGTAGAAAATAACTCTCAAATTTCCAAACATCACTTGATGGGAAATAACTTTACCATTTCCAAACCTGGAATGAAATCTCTGACAACAAAAAATAGGATCTCACACTCCTCACTGATAGCTGTTACCTACATTTAAAGACAGTGGCTCACCTAATTACAAAAATGAAAGATATAATTCTAATGTGAAGAGATAACATTAAGCTCTATAAAGTTAAAAATGCAAATTAACAATCCAGATAAAGAAATTAAATCTGAAAAATATGGTTTTAGTGAATCAATATTTAATTCATAAATAATACCTGTCTGATTTTGTTAATCTTTCAAAGTTCATACATATCACCTTGTGTTATTTCTACAGATGATTTGGTTAAATTTTTTTTTTAATCAGTATCACCTCATGCAAGGCAATAAAGCCACTAAGACACAAGGGGTTACAGGATGTGGAAGAATTAGGAACAGAAACATTAATAATAAGCAGGAAGAGGAAAGAGTAATCAGAAGGACAGAAGATAGCAATTAACATTGCATTTAAATTTTTGCAGATTAAAGTTGGCTGGAAAACAAGGAGCCGAAAGAGAGTTCCACAAGCAAGAAATGTGAGAAAAGAAACTGTTAGCATACAATTTATTAGGTTGGTGCAAAAATAATGACGTAATAATGTCGTTTTTTGACGTTAAAAAATACGTCAAAAACAACATTATTACGTCATTATTTTTGCACCAACCTAATAGTTTCATTCATTTTGTCTAAACAATCATATTTATGTAAGAAAGTACTCTTAAAGAGCTTTTTGACTATGTATGCATAATATTGCAAGGGTCAGCATGTCAATTTCACAAGTTTCTAGGTTTGATATGAAACAGAGCTCCAATACACATTTTAAATGTCAAATAAATTTTCTATGTACGCAAAAGCATTATATCTACTTTATATAAAAAGTGATAATGTTATTTCAACTAGATGGATCCTAAGTAAGCAAAATCTTTGACTATGCATCCATACAGTTTATTAAATTTAAATCTACAATAGACACACATTTTCATTGATATGTCAGATTTTATTATGCAAGTCAATGTTTTCAGTAGAATTGCTATTCATTAACAGATATTGGTAACATTTTCAGGATATATTTTTATTGACATGAGCAATGTATTGTGCAAGTTTCAGCTTATAATATCTATTCTTATTAAAAATATAACTTAAGGGGGTGGGTACATAAAATTTTATTTATAAATAAATCCAAAAGATATAGACCATAGAAAACATTTGATTAAAAACCTTTTGTCAGAATTTTGGGGGATAAGGAATTACCAATTATTATTATATGTTTTGTTATTAGGCTCAGCATGCTCATAAGGATTGTTCAACAACTACAATGTGCTTGCTGGTCCAAACTGAAAAGTATATAATATTGGTTAACAATAGCAAATTATTGATTAACACAATATCGTACATACATAAATTATTATTTTACATATTAATATAAGCTCTTTGACATTCAATAAATTTCAACTATTAATTTTGTTAACTTTTCTATTTTGACTTAAACATTACTTACATCAGTTTTTATTGCTTCCAAAGAAATTTCTGCTTAGATATTTTTTTTTCCATTCTCATATCTTTTTTTAAATGATGAACCACAAATTTTCTATTGGATTAATACTGGGACAGGCTGGAGTCATTCCATTAATTTGGTGTCTTTAGAACCTTTTGTATCAAGATGGACAGTTGTCAGCTTTGTCCAAGAACTTACAATAACTCTTTGTATTTATCTATGTCATCCTCACATTTGAATGGGTCAATAATCTTACTGCCTATAATGCTAGCCCAAAACATTACTCCACCTCCCTGCTGTGGTCTTTTAAGTCACATTAGTAGACTGTTTCCAGAATGAACAGAATTTCTAGTGCAACCATCATGTGCATTGACCCAAGCCTTGTAAGTGAAATTGGGTAGACAAAATTGCTTGGAATCTGTCAATGGTTGTGCTAATAATAACCAAGGATTTAAGTATGCTTTGTTCATCTACTGATCATGCCAGATTATGCACTTTCTTTCAGAAAGGTCCACTCTACATAGCTGCAGTATAAACCTTTTTGGTTCTGTGGATATTGAAATTCATGCTCATGCAGGCATCTACTAACCACCCTAGTAAACTCCATAGTCTTTCAAGACTGATGAATACCTACTTAATATTTGTTTGGAGAGTAAAAGACCTATTAGTTTTACAAGAGTTTTTCAAGTAAAGGAAAAGAAATCTTATTTTGTTTTTCAATTTAAAAAAAATTATTTTACTTAACATATTCACTATCAAGTATATTTTTTAATGACTAACACATTATCATAAAACACATTAATAACATAAGCATGTGTAATGTTATCATTGTACAAACTAACAAGACAAGACAAAATCTCTTAAGTAATTTTTTTTCTTATTCAGTGCCATCAATACTAGCAAGCAGGTGTGTGGCTTTAAAGCTTTTCTCTAAAATGTGTATTCTTCTTCTCATGAAGATGTAAGAGATGCTCCATTCCCCCCATCCCTCTTGGATGGGTTTTTATATATTTTTTCTGTCATTGGCTGGCCTAGGTGTGCATATCTTAAGCATAACAGTTTACATATTGGGTACAGCCACTGACATCTAGTGGCTAGATCACTTTCCAGGTCAACTCGCTGATGCACTAGTATGACACTGAGGGCAAAGTCTATTTTGATATTAACTGGGGTGAGTTCAGTACATATTGGCATCACCACAGATCAATTTCTTTTAGAACAAAGGTTTCTTATTGACATTAAATTTGATTCAAACCATCTGGTATTTCCTGGTGTGAATCACATTATATATATGTATACATATCTGGCACATGGTTGTAGTTAAGCAGAACACCTTCCTTCTCATTAGCATCATAAAAATAATATCAAATCATTATTTCCACTGATAACTGCAAAGATGATTTAAGCTTCACTGAGAGTACAATAGACTTAATAAATAAAAATTTAGTAGAGACTTTTTGGACTGTCTTCAAATTCATTATTCAAATATACTGTTTGTTCTTGAGCCATAATTACTGCTAGTAATAATACAATTATTTACAAGTAATTAATAACATTAATGGATATCATTTTCTGATTTGCATGCTTAATAAAAGTAGCAACTACTTTAAAAAGAATTGTAAACATACAACCTGATCTATCTCAATTGTATTTTTTATTTAACAGTAATTAGCAGATTAAAATTAATAGAAAATTTATACATCAAACAAAGATTAGCTTTGTTTATTCAAGATTTTCACAATGGTAAACAATGGTTACATAAAAGTGGTTAACAAAGTTGTTTGCCTTTTATTAAAGTATATCACAATCTTTACATAGTTGGTTGCCAAAGTTTAAAAAGAAAATCTACTGCCAAGTGGAGATAACTTTGGTTCATTATCCATAATTTATGAATGTTTATTTTACATGCAGCATGATCATATATTGACAAGTGAAGAAAAAATGATTAATACACCATTTTTTATGGCTTTAATATATCTAGAATAAACAAATAAGCAATTCTTTTCATTTAAAAATTGATACTGATTAAATTTATAGTTTATTTTTTCAAAAATAAAACAAAGTATTTTCTTTTAATTGAAATGTGATGGGGAACCAATCATGCTCTCAATGAATATCAATAAATTGATTAAACATGATATCTAATCATCCAAAATATTTCAGTCATTTTGATCATGGAAGGGATAAACTAGTTTTCCACAATTTTTAGTCTTTTTGTATTTAAAAATAATAATAATAATAACAAATCAATCAAATGGTTTATTCATGAATTCAGTTGCTTTAATCTTAATGATTAAAACAGAAAACTTACTCCTGACTTAGAACATTGAAAAGATAATCAGATTTATTTAAGTAAATTACTGCAAGTAATTATATAGTATATTTTTAAATTAAAGTTTATTTTATTTTACATATAACTGAATAAATAGTAAAAGTCAATTTATTAGAATGTGAGATGATAGCAGGTTAAAAAAAAGAATATTAGTTCAAGTGAGTTAAATAAAGGAGTATTTATTGATAAGAAATTTTGTTAACTGTTCAAGGATTTTACCTTTCAGTCTCAACCTTCCCAATTCAGCTTTCTCTTACAATCACTTTTGAGGAAATATATATTTTAAATCAATTTATTGTACATTGATTGCCATGCCATTGATTGCTGTACATAGAATACCATCTTTTATATAAAGAGGGGTACGTAGGGTATTAGAGGATACACCATTTCTGAGTATTTCAGAATATACCATTTATGATTTGTTACTTTCAAACTAATTTTAATCCCTTTTTTTTTCTTCAGTTAAATAATGAAATAATAAATTGACACAGAAAATGAAAGACTGTAAAATCGTTGACTTAACATTTAGCAACTCTGCATTATTAATATTACTTCTCTTTCCACTGCATTCTTTTTCAAGGTCTCTCAATTGCAGTATCCTTATTGTTAATTTAATTCAAACTTGTTTTGTTTTGCTACAGCAGGATATGACAACACAAATATGAAATTCAAACAAATTCAAATTCATGGATCAGAGTCACCTTCAGTGGCAAGATAAAATATTTTGCACAGCAAATAAAGTCACATACAGAGAGTAGAATCTAACTTCTAAATTTCATGGATCACACCTAATTTCCATTAGGATGCTATTTAATAATGTCCTGATTGGACAACAAATATTAAAATAATATCTTATATTTTTCACATGCAAGTTCTAAATCTTGTGCAAACTAAACACTTTTAGGCTTCAAGCTAAAAGTACAATAGACCTTTTCTGATCGGTTAATAAATACCAAGGTCATAATTATGCCTACGCACAAGTGTTCAAACCAGAGAACTGCCAAAATTAAGAAAACGTGTTATCATGCCTATCACTTGATCAACAAATAAATTAATATGGTACACCAGCTAATCTCACCAGTGAATATCGTGACAGCAACGTAATCACCTACTAAAAACTGTCACACATTCTGAGGCTAAAAGTTACCCATTAACATATTAACATCTAAGTTCTCAACCACAGAACATTATTATTACACAGCAAAGTTCTCAATTACAGTACATTGTTTCATCCAGAATTTATTTACTTCTTGACAATATTACCGTCAAAGAAAGACAACTCTAGAAGAACTAAGTTTTTTTCCCAATTTACACTGGAAATTTATATTTCACACTGTTTAATTAACTCATAAACAGAATTATTCATTCACTAACCCTGTGAAACTTACATCACCACAATTACAACAAATATTTCTTCAACTCACACACCTTAACTCCAAACACCAAAATAAGAGTTTACACATATAATTAAAATAACAAACATCAAGATTACACTCATAAATCTTTACTCATTTCAGCATAATGCCTTGTATCTTTTATGCTATATAAATCAAAATATTGATTGTTATACAAAAACTATTTTTTGTATTATTTTTCTTGTTGTTTATTGTTTCTTGGTACATTTGTTGAAAGTAAAAATAGTACGGACTGAATTGAGGCCATTTGATCCTCTACAGGAGTGATAAAAGTTAAAAGAACAGAGAATATTGTTAATTTTCTCAGATGGAAAGAACTTTGACCAGAGACTAATAGGTAAACAGCAGAAATGCACAAACTCTTCCAATGTCCCAACAGTTATCTCTACACCAGGTTTCCAACAGCTGTGGTGATGTTTGGGGTTGTGAGTACTGAGAAACATCTAATATCTTCTCACTTTTTTTCACAAGGCCTTCAAGGTTATGCTTCTGGCTTACATTGAGGTGCTTGAAAGTTGTTAAGCCTTGTATAGATGCAATGCACACAATGGAAGAGTGTACCTGTTTCAGCAAGACTCCTCACCTCTTTCTAAAGCTTATATAACACAAGAATAGATGGCTGACAATTTTTAGAAGGATCCTGTAATGTATAACATTTGGTCCCAAATTTGCAGAATGTAATCCTCTGAACTATCATGTGTAGAGCATTGTTGAGAGAGAGGATAATCATCATCTCCATAATATAAAGGATACTCTGAAGGATACCAACATCAATATAATGCCTGAAATGAACAAAGACTATTTGATTTGCCAATGTTTCTGCTCCTGAAAGTGGATATATTGAATAAACCTGTTATAAAACTGCTCAATTTGATATATACAAATTTTAATGACACTATAGCTGTTTTGTAGACATATGCCTGCTTTTCTAAAGACATAAATTTGGCCTGAAACAACCTATGTACCCTGTGTGTGTGTGTGCATATAATATAGATAGATATAAGGTGCACCAGGCATTTGAGAAGACATCATTAGGAGGAACCATATTTGAAAACACTTAATGTAATATTAATACAGAATGAACCAAATTTTAACATTCTCATTTACCTTAAACATATTGAGAGTATTAACAGGGCAGCTACCAATCTGACAAAGGAAAAAGCAAGCTATATTTTTGGCACTAACAACCAACTGCATCTCAGAGAAAATAAATGGTCAGGAATGACAGGTATGTATGTGTGTGTGTGTGTGTGAGAGAGAGAGAGAGAGAGAACTGCATAGATATACACATTTTAATCAATACCAAATTCACATTGTCATAGTCTTGAAGTCATGAGTAATGAGGATCATGTTCTGCCAACTTACTTCTATGTGTAGGGCCTCGGCATTAATACTAACAATCACTGGTGGGAAAGGTGGTCAATCCTGGACCAAGAGGGTGATCATATGTGTTCCAGCAAGACTCTGCATCCACCCACATTGATCAGGAGGAACTGGCAGAGCACTTTCCTGATCATGTCACCAAGAATATGTGGCAGCCTTGCTCTCCGGATTTGAATCTGAGAATACAATGACTGGGATATTGTCAACAGAGACATCAGCCAGCATTCCACAATACTAAGGACTTGTTGAAGACCCCCATTGTTGATATGATGGCCAAAATGAATATGAACCACCTTATCCAAGTATACAGTTGCATGAGAGATCATATCAAAACCATCGTCAAAGCTGAAGCCATTTTTATTGAATAACCTTTTTCTGTTTCATTAAGTTGAACATGTGTACAATTTTTTTGGAAAAATATAATTTTTTTCTGTTGAATATCATTGATTTTATATTATAATTTACTCTCAATTACTTATTAAATAAAACAAAGAATTAAAAGTAATTTAAACTCACAGACCAGCTACTAAAGTTTCATTTATTCATGGTTAGATAACATTACATTTTCCAAATATAACATTGTGAGATGCCAAAAATTTGCATTTTGGTTTTATTTTAATCATTTACTTAAATATTTTTCTTTCAGCTAGATTTGGAGTATGACAAATGAATGTCTGCACTCCAACATTATGTCACTTTTTTTTATTTAATAAATTGTCTTGTTCTTTAATGTAGCCATAGTTAGTTTCTTCTTCTGGCATAATTGACAAATATTAGATCCTATGTTACAGATTTCAGTTTTTTGGGTTTCTTTTTAAATTTTCTAATTCATGTCTCACACCTAATTGAAAGGGTAGTACTATTTTTATACTTATATGTCTAACAACATATAAATACATGTACATTACATACAAAATTATAAAATTTTTATTTACTGCCATCAATAAGCTTAAAATCCAGAATAATGAATGTTATCAACAATATCACTATTTTGACTGAATATACACACACAATGGAAAATATATAGGGGAAATTTAGAAAATTTTACATGACATATTTCACCAAGGAAGTGGTATAATGACACAGGATCAACAGCACAAATTTCTCTACATTGTCTTATATATTTCCCATTCCATCAAAATCTTGTCCAACTTTACTCATCTATACACACACACACACACAGAATAATTATGAGAGGAAAATTATTTTCATAGTCTATTGCATCAGTTTTGGTGAATTTTATTCTGAAAAAGGAAATTTATGAAAATAGAACCAAAATGGAACTTGACAGTATAATTGGCAACCCTCAGGAAAATAAAGTGACATTTTTCAAGATCAAAAAAAATTATCTAGTCATCCAAATGTCTTTGTAGCATTTATGGATTTCAATGTCTTGATTTGAATTGCTAAGAAATAGCACACATTTTCATAAACATGAGGTGGTTAAATTTAAACCTTTCCTAAATCTGAACATTTCCTCATTTTAAAAAATACAATTATTTCTCTTTCATTCATTATATTCAGATCACAGAATTTTAGTACAGATATTCTGTATATAAGCTTCCCTTTTGTTGTATAAGTAACTAAGGAAAGCATCAACACGCTGTTTTCTTTGCAAAGCATACGCATATTTCTTGGAAGCAGAAAGGGAACTCAATTCCTCTTCAAGACAATTGTGTTCTGCATTTCTTTCCATTATAGCATTCTTGTAATCAGAAGTCATCTGAAGATGTTCACATTCTTTATTATTGTAGTTTAAAGCCACCTACAAGTGAAAGACAAGATAAGAAAAAATTATGTTCAAATGTTTTTTTTTTTTACATTTATGTAAATAATTTATTAAAATGTGGTTTAAACAGACGAAAGAAAATATGCATTTTATTTGCTGTTGGTGTTTATGAAACACCAACAACAATGCAATTGAAGAATCTTTAAACACCAGGCATCAACTCTTCTCCCCATTCTATGCATTAATCACATTAAATGCATATATCAATAAGCAGTGACAACCCTAAGGTTGTTTATACCCCCAGGCAAGCTGAACTTTGGTGCCTTTACAAGTATAATTTTTTAAAATTTTCACAAGTAGAAACAATGAAAATATAGAATAACAAGTTTATTACAATATATAACTTTATACAAGCTAAAGAAAACATTCATTATCCTACCTAAAACATTTTTCTAGCCTTTAGATCTGCAAATCTTTTCATAGTACTTTCTGCAACTACCTTCTTTACAAGATCATTTTCTATTGACAAAATAGTCAAAGAATTTAATCTGTCTTAAGTCATGGATGACCACAAGTATGTTTTTATAAGCTTTAGTTTTGGAAGATCTCAAAACACATGCTGCCTTGATGGTACCCTGGGAAAATGCCTGAGTTACCAGTACCTTGAGATGGCCTTGTCAGTAAGCACACATAATGTCATCATTAACTTCTACAATTGGTCATTTTCGTTTGGTTACTATCAAAGTGATATTGAAACTGAATATAAATTAAGTTGCCTACGTAGCCAGAACAAGATGACTAATTTTCTTCTTTGTAATATCTGAATGTCGTGTCTGAAAAATTAAAGATTAAGGGAAGAGAAAGAAATTACTCTCTTTGGTAAAATTAATAATAATACAACTAGTAACACCAATTATTGCTATTTGCTTTTAGCACACATTTTTATTGATAAAAAAAAGAAAGATTAACATGCATTTAGACAGGGAATAAGACCTTTTATAATAAGACATTTTATAATCCCTCTTTACCAGGAATGATAAGGATGCTGTTAAAGGAGCATAGTAAAATATGATAGTTATTTTTTGTTTTCATGCAAGTTTTCACTTAGAGACTGGACAATCAATCCAAACAAAGGATGACATGTACTTACTTGAATAGAATTATGATTCTGTTGGTAATTGAGAACTGCCAAATACAAGTGCCACACACTAAACTCAGGCCATAAAACTTTCAGGAATGATAAACAGGAAAAAGTACTCTGGAAATAAGAAAAACAGTTTTTGACTATAAAATACATTTTTAAATAAAATAATCAGTAATATTTGATGACATTATAGTACATGTTGTAGCAGAAGTGCTATGGGTCAATTAAAAAAAATAACTAGAGATCAATGATTACTATTTCAATGGTATTCATTTTATGCTATTTGTCATATCTTTGCAGAATAATTTTTCCTTTATCTTGAATTCCTACTGAGACTCCTTGGGATGTGTAAGATACTCAATGGGCAGCATATCAAATACAAAATCTGCAGAAGATTTGTATGATTGCTGGTGTAGGAATTATGGCTACAGATATGTAATGAACAAAATTTTTATGATCAGCTCTGTTGTGACATTTGTTTTAATTCATGACAAGACTTATATTTGTAGGAGTTTGAAAAATTTAGTTGAAGGTCACACCTAAATAGCATCTGATGAAGAACAGACATACATGCCATTATTCATGAAACTAAATTACAGATACCTACATAATATAAATTGTATATCAGTATGGAGTAGTTAGTGACATCTATTAGTTCTCACAAGACCTGGAAAATCTTGTTTCAGTTTAGGATGGTATAGAAGTGACTAATGTAGCTGTGGAGGTTCATACAAAAATGTTCTGGTTGCAATGACTACACTCAAAGACAGTGTCCTTGGGTATTATTTTAGCAATGTATTTTTTCAGCAAATGTACATTTCTTAAGCAGCATGCATAAGCCTCTTTGAATCTTTAGATCTCTGTGCACTTCAAAACCCCAGCATGGGTGGTAACTTGCAATATCCTACCACCTTTCAATATTCATGTTCAGTGAGCTCATGTCTCTTTGGTGACATTATTGAAATAAAGATGAAGCCACCATTTATTTTTTACCAGAGGGTAGCTCCCTGTACAACAGGTCCTTCAGGATCCTTCTGACTAACACGGTGCATGTAGCCCAGCTAACAGAGAATGTTGTCAGAGCAGAGTGAAGAGTGGGCATGGGCTACAACTTTGTTGTTGGTGACTATCAATCCATTTGATTTCCAGGATACATTTCAGATGTTTTGAAGATGGAACATGCCTCTCTTGTCCAGAGTAGAGGATCATGTCATGCTGTTGTAAAGTAGTGTGTTGATAATGCAAGCCTTGTAGACTGCAATCTTGCTGTATATCATCAGCTTCTTGTTCTGCAAGATTCTCTTTGATATATCTGGCAAATGCTGAGCTAGCTTATCTGAACCATCTATTGGTCTAAAAGTATAAGGAGAAACTCTAATGGTTGAACTGAGAGGAGCACTTAACTCCCTGGCTTAACACATGCTGATGGCCTGTCCATGATGTGTTGTCATTGCTCTTCTGAGTGTGCCTCTAGTACCATATTATCTGTAAACATGCCCCTGCAAACTTTTTAACCTCATCTGGGACAGACTGAGTAGCCTTCTATTTGATCTGATATGGAGTTTAACACTATCCATTGATGCTCTAAAGACATATTTCAGTGATGAAGATGCTCAGCAGAATGGAGGAAAGTACAGAGACTTACTTTACACTGTTGCAGATATTAAAGGTCTCCAAAGAAGTATCATCAAACTAAACAACACCCTTCATATAGAATGAGAACTTTCCTGGGAAACCTTGAGGAACAAGCAATTCTAGGAAGGATTTTTAATGTCATCTCTGCTCACAGGTTAAAGGATTTTTGGGAGATTAATGATAGCAATATAGAGTGGTTATGTTTGCTCTGTGCATTTATCCTGTAGCTATCAAAGATCATGCTGATTGTAGTGTTGTGAACTGTACTGACATCATATTGCTCATTTTTTTCAATCTGTTCAGAATCATGCAGGTGAAGTTCAATGAACAGACTTAGCTGAAGTTGTTACACATGCTTTTCTCTCCTTTGTACTTATATAGGGTGACAATGTTGCAGTCATGATGCCTCTTTTCAACATTAGCACACATTAGTTGTGCAGGTGATTTAGCAGGACAGTTATTAGCATATTTGATGGCCTCTAATGAAATGACAATCAATCCTGAAACCTTCTCAGTTCTTCAGACAGGCATTCCTGGCATTTATCTCCAAGGTGCTGTCTTCGCTGGAGTAAAGATTTCACAATCTAATATTAGTTTTTGGTGGTTTTGCCTGTCATGGTTTTAACATTGTTACCTTCCTCTGTGTTGGACCAACATTTATATCTTTGTATTTTCCACAGATGTTGCCCATATCAATTTTTAAAAAATAGTGGAGGCATATATTTCAAAATATATAACATTAGCATAAATTTTTTCTATTAAATGATATTTAAAATATGCCATATCAAAGATGGATAACTCAAAACTTTCAATATGACTTCCACTTATGCAATGTATTGTACATCTTTCTTTTAATTTGCTTTTTTCCTTATTGTTACAACAAGTTGAAAAAATAAATGGGATAAATCAGGTTGGGCTCTGAGATTACAAGTTGCTTTGTATTAGACCAGATCACCTTGGTATTCCTTTTATAGAAAAAAGATAATCTTTTTCTTTAAATCAGATCCACTGACCTGCCAAGCAAGAAAGCCACTCAATCTCACTTCTCCAGATGTCCGAATGAGCAAATCAGGATTAGGAGATTTGTTTGTATACATGCAGTTCTGGAGAAGCTGCTGGTCTACATCACTGAAACAAAGAAATTAAAAATGGATGTAAATAATTTTCCAACTACAAAAGGAAAAGGACTGTAAAAAAGGCAAGACATATTAGTTGAGAAACAAGCACAGACAACTGTTTTAGTAATAAAAAGAAATAAAAACTTTATCAAGTCATCTGCACACTATGAGTTACTCAAATTCAATGTGAGAGGACATTTTCAAAGCTAAAGATCATAAAGGTTAAGAAATTTGCTGTCTGAGGAGAATTTGGAATCATACATGTTGCTATCTATTGAAAAGGAATTGTTAGATGAATTTGATAAAGAAGCAATTATTGGCAGATTTGCACAATCATCTAGTGATCACAAACAATTGCTCTTAATATAGTGAACTGCATGTGATGCTCTATTGTGCTTTTTAACTATCTGTTAATATGCAGTAAAGTAATTAAAAGTTTCGTCCAAATACAAAATTAAATTTTTTTTTTTAAATTAAAAATTCAATTATAACATTCTGTATTTATATTTGGTATCTATTGCCAGTAATATGTACAGTACATGTACACTTGGTACCTCCACAGAAAACATGATATCCAAGGTTTAGAATGAATTTTTTTTAAATGAAAAATCTTTCCGGAAGCTTTTATTTTAGTTTTAGTTTCAAGCTAAAAGATTAAATTTAATATTTCCAATTTAAATTGATTGGAAGGAGTTTTTTTTTTGTCTAAAATAGCTGATTAGTGCCCTTTACGCAATGTAATTCTTTTTATTAAAAAATATTCCAAAAATAAAATACTTTCCTGAAACTTAATTTACCTGATGTTAAGTATAATTAATTGATTTGAAACATATTATTTACATTAAGTTTAAAATATCACAGAAATAGATTTTTTTAACACAGCAGTAGCGGTTTATTTTAGCTGTTGATGTGTTTGACAGCTTGATGACAGAGTGATGTCTATCTAATGCTGTTCTATGAGGACCTTAGCAGTAAAAAAAATAATTGAAAATAACATAAGCACCTTTTATATTATAATTTTTAAGTACTCAGTAATATTAAAAATTTAAGAAATTATTCTCCATAATCTAATGTTTTATTGAATTTTAAATACTTTCTGACTGTAAATTTATTATAGTTATCACTCTTATTTTCAGATAACATCATGTATGGCTATCCATATTTACAAAAAAAAAAATTCTTTTAAAAATATTAGTATTTGATGATTTGTGTTAAGCTTTTCCATTTATAATTAATAAATATAGTTTTTACTTAATAATAATATGATCTAAAAAGGTGAAATATAGAATTTTAAAAGATTTAAAACTTAATAAATCAATCTAATTAGAATTAAAAAAAAAAAAAGAAACAATTCTTGTCTTATAAAAATTTGTTATTAATTGAAAAAAATATTTTCCTTAAGATAATAGTGTCCTTAGTATATCCTATTTATAAAAGCAATTGAAAGCTCTTCTAATAATAATAGTTTTATTGCATTTTTTTATTTTACAAAAATTAAAAAAAAAATTGAAAATAATTTTTCATTTGTGAATAAGTCCTGAAAACTTAATTAAAATCTGACAGTTCTTTGATTTTTGCAATAATTTCCAAATCAATTTGTTTTTACTGCAAAAAAGATGCTAAATATCTCATGTTAATCTTTGGCCCATCTGCTCACGTGCTAGAAAAGATTAAAAAATTTAATAAAATATTTATGGTCTTTCCTCTTAATAATAACAAACATTTTGACAATAAAACATGTTTTTATCAAGTTTTGTCCTTTTTTATTATGGTATGCTCTTTTTTAGCTGATTTTTGGAGGTACTTAATGTACATTGTGATTACTAAGAAATACACATTTTTGCCACAAAAATTTTAATTATACTCTTTTTTTTCCATATGTATTTTTCTTTTTAATTTTATTTATTCATTATGAAAATTAATTGATAGCATTGTAGTTGTGGGTGGGCCCCCTTCCTCTCCTGCAAAGACAGAAACTGATGTGAAAAACGTTTACCAGAGCATGAATAAATGCTTATACCTCATGTGCTATTTTGCTCTTCAAATGTTTTAAATATTTTACAAGCAGCAAAAAGTGTTAGCATTATTTACTAAGCTTAGTTTTAGCACAAGGTCATAAATGAGGCACCTAGTAAGAATCAAGCTCACTATACAGTAGTAATGTCACCCAGATTAGCTTATTAGCCATTATCCCACTTCTATGCACTGAAGCAGCAGAAAGTATGAGCTACATGACTCTTCAGTTATGAAAATATTAAATTGTATAAGAGATTAATAATTCTAACCTTTTCTCATGGATGCTTAACATGTGTTCTCAATAACTATAAACTGAAAGTGACAAAAACTCCAGGGGGATGGGCAGTACCAAAATCGAACACATTGTCAATACCATAATACTTTCAAAAGGAATTTCATGATATCAATACCCTGTCTAGAAATTTGGTATTTTTTGTACATCTGCATTAAACATTTTGGGATTATTTTAGTGAAATAAAACCTGTATTTTAATTGGTTTTTATTCATGTCCAACATGTCTGTGTTATGACAATATGACAATGAATCATGCAACTAGTACACTTAGGACAATCCTCTAACCAAATAAGCACATACTCTGGTAAGGGGGAGGGTAGCAAATAAGGTACCAGGTTCATACAGGGAGGAGTGATGTTCGTTTGAGTTTGAAATTTCAGATAAAATTTTGCAATTGATTCATAAAACAGAATATTTGTCCAAGTGCTCATCAGCATGTTTCTTCTGTATAATAAATGCCAATGTCAGTGTGTCACTTTTTAAATTAAAGGGACACAACTCTTTAATAGCTCATCTTCTATATAATGAATGTCAATGTCACTGCGTTACACTTTTTCTACTTTACCTCTAGAGGCTGTAGCCCAACATATCATACCATTTGGGAATCAGGCCAACTCTATAAGCAAAATAAAAACATTCCAGGCCGAAACTGAACCTGCAATCTTGAAATTTTGGATTCCCAAGTTTACATTACTGCAATTTTTGGATTCTGCCATCTTGGCTTCTGCTGATAAAAACAATTAAAAGGACATAAATCTCTAACTTTCAATAGCTCATGTTCAAATGGAAAAAATTACTGTTTTCAAATTACAATGTTTCAAAATAAAATTGTCCATGTTTTCAACTTTACTGCTCACTATATCATACCATTTCAGAATCAGGCTGACTCCATGAGCAAATTAAAAACATTCTGGGCTGGATCCAGACCAGCAACCCTGAAATTTTGGATTCCCAAGTTTTCATTACTGCGATGGTTTTCAGTGATTTTTTTTATGTGATGCTTTGCGATAAATTTTTTTGTATGATAACGATTTTTATAACTTGGAAATAAATTTGGGAATAATCAAAATTAATTGCAATATCCAGCAAAAGTCGCCCATAAAATAAAAATTGTTTGTATGGAAAGTAAGGACCTACATACATCAAATTTAAATTAAGTGGTAGCAGAAGAATTATCATTGAACTTTGAAAAGGTAAGCTTAAATATTAATGCAGTGATTAATTTTGAGTTCTTCTGTAGTTTATTGTTGCCAATCGCGTCTACTACTCCCTTCCTATTGTGATCAAGGCCCAATCAAGAACCCTTCACAGGAGCTAGCTTAAATGCTGTCTAATAGGGCAGCTTTTAAGATAAGAAATAAAGGAAAATGATTAAAGATTTTAGGTTACAATGTATCAATAAGATATATTCTGAAATTTTAATTAGGCAATGTTTTATAAAAATGAATTAATTTTGAAGGTTTTTATTAATGAAAAAGCATTTTTGTGTTCAACATTAAACAACTACATAAAATGTATATCTCCAAAATTGTTTAGGATAATTCCATATTGTGGATCAATTTTAAAAAAGCAAAAAAAAAAAAAAAATTTAGCTAAATATCTTTACTTATTCAGTTGGCATAAATCCAAGAACAAGGACTTCTTTTAACTTGCCACTACTACAGTTTAGGTGTTCATTTTTACCTTGTTTTTTTTTTTTGTGTGTGTCTATATTTCTGAGATGAGGTATTATGTACATTATTTAAATTATTCGGACTATTGTCCTCATCTTTGTCGCCATATTTATTACAATGTTTCGGCCGTTGTATGCTTCAGCCTTCTTCAGGTGGTTGGAATGTCAAACTGACATGCCCTTGTCTGAGAGAGAATCCAGTACAATCGTTGGATAAAACAGCAACTACAAGCTCATATCTCCCAGAGGCTCGAGGATTTCTTCAACAGAATTACTAATGAAGAAGACCAGAGAAGGATCCAAAATGACCTGGATAAATCCTTCAGACATGAATTGGATGTAGTCAAGGCTCGCCAAGTACAAAAACTAAATAGATTGAAAGATCAGAAGGTGACGCACAAAGTCCATCAACCACCAGTGAAAGCAGTAGTCAACATCAGCCAATATCAGCTGAGTGCCTCTGAGGAGTCAACTTCGCCACAACCATCAGGCAAGTGCCATACTTGAACATCATTACCAGAGTCGAGGAGGTGGCCTTGAACATCCCCCAGGCTCAGGCAGATGAACTGAGATGGAAAGTGAGACAGACCTTGGAGAGAGCCAAGCCACCCAGATCTAACATAGCAAAACTGGAGAGGATGGCGACTGGATCCCTACAGAGGAATGAAAACATCATCATACTACCGACTGACAAAGGTAATGCAACTGTAGTGATGGACAAATTGGATTATACAAGAAAACTGGAAGACCTCATTAGCAATGGTAGCTACAGCAAAGTGAAAAAGGATCCTACTATGAAAATGGAACGCAAACTGCCACAGATACTAATCAAAAACATGGATCACTTCGAACCTAAGACGTATAGGCAGTTATCACAGCATTACACCAAGCTACCTCACATATACGGTCTCCCTAAGATTCACAAAGATGGCATTCCGCTCAGACCGATTGTTAGTTGCCAAGGCTGTGTGTGCCACCCTCTGAGTCGCTTCCTTGTAGATATAATTGACTCACTGATTGGAAAGTCTCCTTCATATGTCCCAAACTCCGCCCACTTTGTGGAAATAATCCAAGATGCTACCATCCTATCCAACCAGATGGTGAGCTTGGACATGGTGAGTTTGTTCACCAAGGGACCCATGGAGGAGGCATTCTCAGTAGTCAGAGACAGATTGGCCTCCGACTCTTCCTTAGAAGAACGGACCAGTATTCCAATAGATAATCTGATGGAGATGTTGACTTTCTGTACACAAGCAACACACTTTGGAATGGGATCACACATATATTGACAGGATGAGGGCTTAGCAATGGGCTCGCCATTATCACCAGCAATGGCGAATATATACATGGAATACTTTGAGGAAATGGCATTAGAATCTATATCTCTAAAGCCAACTCTATGGTTAAGGTATGTAGATGACACCTTCATACTCTGGCCACACCTGGAAGATGTTCAGGTTCTACTAGACCATGTGAACTCAATAAGACCTTTGATACAGTTCACAATGGAGAAAGAGAGTAACAACACACTCTCATTCCTGGATGTTCTAATATCTCGAACTAAGCATGGGTTTAAGACATCCGTATACCATAAACCAACATTCACCAGACAGTACCTCAATTTCAGCTCCCACCATCCATACAGCGTAAAGAAAGGGATCGTCCATTGCTTACAATACCGAGTCATAAGTGGCGACCCAGAGACATTAGATAAAGAATTGGTCAGTATAAGTAGTACCCTACAACGTAACAACTACCCTGGGTACATGGCAGCAGCCCCCAAAAACTGGGATAGGCGGGTACAAAAGGAGGAGGACATCACTCAAAAAACAGCCTGCCTGCCTTATATGAAGGGGTTATCTGAGAAAATACAAAGGATCTGCAGTCCATATAACATCAAGACAACCTTCAAAAGCTTGACAACACTTCGCAGATATCTCTCCAGAGTAAGACCCCCCCCCCGATAGAGGAGAGCATGACGAAAGACTGTGTGTACACTATCCCGTGCAGCTGCAGAAAGGAATATAAAGGAGAGACAGGCCGCCCCCTCAAGGTAAGGCTTCAAGAACACCAGAAAGCTGTAACACGAGGGGAAGTGGAAAAATCAGGCATGGCTGACCACATATGGAGAGAGAAGGGAGATCACCGCCCTCTGTGGAATCATGTTGAGATCATAGACAAGGAATACCATTGGAAAATTCGTAAACTTAAGGAATCAGCACATATGCTAGGCCACAAAAATCTCCTGAGCCGACCCAGCATAGAAATAAATACAATATGGGAACTAGTAATAAGGAGTGCCAGAGAAAAGCAATGATAACAACAAAGTTGCAATATGAGCTCTGGTAAAAACATGCAATGATAACAGCAAAATTGCAATATGAGCACTGGTAAAAATGGTTGCTGAAGACATTAGGTTTATAATACTCAGAAATTCATACACAGAAATCCTCAAGGACACATGGCACAGTGGATAAAGTTGTTAGTTAGATCCAGTGACAGGACCCAAAGAGTGTGAGTTCAATACCTGGTTAAGGGGGTGGAGAACTTTGAGAGGAGAATTAACAGGTGATAACTGACAACTGACATCCATTAGATATGGCACATGGAACTAGAACAGTCTACCCCAGTGAGCGAAATAAAGGGTTCAGTTCGACATTCCAACCACCTGAAGAAGGTTGGAGCGTTGTAATAAATATGGTGACAAAGATGAGGACAATAGTCTGAATAATGTAAATAATTGTTTGTTTTTTTTTTTATTTGGGCCATTTTGGAGAACTTTTTATAGTGCATTGTCATACTTTCTTCCTTAGAAGAGAGAACTCATGAGGTAAGTTAAGATAACTTAGTTTCTTGGAAATACCAATAAAATTTTATCATGACATTTTTTTTAACTTACAAGAATGATGTTTTCTATAGCTAGACTAATAATGTTTTTGAAATCTACATTAGAACAAATTTTCAGCTCATCAGGTTCCTCCTATGGAATGAAAATGGAGAAAATAATTTAGCCATCATTGCCCCAAACAAAATAGTCTTTGTTATTGGCTCTATTTGTATGCAGCTAAAATTTTAGAGAACTTCAATTCAGATTCAAAAGAATTTTTGAGCAAAATTAGAGTGAAATCTAAGATAGTTGAATGTGACACTTTTCCAAAATTGGTCCAGTTGACATGGAATGCCCCATTTGTAGTTAACTGTGCAAAGATTAAGATCTTCAATAGATTCATCTTTAGTAAAAGTTTTGCTACAATGCATAGATTCAGATTTTTTTTGTGTTGATTTATGTGTAAACCAACTTGTTCTTTGTTATGAAGCCATTTGCTGGTAAATAAAGTCATAGCTGTGCAAAGAAGAATTATTGAGTTTTCTTATGTACTCTTGCTAAAATCAGATTTAATTTTATCATTTGGTTTTATATAAAAGGGCTTGGTTTCATTGAATCATTAAATCATTTATTTCTCATTAAAATGCATGTTTAATTATATCAATTGAACAAAATGGTCATGTCATGGCTCATTAAAAAAAAACAAAAGAAAGCATAATAAAGAAAAAACAAACTGAAGTTTTTTTAATTTTAATGGTTTAGCTTATTATTATAGCTATTTGTTTTCTAGAAATTATATTCAATATACGTAACATGTATTTCCTATAGAAGTGAAAAATTTGAAATTTCTTAAACTTGTGGAAGGATGACCCATTTTATCCAAAATCAAATATATTGTAACTTAGATCATTTTTTATTTTGTTTCTTCAAAGTTATATTTTTTAATCTGGAGTAAAGGTTACAATATTCAATAATAATTTTCAAAATATATTTATTGCACAGTTATTTTTCTTTTATGTTTATAGTATTCACTAACAATCCTCAACTTTTTAATTTTACACATGAAACAGGCAATTCTTTCTACTATTTTATGGATTTAGTCAGTTATCAATGATGGAATAAAAACTAGAAATTTCAGTCAGCTTGATATTCAATATGTTCTTTTGGGGTAGGCCTCTGCAAATTTTGAGTTTTTCAAACTTAATAGAAATAATAGAAATTAAAAGTAAAAATCATCATCTAAATTATGTTTCACTTTGTTTCACAATTATATTGGATAAAATTTCATTATTTTCTATCTTTTTCTCGTAATGCAAATACCGATATGCATATGACTGTCATCAGAACAGTTTTTGAAACTACTTAAAATATGCGATTGTGGTTCTTATAGTATGGTGTTTGTTATGGTATCTCCTTTCCTTTCACCCAATTTTGTCTCCACCATTCCACAAGGAAAACCATGAGCCCTTTTTTTATTTGATTGTTTATGCAAATTTTATTTCCTTTATTTTATAAGAAATTTAAGCTGCTTGAGCGTGTATTTTCTGAGAGAAAATGGACGCTGTATTAGGCTCTTGCTTAAACTTTTTAAAAAATATTTTTGGACTAATCCAATTTGTGGGAAAATATGTCCATTTGGTTTTCACTTGGAATTAATCAAAAACTTTCCCTCCAAATTCTGAGAAGCAAATCTGGAGCCTATTTTGGTGAATAAAAGCAAAAATAGAATTGAATTCGATGAACAGCTGCTTTATGAACCTGGGTCAACCTGGTCAAGGAAAAAACAACACAAAAGAAATTTGATGACCCCCAGATGAAAATTTGAAAGGAATTTTAAAGTCACTCCCACATCAAAGGAAAATTCTTCAGCTGGTATGATTGTTCTGTTCTTCACTCTTACCACAAACTTTGATTTGAACATTGTACCTATACTTTGAAAATTATTCATAAAACTATTAGGTTGGTGCAAAAATAATGACGTGATAATGTCGTTTTTTTAACGTCAAAAAACGACATTATTTTTGCACCAACCTAATACTTTTTCCTCTGTTTTCATTTATCTTTATGTTGTTCAGTACTTTATACAGCACGGTGATTTTTATTGTAAAAGAGGCACATTTCATTTGCATTGATTTTTTGTACATATATGTTATTGGCCATCATTTGGCACACAAAGCACTTAATTTGTGTAATTCTTTTTTGTGTGTTAATAAATTTATCATCTGCATTTCTAAAACTTGGCTTGTGTCGTCTGTTGTGTGCCCTTGGTCTTATAAATTAAATGTTACCTCAAACATTTGTTTGAGCTTTTTTTTTTTTTACCAAATAAAAAAATCCTTTAATTTTTATTGAAAAACAACAAAATTTAGAAAGATGGAAATTTTTGGTATTTTAGTACACATGTACCAAAATGCTATCAAAATTTTAATAGACATTACTAAACCTCATAACATTTTGAATTGAATCCCTCCTGAAAGTACATACATCTATTAGGTTGGTGCAAAAATAATGTCGTTTTCTCACATGTTACTATGTGAGAAAACGACATTATTTTTGCACCAACCTAATAAAAGATAATATTCCTTCAAGTAAACATGCACACTCCAAAATTATTTTGTTTCTAGTTTAAATTTGCAGTAAAAGTGAATCAGTACTAGAATAATTTTTTGATTTTACTGATACTGTAAAACAAAGTAAGTACAAGTGTATGATAAGTTTTCTGAAAACAATATTGCCCTTGTATTGTTTTTTTTTTTATCAACCTGAGGACAGAAGAGGGTATTCTCTTTCTAACCTTTACTTGGTTAACATGAATAAGTGAACTACTAAAAGTTTTCATAAGTGTAATTATTACATGTCCTTTGAGAAGAGTCAGTTTTCCAACCCTGAAAAAAAAAAAAAAAAAAAAAAAAAGAGAGAGTATCTGTCATAAAGACATGAATCTGTCTTTAACCTAATGCATGATAAGATAAAATAACACTTTTTAAGCAATTCAGTATTACCCACATAAAGACAACAGAAATCGGAGATTTACACATAAAAAAAAAAAAAATAGCAACAAACAACACTCTTTTTAGTGGCAGTTATAGTCATATATATGAATTTATACTAATAATGAAGAACTGAATGAATTTAGCATATACTGCCAAGAAATTTTTCTTGTAGATCTAACAGAAATAATGGACTCTCCCATCAGTTTCGACAAATGGGGATCTGACAACTTAACAAATTGATTCAGTTATGAATTTTTTGTGATAATCTTAAGTGGCACTTAACACCCACAAGTGATTTGCAAAGGAGGCCGCATATGGAACAAGAGTGAAGATCATGGGATGAGATCACTGCTAGATTGGCTGACCTTTTAGATCTTGCATCTTGAAGACAATTCAGATTAGCAGATTGAAAACTGCTGAGTCCACCAAAACATGTTGATTGCCACTCTACCGGCTCCAAGGTTAAACACTCGAGGGTGTTATGAGGTATATTGACAACTGACAAGTTGCTCTTCAGCTTGTCTTTGTATTTAAGTTATGGGCATCCTACATTCCTGTGGCCCTAATCTAACTGGCTGAAACATTAGGATCTTAGGTATCCTGTCATCAGACATTCTCAAGACATGACCAGTGCATTGCAACTGAGACTGTATGAGGAAAGTTTTGATTCCTCCAATATTACACCTGTTAAACAGGTTTACATTGGATGTCCTGTCTTGAAGGCTAACTCCAGAGATGTCACACAGACATCTGTTATGGAAAACATCTAGCTGGCATATATGTTACCTGTATGAAGTCTACAACTGAGGTATACAAAAGGATGGCAAGGACAACAGCGCTGTAAACCCAAATTTTCTTTTCTAGTTGGAACTGAATTATAAACAAAAATAAAGTCTAATCATACTCTGCATTAAATAAAACTTGAGAATGAACTGGTTGAAACTAAAATAAGAATAATCATTAAAAGAAAAATTATTGTGCGTTAACAACTCATTTAAAAATAAATTAAACAGCTTGACAATTTTGGTACAGATTTCAGAATATTTTCTAAGATGAAATATTACAATATCTTAACATGTGATATTGCACTATAGTGTGAAGAAAAATACATTAAGATATTTATTCTAATCCTAAATATAAATTATTTGAAATTATACTTTTAAAAAAAAAAAAAAAAAAAAAAAAAAAGGCTATTTTTCTTAGCTGCTTGACCATATAAATTATTTGGTTGTCTGTGAATATGGTTTATTGCCTTATCACTGGATACATAGGTTATTTAATACCAAGTAATATGAAAGTGTTACACATTGCCTTGTATAAACATTTGGATATACTTTTAGAAAAACTCCAGACTTGGGAACTGACCATAAGCTTCAATTTAAAACAGTAGTATTTTACTTATCAGTTTTATTTACAAATTCTAACAGCAACTGGAAAATTGCAAAATTTTATAAATAAATGTTTAGGTGTTGGTTTGCTCCATGGCAGAGATAGTCATGTATTTCTCACCAGTGACAACAGTATGTGTTCAAAACCAAGTAAAAGTCATGATTCTGAATTTCTAGGCAAATAGCTAGACCCTACTCATTCAAAGAAAAATGATCTTTCTATTGCACGTTTTCCTTTCCCCACACTACTATTAGTTTGTGTCATAATGACCTAAGCTTAGTATTATTACAATGATTTCAGTGATGAAAAAGAGAGAAAAAACATGTAAACACTCTTCCCAAGTCTTTTGAACAGAATAGAGGTTTATCTCTTGTTTCTTGTTTAAGATTAGGTTTCCAATTCCTTCTAAAGTCTTCTCATTCTCTTTCACTCCCAGTAGCCCCCTTGTATCTTAGTGGCATTATTGCCTTGTTTGGGGTGAATTGATAAAAAAAACAAAAAAACAACAGAAAGAATTTATAAATTTGAATTATAAAGTTAAAATAGGGTTGGTTAATAATCTCACGGGGTTACCTCCCCTTATTCATAAGCTTGATAAGGAAGTTACCCCCATCACTTAATGAAATAGTTACAAAACAAGACATTTATAAACATAAACCAGATATCAATCTGTAATACACTATATTGAAATCTAAACTTACACTGAGTAAGAGAAAGAAAACTGGTAATGCTTAACCTTCGTGCTTGCAAAAAAACAATATGTGAAAAGGATGGTTATTGTGTTGACACTGTTATTAATGCTTACGCTTTTGACTCCCTCATCATGTAATCCAGGGGCAATGCAATATTCATAAAGAGTTTTTATTTACTATAGTATAAACAAAATAAATTTGAAAAATTACAAAATTATCAAAATATGTAAACCAACTATGATGCAATATTTGTTACTTATCATTTTATAAATAACTAGTTTAGTTAATTTATGCAGCAATTGCAAACGAAAGAAATGGCTGGAAAATGCATGTTTCAAAAATTTATAATTACAGTTACTTGTCATTGCATGTTTATTTAAATGTTCTTGTTCATAGACACTTTTTGAAACAATAAATATTGCTGAGACAGTGATAGGAGTTTGCAGTGTCAACTGTCCTTTTGACACCTTTTTTTTTGAGGTTATGAAGGTTAAACATTGCTGAAAAATATTTTCGCCAGATTATTTATAAATTTAATTGAAATAAATCAATTATTCAATAAACTTAAACCATAATTATGTATCTAACAATTTGTGATGTGTTATTGCTTTGAATTAATTAATGAATTTACAAAATGAAAATTTATATTTGCATACATGAAAGAATTAATAAAATAAGGTTTTATAAATGATTAATTAGTAGTTGACAATTTAGAGATCTGCACTTTTTATTGTGAATTATGAAACATTCATGAATAAAATCTGCATTCAAAATATATTCATTATTTTTCCCTTCAAAATTGAGTCATCTATTTTCATTAACTAAACAACAATATACGATGAAAAAGAATGAAAACTATTAAAATTATCCAAATACTTGGATTAGTTTAGTATAATTATCTGAAAATGCAATTTTATCTACATTTTTGTATGATTTAAGATGCGTGACCAAGTCTACCAAACATTGAATGTGATCATATGTTAATAAAATTGTAGAAAGATTGAAGAAAAATAGCACAAATGGAACAATATATATATAATACTAGGAAAATATTGAACAATTATCAAAGAATAGAATTCAGATTTAATAACTAATTAGATGCATTAAGGGAATACATTTAGTTTTTTAAAATATACATTGTTAAATAATTGAACCTGTATTAGAAATTGAGTTACTTCCCTTACAGCGTTAAAGTGGGCATACACACGGTTTCTCTGAAAGTAATGCTTCCTATTTTCCTAATTGATGTTGACGGTATGACAGTAGAAATTGAACCTTTATACCAATTTACCCATAATATTTTTTTGCCTTCTTACCAACAGCTTCTGGTAAAAAGGCTTTTTGATGTGATGTGAAGTATTTCGTCATTAGCAGCAGCAATGAAAAAATGAAAAATGGGCTGCTCTCACTGGTGATAAGTTTTATGAATGCGGCACTCAGGCAGTTCATCAGTGGCTAAAATGCATAATCAATGGTGATAACTGTATGGAAAAATAATGTCTTATAATTGAATACATTGGGATTCTTGTACTCGTAATTTACATGGAAATAAATAAGACGCATAATTTTTGGAGCATCCTGGAGGTGGGGGTGCTAAAAAGTCAAATTATCATGACCAAGAATGGGTTCCAAAATAAATTCTGATATTTGGTTAGACTCTGAGAAATAGCTTGGGTCAACAACTTTCATTAAATATATATATAGAAAAATAGTATGACAAATTGAGAAAAAGTTCTTGTGACATGTTTCATTCATTAGGATTTCATTGGATGAAATGTGTCACAAAAATTTTTTTCAACGTGATACTATTTTTTAAAAATACTGTTTGTTGATATATCAAATTATATATATGAGCTGCAAAAATATATCAAAAGAGGTATATTAATCTGAAAGGAACTGCATATGAGAGAGAGATTAATAATAACCTTCAAGTATATTAAAAAGGTTACCTGGTTTTTAATAAACCCATTTGTACACCTTCTGCTACATCCTTGATGGCTGTGCTGATTTCATCCTGGGATGAATAAGCTAAACAGATGTTCAAAAAAGCCCTACAAAAAGAAAAGGAGATTAATGTTGCTTATTCAATCTCAAAAGTTAATCAATCAACAAAAACTGTTTTAGTTATAAGCTGCGAACATTGTTCATACAACAAAACTAAGCATAGTAAAAGGATTCTAAAAAAAAAATCCTTAAATATTAAATTGTATAACTTCATTTCAAATGAGACTAAGT
The DNA here is from genome assembly GCA_963932145.1 of Acanthosepion lycidas. NCBI lineage: Eukaryota > Metazoa > Mollusca > Cephalopoda > Sepiida > Sepiidae > Acanthosepion > Acanthosepion lycidas. The sequence goes on along the minus strand of OZ010591.1, from coordinate 53,959,532 downwards.
TTATAGTTAATACTAATTTAAATTCTTATAAGTGAAGAAATTGCAATCTAACAAAATTTTATACACATTTTATAAAATCTGTTTTAATATTGGAATCAGATGAAATAATTAATTAAACTTTGATCCTTTCCAATTATAAAAAAAATGATTAGTTATGGCCAGTGACATGCAGAGGTTTTGTAATGTCTGGGGTATTGAAACTAAAGTAGGGTGGCCTATTGGGCCTAGTACTGAGAAATGTGAGAAAGGAAGACATTTGAAATATGCAAAAACAGATGAAACATGAAATAAACACTTTATTCAAATTAAATATAAACTAAATTTTTATTTCACTCTTTTTTTTTTTTATTTGCCCTCCTAATATAGATGCCCAGGGCCATCACACCTTCTGTCCCCCACTTCTGCATACTATTGGTTATGGTAGAATTATTTAAATTTTTATTTCCAATACACTTTTGATATATAAAAAATAAATTTTAACTTCATGTTATTATTTTGTAAAATTTTGTTTTATTTTTTTCACAAAATAATTTAAAAATGATAAAAACTGATCACAATTATGTTTGTATGTATATATATTTAAAGTTTTCTCCTTGAAAAGAAAAAGAAATTTGCTTCTTTCAAATTATACATGTTTATACAAAAAGTATATATAGTTCAAAATCTAGCAGTTGGTATATTTAGTCTGCTCTAACAACCATCATCATGAGCCAGATGCTGTGATCACAATGTTTTCAGAGTTTTTTTGTCTAGTAATACTCAACTGTCTGTTGCTTCATACAACATGAAAGTTGTATGGGTCATAAACTCAAAAGATACAATTGTTTAATATTAATATTTAAGTTTTACTATTTTAATTTTAATTGACATAACTTCTATCATAAAAATTTTAAGATAGAAAATTGATATTTCTTCCTAGCAAATAGAAATTGACTGGCAAAAGCAATGTTTTGAATACTTTTTATGCCCAAAACATAACTAATATTTATATTTTATTTAATTCAATTTCCTCATCTTTGTTATAGCAAGCAGTCTTTATAATTTTCAACAAAAACTGAATGTGTGCATCTGCTAAATATGAGAACTTATTTATATTTTAGCATAATTTTTAAAGTGATATATCACAGCAACTAAAAGCAAAATGAAATACATAAGCTTACTGAGAATTATTAAAATCATTCTAACTCCATCTTTATAACAAAGCCTAATTATTCTAACTCCATCTTTATAGTAAAAGCCTAATCGAGTAGGACTAATGGAAAGAAAAATGAATAAAAGAGAGCAACAAATTTAATTGCAAATGATATGCCAAGTAAAATATGTCAGCCCTTATAGGAAGAAGACTGTTGCTTGGAAACACATCTTGATTTGAATTCAGCACTATCTACATTTTAAGTAGACTAATTATTTTTTATATTTATATACTAATTGGGAATCACAATAATGTTTTACAATTATTTAATGGAATGGGAATTTAACTTCAGGATATTTTTTTAAATTTAAAACTTTATTTTTTTTTTATTACTCCATAAAATAATTTTCAATATTTTTTAAACAAGTTGTTGATGGAATATTTCAAAATCTTTACCACAAAAATACAATTGTATTTTTACATAAACATAACCTAATAAAGACATGAAATAATAAAACAATATTCGGGTAACAACTTTTCCTTTTTAAATTATTAAAAAACAACTATGTTCAATACTTTCAAATCCCTGATTGTCAAAAACAGGTTAAGTCCTAGCAAGAAAAAAATTTAATTATATTGTATAAGCAGTTTTGAATATTTTTTTTTATCTTGTACCCTAAAGTTTTCTTTCTTGATTTGAACAGATATCATGTCAGTTATAAATAAAATTTCAGTTTATATTATTGTTGAATTAGGTACACATACACTAGAACAACCTTGAAAATAAAGAACATTCTGTTCAATTTAGTCAAGTCAAGTGTAACTTATTTTTCTGAAGTTCATATTAAAGATTTTGAAAAGCATTATATTATTTATTAATTTATTTATTTATATGTTAGTTACCTCTATTTATGTTATTTATAAATTATCTATTTTAAAGACAAAAAAAACGCCCAATACGAAAATTTAAAAGAAACTAAAAACAAAAGTAAAAAAAAAAAAAAAAACTTAAAATTTAATGGCGTAAAATTAAGTCATGCAGAGAAGGAAATAAATCTTCATTTCAGCATTGTTTGATTAATTCAAGTAGTTTAGGAAAATAATTTTTTTTATATATAATTGATTGAGATAAAGTTTGAAAATTAAAATGATTGTACGCAATAAAAAGGAATATTAAAAAAAAAAAAAAAAATCGGCGACTCTTGTAATGTAAATGATCGAGTGACCTAACAACGAGAACTGCAACAATAGATCGTTTCTTCCTTGTTTAGTAGTAGGAACTCATGATCTCTCGTGTGCATAAATACATACAAGAGTCCAGCTGGGAAACCCCTTGTAAATATTAGGAATTTCTTCGTTTGATTGTCGTCATTTCAGCAACCGTGAAAAACGGTTAACTTTCGATAAAACAAGATCTCATATACAGACGAGTCCGTTAAACACCTTAAATTGGTTTTCTGCACGCAGAAAGTGTGACTTGTCGGCCATATTTAACATTCCTTGTTTGGGCCGTAACGATTTAAAAAATAATTTATGAGCAAAAATACAAGTTCTACAATTCATTTAATTTTCATCCTTTGATTAAAATGAAAGTAGATTGATTCAAAAATAACAAACGGCTTTTGACTAAAATATAATCAAGCAGATAAATATATAATTTTTTAAAGCTTTTAAAAGTTCTGTGACGTTCGTGCTAAAAAAGATTTTTCTGGTTTCGCTTTTATTTTTATTGTTATTAATTATTGAACTTCAATTATTAAGTTTTTAGTTATTTTGCTCTGATATTTCAGAAACAGATCCTAGAATAAAAAGAAAGAGAGTCGACTCCAAAATAACGTGAAATTATTAAAATATCCAAGTTTAGCCTGCGTATAACGACCAATTGTCATTGTTGTGGCATATTTAAAAACATTTAAAGCTATTTAAAAACAAAAAATGAACATGACAATACGAAATATAGATCGACCATTTCTTCACAGTTTATTACCCCTTCTACTCTTCTTCACCCAAAGCAAAGCAGCATAAAATTAAAATCGTTGATTTAATAGGAAATATTACTGACTGAAAATAACTAACCAGAACAAAAACAGATGTTTTTCCTGGCAAAAGTTTCAAACTTAATCATTAAAAGTTCCGTTATAAATAAAAAAAAAAAAAATCAGTCTCTTGTAGCCGTAGAGACGCCATATAAAACAATTTTATTTTTAAATAAATGAATGAAATGGCTAAGAAGAGCTAGATTCCTCTTTTACTTTATTCTTCAATGTTTATCGACATATAAATTTAATTTACCAATATATTTTTAGTTTAAGAAAACTAAACAAAAAACAATTGTTTATCAATGGCGCTTTTTAACGTTTTTCGTGAGTGGTGGGATTTAAATTAAAATTTAAAAACATCTCATTATTGTTATTGTTTCAAAGAGAATATACCAATAAACTTGTTTAATTGAAAAATAATCCAACTGCGAAAAAATAAAGTCAAAATGATGATTAAGCCTACATGCCATAGTGTGGCAAAAAAAGTGAATAATGAAACAGAAACTGAAACAGCAGAAATTAACTTGAAAAAAAAAAAAAAAGCGGTTCCAATCATTAACGTTAAAGTAAAAAGTGTAAAAAAAACAAATTGATTAAATAATCAAAATTAAAAATTTAACAAAATTTTAAAAAGTTTAAAAATTAAGTTTTTAATTTTAACTTGACTAGTTTCTCTAATCTTGCCTTTTAAAATGGCGCAAATAAAAGTAAATTCATTTTTTTTTCAGAATATAAACTTTATTTTAGATAAATCCCCCCCATATATATATATATATATATATATATATATATATATATATATATATATATATATATACACACACACAGAATATGTAGTATAAAAATCTTTTTTTAAACATTTAAAAAAAAACTTAGTGGATAAATTAAAATAACTTACTTTATCTAAGTTTAAGTTTTAAAATTTTAAATGCTCAATTTATATAGGAAAAAAAATTCATATTTGTAATGTAATTATTTTAACCAGTTTATTAAAGGAAATGTTCTTAGATTATTATTTTTGTGAATAATACTTTTAAAAAAAAGTAAATATTTAAAGAAATCAAATTTTAAATTGCAAAATTTTCAAAATCTACTAAACAGTTACTTATTCCCCTTGAGAGCCAAGCTGTTGTCTAAAAGGCCAAGGTCATTAGCAGTACCAGGCAAAAAAATGGCTTTATTTGAAGAAATAAGCAATTTAATTAGAAAAACTAATCACAAAACAATTACTAACGTATTAATATTTCAAAAGATAAAATTGATAATTAATAATAGTACACAATTATTTGTTACAGTTCCATTTTTAAAGCTGAATATGCAAATTAGATATTCCTATTTAAGTTATATCCGCTAAGTTAGGCAAGATATAACAGGCATGCTGCTGTTGACAGTGGAGGTCCGAAGTCACTAGAAATACGGATGCTAAGTTCATTCTCCCACTTCGATTGTTTAAAAACACGTTTGATCGTTTATCTTCCCAACTTCTAGTGACGACTTTGAGCTCCTTTTAATAACATTTTCCTTTGTTTGAATAGTGGATAAATGCTGAATGAGTGAAATATATATTTGTACAGTAGAAACATTTTTTATTAAACTTCCCATCAAAAACTTTTTCAAACTTACCCAAAATATTGTATTAGGTTGGTACAAAAATAATGACGTAATAATGTCGTTTTTTGACGTTAAAAAATAGGTCAAAAAACGACATTATTACGTTATTATTTTTGCACCAACCTAAATCATTCTTAACGGATGTTATTAAATGTACAAATTTATTAACATGTTGATATTTTGTGTGTATGGTGGTTTGTACATATAAAAATATGTTTTAAACTACAAGCCTTAAAAATTTTGAGTTCTGTACATTTTTAGTATGAACAATATTGTTTGACTGTTATGAAAGCTTACAGTTCCTCCAACCATTTATTACTGAGATTGTCACCATGGTAAACTAAAGTATATGAAAGGACTCTCCACTGAACTGAAGAATGGAATAAGAAATCTCCATTTAGTACAATAGGCTCTTTTGTTTTGAAATAGGAGACATAAATGGCTCACAATCTTCCCCAAACTGGTGCTGCCTGAAAGTTTTTGCGCCCCCAGATCCAGAATGAAAATGCTAAGAAAAGTCAAAGAACCCTATAATGTCTCGCAAGGAAATTCAAGATGAATTCATGGCTGTGGGAACTTCTGTGACTAAACAAATTATCCACAATGGCCATTCAAGGAAGACACTTCTACTATAAAGAAATAGCATAGAGATGTCTGATTGAAGTTCACCTGCAAATATTTAGACAAGTCAAAATAGTTTTGGGATATCGTATTTTGGTCAGATTAAACCAAATTTGAATTATTTGAAATGAATTCAGCTTTTCAGATATGGATATAAGACAGATATACCTATAATCCCTAGTGTAAAGTTTGCTGGTGGAAGCATCATGGTTTGGAAGTGTTGCAGTATTTTAGAACAAAATCTATTTACATCCACCCAACAGTTGGAACTCTGAGATAAATGGTGCTTTCTACAATTGCCAGATCTGAACCCAATTGATAATTTGTGGTGAAACTTGAAAACTCAAATTCATTTGAAGAACCCAAGTAACATTGATGAAAGTTAAAGAACAGTGGGCTAAAATTTTGATGTGAAGTTGCAAAGCACAAGTAGACAACCATGATAAACGTCTTCAGTCTGTTACAGTCAACAATGATTCATAAACAAATATTAAGTTATATTTGTTTTGTATAAATACTTTTTTTCCACTACCCAATTTAAAAATTTTTGATTTTTTTTCAATTGTATTTTTGGTCAGTTTGTTTAATAATTGTTAATTTAATGTCAATACTCATATTTTGTATAAATTTAAAGTAATTCTATAAATAGGAAATTTATTTAAATCCAATTTTCCAGATGTATGGATATTTATTACCCCCACTATATATTTAGCGTTAACATAAACCTTTTCAAAGACATTAGCGCAAAAATATAAGTGTTGCACCTATTTCAAAAATTCAAAGTAAAATACTGTGATTGATAACTGATTATAATCAGTTATCAATCACAGTATTTTACTTATTTATCCATGATTTTAAAATTGTTTCCATCATTAGAACTTACTGATTAATAACAAAAATTATCAAACATTTAAATATTTTAAAAAATTTATTCATATGCTTATGATGCATCTTTAGTTTAGAACTGCCAGTTCTAAGGAAAACCGAATGAAACTAGTTTTATTTTTGTGCAATATGAATTAAAAACATTTTCATACTTATTCAGCTTTTAGTGTAAAAGTAAAGGATGGTTTGTCTAATCAGATAACAAAATGCAACATGATATTAATTATTCAAACAACTCATAGATATGGGCATAAAATTGAAAGAAAAAACCTTTGTCTAAAAACACATCAAAATGAAAAAATAAATTGCCCCTCCTCCCCCCGGTATTACTTTTAAGAAAGTAGACTTAAAAAACTATGCAAATTTAAATTTATTTACATTCATTTTAAGATTGATAAGAATTAAGTAATTTTAATAACTGGAAAAATTAAACTTTAATAAAAAGTTTCATTATATAGATCATTTCTTCATGAATATAAATATTTCAAGAAAAGTGAATAACTTCAGTGGGTTTTTCACCAATTTTATATAGTTTATAGCCCAAGATTAAAAAGTTATTGTAGATGTTTCTATTATTACCAGATTTTTATCTAGTTGTGCAGTTGTACAGGGCCTAAATCTACAAAAGCATTTAAGTAATGCACCACAAAAATAAAACAAAATAAATTATTAATAATGAGGAGGAGGCAAGAAATTTAAAAATAAAAATAAAAGTAAAGTAAAATCACCTTTTCACACTTAGAGTGAATCATTTAAATAAACTACAGTCCACAATTGATAAATTCCATAAAGACCTTATAAAGCAGCACTTTACAACTGTATGATTTTTATTTAAGTAGCACCTAAGACTTTTTCTTGCTATTTATTTAATGTTAACTCTGTTTGTCCAGAAACTTGTAAATTTATGGAAACTTCATTAAACTCCAGACATTGGTAAGTTTTACCAATTTATGGAAACATTAGCCCCCATACTGAAATGAATTCAAAAACTTAGTAATTACTTACAGCACCCACTAACTCTTGTTTGAAGAATCTAGATTTTCAGTTCCTTTCTTTTGAGAAAATAAATCAATTTTTATGTCAGGTGTAAATATTATAAATGAAAGTATATTTAAACAAACATAGCTTTTCACAGGTTTTATCATTGACATAATTAATTAGACTATATAATATATAACTGTACAACCATTTAACAGTTACACTTTAATACCAACCCTTATAATTTTAATTAAATGATACATTTTATTCAGAGAATCTTTACAAAATTTAAAGCAAACTCATTGTATGTTTTCATATAAAAACATTTACAAAAAAGAAATATAAATGATGAATAATCACATTTAAACTTCAAAATATCATCTATTCAGATTTTTAGTTTCATATAAAAAAAGAAAAAGTCAATATTTTTATATAAATAACATTTCTGATATTAAAAATGACTACCCAGTATTTGTAAGTAGACATACACCATAAATTCAAAATCTAATAGTTTTCTTTTAACATAAAATCAGACATTTTAGTTATTAAAATATATATTCTTCTTGAACATTTAAGATCTTTAAATAAAGCTTTAACTGAAGAGAAAATTTTGGTCAGTTGCTATTCCATCAAATTACCTACTATCATAGATAAATACTAATTAACGTGGTAATATTGGAATGATTAACTGATGAATTTTTGTTTTAAAATTTTCATATTCAGTAAAGTCATTTTTTAGGAAAGAGTTAGCTCCCTTATTTTGTAATTAACTTCTATAGTCTGTATTTGCATCAAGTGCCAACTCTGGACATACAAATATCTAAATTTTCAATGGTAATTCATTTCTTTTCAATTTAATTAATTTCAGTACATCTAATTTTATTCTATAGATTAGATCTATTTCAATTTTTTTTTTTTAGATATAGTTCCGGAATAAAGAAAGCAAATTATTATATCTTCCTTTTCTGAAGTGTGTTAACCTACTAATTCAATCAACCACAATGTACAACTTCATTTACTTAATTCAGAGTAAGTTACAATCTATTGCAGAATATGACATGATCAAAGACAAGTTTACAGCCTAAGAGATAAAGATATCTACACTTTGCTTTTAACCCCATTAAATGAATGTTCAACTGATTAAAGCTGGGATTATATTCAGTTTTTCGCAACAACTACAATAAATAGTGCAAGTGACTACAATAAATAGAACACATTCTATTTCTATAGTCTTCTTGGTGTTTTTCTTTAATGATTAACACCATTTTTCTTGACTCTAACTGTAAGATTAACTGCCTCTATATCTCAAAAAACACTGTTCAGTTAACGCTTAAGTAATTTTGATATCAATGATTGCATCACAGTGATAATTTTATATTTTATTGCACATACAACATGAACTGTATAACAGTGTCCAGTTAACTAAAGGTTGATTAAACTAAAATTATAACAGGATCATTGTTGAGCCTTGCTTGAAGATTTTATTGCTAAATTCACTTAAAAGAGTCCATAAATGTAATCAGTAAAAACGTGTTGCTAAGGAAATATTATAGGCGTAAATAAAGTCTGTATAAAGAATCCCAATTTGAAAACTTGGGAATAATGTAAATTAACAAATTATTAATAAAATGCTCCTGTAAGTTTGAATAGATTTGCCAGCAAAATTACTTATAAATAACAAGGTAACTTGCCATTGCCCTATAAAATACTGTTAAAAATGATTAAATCTACTGAAAAACAATAATAAACAAAGAGTTTAAAAGGGTTCTTATGGAAATCTTCATTGAAATATGCATAATGCTGTAGAAAACAAGACTATCTTTTATTCAATAATTATTTTTTAAATAGCATAATCTTTGTTAAGATTGGTTTTAAATATCATCAAATAACAATACCTTACCCCAGAAATTCAAAGAGAATCTTTGGTTGTTTCTATAGAATCTGTTAAAAAGTCAATTCTTCTAGCCTACACTTCATAAGTTCTACAATCATATACAACTAGATAAGATTCCTCAAGTATTAGGTTGGTGCAAAAATAATGCCGTTTTCTCATATAGTAACATATGTGAGAAAACGGCATTATTTTTGCACCAACATAATATTTACCCTAAAAATAACAGCAATTTGATGACTTGTTGAATAAGAATATATTTAGCAAACAAATTTATGCTAGTAATTTGTGAATGTTTTCACTAGATTAATTAAAGCATTAGACATTCAGGCATTACAGAACATTCACAGAATGCAATTGAGTCTAATAGTAAAAACAATGTTTAAACATTTCAGAGAAACATTAATTATAGCAATTTTGAAAATAGCAGATGATGCCATTTATATAGGAATCATGTAGGCAGTTGAGAAGAAATAATTAACAATCATGTAAAGGATAAGATTCATCAAAATCAATTGTTACCAAATATGGATGATAAAAAACCCAAACAATTAGTAGTTATTATTATTATATCTTTTTAGAAGACAAAACTTCTCTAGAAACTAGTGAAAACATTATATATATAAAGTAAAAGTTCAGCCTTATTAGTGATTTGAAGGATAGATAAATATGATGATAAAAGTTTGAATAAGAGACAAAGAGAACAACATAACACTTAATATCCTCTTTACAGACAGTACATATATTAGATTCTCAACTTAATAGTTAATTTTTCATAAACATAATAAATTATACATAAAAGGTAAATATTAAATACTTCACAATATGTCATATCGTATATAACAGGTACTTTTAAGCATAGGTATTTTGATATGCTAAGAAAGTTTTCTCTTGACCCTACTATTACTGTATACTCCCTCAGTAATTTTTATTGTTTTAAAAACCTATTTTTAGAATTTCAATGAAACCCAAACATTTGAAACTAGATGTATACATTCTCTTTTTCTCAAAAATCAACAACAAAAGTATTAAACACTAATAAATAAAAAGGGTTTAATATTTTTGTTTTTAATTCTTGAGAAAAAAAGTATTAATCCAGATGCTCACAAACTATTTTAGTAAATTTATGTGGTGAGAGCAAATAAGACTTATAAACTTATAGATATAAAATTATTCCTTTAAAATAAACAATCTAAGAAAATAGTGTTTAATTCTTTTGTTGTCAATTCTTAAGAAAAAAGAGAATGCATAAATCCAGTTTTATATATTTGTTTAATTCTAAAAATAGCTTTTTAAAACAAAAAAAATTACCAAGTGAGTAGTAGCGGGCATCAAGAGAAAAACCGTCCTTTTGACGCATTGTTTTTGTTTTCTTTTTGTGTACAAATGTTAGACTTTGCCCTAAATTTAATGTAACATTTTAGACAGAAAATTCTCATCAAGCAATAGAAGATTTAGAATTATTAATTTTGACAAGTACTTACTTCTTAATTTTAGTTGCTCTTTATCACAACTTAGGTCATAAATACAGATGTAGACTGATGGCCTGAGCAAAGTTGTGATAAAAAGCAACTAAAAAATAAGAATATTAATGAAGATTATTAATAATGGTTGATAATACTTAATCTAATAAAAATGCTACAGTTAGGATTTAAAACTGTTTCACACATCTGCTAGCTCATCTATATAATCCATCATTAATGTAAAAATCAGATATATTGCAATGAAGGGAGCCTCAAAGCACTTTGAATTATTATTATTTTCATTTATAAATGTTTACTTTCACATTACCTGTAAATATATTTGTTTTTACTATATTGCTTTAGTAGCATTCAGTATCATTTCTTTTGTACTATTTCTAATGAATTAGTAGATTTAAAAAATTTTTTAATCTGACGCTATTTCCCATTATTCTAAACATTATTTTTGTGGATACCCATGTCTGAGTAGACACCATATATTTTTTGAAATAGTGTAAAATAGTATGTCTACCAGCTTGTGCATTCAAAATATTTAATAGGGAAAATGCTGGAGAGCATATTTTCTTTATTAAGTCTTTCAAAGATAATGTTTGCAGTAATTATAGTACTATATAAATATCATTCTGTATACTAGTTATTCTTAGTGATAGGTAATAGCAGTTAAATATAGCACCATTCACCATTCCATATTATAAATATCTGTCATCGCCAATATGGCTAAAACCAGTCAAAAGACATTTTAACAATCATACTGATAAGCTTTGAATGTCCAAGGAGAAATGATCCAAGGAAAATTGAATAACAAGTTCTCCACATAACAAAATGTCTATTATTAATTAAAACCACATTAATATTCAATAGCAATATTTCTGGTGTGTGAAAGAGCAGAGAGAATGTAGCATACCTACGGACAATAATGGGTATGTCCCCATTCACATAAATATATTAGTAAAAATACTGAATGTTGGTCTGCAGTTGGAGATTCATTGTGGAATTCACTTGACTCACTTCTAGCAGTTGACTACTACTTCTACACACCACTGGCAAATCTTATATGCGTTGTTCGTGTCCTAAGTATTATTCATTCCTTACCAACCTCTGTTTGGTTATTCTATTCAGTAACCTTCTCTAGGTTACAACATTTTGGCGATGAGAATTAGCCAAAATTACAACATTTTGGTATCAAGGATGATTCAAAGTACAACATTTTGGCAAAGTTGCAATATACAACATTTTAGTGATGAGGATTTATCCAAATCAGAACACATCACTAGTGCAACATTTTGATGTCCAGAATTTGACCATAAATCAAGGAAACGTTCACTAGCACAACTTTGACAAGAAAAGATATCGCCAAAATTGCACATTAAAATTTACCAAGGCTTCATTTGGAAAAAATCAAAATGGAAGACTTTAAAACGATACTGCTTGAAATAGACGAACTGCAAAAAAAGTACAAACAAAAATTCGAAAAACTCGTGGAAATGTTGGTAGAACAACAGAAAATGTTCATGAATAATAAGAATGGATATTCTTAAGATGCTATTGTAAATGCAATTTTGGAATTTCACTGTCTACCAGAAAAAGAGTTAAATTTTTTGTCGTATTTCCATAGATACAAAGATTTGTATAAGACTGATTGTGCAAACTGGTTCAATGATAAAAAGGTCATACTTTTGTTAAAGAAACTAGGCACTGTTGAACACATTAAGTTTGTAAACTATATATATCCAAAGAAGACTAGTGACCTAACATTTAAACAAATGGTTAACTTTGCTTTTGGAAGTTTTCAGCCTGATACATCTTTGTTATATCAAAGATGGAAATGTATGAATTTAGTGAAAAACAAAGATGACAACTTCACAACGTTCACAAGCATTGTGAACAAAAATTGTGAAAAATTCAAATTGGCAGAATTAAGCCCTGACAATTTTAAATGCTTGATATTTGTGCAAGGGTTGGTGCCAAGAAAAGATGCTGAAATCCGAAGAAGGATTTTAAATAAATTGGAAAACGAACCCAATTTAACGAAATTTAAAAATGTTGGTCAAGATGCCAAAATATTGAGATAAGCGGTGTGTTGCACATTAAAAAAGTGCATCAAAAACAGAGTGAAGAAGAAAAATAACATCACTCCTAACCTCTGTTATGCTTACGGAGAATTATATTGGTATAAGGATTGTCTTTACAAAAAGGAACAATGTTTTCAGTGTGGAAAAAAAAAAGGACATAAAAAAACCTTCTGTAAGACAAAATTTAAAAAAACAAGTGAGTAATTACATTAAAATTTTTAATATAGATAAATTTCCTATAAAAAAAATTTCATGGGAGAAGGTTTACTCTACAAACAGATCACAAACCATTGATAGCTATTGTGACACTATTTAGCTATGGTAATTGGCTAACTAATTAACCAGAGAAATTAAAACAGTAAATACTTAAGGCAAAAAAGAGCTATCCCAAAAGATATCCCGATCGATGTTTAAAAAAAAAAAAAAAAAAATATTTTATTTTATTTATGAAAAAGATACTTTTCACAAAAGACAGTAAACCCATGGAAAAAGCCATATGTGAGATTTTGTCAGGTTGATTAATGTCTTGCTGAGGGAGATAGGAAGAAAGGCAAATATTAAGATATCGGCCAGACCATGGCGGTTATAAAAATTTCAGTTCGAGACGATCACCGATACAGGCAGGGAGAATCAATGTTAATTATCTTTCCAAGATATCATTTATTTTTTTTTTCTTGGCCACCAGCAAGGAAAAGCAATGCGGCAATTATAAAATTTTGGCATTGTCTCGACATAGGTGAGAGGATTGTTATTATTTACCTTAACAACATGTCACTTCAGACGTTGAAACGTTGAATAGCAATATGGTGTTTGTAAAATTTTGGCATGAGACAGAAAATAGAGTGGAGAATTGAGATTTGGTGAGATAAAAGAATTTAATTTCTCAACAAGCCAAGGATTCCATTATAAAGCTAACTTCACGAAGGGACCAGATGGCAAACTTTGACAGTGATTGATGGAGTCGGTAGAGAGTGCTGGCTAAGTGAATTCTGGGTGGCCAAAAGATATAATAGAAATTTAATTGGCAACATGGAATTTGTAAAAATTTTGGCTGATGGGAAAAAGAGAATTTTGTAAACAAAAATTCTAGATTATAATTTTAAGGAGGCCAGCTTAGCCACACCTGCACGGGATGCCATTGGTCGAGTGGTAGAAATGGTGATAGGTGGACGTGAATGGATGAGAAAGATGAGTTATTAACGCCCACTGAAGAGATTGGTATGAGATATCAATGTGAGAGAGAAAGAGACTAGGAGGTAGCACTCCTCTGACATTCCCTCACGACGGAGACCCCCCCACCCCCACCACCAAAAATGGAAAATGACTAATTTTCCAAAAATGGGAAGTAATCAGATTTCTTGGCCTGACAACAAAGAGATTTCTTGTTAGAAATCAAGATTTACCGAGAACCCCAGGTTGCGTCTGGCCCGACACTGGGTTTTGGTCGGTACCCATATAAAAGAACGACCTTGGGCTGTTCAGAGAGTTCCGAGTTGGAGTCGCAGTTGAGCTGGTTTTGGAGCTTAACCAGAGTGTTGCCTCATATAAGCTGACCGAGAGATTCCATGATCTCCGACTTCACCTATCCTACCAATAGTAAGTTATACTAACGAATGACGCCAAGCCAAAGAACTAAATCAGTTGATTTAAGATACCAACTTGCTTGAAATATAGAAGTGTCACATTTCGTAGAAAACGGGCTGGAAGAACACACTTCTGTATATAATAGAAGGATAAAGTTAATTTGTTATTTCTTAACATACTTGAACCTCTTGGGTTTTTCTTTTATTTATTTTTTTTTCCTTTGTGCTTGTGCGATACCACCTTCAGTCTGGATGCCAGATGCCGATGCCTCATTGATTTCATCTACCTAAGATCAAAGGTCACAACGTGGGTAGGTTAGACTTGAGATCGAAGCAGTTACTCCAGTAACCAAACATTACAATAGAGCTGGTATTGAACCGGTACAGCTGGTGAAGCCGTTAACATCGACAACCAGAATTCGACCATGTCCCATATTGGTATCCTGACCAGGGGATTTCGCCAAGTAGTGATGACCAACGATCAACCGGGACACAGGCTGGTGGTGGCGACAAAGAGTCAACCCCAAAATGCCAGTAGAATAAACATTACAGTTTCACACTGCGACTGGGAGTTGACACGGGCCGACGGCTGGGTGTCACATATTTATGGATCCAAAAATGGATTACCGACTCATACAGACAATAGGTTACAACGATGGAGAGCTGTTTTACTAAATTACAACTTTAAAATCATGTAAATTAAGTCATGCAGATGGGTTGTCCAGACTTATTCCAAGGAATAATGAACTTTTAAAAGACACGGTCATTGTGTCTCTACAATCGGAAATAGAGATAAAATTGTGTGGGAACTACCTGTGATGTTGGAAGATATAAAAGTAAAGCATTGAAGGACAAATTTATTACTGAAATGAAGAAAAAACTTAAAGAAACTAAAACTAAAGCAGATTCAGGAGTATATACAATGTGCGATGACATTCTCACGTATGACGTATAAGAGTAGTGTTACATTTGTGACAGACAGAGAGAGAGTCTGGGAAACACACACACACACACGTATATTTTTTTTAGTGAAATTGGAATAGATTTGAATAGCAAAATTAAATCAGAGCAATTTGTTTAGTGATGAGGAAATCTGATCTAGGGCAGAAGTTGTACCCATTGAATCTGGGTCATCAAAAAATAATGGAAATGGTCAAAATAATTTTTTTTTTTTATTAAAAATTGAAATAGAGCTGAGTAAGCTAGAAGGAACTTTGGAATTCACATGATTTTGGTTGAAGCAGCCAGAAACCCATGATAATTGCGTGCAAAGTAGTAGGGCCGAGGGTCAGTTATAACCAGCCAGGTTTATCTATATAAACGCGTAGTTATGCTGAAAAAGGCATACTGGAGAAAATTCTAGAAGAGAGAATTGGCCCTGGTGAGCATTGAGAGGAGGAACACCACCATAACTTTAAGCCCCGCACAGAAATCTTTATCCCTCCATCGCAAGAGTCATATATCATTCCGAGATGATTTAACAAGATAATCGCATATACTCTCTGTCTAGAATCCAGTGTATGAGTTTTTTTACTTTTCTGTAACCTGTTTCTCTTCTCTACTATTCTTTTCTGCTATATAAAAGACATTAACAATTCAACCATTGAATTGATGTTTGTCTGGCTTTCTGCAGATATTAATTTTTTTTGCTGCATTTTAAATTTCTTAGTGCAGACTCCCCAGCCGTGTCTACATCTTCAGTCGACTGTGAATGGACGGACATCACTTCTGCTTTCTGGATCAAACAAATCACAACGTGGGCAGGAAGCAGGATTAAACCAGTGGACCTGTCGAATAATCTATGGATGCTCAGGGGACCTACGGCCACTCCCTTAAGTTCAGTTAGGACCGAGTAGACACCCCAACCCCAAGAGTAAGACACCAGAGGTTGAGGGGCCAGGCAAAAGTGTTAGACATTTGGCACTACAAAAGAGAACCCTAAAAGAATTTCATGCAGGAAATCCTGGTATATCCACAATGAAAAGCTTAATGAGAAGTTATGTATACTGGCATAGCATGGATAGAGACATTGAATGTCTGGTGAAGTCATGCAAAGGCTGTGCTTTGGCGGCTAAAGCACCACCAATTAAGTTCAAACCCATGGCCAGAAACTGACCGCCCATGGCCATGTCTGCATGTTGACTTTGCTGGTCCACTTAATGGGACATATTATCTAATTGGCCAAACCAACCACACAAGTAGTAAATCAGTCTCTACACGAACCGTTCACAAGGTTCAGAGTACCAGATTCGATTGTGTCAGATAACGGCACTCAATTTACATCAAAAGAATTTAAGAAATTTTGAAAAATGTTTGTGGTAGAGCACATAACAATTGCCCCTTACCATCCTAAAAGTAACAGTCAGGCAGAGTGTTTTGTAGATACCTTCAAAAGAGCTCTAAAAAAAAAAAAAAAAAAAAAAAAAAAAGAGCCATCGATGGATCCACAGATGCTGCATTACAGCAATTTTTTCAGGTGCATAAGCTTACACCAAATAGAAATGCACCTTTGGCCATGACTCCAGCAGAAATTATGTTTTTGCAAAGAATATGATCAGTTTTTGACAAACTTATACCTAATAAGAAAGAACATGATCATGTGGTACAAAAACATGAAAATTTTTTTTATAAAATTGGTCAAATGGTTTTTTTACCATATGTACCAGTCAAATAAAACATTGGGAAGTCGGAACTGTCGTCCGAAGAATTGGCAGGATGGTGTATCTAGTAATAGGTCCTGAAATGGTCCACAAGAGGCACTATAATCAAATTAAAAGTAGGTATTCAACTGAAGAGAACACTACTCTAGAGGAGGTTGAACCTATGGAGGTTCTTTTTGATACTTTCGATGTACCCATCCTTCAGAAAGCTCCGGTGAAAGAAGTCCAAAAGAGACAGAATAAAAGAAAAAGAAGGGATATGAAAAGGATCGAAGTCAACCCAAAAAGGAAAAAATATTGACTCTGTACAGAGTACATCTAAAAAAGGTGGGGGGAGTTGTAGCATACTTATGGATGATAATGGGTATGTCCCCATTCACATAAATACAACATTAAATACTGTATGTCGATCTGCAGTTGGAGATTCATTGTGAAATTCAGTTGACTACCTCTACATGCCACTGGCAAATCTTATATGTGTTGTTCTTGTCCTAAGTATTATCATTCATTACCAACCTTCGTTTGATTATTCTATTCAGTAACCTTCCCTAGATTACAACAGGGAATAAAACAAGAATTTAAAAACATTTTAAAAATTCACGAAAATTAAAAATTTTTTTATAAAGCCATATAAAATTAGCAGTACCCATGAAAATTTCAGCTTTTCTACTTGAATTTTCTGATGAATCATAATTCTTAATAATTAAGCTCCTTTCAAGTTTCACGGCTATAAAATACCTATGGAAATTCCCTTATTGCATTGTTAAATATTTGAGCTTAACAACCTTAATAAAATATTGCAATAGCAATCATAATCATGAGTGCAGGTTATTAAAGAAGTAAGAGAGTAAAAAATAAAATATTAAAAATTGGCAAGAGCATTATTGTTTCTTTTATCTTCCCTTTCTTTCTTTCTTATGTGTACTTTCTTTTTCTCACTAAAACCAAACAATATCTGTTATATATCATTTTTCCATCTTTCCTTACAAAACAGAATGGCCTATTATTTATCTAAGGTAATAGCAGGGTGTAATGAATGTTGCTAGTAAACAGAGGAACAAACACAAATATGAAGTTATATTTTATTTTGTAATTTAGAGCAAATTTCAAACATAAAATGATTGCCTTTGTGAAAAAATTCAAATAATTTTAATTCTTCATAAAATTATCTTCTAAAATATCCAAATTAAATTTTTTATATCAACTGAGATACTATTTTTTATAAGGGAACCTTTTAGTGAATAAATTCAGTCACTGATGTAGTAAGTCTAGAAAGTTTTATTAAATTTCAATAATTAACTGAATTTCTGTACATTTTTAGAAAGCAGAATTATCAAATGTTCAAATTCTATTTCTATTGAATTTTAATAGTAAATTTTTTTTTGTTTTTTAACAAATGAAACATTTTAAACAAATATTTTCATTTCTATATATCGAGCAAAAATATTTATATCAGAAAATTCCTCAATTCTTCTTTATAATTTATGAAAATTATGAAGAAGTTTTCCGATGCAATTTAAATTAATTTTGAGTCAAGGAAATCAATCTGACTAAGTGTAAGAATGTCTATTGTATCGCCAGTTTTGAATGTAATAGATTGATTGCTTGCTATATTTTAT
This sequence comes from Acanthosepion lycidas, assembly GCA_963932145.1. Taxonomy (NCBI): domain Eukaryota; kingdom Metazoa; phylum Mollusca; class Cephalopoda; order Sepiida; family Sepiidae; genus Acanthosepion; species Acanthosepion lycidas. The sequence goes on along the minus strand of OZ010591.1, from coordinate 53,940,960 downwards.
CATTTGGTATCATATGAAAAACAAACATTCTTTGTTCTCTGTGCATTTGTATGTACCTTTGGATGAGTGGTAGAAAAAATGAAACAAAAATAAAGTACAGGAGAGAAAATGTCTGTGTTTACATTACAATATAGACATAATCTGAGTTCTGTATCTAACACATATTTCTGAATTTAATAATACAATTATTATAATGCAGAACTTTGATGACTGAAATTTGTTAAATGTAATTTAAACATTTTCTGAACATTATCTTAACCATTTATCATATACAAAGCTCCAAAGCCAATTTGATATCAGTTACAGTATTTTTGTCTATGTTGAATTTTGTCTGAAGCTGAGTGATAGGGAACCTGTAGTTTTATCTTCAGAATTAAATGAGATTTATTAACTGGAAGGGAAATTTGAATTTCAGAACATGTTAAACATGCTCTTTTTCAGTATTTATTTTTTTTTTACTAGTACAATTCCTAATTAACTAGTACAGAAAATGATTCATTGGATTTAGAAAATAATACTAATTTGACAACACTTAAGAAAAAAAAAATTGTTTAAGATTCATTTTAGAAAAACCAGTCCATTTTTATCAGTAAATGTATTTTTCTGATGTATTTTAATCTGATTTGTCCCAAAACGTTCCTTTCAGAAATTACACCTTTTGAAAAAAATTAAATTTTATAAAAGGACTGTGTGAAGTATCTCTAAACTGAACGTCTGATTTAAAATTATATGTATAATGCAAAATTGAACCATTATCTTATGACAACAGATATGAAACTTACAATACAATCTAAGCTGAACCATGATTTTGTGTTTGTCTTTATACAGATATGTGAGAATATTTATAGTAAACCTTTAAAAAATATAGGGGTAGTATTAAGGATTAGGGCTTTTGTAACACTAAATTTCTAGTTTCAGAGAAAAAGAAAAATGTAAATTTATCTTTTTTATTTTTCTTAGAATTCTGTACTTAGATATAATGGACTAATGAAAAAACTTGTAACATGAATGAAGATGGACACAAATTAATGGTCCAATTATATTTACATTGTAAATCAAACAGCAAAAAAGAAAAAAATTCTGAAGAAATGAAGATTATATTCATTTAAAGCACATAAAATACTTAAGAAAAATCTATTTTCCTACCAAAATGCACTGATCTACTAAAACAAATCTATTTAGGAGTGGTGAATTAACTACAATGAAATGACATCTTACATGCTGCCAAAAACTTGTAGGAAAAAACGAGATACCATTATTGGCGTATAAATATATTGAGAAAAATCTAGCTTCTTACCTTGTGTTATTTTTAGATAAATTCACAACTTCAACAATTATATTCTGAATATCTTGTGGAAGTAAGTTCAAATTGCCAATCAATCTAACACACACACCATGTTTGTTTAATTCATCTCTGAAATAGAGAAAAACAGAAGTTTCAATCTTTAAAAGCAAGTTTTTGTAATAACTTAATTACAAAAAATGATACCAAAAAGTCTATCTAAATATATTTTAAACTTTTTCATATATTCTTTGTTTTTTAAACATATATTACATAAACTAAATAATTTTTTTATGCTTTTTCCTAGGAATAAATTTCCTTTTACCTCCTGGAAAACACTTGTCTTGTCAATTCTTAACTTCTTATAAAAATCTATGTTGTTCTATTCTCATAAAGGAATTTAAAGAAGAAAAAAGTTCTTTTTTTGTGTAAAACTGGGTATAATTTACGTCTTACTATTTAATAGCCAATCATCTTACTTGTACAGGAAGGTGCTTAAAATTTCTTTGCCTGACCAAGAGGAGATCAAAAAAAAATTCTGATGTTTGGTAATTGGGTCAGATTTTTAGATGCATGTCTAACCAAGAACATTTCAGCACTTCATAATATCATTAATTCTCTGATTTGTGTACATGACAAACAAAGCACAGTATTGAGCAGTACTAAAAAATAAAAATTAATAAGCAAATGTATTGTTTGTACTTACTTTTCTTCTAACAAGCGTTTAGCTCTTTGCCGAGCTAATTCCATAAGGCAGTCAACCTCTTCCTTGGACCTTTTGAAATTGTCAATGCTGAAGGCATACACAGTTACCTCAGAGATTCCAAGATTTAGACACCATTCCAGCACCTGAAATTGTAAAGTAGGGTTCTAATTTGCCAAATTTAATTCTTCCTAAATCTTCATATAATTATAAGGTAAGTTGTTTTTAAACTTATTTATATTCTAGTATGGTGTTTTTCTGTTTTTCAAGTCATTTTTTTTTATAGATTTTGAAATAAGTTGTGCTTGAAGCCTCAGATATATTTTCAATTTAATATTGCTAAGGTTTCTGTAATTGCTTTCAAATTCTTGTAATAAAAACCTTTCATTTGAGAAAATAAAAAATAGGTTTCTACATTTGAAGCTTCCAGTCAAGTAAATCAAATATAGATAAGAGTTTGAATGTTTTAGAATTTACTCAGAACATGTAACTCATTCAGTGAAGACATCAGTGAAGTCTTTTTTATTAAAAAAAAAATTCAGTTTCTTCCAGTTATGTTGATTCATAGAAGTGAACAGAAATTTTGTCTAAAATCTTTCCATCATACAGGACTCCCATTGGAATCTCTTTGATATTTTCCATGACCTCTGTTGATTCCAATGTCTTTTGCACCAAAATTTTCCCCTTTTATGTCATACATGACCTGTCCAATTCTTTTGGTTATCATTCCTTCTTCACAAAACATTTTTCCAGCCCTAAAGTTCTTGAAAAACTTTGTCACCTGGCTTATACGCTTTAGTTATCTGGTTTTCTTTTTTAGTAGTTTTCTTCACTGGACTAGGCAACAGCCTGTCGAACACAGAGCGTATTTTTCTCGCAAACATTAATTCTGCTGGTGATAACCCTGACGTCATATTCAGGTTTGGCATGATTCTATATACTGCCAAAAATTTCTGAATACTTCTTTCATTTGTGTTCACGCCTTGTTTTTTCTTCAACGCTCATTTAAAGGTGTCTACGAATTTTTCCGCCTGTCCAATTTGATCTTGCATGATATACTGGCGTTGTCATGTGATCAATGGACAATGATCTACAGAATTCTTTGAATTCTCTTCCTGTAAACTGCGTTTCATTGTCGCTGACTAAAGTTTTAGGGAGTCCAAAGCGACTAAAAATTTAATTCAGTGCGTTTATTGTATTTATTGCAGTCGGATGTCTGCACTTAACAATTTCTGGCCACTTAGTGAAACTGTTCACAATGATCAGTTAATAAGATCCATTTATGGGCCCTGCATAGTCGATATGCAGTCGAGTCCATGGGACATCTGTCTTTGGCCATGGTTGAATCATTACCGGTGGATCCCTTGCTGCCAGTTGACATGCTCTGCACTGTTTCACCAAATTTTCTATGTCTTAGTCCATCCTCGGCCAATAAGTATAGCCTCCCATTAGAGATTTCATTTTCGAAATCCCTGGATGGCCAGTGTGAAATTATTTCAGAATTTTCTTTTGCAGAGTAACCGGCATTACAACTATCTGCGTATAATAATACCTGTTCGCAGATTGAAAAAGGTGACACACTAATTCCTTTTTTAGTTTTCTCGTTCAACCAGACTTGCTTTTTCATTTTTTAATGAAATCATCGTTCACCGCTGCTTTTATCACATCTTCTAGCATAACCAGTAGTTCTCTAATAGTGTTGCATAACAGACTCAACAATTCCCTTACTGTTTCTTCCAGTGGTTCCGTATATTTAGGTATCAATCTTGATGACCCATTGGTGTGACCTAGCTTCTTAGAAGGCACATATTCTATTTTGAAATTATAATTCAATAGAATTACACCCCAATGCTGTAGTCGGTTTGCTGTGTGATTTGGTATAACTTTTTTTTAACCAAATATTGTTAACAGCGGTTTGTGGTCTGTTTGCCGAATAAATTCTTTTTCCATATAGAAACCTGTGAAATTATTTTACAGCGTAAATTATTGCTAAACTCTCTTTTTCGATTTGACTGTAACTTCGTTCCATGGGCAGTAACATTCTCGAGGCATGTGCTATTGGCTTCGTAGATTCGTCCTCGAATTTATGAAGCAATACCGCACATAGTCCCTCATTACTGGCATCTGCTGCTACAATGATTTTCCTCTTCAGGTCAAAATGTGCTAATCATAGGTCTGCTAATAGATAGCTTTTTATTTTTTTAAAAGCCTGTTCGCATTCTTTTGACCATATCCACTTTGCGCCCTTTTTCACCATATTATTTAAAGGAGCTCTTATATCATATATTTTTGGGATATAAATGCTATAGTAACTTACTAATCCTAAGAAGGCCTGGAGTTTAGCCACATTATCAGGTGCTGGCATATTTTTTATAGCCTCAGCCCTTTTTGGATCCAATTTTCTTCCTTTACTGTCAAATGATTTGCCCTAAATATTTTATCTTCTTTAAGAACTCACATTTTTCAGCACTCAGCTGAATCCTGTATTCCTCAATTCTCTGAAATACTGCTCTAATATGCTTTTTGTGTTGGGCCTCGTTTTCACTTTTAATCAAAATATCATCTAAATACGCAATTGCATACTCCATACCAGCCAACATTGTGTCTATTATTTGCTGGAATAGGTTTGGAGCTACCTTTAATTCAAAAGGAAGATGATTTAATTTAAAAATCCCTTTATGCATGTTTATTGTCAGGTACTTCGAACATTCTTCTCTGACTTTAACCTGAAGGTAAGCCTCCAACAAGTCCAACTTTGAAAACACTCTACCTCCATTTAATTTAGTGACTATATCCTCCGGAGATGGTAAAGGGTACGCATGGTCTTTCACACAATCATTTAAGCCTGTCGAAAAGTCAGTACACACACTGATTTTTCGTTTTTTCTTTTATATATATACGGTTGGAGACACCCAATCTGAGTAATCGACTTTTGAAATTACGCCAATTTTCTCCAACCTTTCTAATTTCTCATTTATTGTGTCTAGTGCCGAAAATGGTACTTTTCTCTTTGGTTTAAAGATTGGTTTAACATTTTTTTTCAATTTGAAGTTGACTTCTGTTTTTGTGCACAGACCTAGTTCTTCTGAAAAGATGCGAGGGAATTTGCCTTTCAAATCCATAATAAATCTTTCTGTTTGCTTCATCTTATAGTTCTCTATGATGTTAACTTTTTTACAGAAAGCATTTACCGGTAATTCCAATAAATTAAACAATACAATCCAGTCTAAACCAAAGAGGTTTACTGAACCAGGGAGCACATACACTTTCGATTTGTGAATTTTCCCCATGAACGCAACGTTACATTTTAATTCACCTCTAAATTTAACTCTTTTTCCTGACACTCCCCTGGCAATTTTGTCTGTGTTAGTCAACGACGGGTAACCAATTCTTTTCCATGTTTGCTCATTTATTACCGAGATATCACTTCCTGAATCAAGTAATAATTTTACAGTCTGCCCATTTATTTTTACATTGAGTTATTTTCTTCTTTGACCCTCCTCAATTTCGTTTTTAGACAAAACTACGTTCACCTTTGTTTGAGACTTTGCTTTTACTTTTCTCTGTTTTGCCCAACAATGGCAACTTCTATGGCCTACATGCCCATAATTAAAACATTTTATCCCTAAAGAAACAGTCCTTCTTTATATGCTGTTCTCCACACAAACTGCATATAATTTTTCTTTCTTTATTTTGTATCCATTTCTGTTGTCTTAAAGTTTGTACTTGCAAAATGCTCTTCTCCTCAATCCGAGTATTATCTTTTTTTATGTTTATAAGTTGCTGACATTCTTCCGTTATTTTTTGTAGTGTAATCTTTGGATCCTGTCCGATGACAGTGAGGATTCTTGATCTGATTTCTTTATCCTTTGGTGTTGTTAGACCCTGCACAAAAATTAGACATTTGAACATGTTGCTTGACAATCCCTTTAATTTAAACACCTCACACTGTGCATTAACCATACCTGCATACATGACAAAATCATCATCATCTTGTTTTACGATATTTAGATACTTGTATCGTGTATGAAACAGAAATTTCTCTTTTATTGAAAATTTTCGACACAATTTCTACTGTTTCGCTGAATATAATTTCTTCTGGCTTCTTTGGGAAGATTAAATTCACGTATTTTGTATTTTCTTCTGTTCCCAACTTCTGCAACAATAGAGTGATTTTTTTCATCGTCGGACCATTGCTTGCAACTTTTCATAAATATTGTTTCAAACTTACAAAAATAAGCCAGAAATGTTGAACCACTGTCAGGGTTGTATTTAAATTCAGAGTGAATTTGCAATTCCTTCAGTAGAAAAAAATCTAGAACCCGGTTCTTTTGTTGTCCTAGATAATACGTCTTCCCTAAGTGATTTATTGTCTTTTGCCTGTTGTTTGAATAACTTTTCAAACCTTTCTTGTTGTTGAATAAATTGTTGTTGTTGTTGGAATTGTTGCTGTAAAGTGACTTGTAGCGCCTTAGTTAATTCTGCAATTTGTTCCATTTCACAAGAAAAATTTTTACTCCAATTTATGTAGACATTAAAATATTCTATGTCCAAACCAGAGGGGCTGCAATATCTTACTTTCTGTAAGCGTTGCACAAGTTTTTCCTTTTCTAATGTTCTTTGTTAATAAGCGTTAAAACAAAAATGAGGGAAAAATTACTTACTTTCTGTAAGCGTTGAACAAGTCTTTCTAACATTCTTCGTTAGTAAGTGTTGTCAACTGTACTTTTTTCTTTTGTTTTAACTTGTAAGGTCATTTTGAATCTCATCGCCAACTGATATGTCCCGGAAAGGGATATATTTGTTCAAAGTAGCAAAGTGGTTCTTGACTACTGTAACCAGCTAGGACAATCTAGCAGGTAACTTTAATGGACTGGTTCTCATCGTAGTGGTAGGCAATAGGCGAAGACTATAGGCGTAGTCAATATGCATCATCCTGTACCTCCACCTCAGTCTGTATTTATAGCCGACACCAGCCAATCATATTACTGTGAGGGGGAACCCAGATGTATGTATATTCATTACATCAAATTCCAACCTCAAACATATTAACTAAAATACATAGATCCTCAGAAGAATAGTATAAATATCTACCTTATGAGGTTTTTCATCTACAACAAATGAAATAAATAAACCATAATTGGAAAGATTGTTCACCACAAACAGTTACACAGCAATCTGTATTATTTAGAGAAAATGTTTGAAAATTGAACAAGCCCTCTTATTTGTTGATAGCTGATTCCTAACTCCAAAGCTACTGAAATACGATCATATGAACAAAAAAAAAACAAAAACTTTGCTCTATATTGACAAAACCATTGTATATGTTAATTTGTACAACTTTGCATTATAGATTTTAAGTTTTACAGAGAGAAATATTATAAAACTTAATTTTTATTGAACTCTTCAATTATGTTATTTTCCATAATTAGGCATCAACAACAAAAGCCAAGCAATATAATAAAAAAATTTATAGAAATCTCTTGCAATATTGTATACTTGAATTTTGACTGAAGATATTATGAGAGGAGATGCTAAAAAGTTCTCAGACAGACTGAGAAATTCTTCCAAAATTAAATCTGATGTTTGGTTATTTGGTAACATTTTGGGAAATGGGTCAGTTCAAAGACTTTTCAGCAATTAATCTAAGAAAATCCAATTCTTATTAAGAGAAAGAATATCTCTTACCTCAGCAAGTTTTTCAACTCCCCTCATATGCCCTTGAGAGCGTTCAATGCATTTCTTAGATGCAAAGCGCCTGTTGCCATCCATAATAAAAGCTACATGTTTGGGGATTGGTCCACTCTGTAGAATCTTGCCACATAATCGTTGAAACCATGTTGTAGAATGGTTTTGAGGAAACCACTGGAGATCCATGATATGAACACTGGAAGCAAGTGAAAGATATAAAGTCAGAGAAAGTCATAGCATATTCCACTACGCTTACAATATTGTACAGAATCAACTTGAACAATGTTTTCCCTATTTGACTCAGAGATCCTAAATGATAAAATCCCACTCAGTTTTTTACTATAAATGGGCATTGTTACCAGAGTCCAAAATAAAACAGTTCCTTTTCAAACAATTTGTTTTCTTAGGACCATTTTTTTTTTGTTGAAACCTTTGAGTTATTAAAACTAGGTCTCTCTCTCTCTCTCTATATATATATATATATATATATATATATATATATATAGATATATCATAGCAATTAAATTGATGATGTTTAATGATATCAATATATCTTACAAAACAGTTTATGTTTTACTAAAATTTAAAATTTTAAGTAGAGTATGACATGAATTTATCTTGAAAAATTTAATTTCATGAATATAAGTTTAAATTTACTAATTACAGTAATATTATAGTTGAACATAGACTAAATTGTTGTCAATAGCTACAGCAAATCATGGTCAGAATTCAACAAGCTTTCTGATGTAGTTTCAGTAACTATCAAACTTTATATATGGTGTCATAAATAAAATGAGAACTAGAGTTAAAAAAATAGTCTGTTAAAATATGAATTTGTCATTCATAACTGGGGAAAACTCTGACATGAATATAGGTTATGAATTTAATTTTAAGCAGCACCTACAATAAACAGAAAATACTGGTTTTTAAATTTTAGTAGTTTGGTATCAGGCAAAGTATTTGGCTATAAAATACATGCATAAAAATCTTTATAAAGGATAGATAACAGGATATTAATAAAATTCCACAAAAGCAAAAAAAAAAGAAAGTTTAACAGAGTTGAATTTGTTCTTTCTATAAAAGAAATCCACAAGAAGTAACATTAAGATGGCGAGCTATTTTTCTTATTAAAAAATGGAATGCAGAGGAATGTAAATAAAATATATGTACATTTAAGTGCTGCCAAGTACGCTAAAAACAAAAGATATATATGAATTTCAATAGATGCAAAAAATGCAACACCTCTTAATACCAGTAAAATTCTACTTGAAAATTTCATACAGCTACATACTTGTTCACTTTTGATATTTTGTAATTTGATGATTTTTTTGAAACAACCAACCTAATTTAACCAATGACTTTTAACCATTTTAAGTTAAAGTACTTTTGTTTTTGAAAATTTAAATCTATTTATCCCAGCAGAAAAGCCCAAGTAATGAAAATTGAAACCAAATTATTATAAATCTTAGGAATATTATTCTATATGCATAAAAGCAAATTTTATTAGAAAAACTCGAAATAAGTTCCACATTACACAGTCACAATGATGTTTACAAAAGTTTCTTTGTTCATATTTAAAGAGCTTTTAACCAAATAAAAATAAATCTGTCAGTTGATGTTGTGACAACTGCAATATTAGAGCATATTTTTAAAAGTTGAAAATGTGTTGATAATATTAACTGTAAACTGCCAATTTTAAAGCCACAATAAAATAAAATATATTAATTTAAACAAAATTCAAGCCTAGTATTAAGTTGATTGGAAAAGTTCCTATCTTTCACACAATATTAGAGAAATTTTAAATGTGTATTTGAAGCTTATTTTTATTAATTGTGCAATCAGTTCACTGTGTTATTCAAAACATAATTACTACTTATGAAAAATTATATATTTTTAAACATAATTATTAGTTATGAAAAATTAATATTTTTATGAGAATTTAAAACAATGAAAATCATAATTAGATCCAGGACAAACTTCAAAATCTCAACCTAAATGGAAACTATGGTACTTGGGGAGGGAATCTTTTATGTCTGGTGAAATTCAAAGAGAATTAATTATTATAAATTCTTAGAAATTAGACAAACTGTTACTGTACAATATTGCAGTGAGCAATTGGCTAGTTTGAATGACACATTGAAAGAGAAAAGTCTATTTTTTTCCTGAGCAAGGAAGTTGATTAGTGATTTTCTTGCATGACAATTCCTCTCCTTGTAAGTGCAGACAGAATGAAATCAGAAATATCTTCCAATTTCATGATGTTTACAACTGTAGAGTTACATAACTCAGGCAGTTCTGATAAAAACAACAATAATGTGATATAGTAAAATTAGCAATAATACAATAATAGTGAAAATGTTTTAATTATCAAAATTTCAAAATAAATAACTGATTACCCATTTTCAATGATCTTTGCAACTAAAAGAAAAATAAATAATTATTAATATTCATAATATTAATATATTATCATAGACAAACATAATATATTGTGTAGTACTTTTTTCTTACTGCTTCTATCAACTATTACTGAACTTAATTACCTGTTACCATCTATGATAAATAAAATACAAGAAATAAAACATATTGCTAATAATAGTGTTTCCTTTAATGAATAGCTATAAAAATATTGATAACTGTTCTCTATATCTCGAAGAAAAATATGGTAACATTTTTGTAACACTAGTCATATTCTATGAAATGTTAAACACAATTCCTAATTTAGATAGACAATACTGGACCATTACCAATTCTGCTTTTTTTTAGTGATAACATTTTCAAACATTTGTTTCTACCTATATATGTATCCTACTGAAAATAAAATGGCAAGAGTGTGAAGGATGAGGCTGATTTTGATCTGGATACCATATGTGTGGGCTAAGGAATAATAAATATCCTGATAGAATTTTCAAAGTCTTCAGCAATCTTGTGATGTAGTAATACTTATACCAATGCACCATCAATATTTGAACTTTAGAAGACAACACATGCTGTGATAAGCTCAGTGTGGTAAAAGAGTTCAGTGCAAGCAGGTGTCACAGAATTCTTTTATTTAATTAAAGTCATTTGTAAAGAATCTGATCGCTGGCCTTTAAGAGGCTGGATGGTCATTTCAGAGAATTATTATACATATTAATCATGACATGCCAATGGTATTTTGATGTTGACAACAGTGGTCAAACGAATGTTCTTATATGCATAGATGGATGGTTATGTAATACAGATACTCAATACATTGCAAGGACAACACTAGCAAACTACATATTGTCCATAACACAACTTGGAGCAAATATAACTGAAAGAGTGTCAACATGGAATCATTTACTAGCAGCAGGAATGTAAATATGTTCTGTATAAAAATGCTACAAAGTGTTCATATTACCTCTGTGAGGCAGCAATAGTAGTTGGAGATACCTGTTTCTACTACTAGAAAAATAGTGTTATTTACTGTCATGATAGCAGATTTGGCAATATCCATTTTAAGAGCCACAAAGGATTTGACAAAAGAAGGAATTAGAAGTAAACTAGTAACTCTTGTTAACAGGTGTATTTTCTCAAAAACTGAGAATACCCAGAGGGGATAATGGGCTTGTGCTAACAATTCAGGGTCCAGCGCCATAGTTTCTTTGCTTATGACATATCCTAGTAGGTAAAGGGTGCTTAACCTATAGGAATACTTATCATTGTTCAGTGTAAGGTTGTATTTTTCAACAATAGCCATGAACTACTTGAGATTGCAATCATGGTCAGTTTTACCATGGCTGCATACTGTTATGTTGTCAATGCAGTTTCTCATCTATCAACGACCCTTTCGAAGTTGGCTACAGCATGTGATGCCAAATGGAATTTGTTGAAAATTGATACAACTCTCCATATGCTTCAAAAGCCATGCAATGCTTGTCTTTCAGGTCTATTTCTACCTGGTGATAGGTACTTTTGAGAACCAGGGTGCTAAAACTTTTGTATTTGGCAATCTCATCAATGTGGGTCAGCAGATATGCATCCAACTGTTTAAATTGGTTTATAGTTAGTGAGTAGTTGTTTTATGTTATTTATAGAAGATGTTATCAAAATTGTGCTCTCTTTGGGAATTTACTTTCTTTGATTATTCCTTCTCTTAGCATTCTGGATATTTCCAATTGAATAAATCTCTTGTCTTCAGAAGAATATGTCCTAGATTTGATGGCTACTAGTTTACAGTCTAGTTAAATTATTGAAGAGGGGGGGGTCCAGTTTGAGACACCTAAAATGGAGTTTAACAGTGGAGTAGTGGCCAAAAATGTCATGACCCAGTATAGCATTGCAGCATAGGTCCAGCACTACTAGGAGTTAAATATTGTTGAAGTACTCTATTTTATTTGTAGTTTATCCAAGCAATATCACAGAATTTATGAAGATAATAAAATGTTTGCCATAGTTATTTTACTATAACAATGTGATTGAGATTTCTGAGTGTCCTTTATCAATTAAAGTATTGATATTTACCATATAAATTTTATCCTTCAAGATAACCTTTGAAAGGCATTTAGAAGACATAATTGATAATATATTGACCATTAGCATCACCTGTGCTGCTTAACTGTGAGAAGAAATGGACTGGCAAACCTTTGAAAAATGACATTTTTTTTACGCTTGTGGCATATCGACTTTTGCACAAGACACGATGAATGGGCATGAGAACTGAATCTACAAAAGTAACATTTATACTGAGTCACAGCAGCAGTAACAGGTTGTTTGAAAGGCTGAGAGAAGCGTTCTGGAACTGTATGAATAAGAGGAGAGTTTTGAGCATAGGAGGTGGTGAAGCAGAAATGTGAGAGACAAAGTAGTCTGAGTAGATGAAAAATTACCAATCTGTGGGAGTCCTGAGATAGGAGTAGATGAGCTACTGAGTAATAAGATAGCCTGATCATAAGGTCTAAAATTTTATTTTAAAGTAAACTTTGTCTTTTTTGGGGAAACAATATTCTGTTAATAAAAATGTCTCTTATAAATTCGTCCTAGGCTTGCTCCACTGTCAATGCCTTAAATTCACAGTCCCAGCTTAGCATCATGGCCTGTAGGTAATGGTTTAAATTTTCACCTGGTTGTTGTCCTCTAGTGACAAATAGATGACGAGCAAAAACTGAGTTTTTTTCTTAAAGAAACTTTCCTTCTAGAATGCCAACAACAGTTTCATAGTCCTTGCAAGAAGAAATAGCTGTGTAAATCCATGTGAAGACATGGTGAAATAATAATGTAACATTTTTAGTCCCTGATATTCTCATTGATGAAGCCTTTCAGGATGAGAGAAAGCTGTTGAATAAAGTTTTGTTTTCCAGTACTACCAACTATCAGTAGTATCTGAGTCAGATATATCTAGGTCAAAGTATTCAGGATCCAGATACATAGTTCATAATCGCTTTGAATAAAAATGGACAAACTTTTAATGAAGCTTTATTCAAAACATTTCAGCTACACATATGTGAGGTTCAATCATCACTTTTATAATATAGTAGTTTGAAGAGCAGACAACTCTAGTTGTCCATGTATATTTGTCCATGATACATAGGTTCAAATTGTGGTATTATGGTATGGTGTGCCATGTTGGTCCTTTAGTGTTTGTGGAAGGAACACAGTACCATGTTCACCCTGTTCTACTGCCATTCCTGTAATAGGAAGGCAAAATGCCTATTCTACCTGGAAAATACCTGTGCCACTCAGCCTAACCTGTACGATGTTTGACTACATTCTGGCCAGCACAATTGTGAGATGTGCCACCCTATTGAACCCAGTTGAGTGACACCTAACTTCTTCAGTTAAACTCCCTGCTGTATTGTTTCAAGCTACAAGAGTCAGAGAATAATGTATTGCAGGATAGTATTTGACATCTCTATCATTGTATTCATATGAGTGTACAGGATTGTGTTAACATTCAAGACATAGTGTTTTAATATGGGGTCTGAGTACTGTTGAGATATGCCTTATTTTGAAACACATGCAAATATTGATTTGTACATGTAATCACTTATTGTAATTGTTTTGTAATCTGGAGTAAATTAAAATATATATTCAGAGTGTTGCAATTTTATTTTTTGTCAATATGTGTGTATGACATATGTATGTATGTGTAGGTAGGTTATACTGTATACTTGTGTTACCATTTACATTCATTTTAGACAAAATGTATGGTAAACTGAATTTTTAGCACAAAAACCTTTTACAATTTATTTTAAGCTATATTTTATATAAACACCAATATTCCTTAGAGGTTTTGTTGACACATTTTCTTTTATAAAAAATGCTTTTATATTTAAAAAAGACAATATTTAGTTGTAACATTCATTTTACTTAATTATATATAGAAAAGATGAATACACAGCCAGATAATCACTTACATTTTGCTTTGTATACTGAAATATAGATTCAAACAACAGAATCCTAGCAATTTAATACAAATTAATAAAAGATCATTATATTAATGAGTCATAATCATTTGGAAACTAAGAATAATTACTCTAAATTACACTTTGATCATTAAGAAATTATTCTCTACGGATTCAGTTTTGCCATGTAACCACTTTGCAAAAAGAAAAACTTTTCAGCATTAATATTTTCCAACCATAGAAAACAAGTATTAATAGATATCTATCTATAAATAGTATGCCTATTGCAATTGTATATTTTTTATTTGTAACTTTTTACAGTCCACAATTACACTTACTTCTCCCTCCCCCAGAAAAATTAATACCACCACATAAATACCAATAAGTATTACGAATTGGAATTTTTACCATTTACATATGTGCAATTGCCAAAAACAAGCAAATAACCAGCTTTAAAATAATAACAGAACAGCCTTAAAAAATCAAATAGCAATTTTTACCTCTCATAGTCTTACACCGACCCCATCATACGTATATATGTGTGTACGAGAAAACATTATTCAGCAGACAAAAATAGAAAAAACAGTCTGTACATTGACAGCGCAACAAACAATAAATATTCACTACATAATCCAACACTGAATACAGTGACCAAATGTGTACATATGTGCGCAACAACACATATATGTGCATATATGCCCAGTCCCACACTGTTCACATGTTTATGTTTGTATGAATTCCAGTGAGTGAGCGTGCGTGTGTATTTGTCTGCGTACGTCAATGAATGTACATGCGTGTATGTATGTTTGTGTAAGTATGAGTGGTGTCCCGGTGACAATTTTTCCTCCCACTTCCATAAAAACACTGATATATGCAACCATATAGAAATCCAAAAATTTAAAAATTAATCAGTTTGTCTGATGATTGCAAATAGCATGAAACCTAGGGCCACAAACTCACATCATTCTAACTAAATATGTTAGGTCTATCACTGATATTGAGCGTTTTCCAATAAGTATCGCACATATATAATATATAAATAATATATATAAAAAATTGCATATATATATATATATATATATATATATATATATATATATATATATATATAAACAATGAAAAAAGCATCCAATTCATTTTCTTAGAATTTCCTACTTCTAATATATTAAGTACTGAATTAATGTTACTTTGTGTTTTTTACCAGTCTGATTAAAGTATTAAGTTCCTTGAATGAGAAAATAATTTGTCATTATGAATACAATTAAAAATTTCATCAGTATAGATAATAAAAAAATGAACATAACATCAGATTATAAAGGCTTAAAAGTAACAAATAGAGTGATCCTGATACAAATTGTTTCTTATTGCTTTCTTACATTTCTCTCCCTCTCTCTCTATATATATATAAAGGACAAATTCTGTCTGAGATAATACTTAATGAAGTGTGATAAGAAGTTGTCCCATAAATGGTTTGTGTTAGCTAAACTTTGACTCATTTTCTTAAATGGAAGCAAAAGTATTTCTTATTTGAAAAGAATTTTAAAACTGTTTCATGTTTTTTTAATGTAACCACTGAAATAAAAAATATCAAATCATATATAACAATAAATAGTGACATTTTTCTGTTTGTAACAATTGCTAGGTAATTATTAGCAACTGGATTTCACTTTTATATGATTAATCAGAAAATCTGCCATTACAGTAACACAATGCATGCTCACTGCCACTCAAAGTGGCCAAGCATTGTGCTACTATACCAAAATTTTAAAAATGAAAAATTATTATATCTCTCTCATATATGACACATTATTGAATGTTTGTCCTTCACAGTCATTTTAATACAAAATTCTGGAGTCAGTCAATCAGATAAATCTACTGAATTGAACTTTTGTTGATCTATTAAATAGACAGATACTAATATGTAAATATTTATAAATAAATAAAAAAAATGTAAGTTTCATAGCTATTCAAGTATATGAGAATTTTTTTTTCAAGCAATAGCAAATGTTAACATAAAATAATCACTCAACTTTAAAGGTAATCATTTCACTTAATTAAAAAGTATATAAACATATGGAGCTACAATGTTTGTTCATATATTTTTACTTTTTTATTTATATACATTTATAGTATATATAATAACAATTACAATTCAACCTAATGAATTACAAATAGTCCCTCAATATTTTCTCACTTTTTGCCAACATGAAATATTTATAGCTATTATAAATTATTTCTATTTTTGTTTTTTAATATTTGTTTCCTGATAACTTTGAAAAGATTTCTGAGTTCTTTTATTTTTAATATAGACTTTAAATTAAATAAAAATATTTTAAGTTCAAATCAGGCTTTTAGGTGGTGGTATAATGGATAACAGCTCAGAATTGGAAATCAGGCAGCTAAGTTCTAATTCCAGTCAGGTTTGTTAAATTCACTTATGCACAAATACCTTTAGAAAAGGTATGAATCCACCTCCTCTCCTCCCAGCTATGGGTTAATTAGTAGGACTTGTATCAGTAAATCATTATTATCTCCAAAACTTCTTACAATCTAAAAAATATTTTCTGGCTTTAAATAACCAGTAAGTTTGATAAAACATAAAATAAATATCAATGGACAATAACTTAAAGCCAAATAATTAGTTATCAAATATTATGTGTCGTTGTCACCATCCCAGTGACAAAGACACATATAATCAATACTGAAAAATTTTTGTCATATTTAAAATTTTAATGGTAAGAAACAAACCAATTTATTTTCTTTTGTATACTATATAAGTATTTTCTAGTAAAATACTCTATTATGAAAAAATTTGTTACTTTGGAAATAACCAATCAGCTTTCAAGAAGCTATTTTGGTTGAGTACAATTTTTTTTTCTTTTGGCAGTCAGTACACTAATGTGTCTACAATACCAAAACGAAGTATATTTTTACATAGCAATGCAATCGTTATTCCAGTTGACAATCAATCAATAAGAATGTCAATGTACAATCTCAATATATATGCCTAAATCAATAGGTGTGTATCATAACTATTGTTTAGCTAAATGCTCACAGAACTCTACATTTATAATCCAGCAATTTTTTTCATGTGAAAAGCACAAATGGATAAGTACAAAATTTGTTAGAAAAAAAAAAAAACCCAAAAAACAAAAACAAAGCTTGATTTCATTACTTACATGATACTGAAAATGTTTGGAGTAATCAAGCAATCTAACAACTGGGTTACATACCATTTAGTAAATGCAGGATGAAAAGCAATAATTTAAAAAATAATAATAATTTCATAAATGTATGAAGATACATCATTAAGACCACAACCTGATCTCAACCCTTGTCAATACACTTTATTCAGTGAATATTGATTATATGAGTTGAAGATTATAGAGTGAAAATTACCAGATAGCCATCAAATGAATAATGATTGAAGTTTTTTAATCAAATAAGCTTGCACATTACCTTCTAATAAGAAATAGAAATCTCAATGACTAACCAAATGCAACAAAAATTAACTGCTTACAGTCAAATGTTCAAGTAAATTATATCAGTACAGCTTGTAAATTTATAGCTTATTTATCATGTTTTAATAATACTTGGCAGAGATATGATTAACTCAGCTTTCATAGTTTATGATGATGAATCAAGTGATTGAAAAGGAAATTGAGATATTTGAATCTGTAAAATTACAAAGTGCAAATCATGATCACTGCACCAGATGGCATTTAGCTATTGTATTAAGAGTGATAGTGCCAGCTTCACACTGAAAAAACAAAACAAAACAAAGAAAGAAGTTATGTTTAGGAAGATCTATATTAAAATAGTAACCTAGTATTAAGTGTTATATAATGTAGGGGTAAGGATTTTGTGTCAAATTTTACCATAATGGAACATTTGGTAAAAAGAAATTTACTCAAAGCAAGACAAGGTGTGATCTTTGATCATTTTGCCCCAAGCAAGGCAATAATGTCACCAAAAAACAAGGGGTTACTGTGAGTAAAAGAGAATGAGAAAACTTTAGAAGGTACCAGAATCCCAATTCTAAACAGGAAAGAAATGATAAACCTCAACTCCTGTTCAAAAGATAAGAAAGGAGTGTGAACCAGGTGATAGTTAACAAGTACATATATTTATTAAATCATCAAAATATTTTCCTTAAATTTCTATGAGCTTAAACCAATGTTCCAGAAGTTTTTGAATTTCATCTGGCTTCAACAAGTTATCAATGAAATTTTGAACATCAAAGGCATCTTTAATTTTTTTTTATCAAGTCTGGTTAATATGCCAAGTGAGAAATAATTTTTCTATCCCAAATCCATTATATTTTCTTCGTTGTTTTTTTTCTCAGATGGAAGGGAGAGGGATAAACAAAGCAATGTCTGAACAAAGGTTGTGATGCAGCAGTATGGTTTTCTGGCTTCCTTGCCCTTTGTATAGTTTTTCTTTCTATTGCAATTTGAAAGTGATAGCTTTGCAGTAGCAATAAAATAGTATGCCTTTCATAACCTACTAAATGCAGAGTAATAGTTTTGAGTAATCAATGCAAATGGTTTTCATATCCCACAAAAAGTTCAGCAATCAATACAAATGCCTTTTATATCCTATGAAATAGTAACTAATAGTTTTGAGCAATCAATACTATGTTCAGTGTGAAAACCTTTGATGTAATATATATATATATATATATATATATATATGTACATATACAAAGATATAATATATTCATATATTAATACAAGCTGATCCATAATATTCATGCATTTTTCTATCACTAGAAATATTGCATATATACATGTGTATGACATTCACATTTATAATTTTATATAATGAATCATAATAAGAGCAAGCCCATATATGAATTGTCTCAAACAAATGCAGATGATATGCAATTTAAAGTGTTGTTGCCAAGCTATTAATTAATATTTTAATTACAAAGAAGAAACAGACTATCCTTATGAGTGACTGAATGAGTTATTGCTTTAGTTGTATAAATGCAGTCATTATTAGGATTGACTTTCATCAGCAACCTGTCCAATTTTTGACAGATCACAATGAATGCAACACTTAGCATTGTACAGCAGCCATTAGAAGCTGTTGAACCTGATAATACAAATGCAATAGTTAGGAATATGTAGAAAGTGTGATCTATGGACACAATCCTAATGTATTAAATTCAGCTGAAAATCTTGAGTGATTCATCAGGTGGTAAAGGTAAGAACAGAATAATTGCCAAACTTTCATTTTATTTATTTAGTTTAGCACATTTGTGAGATACTTGGTGAGGAGGAAACTTATGCCACTAAGTGTATAAAGAATTTACACTGATAAATTGTTATGTCTTAATTTAAATCCTATTTTAAATAATACATGAGGTTGCACAATTGGAAAAGCTGGACATTTCTATTATATATTGATTAATACAAACTATTGTTCTTGTATTGGTTGTTATTGTCACAATGTTTCAGCCTCCAACCTTCTTAAGATTTTTGTTGTATTCAGGTGTGTATCCTGGCCATTCCTGAGAGACTGTCTAATATCCATCCATGAATACATGCAGAGTCTCTGGATAAATGCAGTAGTTCTCTCTCTCACTCTCTTTTAAATTGTATCATATCTCTCTCTTTAAATACTCGTCTCTCTCTCTCTTTCTCTCTCTCCACACCCATACATTTCTATTTTTAATTGTTTTTTTAAATCTTTTTCTTCTTCTAAGTTTTTACAAAAAAATGTAACAGACACTTTGACACTACTGTGCATGGCAAAGTGGAGTCTTGTAGAGCAGACAAGGAATATCTGTTTTCAGTCAAGTTGCTCTAGACGTAAGAATTAGGATGTCCGCTTTACCAGAGTTTTACCATGATTTAATCCTGCCCCCATACTCCTCTTTTAAATATATATATATTCACATGAGCAAACAGGCATGTATGCCAACACACACACACACACAAACCATTATTACTTAACTGAAGTGCAACATTAACACCCTTAAGTATGGCACCCAACTGTGCTACATTATGTGATGAACATCATTTTCTGGATGCAACCAGCATGAATCTTCCACCTAACTCAAGGGACCCTCCATTTGCCAGGGAGCTTGTGTCAACCTATACTTCAAAATTGTGTCTGTCAACACACCATTTACCCCAGAGTGATTCATCTTGTATTCTGGTGATGACATTCATGATCATATTTCCAAGGGGTTGTCACTCACTTCATCATCTCAACTGGACATAACCACAGTTGCTCTGTGTTTAAAGAAGGTATTTGCAATAAGGAGACATCCACAAACAGGAAAGTGTCCTATCAATTTTCTGCATAGCAAAAATACTTTTCTGCATGTCACAATTTCAGGTCCTTTTGGTATTCACACCCACATTTCCAATAAAGTTGTCATATTAACTCCAGACTTGCAGGCCGAGTACTCAAGCATTGTTCTCCAATCGTTCCAGGTATTTACATATTAGACCAAAGTTATGCTGCGTACACTATATTTCATTGATGTATATATATCATCATTCTGAAGTGGCCTGCCAAATAGATTCATCTTTCGCCAGCACGGTATCTATAATGGCTTTTATGACAGATGGTGCCACATTAAGTTTAAATCCCATTCTTGTTAGGTAGCATCTCCATCCCCTGTAAATGACAGTTTGAAATGGGGATACAGAGTACAGAGATATTGGAGCCTTTCCTTCGCCATTCTCTCAATTTTTCCACACAGACATCAACATAAGCAGTATTCATTTAGTTCCTGGTAATCCAACATGAGGCAAACCTTTCCCCCTTTTTTTTTTGTACCACTGCCATTAATAAGATTAGGCCTCTTGGGGGATCAAGTTCTTACTCAGGGTAAGGTATCAGCCACTCATTTTCCAACCATGTCTGTAGCTTGCGTTGGTATTTTCTCTTAGCCTGCTTAGACATGGGGTATTCAGATAACTGTTTTTTTTAGATACTCTGGTAGGTGTTCATCCAACCACTTCCATGATGCAGTCCAAATCCTGGTGTGTTGGGTGAACTCTGCACTAAAGTTGGGCTCATTAATATTTATGGCCGCACAAATAGGTGGATTACAAAACCTGACCTCATCCAATTCAGTGATGTAAACTCCAACTAGCTTTTTGATAATGTTCATTTCAAAGTGTAGGTCGAACCCCAACAATTCAATCTCTACAACCAAAACATTGATTGGGTTATCATCATCTACACAAAGTATGACACTTGCAACTCCTCAGATTCTGGGAAGCTTTCCATTGGCCATCAGTACATCCATTTCTTGTCTGCTCCATGGATGACAGACTGATATGCTGGTAAGAAATCAAGAGCAACTAGTGTCCACTAGGACAGTGTGTTTTATCCCATCAACACATATGTTAATTACAGGAGCAACTCTTTCATGACTTTTGGGATACTGAGACTGTTGTCCTATATTAATTGTAGGGGACTCACAGATCCTGGCACATTCAATAAATCATAGACACAATTTATTAAAACAGCATCTTCATGGTCAAAATTGTGACCACAAAGTTTTCAGTGGAACACAAGATGATTGAATGTGTGGCTTAGTTACAACTACATTTTGTGTTCAGGTGTATTCTTTTCTTCAACTATCAGCATATTTCAACAAAGCAATTTCAATAGATCTACTTATATAATGAAATAAGTACTTTTTCAATATATATTGAATAATCAATATATATTGAAATATATATTTCATAAACCACAAAAAAAGATGAAATTTGTACAAAAGCTAATTTCTATAC